>LR738715.1:253455389-253472026 GCA_902687465.1 Secale cereale | reverse complement strand
TTTTTAGCCCGAATACCATGGTATTGAAGAAGAAAGGCCCGTAAGGGGTGATGAATGTGGTTGCCGCATGGTCGGACTCCTTCATCTCAATATGGTGGTATCCAGAGTATGCATCAAGGAAGCATAGCGAGTCGTGTCCGGCGGTGGCGTCGATGATCTGGTCTATTCTTGGCAGGGGGAAAGGGTCCTTAGGGCAAGCCTTGTTAAGGTCTTTAAAATTGACACAGAGCTGCCATGACTTGTCCTTCTTGGGAACCATCACCAGATTTGCTAACCACTCAGGGTGCTTGATCTCGCGGATGAATCTGGCCACCAGTACTTTTGCAAGCTCCTCGGCCATGGCTTGTCGTTTGGTTTTAGAAAATCGGCATAGAGTCTGTTTCATCGGCTTGAAGCATTTGTTGATGTTTAGGCTGTGCTCTAACAGCCTACGCGGAATTCCCCACATGTCTGTGGGGTGCCATGCGAATATTTCCTAGTTTTCACGTAGGAATACTCTTAGTGCCTCGTCAACTATGGGGTCCAGTTGTGCTCCTATAAATGCCGATTTTTGGGATCCATTGGGTGCACTTGAAATTTGACTATTTCATCTACTGGCTTGAATGACGTGGGTTTTTGTCTTTTACTGAGGATCCCTATCGAATGTAGTGCGTAGTATTGTCAACTCTTTGTTCGTGAGGGCTTTGGATAATGCCTCTGGGGCGAGGGATGTCGTCTTGTTTTTAGCTTGCAAGGCCTTGCCCGGGTCGCTTTTAAGTGAGATTACCCCGTTGGGACCTGGCATTTTGTGTTTCATATACCCGTAATGTGGTATGGCCTAAAATATCGAGAATGCCTCGCGTCCTAGCAGGGCATGGTATCCACTACGGAAGGGCACAATGTGAAATAGCAAGGGTTTGGATCTGTAGTTATCGGGTGAGCCGAACACAACGTCCAGGGTTACGCGCCCCGGGCAGTGTGCCTCCCTACCGGGTATTATACCTCGAAATGTGGTGTGACAGTGTCAGGCCCAAGATGCGATTCTATCCCGATCACGTGACACTTACGTGATTGGGGCACAACCACATTTCGGGCGCTTAGCAAGATGGATATCATTACATCGTACCATTACATATATACATGGGGGATACAACAATACATAAAAGTCACATGAATACAACAACATCAATACAAGGCATCCGACTACAGATGCAAACATGAAAAACACACGACATCCATCTGCTATCCCAGGCTGCCGACCCGGAACCTAACCCAAGACTAAAGAAGAAGAACTCCAACAAAAGAACAACGCTCTCACGTCAAGTCATCGGAAACCTGCACCTGCAACTGTTGTTGTAGTATCTGTGAGCCACGAGGACTCAGCAATCTCATAACCATGTATAACAAGACTATCAAAGCTTAATGGGTAGGAAGAGGTAAAGTGGTGAGGTTGCAGCAGCGGCTAAGCAATATATATGGTGGCTAACTTACGAGTACAAGAATAAGATGAGCATCTACGCAAACGGTTGCAACTAGTAGTGATCGCTAGAGATCCTGAACTACATATGAGTCAAACATAACCCCATCGTGTTCTCCGCTCAAAGTGAAAAGAGACAGTCACCGTTACTCACACAGTTGTGTGGTTTACTCGGATCCTCTGTCAAGTTTTCTACAACCGGACATTAACAAATTCCAATCTGCCACATAACCGCGGGCACGGCTTTCGAAAGATCATAACCCTACAGGGGTATCCCAACTTAGCCCATCACAAGCTCTCATGATTAGCTGAAGTGATAAATATAATATCATCACCCCTTATCTTAGGGAAATCCGATCAGGCTCGGCATCCCGGTGCACAAGACATTTCGACAATGGTAAAACAAGTCCAGCAAGACCTCCCGGTGTGTCGACACCCTGATAGTAGCCGCGCGTATCTCATCTCAGGCCACGACCGGATGGGCGATGCTACAGGTAAAACCAAATCTCGAGTTTCCCCATGGTGGCCCCGCAGGCTCCCCGTTTGGGACCAACACCATCAGCACTGGCCCCCCCTGCTATGTAGAAAGAACCCTCGGGTAGCGCTAACTCCCTATGCAATTTCATTAATTAATTAAGTTGTTATTATGAGCAAATTAAAACCAATGTTGGGCCTTGCTGGAGGAGTTTTATTCAAAGACGAACTGTCAAGGGGTCCCCATATACCCATCGTGTAAGGAACACAAAATCAAGGAACATAATGCCGGTTTATCGGCGCCTAAGGTGGCATGAGTGTAACAACACACCAAGCAAACGGCCAAGCCTTCCACCCATGCCCAGTATATAGGTGTGTTATTATATATATAACATATTGTGATATTCCAACAACAAGTTCCCTCCTGGAATGATCTTCATCTTCACCTGCAACTAACAACGCTATAAGAGGGGCTGAGCAAGCGGGTAACATAGCCAAACAATGGTTTGCTAGGAAGGTTTCAAAGGTTAGAGGTTTCATGGCAACAAGGAGAGGCTGACAATAATGATGGGTAGCGCGACATGTAACGATAGCAACGAGACACTAAGCATGGCAATGATAGTAAAGGTATCCAAGGGTATGGTCATCTTGCCTGAGATCCCGCAAGGAAGAAGAACGGTTCCATGAAGAAGACGAAGAAGAAGCCTTGAAGAAGAACCACGGGTAGGCGAACGAATCCTCACGAACGCAACGGAACAAGCACTAACGAGAAGAAGCAAGCAACACGGTAAACAAACCACTCAAGAACATGACAATATGCTGAACCAAGTATGATGCAAAATAAGTCTACTTATGATGCACAAGATGTCTACACAGGAAGCAAAACATGGCAAGGTAGGAAGCACAGCAAAACAGCACAAGTTTATATATGATGCAATACATAGCAAGGTATGATGCATGGCAATTCTATACAGGAAGCACATCAAGTCTGTACAGGAAGCATAACATGGCAAGGTAGGAAGCACAGAGAAGCAACACAAGTTTATATGATGCAATACATGGCAAGGTATGATGCATGACAAATCTTCACAGGAAGCACAACAAGTCTATACAGGAAGCATTACATGGCAAGGTAGGAAGCACAAAAAAACAACACAAGTTTATATGATGCAATACATGGCAAGGTATGATGCATGACAAGTCTACACAGGAAGCAATACATGGCAAGGTAGGAAGCACAGAAAACAACACAGGTAACATGACAATGTGCTTAAGCAAGTATGATGCAAACAAGTCTATATAGGAAGCACAACAAGTCTATACAGGAAGCATTACATGGCAAGGTAGGAAGCACAGGAAACAACACAAGTCTATATAATGCAATACATGACAAGGTAGGATGCATGACAAGACTATACAGGAAGCACAAAAAGTCTATAAAGGAAGCATAACATGGCAAGGTAGGAAGCATGGAAAACAACACAAGTTTATATGATTCAATACATGGCAAGGTATGATGCATGGCAAGTCTATACAGGAAGCACAACAAGTCTATACAAGAAGCATAACATGTCTACACAGGAAGCATAACATGGCAAGGTAGGAAGCACAACATGGCAACAGTGCAAGATGCACCCAAACATCAATCAAACTCACTCCAAACAGGAAAATATTATGATTCTACATGCAAAATCAGTCAAGTTTCATATAAGGAACACCCCAAACGGAGCAACGGGCTAAAAGATACACATGAAACAAGATATAACAACAAGCTGAAATTAACAGCCACATAGCAACTTTGGAGCATGATAAATATAAGCTACAACACTCAAACATGGTGATAAGAAGCATGAACATGAAGTAGACATATCCTACAGCGAACAAGTTCATTGGAGCATCTCCATAGGAGGCATGGATCAATAGCAACAAGCTACAACATTTTGATCATGACACTAAAAACCTGACAGCAATATTTTATAGCAACTTGGGAGCAAGAATTAAATAAGCTACAGCAAGTCATATGAGCAAGTAAGAGCATGGATGGATAGTCAACAACATATACAACAAGGAATAATCAATGGCCACCCCAAAACTAACATGGATTTGCCTAGGACATCAAGCAAACATAGCATCAGGATATTACAGATTCCAGACTTGAAATTTCACTAAGTGTTAAAACAGTAACAGCAACATGGCAAGTTTGCAAGAATGTTTAAGTCAACACAAGGCATATCACGGAAAGTTAAATGCACCATCTCAAAGACCACATCATGGAGATTCTGAAACATCTAGGCATGTGACATGGGGACAAACAGAACAATAGCAACGAGCTCCTCAACTAGGCATCTCGTAACGAGTTACAAAACCTAACAGCCACATGCACTTTGCAACAAGGAATAACATGGCAATATGAACCCAAACAAGCATGCTATAGCAACCAACATGTAGAGCATCTCATGATGAACATTTTGACATATCATTTGCATCATTTGGATAAACATGCACCAAGTTATCATATCTCAAACATGGCAACAAAATAACAAGTAGCAGCAGTTTATAACAAGTAGCACTCTTGCAACAGATATTTAAGCATCTAAATGAACTCAAATGAGCATGGTACAATGGAACAAAGTGTAGAGCATATCACCACGATCATTTTGACATATCATACACTCAATTTGGATAAGGACACAAAAAGTTATCACTATGCAAAGTAGCAACATTATATGCAAAACTGAGGACTTAGCAGATTTTTCACCTCGCGAAAATGGGACGGAGTGGTACGGGGACGAAGCAGAGCGGGACGAGGTGGCCCGTTTGGATGGAGGATGGATGGATCTGATCCATCTTCGAGCTCCAGATCGGATCTCACCGGATCCGGCCGGAGGTGGCGACGGCGGCGGCGGTCGGGCTTGCCGGCGGCGGCGGAGCACGGCAGGGTAGCGGCGGTGGTGGTGGCCGGCGCGCGCGGAGGCCTGAGGCGGCGGCGTCGGCGGGGCCGGTCGGTGGCGGCGGCATGAGGACGGGCGGCGGCGGGGCGTCGAGCCACGGGCGGTGGCCGGCGGCGGCGCGCGGCCGGCCGGCGAGGGCGCCCGGCGCGGCGGCGGCGAAGCGTGCCGGCGCGGGAGGCGAAGGCGGCGGGGCGCTGGCGTCGGGCACGGGAGGTTCGGGGTGAGCGGGCTGGCGGGCGCCTGCGGGCCCGTGACGCGGCGGCCGGCCCGGGACGCGGCCCGGGGCGGGCTCCCCGTGGGCCTAGCGGCTGGAAGACGCCAGGGGCGCGGTGGGAGGCTGGAGAGGAGGCCAAGTGGCGGCGGGGGAAGGGGTTTGACACTAATTTTGAGGGAGGTTGGTGGAGGCCAAAAATGGCATGGAGAGGGGCTATATATAGCAAAAGGGTAGGTTTTGGGGGGTTTTGGACTGATCCGGAGCCATCGGATCGCGATCCAACGGCAACGGAGCGAAGGGGAAGTTAGAAAGGCCTAGGTGGGCTGTGTAGAGTAGTTGGGCTGAGGTGAGAGCAGAGGGAGAGAGGCCTGTCGTGGAATTAGCACGGCAGATGTCCGGTTTAGCGGACTTGATGATGGAACCATCGCACGGGTTAGCTTGAAGGGGTTCATAGCACACAAAGGACACAGAGAGTTTATACTAGTTCGGCCCCTTCGATGAAGGTAAAAGCCTACGTCTAGTTGGTTTGGTATTGCTTGGGCGTAGGTTTACAGGGAGCGGGTCGCTTGCCTGTAGTCTCGACGGGTTGATTCTTGCTTGTCCCTGAACCGTCGCCGGGTCGTCCCTTTATATAGAGGTGACACCGGGTCCGGTTTACAGAGTCCTGAGGCCGGCTCATACTTGTGTCCGCCTCGGTCTCTGTCTTTTCTTCCTTATCTCTCAAGTTACATCGCTTGGCGGTTTACAAACCACACTTCTATACACGGGCCCTAAGATCTCATGGGCCGTAGCCTTTACTAAATATTACAACCAAGTATAATATAACTAAGCCGGTTTACACTAGTCGGTTCATACCTGCTAGTCATATCCCTGACAAGGCCTGCGGGGGTTTTCGGAGACCGAAAACGTCCGACGTTTAGACCGACTACTAGTGCCGCTATAAATATCTGTTGGGCTATCAAACGAGCTCCGAATGCGATGAAATTTGGCAGGCGGCATGTCTACACTATAATAAGACCACACGCCAAGTTTCATCCCATTCCGAGAACATTTTCCGGCCACTCACAAAATAAATATTCGGAGGCACCGCGGGCGCGTGCAAGTGTGTCTGGGCTCAGAACGGACAACGGAGAGGACGAGGGAACTCGGGCGGATGCAAGTTTTGAAAACATGCTGATGCAACATACATGATGACATGGCAAGATGCAACACGCAAGCAGATGACATGGCACTGACAACGAATAACTGGCTGACACCTGGCGCACCGGTCTCGGGGTGTCACAACACTCCCCTACTAACAAGAGATCTCGTCCCGAGATCTTATGAACGAGACGGAAGGAAAAAGGAAGAACACGAGTTCTTCGAGAATAAAAGAGTGAAACCAAAGATCCTTGAGAGCTTTAACAATATGAAAGAAAGGATACAACAGAGATGAACGAAGTTGCAAAGTGTTCGTTGGACAAAGAAGAACAAGGGATACGACGAGAACCAAAAGGTTGAAGGATATGAGGCACGAGTTGAAGGAACAAGAATGAATTCAAAACCACTCCGATTAAAAGAGATAGAAAGGAATTTGGACGAAGGAATTTGGGCAGCACTCCGTCTGAAGCTGAAAGAAATAGCACACCGGTTGAATACACATGGAATGGAACAAGAACTTGGAAAGATGGAATAAAGATATGACGAAATGAACAAAACAATGCCTCCGGAATAATGGAATTAAAAGAATGGAGAAGAAGAAGGGGAAGAATATGACAACTTTCATCACGAATGAATTGAAAGAACATCTTCAAGAGAAAGACTTGAACGGAGTTGTTGAGAAAACAACCACAAAAGAATAAGCTTATCATGGACTTATTGAAAACATCTCAAAACTTGAGGTGAATTACCGCCGCAACGAAAAGAATGACGAGAAGAGAATGAAGAAAGAAATGCAAAACTCCACTTCAAAGGAATAAGGAGAATTATTTGCACTCGAGAGGCAAAATAATAAGAATGCTTGAGCTGCTCCAGAAGAATTAGATGAATATTTGAAGAATGAATGAAATGATGAAGAACCACCACGAAGAACTCCGGTAATGAAAGGATAATGATTTAGAAAGAGTTTCGACGAGATGGCCGAGAAAACTTTGAACTTCGGGGAAGAAAAGATGAAAGCACTTGGAACTAGAATTTATTCATCACGAATAAACTCCGAAGGGATGAATTAAATCAACTTGATGAAAAGAATAAGAATTATGTTATGCCTATCCTCCACAAATTAAATTGATAAGAACAATGGATTCACATACTACTTATTCTCGTTGACAATGATTAAAGAAGGATATATCGCAAACTTGCGAAAATCTCCATGAAACACCGGTTGGATTGGAAGAACGAATGAATTGATATGATAACACCGGAAAAGAACTCTTGAGCGAACCACCGTAAGAATTAAAGCTGAGTGAAGAAAATGAATGAACCACCGGGAAGAATTAATCGAATGATGAAAAGAACAAACCACCGAGAAGAATTACAATCGAGTGAAGAATGAGAATGACCATCGTAAGAATGAAATTGAACGATGCAAGAGGACAAGCCACCGTAAGAAAATGAATCGAGTGAATACGATGAATCGCCGGAAAGAATAAAGCACTTGGAGTATTTAGATAACGAGCACGAAGAGATCGCGAACTGATTAAAGAATGCTTGAACAAGCATCGGACGAATGTGGGACGAACGGAGAGGCATCAATGAAGAAAATTTGGAGGACGAAGTTGAAAACTGAGAACAAAGAAATCTTCTGGAATGATGGCCTTCGGAGGAACACAAAGAAATAATTGATGAAATGCTCCGGGCGAATGAAAAGAAGAAAGGTTGAACCAACGATGAAAAGAATTGAAAAGGATGTTGGAGAAGGCATATGACTGATGGGATCCATACTTACGTCACACTTGAAAAGAATTTTGGAACACTCCGGGAAATAAAAGAGTCAGGTAAGATCCTGGGAAAAGCCTTTGGGTTATGAGCCCACCGAAGAGAAAAACCATCGTTGAAATGGAATGCAAAGGAGATGATGCACCGGAACAATTGAAAACTTGAATGAGGTGACAACCTCGAATTAATTGGAACACAGACAATTCTCTTGAGAATGCCTTTGGAACAACGGAACAATTAGATGGCGAGAGGTAAACGAGCAAAGTGAATCAATTGAGCTGAGGAAAAAGAGTATGATGAACAACACCGAACAAATTGAATTGGCTCCACCGAAAAGAATAGAGGTGAAGAAGGACGAACTAGATGAGAATTCACCAGTTGGAATAACTGAGGGAAGAGTGCAAAGGATTCACAGGAGTAGGATGGATACTCGATTAAGGACTCCGATCCGAGAAGCAAAAGGGTGGGAGGATGGGAAAAAGAAGGAACACATCGGACGGAGAAAACACCGTCGGTTAAAAAGAACTGAGGTTGCACTTGCAAAGAAGAAGAGGGTTGAATCCACTTGACGAGAGATGCACCAGATGAAAGAACTAACAACGCAATGAACGAAAACTATCCACGACCCTAAAAAAATTTGAAGGGGAAAAGGAGTAATTCAAAACACCTACGTCAAGATTCCTCACCAGAGCGATGAAGGGGCAGGGGAGTAAAAAGAACTCCTACTCTCCGATATAACTAGACTCCGAAAAAGTTTTCTTCTAGACTCAACAACGGCCAAACTACGATCAAACAAGGGGGCTCCTATGGTCGGTCGAGGCTCTGATACCAACTTGTCAGGCCCAAGATGCGATTCTATCCCGATCACGTGACACTTACGTGATTGGGGCACAACCGCATTTCGGGCGCTTAGCAAGATGGATATCATTACATCGTACCATTACATATATACATGGGGGATACAACAATACATACAAGTCACATGAATACAACAACATCAATACAAGGCATCCGACTACGGATGCAAACATGAAAAACACACGACATCCATCTGCTATCCCAGGCTGCCGACCCAGAACCTAACCCAAGACTGAAGAAGAAGAACTCCAACAAAAGAACAACGCTCTCACGTCAAGTCATCGGAAACCTGCACCTGCAACTGTTGTTGTAGTATCTGTGAGACACGAGGACTCAGCAATCCCATAACCATGGGTAACAAGACTATCAAAGCTTAATGGGTAGGAAGAGGTAAAGTGGTGAGGTTGCAGCAGCGGCCAAGCAATATATATGGTGGCTAACTTACGAGTACAAGAATAAGATGAGCATCTACGCAAACGGTCGCAACTAGTAGTGATCGCTAGAGATCCTGAACTACATACAAGTCAAACATAACCCCACCGTGTTCTCTTCACAAAGTGAAAAGAGACAATCACGGTTACTCACACAGTTGTGTGTTTTACTCGGATCCTCTGTCAAGTTTTCTACAACCGGACAATAACAAATTCCAATCTGCAACATAACCGCGGGCACGGCTTTCGAAAGATCATAACCCTGCAGGGGTGTCCCAACTTAGCCCATCACAAGCTCTCACGATTAGCTGAAGTGATAAATATAATATCATCACCCCTTATCTTAGGGAAATCCGATCAGGCTCGGCATCCCGGTGCACAAGACATTTCGACAATGGTAAAACAAGTCCAGCAAGACCTCCCGGTGTGTCGACACCTTGATAGTAGCCGCGCGTATCTCGTCTCAGGCCACGACCGGATGGGCGATGCTACAGGTAAAACCAAACCTCAAGTTTCCCCGTGGTGGCCCCGCAGGCTCCCCGTTTGGGACCAACACCATCAGCACTGGCCCCCCCTGCTATGTAGAAAGAATCCTCGGGTAGCGCTAACTCCCTATGCAATTTAATTAATTAATTAAGTTGTTATTATGAGCAAATTAAAAACGATGTTGGGCCTTGCTGGAGGAGTTTTATTCAAAGACGAACTGTCAAGGGGTCCCCATATACCCATCCTGTAAGGAACGCAAAATCAAGGAACATAATGCCGGTTTATCGGCGCCTAAGGTGGCATGAGTGGAACAAAACACCGAGCAAAAGGCCAAGCCTTCCACCCATGCCCAGTATATAGGTGTGTTATTATATATATAACATATTGTGATATTCCAGCAACAAGTTCCCTCCTGGAACGATCTTCATCTTCAACTGCAACTAACAACGCTATAAGAGGGGCTGAGCAAGCGGGTAACATAGCCAAACAATGGTTTGCTAGGAAGGTTTCAAAGGTTAGAGGTTTCATGGTAACAAGGAGAGGCTGACAATAATGATGGGTAGCACGACATGTAACGATAGCAACAAGACACTAAGCATGGCAATGATAGTAAAGGTATCCAAGGGTATGGTCATCTTGCTTGAGATCCCGCAAGGAAGAAGAACGGTTCCATCAAGAAGACGAAGAAGAAGCCTTGAAGAAGAACCACGGGTAGGCGAACGAATCCTCACGAACGCAACAGAACAAGCACTAACGAGAAGAAGCAAGCAACACGGTAAACAAACCACTCAAGAAAATGACAATATGCTCAACCAAGTATGATGCAAAACAAGTCTACTTATTATGCACATCAAGTCTACACAGGAAGCAAAACATGGCAAGGTAGGAAGCACAGCAAAACAACACAAGTTTATATATGATGCAATACATAGCAAGGTATGATGCATGGCAATTCTATACAGGAAGCACATCAAGTCTGTACAGGAAGCATAACATGGCAAGGTAGGAAGCACAGAGAAGCAACACAAGTTTATATGATGCAATACATGGCAAGGTATGATGCATGAAAAATCTACACAGGAAGCACAGCAAGTCTATACAGGACGCATTACATGGCAAGGTAGGAAGCACGGAAAAACAACACAAGTTTATATGATGCAATACATGGCAAGGTATGATGCATGACAAGTCTAAACAGGAAGCAATACATTGCAAGGTAGGAAGCACAGAAAACAACACAGGAAACATGACAATGTGCTTAAGCAAGTTGTGACGCCCGAGACCGACGTCCCAGAAGATTCCAGAAGATTCCAGATGTTCAGGGTTTCCCCTTGTGTTCATTTGTGTTTGTGTTATTTATTTTTGCATTGCATCATGTCATCATGCCATCATGTCATTTTTATTTTTTGCATCTCAACCTAAATAATTCGTGTGGACCTTCGGTCCATTTAAATCGAGGGAAGGTGACTTCTCTTTATAACATATAAAAGCCTCCTAATAATTATGGAGCTATATTAATAAATATTCCATTGCTTCGGAATCACCGTAACACACTTGCATTTTTTCCCATGCTTTTCCTACTTCGAGTTTCCTTCAAAATCTTGCCAATAATTCTTTTCCTATTTATCGAGGCTCCTCCTTTTATCTAGACTCTTTTCAAACTCCTTGAGGCAAGCTATTTATTTTTAGTTTGCACTTCCCTTTTTGTTGGAACTATTTTTGTGGGGTTGGAATTATTCCATAAAGCCTTACAAAAATGTCCATCATTTTATTCTTGTTCTTTGTCTCTTTTCTTATTTTTTTTGTTCACTCTCTCTAATTATTTCTACTAAAGAAATAAAAGGAAGAGGGCTCAGCCTCCAGGCCTTCCTAGAGCCCAGCCCAGCTGGCCCTCCGGCCTCCAGCCTCTTGGACTCCTCCTGGCCCATCTCCTCCCTTCTCAGGCCCGCGGCCCATCTTCCCTCCAACCCTAGCGACCGCTACTCCCACACCGATCGCTCGCTCCCTCCCCGTTTTCCCTCCGAGCGCCGCCGCACCCCTCGTCCTGTTCCTCGCTCGACCGAGCCCGACCCCCTCGTTCCTCTCGCAACCCCCTTCCCTTCGAGCGCCCTGACCCCGCAACCGATCTTCCCGCGGCCAGCCTCCGCACCATCGCCCTCGCGCACGAGGCCTCGCGGCCCCAGCCTCCGAACCCCTCGCAACTCCTCCGTCCTGCAGGTCCCGCGCCGGCCAGGCCCGAGGCCTCCCTCTCCAGCCCAGCCGGCCCACTTTGGCCCAACCCGGCGCTCCTAACCCTAACCTAGCGCGCCCCGCTCCCTCCGTTCCTTCCAGCCGCCGCCAGCCTCGACCGCTCGACCCCCTCGATCTCGAGCGCTCGCTCGCTCTGCCCGATCCCGAGCGCATCGCCCCCCCTTTTTCTCCTCGTTCCCCATTTCCCTCTGCCCGCTCTCTCCCGTCGCGCAGCCCTCTTCTTCCCCGAGTCCCATCGCTCCTTCGCCCTCGGTCCCGCGAGACCTCTGCCTCGCCCCCTGGTGCCCCGAGGGCGAGCCGCCACCCAGCCGCCGGGCCAGGGAGGCCATCGCCCCGCACAAAGCCTTTCGGCCTTCCTCTCAGGCGGGCCAGAAGCCCCGTGCGCCATGGCCGCTGCGCCCTCCAGCGCGCCAAGGCCGAGCCTCGGTGGCGCCGCTTCGTTTCCTGCTGCCTCCTCTACTGCCTCAAGCCGAGACCGCTACTGCTGTGTTATGTTTGTGTGCTGTTGTTTTTTTTTGTTTTGTCAAGTGCAGCGCAGGCAAGATCCGGTCTCCGAATGTCATGAACCACTACTTCCTCCACTACACGACGACCCGACAAGTTCCACGACCGAGTACCCCTCTGATGCAAGTACCACTACAGTCGCGAGAACGAGAACCCTCAAGTACCACGACGACCGACTCGGCAAGTACCCCTACGGAACGTGTTCTACTACCGTCGCCCGGAAAAGACGGATGCGCCAAGTACATCTACGAACGAGTTCGTCTACCGTCGCCGTGTACCCCTACCGATGCGCCAAGTACCACTACGCAAGAACCGAACATCTACCGATGCCAAGTACCACGACCAAGTACCACGACGACCACGTGTACAACTACGATGCCGAGACCACTACCTTTTGACAAGTACCACTACGCTCGACGACTCGAACATCTACAAAACGACCTCGTGAACAACTACCGTCTCGGAGACGCACCAAGTACCACTACATACGTGAACGACTACCGTCGCCTCGAAGATGTTGGGTTCATCAAGTCCCTCTCCGAAACGAACGTGTACCACTACTTCCGCTACCGTCGCCCGAGTACAACTACCGCCTCGAGAACGACTACTTCCTCTTCTTCCAGTACATCCCTCGACGACTCGATTCCGCCCCGAAACAATTGTTTCGAAGGTATAACCCCGAGACGTGACCCGTGTGATGCTTGCTTGTGGTTGTATGAAATGTTTCCCGTGTGTGCACCGTGCCGTTTCGTCCGTTTGACATGTTCCTCGGTTGCCTCGTCACCGACCCGTGGGAACCCGGTGACGGGATCGCCCCACCTTTCATCTCGTTTGACTCATCCACGCCATCTATCTTTTGCACCGGTCTCTCAACGAGTCACCGGAACCGATATGACGCGTTGCATCATTTTCGGATCGTTGCCGTGGCACCCTTTTCTTTCCACCACGGCGACAAATGCTTCATATCTTCATGTCAACCCTTTTTAATAAAACTTGCATTAACTTGATCATGTCATCCGCATCATGTTAACAACACTAAAAATGTTTAATTGTTGTTTGCTTATAATTATTAAACATGCTCATGGGGATTTTCCGGATATGTTGTTGTTATTTTCCGGCCTCATTTAAAATGTCTAAATAGTGTAGTTTTATTATGCTTCACCTCTTGCCATGTTAAAAACATTTAATCTTGTCTTGTAAATAATGAGAGTCAACTAAATAATTAAATGTGGTGTTTCGTCAATATGCAATTCGTTGCATATTGAGCTCCACTTAACTTGTAGTGTTGTTTGTGCATTTTGCCATGCCATGCATAATTAAACCGGACATGCATCATACTTGGATGTGCATCGTATGCCATGTTTATGATTGTGTGTTTACCGAGTTGTTTGTTTTCTTTCCGGTTGCTTCTCGTGTTAGCTTCGGTTTCGTTCCGGAGTTGTGAGGATTCGCTCGACTGTTGCTCCGTCTTCTTCTTGGATCCGTTCTTCTCCCTTGTGGAATTCCAGGCAAGATGACCGAACCCAGATACCATTACTATCTTTGCCTATTGCTAGTAGTCTCGATCTATAGTTTTGCCTCGATGCCCATGATCTTCTTGTCAGCCTCCTACTTGTAACCAATTGCCATGTTTAACCAACCTACCTATGCAAACCTTTGAATGGCTAAGTACGCTTCGCTCAGCCCCTCTTATAGCTTTGTTAGTTGCAGGTGAAGATTGAAGATTCTTGCTTCATGTTGAAGTTTGGTTGGGTTATATCACACTATATAAATGCTTAAAATGAAATCATCTATATACTGGCTAGGGTGGAAGGCTAAGCCTTTTGCTTGGTGTTTTGTTCCACTCATGCCGTTAGGAACCGTATAAACCGGTGTTATGTTCCTTGATTATGCGTTCCTAACACGGTTGGGGTGTATGGGACCCCCTTGATAAACCGCTAAGTGCTAAGTCTTTTCCAGCAAGTCCCAACATTTGGTACTATTTGCCTCATAATAACAACTTACTTAATTAATTAAATTTGCATAGGGGGTCGCTCCCTCGAGGATTCCTAATTCTACATAGCAGGGGGGGCCAGTGCTGATGGTGTTGGTCCCAAACGGGGAGTCTGCGGGAACCACCACGGGGAAACTCGAGGATTGGGTCCTGTAGAATCGCCCATCCGGTCGTGTCCTGAGACTTAGATACGCGCGGCTACTATCAGGGTGTCGACACGCCGGGGGGATTTGCTGGATTAGCCTTACCTTAGTTCGGTTTAACTTGAGCACGGGATTCCGAGAATACTTGGGTCTTCCCACCTATGGAGTTGCGACTCCGCGGATCGTGGGCTTGTAATGGGTCAAGTTGGAACACCCCTGCAGGGTTTGAACTTTCGAAAGCCATGCCCGCGGTTATGTGGCAGATGGGAGCTTGTTAATATCCGGTTGTAGATAACTTGACACAATGTTCTAATACACTACCAGCGTGTGTACCGTGACTGTCAATTTCTGAATAGGGATTCGGGAGTTGAACACGGTGGGGTTATGTTTGACCGGCTTTAGTTAGGATCACTTCGTGATCATCTCTCGACCGAGGCACTTCTCTTCTCGCTCTCTATTACGTAAGTTAGTGCTAGTCGCTGCTGCAGACTCTTGTTGTTCCTTCACCTCTTATTCTTTTCGTCAGCCTTATCCTCTCCCAAGGCTTAAATAGTCTTGTTACCCGGGAACGGGATTGCTGAGTTCTCTGTGGCTCACGGTTACTTCACCACACCAGATGCAGGTTCAGCCGAGTTTGATGCAGAAGATGGATCAGAACTCCACCGGGAGCTCGTTGAAGAGCGTGGCCGTAGGCTTGTGACGTTTCGATGTTCAGTAGTGGTTTCTACTAGGATTCGTTCCTGACCTGTGGCTTTATGTTGTTTTGGTATCTTTCTTTTGGATCTTCGCCCGTAGTCGGGTTGTGATGTTTTGAATGATGTTTTGCTTATGTAATGTATTTTGTGAAGTGGCGAGTGTAAGCCAACTATCTTCTTTTGCAATTTAATCCCTCTTTTACATGAGTCATGCAAAGATACCAAACTTGGGATCATTCTAGGATGGGCTTATATCTTTAAGTCGTGCCTCGACACGTAGGAGATATAGTCCCATCCTGGGCATTACAAGTTGGTATTCAGAGCCTTCTCCGACCTAGAAGCCCCCACTGATTGATCGAATCGTTGACGGTTGAGTCTAGGCACACACTAAAATATTTCGAGTCCTATATTATATCGGAGAGTAGGATTTCTTTGCTTCTCATCCCCTTTCTCTCTGGTGAGGACTCCTGACGACTACTCTTGTCTCTCCTATTTTCAAAAATTGCACCAATTTTTCTTTTAGGATCCCGCGAGTATTCTGGGATTGTTTCGATGTTCTTGTGACAAGGATATTGTTCTCGATGCCTCCTGTTACCGAGGAGTTGAGCTTCGGGGTATTGTTGTCACAAGCATATCGCGGCAGTACTAAATACTTAAGATGGCCGACATCGAAAACTCTCCTATGCGGTTAGTGGCAAGATAACCCCGACATCACCCAGTACTGGGGAGGTAGTTCAGGAGTATTGCCATAGCTTGTATAGTGGATGCTTTTCGAAGGTCCAAGGTAAACAGTTTCCGAGAAAGACTGGTTATGTGTTGAAGGATGGATACACCTGGATGTAGGTTTAGAGTTGATTGCGCGGTGCTTCCCGTGTATCCCCAACACCTGATTGCATAACTGGAAACTTTCGGAAATCTATAGGTGGGCTCATACAGTAGTTCTAGGCATTCTTCCAACGGATGCACGATATGAAGTTCGGGGTTCTACATTGAGTGAAGTGGTTTTATGGACTTGTTCTGATCGGGAGTTGCATCTTAAAGGGTCCTTGGCTATGCTGATCCGGGGATTGCAAAACCTTTTGTAACACGTTCCATGAGCTTTCAGCACGAAGATGTCGAACGAAACTTCTATCTTGTTTTTGTTCTATCTGATCCTTGTTCCTTTTTATTTACCTTTTCCTTCACCCAAGTGGCTTCTCGACGAGTTGATGTACCTGCGGAATTCATTCGTTCAATTCTCTATTCGGATGATGTTGTGAAGATCAT
>LR738715.1:253397627-253454966 GCA_902687465.1 Secale cereale | reverse complement strand
TCTCTCTGGTGAGGACTCCTGACGACTACTCTTGTCTCTCCTATTTTCAAAAATTGCACCAATTTTTTTTTAGGATCCCGCGAGTATTCTGGGATTGTTTCGATGTTCTTGTGACAAGGATATTGTTCTCGATGCCTCCTTTTACCGAGGAGTTGAGCTTCGGGGTATTGTTGTCACAAGCATATCGCGGCAGTACTAAATACTTAAGACGGCCGACATCGAAAACTCTCCTATGCGGTTCGTGGCAAGATAACCCCGACATCACCCAGTACTGGGGAGGTAGTTCAGGAGTATTGCTATAGCTTGTATAGTGGATGCTTTTCGAAGGTCCAAGGTAAACAGTTTCCGAGAAAGACTGGTTATGTGTTGAAGGATGGATACACCTGGATGTAGGTTTAGAGTTGATTGCGCGGTGCTTCCCGTGTATCCCCAACACCTGATTGCATAACTGGAAACTTTCGGAAATCTATAGGTGGGCTCATACAGTAGTTCTAGGCATTCTTCCAACGGATGCACGATATGAAGTTCGGGGTTCTACATTGAGTGAAGTGGTTTTATGGACTTGTTCTGATCGGGAGTTGCATCTTAAAGGGTCCTTGGCTATGCTGATCCGGGGATTGCAAAACCCTTTTGTAACACGTTCCATGAGCTTTCAGCACGAAGATGTCGAACGAAACTTCTATCTTGTTTTTGTTCTATCTGATCCTTGTTCCTTTTTATTTACCTTTTCCTTCACCCAAGTGGCTTCTCGACGAGTTGATGTACCTGCGGAATTCATTCGTTCAATTCTCTATTCGGATGATGTTGTGAAGATCATGTTACACATCTATCCTTTGTTCTTGTTTTGATTCTGGTATTCGAGTTGCTTCGATGTCAAATGTTGATTCCATACCTTTCCTAATCGGTGTTCTCATATTTCTATGAGAGTGTTAATTCTTCTTGACCATCGACATTTTCATGTTAATTCTTTTCATCCGGTGTGCCTTCTCTTCAAGTTATTCCATACGGACGTCGTTGAGAAATCTGACGATTTGTCTGTTTCATTCATTCCAAGTTGTCTTTGTTTTCCCCACCCTCCCACCCTTCTTCTTCTCGGAGTCAAAGATTCTCAAATGAAGTATCCATTTTATTCATGTGATGTTTCTTCATTCTTTTCCTTCAATGTTCTTATCCGGTGATTTATCGTGAAGATGCTCAAGAGCTTCAAGTTTTCATTCTTTTGTTCTCTAATTCTGCCGGTGGATGTAATTCAAGATTTCGGTGTTGATCTTATCCCTTTTCCTCTTTTCACAATGTTTTCTTATTCCGGTGCACCAATTAATCATTCTCCTCTTGCTATTCATATCCGGAGTGCTGAACATTCATAATTCCATTCTTAATCCATTCAAGCTATTTTGAGACTGTTATCTCATTCGAGCCATTTAATTCAACCTGTGCAATATCTCTTAAGCAATCTTTTTCAACGGTGATTTCTTTGAGTGGGCCCTAACCCACAGGTCTTTCTCCAGGATCTTACCTGACTCTTTTAATTTTTCTGGAGTTATACTCAAATTCTTTTCAAAGTGTGACGTAAGAATGATTTCCATCAGTCACATGCCTTCTCCAAGCTTGTTTTCAATTATTTCCATCTTTAGCTCCACCTTCCTCTTGTCATTCGTCCGGAGTATCTCGATATTCTTCATGGCTTTTCTCGTCTTCTTTATCAGCATTTGAAGACCGGAGAAGAGTTTCTCTTAAATTTTGAACCGTTCTATTCAGATTCGTGGTTCTAGCTTCTTGCCATCCTCATTATTGTTTTCGATTGTGGGAATTGTTTTCATACCCATCCGAAGCATTTCATGAATTCTTTTCTTTGTGATCCTCCGAAGGCCATCATTTCAGCATATTTCTTCGTTCTCAGTTTTCAACTATGTCCTCCAAATATTCTTCATTGATGTCTCTTCGTTCGTCTCCATATTCTTACGGTGGTTCTTTCAAGTTACCCTTCCGTTGTTATCGTTTTAATTCATTCGTTCTTTTCATAACCCTACCGGTGCTTCGTTGAATATTTATCCAAGCTTGTGCTAGATCTCTCTTTAATTCTTTCCAACGAGAATAAGTAGTATGCAAAATCCGTTGCTTGTCATCAATTTAATTTGGTGAAGGATAAGCATACAATAATTCTTATTCTTATTCCTTCAAGGTGACTTAATTCTTTGTCTGGAGCTTGTTCATCATATCATATCCTTGGTTCTAAGTTTTTCATCTTTTTTTCCGGAGCTCCAAGCTTTTTCAATTATCATTTCAAAGCTCCATCTAATTCATCACAGGCCTTGAATCTTATTCTTTTCATCTTCCACTTCTCATGCTTTCATTACCGGAGTTCTTCTTGGTGGTTCATCATGTTTTAATTCATCCTCGAAGTTTTCATCAAGATTCTTGTTGGAGCTCAAGCATTCTTCATCATGCATTCCAATTGCAATCCGTTCTACCTTATCTTTTTCAGATGGTGTTATGTCATTCTTGACAATTCCTTCATGTTTTATGATTCACGAGTTATCAAGAATGAAATATTTAAAACCATCATTTTTTTTGTTCAGGAGATCTTTTCAATCCTTCAATTTATTCATTGGAGTTATCTTGGGTTATAATTCACTTAAAAGCTTTCCTTGAGAATTGTTGCTATTATGGTGCTTATAAATGACCCAAGCTCTTCATTATCATTCCGGTGAGATAAGTTTTTCATCTCCTTGTTGATCTCAATCCAATCAAATATTTCCGGTAGTGGCTGGTTGTCACCTCTTAATTTTGAGATGTTTTCCATAAGCCCACATCGAGCTTATTCGTTTCGTTGTTGATTTTTCATCAACTCCGTTCAATCATTCTTCGTAAGGATGCTCTTTCAAATTCAATTTTGAGAGAAGTTGTCATTTTCTTCCCCATTCAATTCTTTCATTGATTTATATGCTATTCTTTCGTTCCGGAGGCATTGTGATGTTGCTCTCTCCAAACCATCATATCGTTTTATCGAGATCATGTTCTTTCCTTGCTTATCATTTAACCGAAGTATTGTATTCTTCATTCTAGTTCCCTCATCTCATCTAGTTTTTCCTATCCTTTTTACCGGAGTGTTGTCTGAATCTTTCTTACCTCTTGTGCCATTCTTTCAATTGTTTCGGAGGCAGTGTTTTATTGATTTCATCAAGTATCACTCCATATTATCTAGTTCTTGTTAATTCCTTCCATTTCCAGACGGAGTGCTGTCCAAATTATGTCATTCTTATTCCTTGGCTATACCGTTGCGGTTCCTTATTCTTTTGGTTCATAAGCTCTTGTTTTCATGTCTTTCAACCTACAAGGTTCTCAT
The DNA here is from genome assembly GCA_902687465.1 of Secale cereale. Lineage (NCBI taxonomy): Eukaryota > Viridiplantae > Streptophyta > Magnoliopsida > Poales > Poaceae > Secale > Secale cereale. Next base: position 253,451,620 of record LR738715.1, on the reverse strand, counting down.
AGTGCTCGTCGTTCCTCCTTTTAACGGAGTGTTTCATCTTCGTTCATCTCCGTTGTATTCTTATTCAACTTGTTTAACCTCTCAAGGTTCTTTGGTTTCACTCGTCTGTCAAAGAAGCAACTTTGTTTTACCTCTTCCTCTTCCGTTTTTACCCGGTGCTATCTCTAGGATCTCGGGTCGAGATCCTCTGTTAGTGTGGGAGAGTTGTGACGCCCGAGACCGACGTCCCAGAAGATTCTAGAAGATTCCAGAAGATTGCAGATGTTCAGGGTTTCCCCTTGTGTTCATTTGTGTTTGTGTTATTTATTTTTGCATTGCATCATGTCATCATGCCATCATGTCATTTTTATTTTTTGCATCTCAACCTAAATAATTCGTGTGGACCTTCGGTCCATTTAAATCGAGGGAAGGTGACTTCTCTTTATGACATATAAAAGCCTCCTAATAATTATGGAGCTATATTAATAAATATTCCATTGCTTCGTAATCACCGTAACACACTTGCATTTTTCCCCATGCTTTTCCTACTTCGAGTTTCCTTCAAAATCTTGCCAATAATTCTTTTCCTATTTATCGAGGCTCCTCCTTTTATCTAGACTCTTTTCAAACTCCTTGAGGCAAGCTATTTATTTTTAGTTTGCACTTCCCTTTTTGTTGGAACTATTTTTGTGGGGTTGGAATTATTCCATAAAGCCTTACAAAAATGTCCATCATTTTATTCTTGTTCTTTGTCTCTTTTCTTATTTTTTTTGTTCACTCTCTCTAATTATTTCTATTAAAGAAATAAAAGGAAGAGGGCTCAGCCTCCAGGCCTTCCTAGAGCCCAGCCCAGCCGGCCCTCCAGCCTCCAGCCTCTTGGACTCCTCCTAGCCCATCTCCTCACTTCTCAGGCCCGCGGCCCATCTTCCCTCCAACCCTAGCGACTGCTACTCCCACAATGATCGCTCGCTCCCTCCCCGTTTTCCCTCCGAGCGCCGCCGCACCCCTCGTCCTGTTCCTCGCTCGACCGAGCCCGACCCCCTCGTTCCTCCCGCAACCCCCTTCCCTTCGAGCGCCCTGACCCCGCAACCGATCTTCCCGCGGCCAGCCTCCGCCCCATCGCCCTCGCGCACGAGGCCTCGCGGCCCCAGCCTCCGAACCCCTCGCAACTCCTCCGTCCTGCAGGTCCCGCGCCGGCCAGGCCCGAGGCCTCCCTCTCCAGCCCAGCCGGCCCACTTTGGCCCAACCCGGCGCTCCTAACCCTAACCTAGCGCGCCCCGCTCCCTCCGTTCCTTCCAGCCGCCGCCAGCCTCGACCGCTCGACCCCCTCGATCTCGAGCGCTCGCTCGCTCTGCCCGATCCCGAGCGCATCGCCCCCCCCCCTTTTTCTCCTCGTTCCCCGTTTCCCTCTGTCCGCTCTCTCCCGTCGCGCAGCCCTCTTCTTCCCCGAGTCCCATCGCTCCTTCGCCCTCGATCCCGCGAGACCTCTGCCTCGCCCCCTGGCGCCCCGAGGGCGAGCCGCCACCCAGCCGCCGGGCCAGGGAGGCCATCGCCCCGCACCAAGCCTTTCGGCCTTCCTCTCAGGCGGGCCAGAAGCCCCGTGCGCCATGGCCGCTGCGCCCTCCAGCGCGCCAAGGCCGAGCCTCAGCGGCGCCGCTTCGTTTCCTGCTGCCTCCTCTGCTGCCTCAAGCCGAGACCGCTACTACTGTGTTATGTTTGTGTGCTGTTGTTTTTTTTTGTCAAGTGCACCGCAGGCAAGATCCGGTCTCCGAATGTCATGAACCACTACTTCCTCCACTACACGACGACCCGACAAGTTCCATGACCGAGTACCCCTCCGATGCAAGTACCACTACCGTCGCGAGAACGAGAACCCTCAAGTACCACGACGACCGACTCGGCAAGTACCCCTACGGAACGTGTTCCACTACCGTCGCCCGGAAAAGACGGATGCGCCAAGTACATCTACGAACGAGTTCATCTACCGTCGCCGTGTACCCCTACCGATGCGCCAAGTACCTCTACGCAAGAACCGAACATCTACCGATGCCAAGTACCACGACCAAGTACCACGACGACCACGTGTACAACTACGATGCCGAGACCACTACCTTTTGACAAGTACCACTACGCTCGACGACTCGAACATCTACAAAACGACCTCGTGAACAACTACCGTCTCGGAGATGCACCAAGTACCACTACATACGTGAACGACTACCGTCGCCTCGAAGATGTTGGGTTCATCAAGTCCCTCTCCGAAACGAACGTGTACCACTACTTCCGCTACCGTCGCCCGAGTACAACTACCGCCTCGAGAACGACTACTTCCTCTTCTTCCACTACGTCCCTCGACGACTCGATTCCGCCCCGAAACAATTGTTTCGAAGGTATAACCCCGAGACGTGACCCGTGTGATGCTTGCTTGTGGTTGTATGAAATGTTTCCCGTGTGTGCACCGTGCCGTTTCGTCCGTTTGACATGTTCCTCGGTTGCCTCGTCACCGACCCGTGGGAACCCGGTGACGGGATCGCCCCACCTTTCATCTCGTTTGACTCATCCACGCCATCTATCTTTTGCACCGGTCTCTCAACGAGTCACCGGAACCGATATGACGCGTTGCATCATTTTCGGATCGTTGCCGTGGCACCCTTTTCTTTCCACCACGGCAACAAATGCTTCATATCTTCATGTCAACCCTTTTTAATAAAACTTGCATTAACTTGATCATGTCATCCGCATCATGTTAACAACACTAAAAATGTTTAATTGTTGTTTTCTTATAATTATTAAACATGCTCATGGGGATTTTCCGGATATGTTGTTGTTATTTTCCGGCCTCATTTAAAATGTCTAAATAGTGTAGTTTTATTATGCTTCACCTCTTGCCATGTTAAAAACATTTAATCTTGTCTTGTAAATAATGAGAGTCAACTAAATAATTAAATGTGGTGTTTCGTCAATATGCAATTCGTTGCATATTGAGCTCCACTTAACTTGTAGTGTTGTTTGTGCATTTTGCCATGCCATGCATAATTAAACCGGACATGCATCATACTTGGATGTGCATCGTATGCCATGTTTATGATTGTGTGTTTACCGAGTTGTTTGTTTTCTTTCCGGTTGCTTCTCGAGTTAGCTTCGGTTTCGTTCCGGAGTTGTGAGGATTCGCTCGACTGTTGCTCCGTCTTCTTCTTGGATCCGTTCTTCTCCCTGGTGGAATTCCAGGCAAGATGACCGAACCCGGATACCATTACTATCTTTGCCTATTGCTGGTAGTCTCGATCTATAGTTTTGCCTCGATGCCCATGATCTTCTTGTCAGCCTCCTACTTGTAACCAATTGCCATGTTTAACCAACCTACCTATGCAAACCGTTGAATGGCTAAGTACACTTCGCTCAGCCCCTCTTATAGCTTTGTTAGTTGCAGGTGAAGATTGAAGATGCTTGCTTCATGTTGAAGTTTGGTTGGGTTATATCACACTATATAAATGCTTAAAATGAAATCATCTATATACTGGCTAGGGTGGAAGGCTAAGCCTTTTGCTTGGTGTTTTGTTCCACTCATGCCGTTAGGAACCGTATAAACCGGTGTTATGTTTCTTGATTATGCGTTCCTAACACGGTTGGGATGTATGGGACCCCCTTGATAAACCGCTAAGTGCTAAGTCTTTTCCAGCAAGTCCCAACATTTGGTACTATTTGCCTCATAATAACAACTTACTTAATTAATTAAATTTGCATAGGGGGTCGCTCCCTCGAGGATTCCTAATTCTACATAGCAGGGGGGCCAGTGCTGATGGTGTTGGTCCCAAACGGGGAGTCTGCGGGAACCACCACGGGGAAACTCGAGGATTGGGTCCTGTAGAATCGCCCATCCGGTCGTGTCCTGAGACTTAGATACGTGCGGCTACTATCAGGGTGTCGACACGCCGGGAGGATTTGCTGGATTAGCCTTACCTTAGTTCGGTTTAACTTGAGCACGGGATTCCGAGAATACTCGGGTCTTCCCACCTATGGAGTTGCGACTCCGCGGATCGTGGGCTTGTAATGGGTCAAGTTGGAACACCCCTGCAGGGTTTGAACTTTCGAAAGCCGTGCCCGCGGTTATGTGGCAGATGGGAGCTTGTTAATATCCGGTTGTAGATAACTTGACACAATGTTCTAATACACAACCAGTGTGTGTACCGTGACTGTCAATTTCCGAATAGGGATTCGGGAGTTGAACACGGTGGGGTTATGTTTGACCGGCTTTAGTTAGGATCACTTCGTGATCATCTCTCGACCGAGGCACTTCTCTTCTCGCTCTCTATTACGTAAGTTAGTGCTAGTCGCTGCTGCAGACTCTTGTTGTTCCTTCACCTCTTATTCTTTTCGTCAGCCTTATCCTCTCCCAAGGCTTAAATAGTCTTGTTACCCGGGAACGGGATTGCTGAGTCCTCTGTGGCCCACAGTTACTTCACCACACCAAATGCAGGTTTAGCCGAGTTTGATGCAGAAGATGGATCAGAACTCCACCGGGAGCTCGTTGAAGAGCGTGGCCGTAGGCTTGTGACGTTTCGATGTTCAGTAGTGGTTTCTACTAGGATTCGTTCCTGACCTGTGGCTTTATGTTGTTTTGGTATCTTTCTTTTGGATCTTCGCCCGTAGTCGGGTTGTGATGTTTTGAATGATGTTTTGCTTATGTAATGTATTGTGTGAAGTGGCGAGTGTAAGCCAACTATCTTATTTTGCAATTTAATCCCTCTTTTACATGAGTCGTGCAAAGATACCAAACTTGAGATCATTCTAGGTTGGGCTTATATATTTAAGTCGTGCCTCGACACGTAGGAGATATAGTCCCATCCTGGGCATTACACAAGTATGATGCAAACAAGTCTATATAGGAAGCACAACAGGTCTATACAGGAAGCATTACATGGCAAGGTAGGAAGCACAGGAAACAACACAAGTCTATATAATGCAATACATGACAAGGTAGGATGCATGACAAGACTATACAGGAAGCACAGAAAGTCTATACAGGAAGCACAACATGGCAAGGTAGGAAGCATAGAAAACAACACAAGTTTATATGATGCAATACATGGCAAGGTATGATGCATGGCAAGTCTATACATGAAGCACAGCAAGTCTATACAGGAAGCATAACAAGTCTATACAGGAAGCATAACATGGCAAGGTAGGAAGCACAACATGGCAACGGTGCAAGATGCACCCAAAAATCAACCAAACTCACTCCAAACAGGAAAACAAGATGATATTATGATTCTACATGCAAAATCACTCAAGTTTCATATAAGGAACACCCCAAACGGAGCAACGGGCTAAAAGATACACATGAAACAAGATATAACAACAAGCTGAAATTAACAGCCACATAGCAACTTTGGAGCATGATAAATATAAGCTACAACACTCAAACATGGTGATAAGAAGCATGAACATGAAGTAGACATATCCTACAGCAAACAAGTTCATTGGAGCATCTCCATAGGAGGCATGGATCAATAGCAACAAGCTACACCATTTTGATCATGACACTAAAAACCTGACAGCAATATTTTATAGCAACTTGGGAGCAAGAATTAAATAAGCTACAGCAAGTCATATGAGCAAGTAAGAGCATGGATGGATAGTCAACAACATATACAACAAGGAATAATCAATGGCCACCCCAAAACTAACATGGATTTGCCTAGGACATCAAGCAAACATAGCATCAGGATATTACAGATTCCAGACTTAGTGAAATTTCACTAAGTGTTAAAACAGTAACAGCAACATGGCAAGTTTGCAAGCATGTTTAAGTCAACACAAGGCATATCATGGAAAGTTAAATGCACCATTTCAAAGACCACATCATGGAGATTCTAAAACATCTAGGCATGTGACATGGGGACAAACACAACAATAGCAACGAGCTCCTCAACTAGGCATCTCGTAACGAGTTACAAAACCTAACAGCCACATGCACTTTGCAACAAGGAATAACATGGCAATATGAACCCAAACAAGCATGCTATAGCAACCAACATGTAGAGCATCTCATGATGAACATTTTGACATATCATTTGCATCATTTGGATAAACATGCACCAAGTTATCATATCTCAAACATGGCAACAAAATAACAAGTAGCAGCAGTTTATAACAAGTAGCACTCTTGCAACAGCTATTTAAGCATCTAAATGAACTCAAATGAGCATGGCACAATGGAACAAAGTGTAGAGCATATCACCACGATCATTTTGACATATCATACACTCAATTTGGATAAGCACACAAAAATTTATCACTATGCAAAGTAGCAACATTATATGCAAAACTGAGGAATTAGCAGATTTTTCACCTCGCGAAAACGGGACGGAGTGGTACGGGGACGAAGCAGAGCAGGACGAGGTGGCCCGTTTGGATGGAGGATGGATGGATCTGATCCATCTTTGAGCTCCAGACCGGATCTCGCCGGATCCGGCCGGAGATGGTGACGGCGGCGCGGTCGGGCTCACCGGCGGCGGCGGAGCACGACAGGGTAGCGGCAGTGGTGGTGGCAGGCGCGCACGGAGGCCTGAGGCGGCAGCGTCGGCGGGGCCGGCCGGTGGCGGCGGCATGAGGACGGGCGGCGGCGGGGCGTCGAGCCACGGGCGGTGGTCGGCGGCGCCGCGCGGTCGGCCGGCGAGGGCGCCCCGCGCGGCGGCGGCGAAGCGTGCCGGCGCGGGAGGCGAAGGCGGCGGGGCGCTGGCGTCGGGCGCGGGAGGCTCGGGGGAGCGGGCTGGCGGGTGCCTGCGGGCCCGTGACGCGGCGGCCGGCCCGGGACGCGGCCCGGGGCGGGCTCCCCGTGGGCCTAGCGGCTGGGAAGACGTCAGGGGCGCGGTGGGAGGCTGGGGAGGAGGCCAAGTGGCGGCGCGGGAAGGGGTTTGACACTGATTTTGAGGAGGGAGGTTGGTGGAGGCCAAAAATGGCATGGAGAGGGGCTATATATAGCAAAAGGGTAGGGTTTGGGGGGTTTTGGACTGATCCGGAGCCATCGGATCGCGATCCAACGGCAACGGAGCGAAGGGGAAGTTAGAAAGGCCTAGGTGGGATGTGTAGAGTAGTTGGGCTGAGGTGAGAGGAGAGGGAGAGAGGCCCGCGGGGGTTTTCGGAGACCAAAAACGTCCGACGTTTAGACCGACTACTAGTGCCGCTATAAATATCCGTTGGGCTATGAAACGAGCTCCGAATGCGATGAAATTTGGCAGGCGGCCTGTCTACACTAGAATAAGACCACACGCCAAGTTTCATCCCATTCCGAGAACATTTTCCGGCCACTCACAAAATAAATATTCGGAGGCACCGCGGGCGCGTGCAAGTGTGTCTGGGCTCAGGACGGACAACGGAGAGGATGAGGGAACTCGGGCGGATGCAAGTTTTGAAAACATGCTGATGCAACATACTTGATGACATGGCAAGATGCAACACGCAAGCAGATGACATGGCACTGACAACGAATAACTGGCTGATACCTGGCGCACCGGTCTCGGGGTGTCACAGACTGCATTTGATGCGGGACCTTTTGAATTGCATCTTATCAAGAGTATCCTCATAAATGAGGTTGAGGCTACTGCCCCCGTCCATAAGCACTTTAGTCAGCCTAAAGCCATCGACAATGGGGTCGAGGACCAGCGCGGCCGGTGCATGGTTGCTACCGGGACTTGGCTCGTCCTTCTTGTCGAAGTTGATAGGCGCGGCTACCCACGGCTGTGTGGCCGTCACTTGATATATTTGGCCGAGCTCTCGAAGAGTCTTTTTTCCTTTTATTGTTTGGGGCGAACGTCTCATAGACCGTAAGGACATTGTGGTCCTGTGGTGAAGCGACGGATTGCTTATCTAGAGGTGTAAGGCCCAAGATTGACTCGCCATGTTTGGCCACTTGTCTCAGCACCCAACATGCTCAAAGTTTGTGGGTTGGGTTTGCGTCTAGTAATACTGAATTGGGCATGGTTTATCCAGCAACTCGTCCAACACTAATCTAGACGTAGCTTTCTTTTCATCGGGCTCACCTTCCGGTGATCCATGTGGGTATGCTCATTTGACGAGAGACGTTTCGCGTTGTGGCGGCCCCATGTTCATCTGTTGCACCCTCCACGTGTTCTCCATGGCGTAGTACTTGCGTACCATGTCTGATAGTATGGTGAAGCTTTGAATTCGGTGACGAGCGAGGGCGTTTAAGAGGCCATCGTCCTTGAAGTTGAACTCGAAAGCTTTAATTACTTCTTTGTCGCCGCAAGACGCCATCCCGTTCTTCACAAGTAGAAATCCCGCCTAGTAATGATGGATTGTCTTGTTTGGCAACTGTTTGACATACATGAGGTCCCATATGCCCGAATTTCCTGAATCGAGGAGTATTCCGTATGGTGGGTGGGTGGGAAAAATTCGAGGATTCCCTCCTGCAGTGGACCCGGACTATCCTAAATGGGTTGTTGGGTCGTGTGCGGTTCTGATCGTGCAGGGCTCGGATCCGGACTAGTATGCAAATGGATCGGCTCAAGGCTGGATCTTGCATTGTGGAACAAGTCCAGACATACATCTGGGCCGGTGTCTGACTCCGAGCTAGAGACTTGAGTGTACACCGTTCTTAGCTTGCAGGGTTGTGACCCCTCCTGGGCCTCTTCGACAGAGGTGACGAGGTGCGTGGCCGGAGGGGTGTTGATTTCTCGGTCGTCAGGTTTAATCTCGATCTGATCATAGACCGTGGGCCTGATAACGGAGATCCCCATCTTATGGAATAGATCAACCAAGTGGTCTGCCGGCTGGGCACACAGGGGTGCCGGACACTCCGGCATTTCAACGGGGGATCTTGTAGGCGGTCTGTCGAGGTTGGGCTTCAAGGCCGGACTCTGAGAGATACCTGATTCTCGTGGGTATGTTGGTCCCAGGGTCGATGCCCCTGAACCAGTGAGTCCCTCTATGGGGGTGAAACCTTTGAACTAGCCGAGGCAACTAGTGGGATCAATGCGCACCAATACACCACCGAACACGAGGAGATGACCAGGGGCGAGGAGGCCCTCAGCGCAAGTGTGGTCTCCAACGACCGGTTGGGCCATCGATTCTTATGGTGATCCTACAACAGAACTCTCAATGAAAGCACCAATGTCGATGTCAAAACCGGCAGACCTCGGGGTAGGGGGTCGCGAGCTATGGATCTGGGATTGATGGGGAACATGGGACGATGAACACGGTGTTTACCCAGGTTCGGGCCTTCTCGAAGAGGTAATACCCTACATCCTGCTCGATTATATTAGATGTGTATATGATTACATAGTGGATCTACCTCGAGATCAACTTGAGCTAAACCCTAAGGTGATGAGGTGATATGGGAAGCTCTAGTCCTAATGATTACAACCCTCAGTTTATATAGACACCGATAGGGTTAGGGTTTACCGGAGATAGATTACAACAAGGAATAAAGAGATCATGCTTATTCTTGACTTGGAGGGCACACAACGGCTTCATAGGTCTCCTGTCACTATACAACTTCACGAGTCCGGCCCATGCTCAATGGGCCGACGCCTCAAGGACCTCTTAGTCCATATCTCCCTCAGATGGTGTTCTAGTGTGGACTGTGCATGAATGGGAAAATGGAGGGAGAGGTACGAGGAACCATGTTTTTGGGACGCGCCTATCTGAATTATGGGAAAGTTACAAACTTAGCCCTCGTTTAAATATTGGACGTCTCCTCGGTTGGGAATACGACGGTAATCTCGCATCTCCCCAATATTTTCCCAGAGCGATTTCAGGCAAGGAGAGGGTGTTTTGGCGCCCACGGTGTATGAATGGGGCTAACAGGTAGGGCGGTTGCGTCACATCTGAGTGAAGTTACAAACCTGCCCCTATTAAAAATATTTGTCTACATCGATTTCGGACAAGTCGAGTTTGTTTTGCCGCCCACCGCGTATGAATGGGGGAAATGGAGGGAGAGACAAAGGTCTTTCGGACGAGCTTAAATCAAATGTGTTTTTCCGCCCACATTTGGCGCCCACCATGTCTGAATGGGCTCAGAGGCGGTCGTGTCACATCTAGTTGAAGTTACTAACCTGCCGTTGTTGAGAGAGGTGGAAATCAGGCAGATGGATTGTCTATGTAAGGAGTCGACAATAATTTCCATCTCGCAAACACTAGCTTCGGGTAGCCGACATGGGAGTGGATATTTTGCCACTTCTTTCAAATTTTGGGACAATAAGCATTCACGTTTACCCTGGCAACTAAATTCGAATCCATTTTGTATTCTTATACGTATCTTTATAAATCATTCTACATTTTTATATATCTTCAAAAGCACAACAACGATTTATTCCACTATCATATATGAATATGACTTACAAATGCCGATACTCGAATTCAGACGGTAGAATCCAGTTTAAGGTGAATTCGAAGATTTGAAACCACTTTATGTACAACTCAAGTGTAACATGTATGACACCCACATCATATAGTGCACTCCCATTTAGATATGTACACAAGCGATGTCTCAAGATTCAAAATACTGACTCAATCAACCAATAATGTACAAAACTAGCAGACGTATAAACACTTATAGAGTATATGGATCAATAATCTCAACTAACATACATAAGCCAGGCCCCTGTACTTTTTTAGTAGAAGAGCATCATCTTTTTAACAAAGCTAGTACAACATCTTGGCCCTTTCAGATGTGTGCCACTGAAGGACCATCTATACTACTATGATGATTGCTGAATGCACATTCAACCCGATTGGCATTTTTGTACGTCTGGCGTAGCAATAAAAATGAAATGTCTTAGGGTCTTGTCAATTAATACACACTCGTGCTAAAAAAATCACAAACCAAAAAACAAAAAACAATTATTACATGATCTCTAAAACAAATGGTTCGATCGATTACACAAATAAACAACACAAAGGTTATTTGATGATGGAAAAAACATTTCACCTATGATTTACCAAGTGGGAATTTAATTTCCTTTTTTCCTTCAGGACCTTAACAATGCGGTCAGTTTCAGCTTGCTTCATTTTCAAATACACCAAATATTTAATGGTTGTCTTCAGTACTGCTTGTGATTGTGCTGTTTGCTTCCTCGACATGTCAACTTCATCTCTAAGTGCAGAAGCAAAATCTCTTTCTACCAATAGTTTAGCCTCTAGAGCATCAGCAGTTGGCAATTCATGATGCACGATTTGGCCGGTGCCACTGCTGTGAGATGATACAACATCCATGGGGACCTCGCTCTTTGATCTTGGGCTAACCTGTTTTGCTATTAAAGTTCCGATTGGATTCCGAAAGGTTGAAGTTAGCAAAACATCTCAACTGCGAGTTAGAACAGCAAACGAGTTAAACAAACAACGAATTAAAGTGTTTTGACTAATTGGATGCTGAAAAGTAGTTATTAACATCATTGTAACCGGTTGCAGCAGCAAAGCAGTTAAACAAACATGTTTTGCAAAAGGTACCTGTTGTGCCATTGGAGTTTCTCTTGGATCCTGAAAAGTTGAGTAGCCGGTAACGTGATTAGAGCAACCGGTTGTAGTAGCAAAGCAGTGAAACAAATAAGTTTTTCACAAGGAACTTGTTGTGGCGTTGGAGTTTCTCTTGGATCCTGAAAAGTTGAGTAGTCAGTAACTTGATTAGAGCAACAAGTTACAGTAGCAAACCTGTTATACCAATATATTTTTGAAAATGCACCTGATGTGCAATTGGACTTCCAATTGGATCCTAAAAACTTGAAGTTGGTAAGATGATTACAGCAACAAGTTACAGCAGCAAACCTGTTACACAAATAAAATTTTGAAAATGTACCTGTTCTGCAATTGGACTTCCAGTTGGATCCTGAAAAGATGATTACAACGACAAGTTACAACAGCAAACCAGGTAGACAAGGAAGTTTTTGAAAACATACCTGTTGTGCCAACAGAGTTTCAGTTGGATCCTGCAAACTTGAATGTTAGCAATCATAAATAAAGTGTTGCAAAAGCCATAAGAAACTAACATCAAACTAGTAAAACTAACAAGTTTTGGCAACCTATTTAATTATACATGAATTAGTAAGACTAGCAAGTTCTTGGCAACGTATTACAGTAACAAGTCGGTACCGTTTAACAGCAACACAAACATTCGTAAATTTCTTAGATGTAAGCAATATGATTCTGACACACACACACACACAAAGATATATATATATATATATATATATATATATATATATATATATATATATATATATATATATATATATATACAGCCGGTCTATTCTCATACCATTATGAGAATAATGTTCTCATAACACTTCTGAACTGCAGTGTAATACTGCATTGGAAAGCTATGCGCACTGCTTCCTTTTTCTGTTCCAAACCACATAGAGGGGCAGTAGCAAACCTTCATGGAGCAGCGTTTCTGGCTAGTTTGATCGATTTCTATTGTTTTTTTTGTGTGTGCGTTGATTTAATATGTGATTAAACACGCAATTCAGCGAGAAAACGATGGAAATCGTTTGATTTGGCGGATCTGCCTTTGTTCTTCCGCTCGTGCAGGAGTTTCGCATCCTGCTGGCTGTTCATATTCGATTTTATAGCGTGGTCCTAGTGTGTTACTAATTTCGCATTCATGTTTGTGTTATTCCGCGACAGATTAATTTGCTAATAGGATTGAAATTTTAGTATAATTGGTCGAGTATCTCTCTGTTCTAGCGCAAAAACGGCAAGTTCTCTGTCCTTCCCCGTCCGGATCGAAATTTGTTGGGACCCCGATCCTAAGTCACACAGGTCTAGCCTGTAACACATCATATCACTTTGCGGCCTCACGCACGGTATCCCCACGGGTGCCACCTTACCTGGCCCGGGACCGTTTGCGCATTTTGGCACACATATATGATAGTGTCGCTAGCATCCGTATGACAGAGAACCCGGGCCGACATGACTACTTATAAACCAAAAGTGGCACTAAATTACAGAGACATGCATACATGACCCAGCAACGAACGTGTCGGTCATCAACGTATGAACCCAAGTCGTAGCAAGCTACAAGGACTTAAAGGAACAACGCGTGACATTTCCCCTAAGGGACAGACACAGGAACGAAGAAGGACACATGTCGGCCAGCCTAAGTGTTCCGGAGCAGTAGCGAGCTACCAATGCTCGGTGGAAGCACTAGGAGACATTTCCCTGTAAGATAGGCTACCAAAGGTAAACAACTAGGTGTCGGATCCCACACATAGCAATACACATTACACGTACGCATAACATGCAAGTATGTGATGTACAACATGGCATCACAACATAACTCAACAACTCATATAGATAAGGCCCAGAAGAGCCATCATAGCATTTATTACAAACAGAGGTCACATGACCCAACATACAGAGCATACAGGCAACGGAAGCAAAACATGTCTGAGTACAGACAACTACAAATGAAAAAGACTGAGGAGCCTGACTATCTACAAGACCCTCCTAAGGGTACAAGATCGTAGCTGAGGTAACAAGCTAAACGTCGAAGTCCACGCGGAACCACTAGTGAGACTGGAGTCTCTCTGCAAAACATAAATTAAGCAAACATGAGTACAAAGGTACTCAGCAAGACTTACATCAGAACTAGCTACATATGCATCAGTATCAACAAAGGGGTGGTGGTGTTTGACTGCAGCAAGCCAACTTTGACTCGGTGGCTATCCTGAACTACGACTGCAAGTAACTCTTTTGAGGTGGCGCACACGAGTCCACATATTCACCAATCAATACACCACTACGGATCCGCTCCCGTCTCCCTATGAGGAGGCCATCCATAGCACTCAAGCTTATCTTGCGTGTTTTAGAGTATCCACTTTCACTTGTCTATGAACTGTTATAGGCAACCCAGAAGTCCATTACCGCGGACACGGCTATTCGAATAGATCATATATAACCCTGCAGGGGTGTACTTCTTCACACATGTGTCTACCACTTAGCGTCTGCACATGACATGTGCTCGGCAGACTTCAAGCGAAAGCCGACGTGGGTGTAGACCACGACCTAACCAACCACTCAAGTCTCTCGTCCAGGTTTATCGCCTATTTGGGTTCCATCCGTGGGGAGATCCGGCCGGGGTGTCGCTCACGGCCCCAAACGATGTGTACAGGGTTCCCGCGTCACCAAACGGGCGACCGGTACACCGTGCCACGTACCTGCCGTGTCACAGCCCACCCCGAGGGTCAGCACTGCGCACGACCTCCAGTAAACTACAAACACCAGAAACTAGTTGCAACTCCTGGACAGAGAACAAGGGCAGTCAATAAGTCGAGCGGGGTCATATTTCAGGGCCCAATGTGTGGTAGTAGCTGTTTCCTGGATCAACCAACACAGAACTCAGTTCCTGAGGACGGTTTCAATGAGACAACCCACCATGTACTCCTACATGGCCTCTCATCGCTACCTTTACCAAATCGTGTTCACACACTTAGCTCACACACAGTAGGACATGTTCATCACATTCCAATTCATCCCTGACGAATCAGACCTGACACAACTCTAAGCAATAGCAGGCATAACCAGAAAGCATCAATGAGTAGGCACAACATGGCTCAAACAACTCCTACTCATACTAGTGGGTTTCAACTATTTACTGTGGCAATGACGGGTCATGCAGTGGAAAGGGGTTCAACTACCGCAGCAGGTAACAATTGAAGCGTTGTTGTCCTAATGCAGTAAAAGAGAGCAAGAGCGAGAGAGTGGGATTGTATCGAAATGCTCAATGGGGTTTTGCTTGCCTGGCACTTCTGAAGATATTAATAGCTCTTAATTGGTGTCATCGAACTCATCGTCGGAACGTCGTCTACTGAGAGGGGACAAAACCGACAAACAGAGAAAGAACACAATCATTGCAATGCAACAATATGATGCATGAACATGACATGGCAACATGCTGTGGATTGAGCTAATGCAACTAGCAACACAATTAAATGAAGTTGGTTTGAACCCAAGATTCAAATTCAAACTCCATATGTGATTATTTAATTGTCATTTAATTGATTTCACCTGAACAGCAGGTTTAACTTGTTCAAACATGCATGAAAATGCCATAAACAGATTCCTCATATTTTTCTGATCATTTTTCATATATAAATTATTTTCATCTGAGCTACGGTTGATTTTATATGATTTTTAGAAGTTTTGGCTATTTTCTGAAATAAATAAATCATTTCTGATTTATTTTAAATTACAGAAAATAGTTACTGCATCAGCATTAGGTCATGCTGACATCAGCAAGTCAACATGGGCTGGTCCAGTCAAACCTGACCAGTGGGGCCCACTGGTCAGTGACACAACTAACTAAACTAACTTATATAACACTAACCTAGTTTAATTAGCCTGACGGGGCCCACATGTCAGTGTCTACTTAAGTTAATGACTGCAATTAAAACTTAATTAAAACCTTAAACTAAAACTAGTCAGGGCTGGTCCCACAAGTCAGTGACTCAGGGGGGTCAAACCACTGGTCAGGCGGGTCAACTGGCCGGCGGCTCGTCGCCGGCGGGTGCCGAGACGGTGGGGCGCGTCGGATTTCGCCCTCAGGCGACCAAACGAGCGGCGGAGGGGCTCTACGTGGAGCTGGGACTCGCCCGCATCCATTTATGCCATCGGGAGGAGCTGACGTCGACCGGGCTCGCCGGAAACAAGCTCGCTGCGGCGGCCGGCGTTCGGACGTTGATGGAAACAAGGCTACGGTGCATAAGGGGAGGAGCTGGTGGCTGCTACGTGCTCCTGGGAGTTCAGCGAACACGGTGACGCGTTCAACTGCTAACTGGGGTGGCCCTGGCCGCGGCGGTGAAGAACCACGGCGGCGGTGAGCTCTCGGGTCTGGTGGTTAGTGGGGCTACGGCACGCAAACGAGGAAGATAGGAGAGGGGAAACGATGAGGTGCTCACAGCGGAGTCGAGGCAGAGCTCAGCAAGCTCGGGGAGGCATCAGGGACGGCGCATGGTCGCCGGCGATCTCGGCGGCCGAAGGAGGAAGAAGAGGTCGGGGACGACGCTATAGGGCTCCCGCGGTCGCATGAGTCGTCAGAGAGGATGAGGGAGGCACGGCGGAGCTCAGGGACACGTCGGAGAGGCGAGGGGGTGGCGGTGGACGCAGCTGCGACGGCGGCGTGCTCACGGGTGCGTCGGCCATGGCGTCGAGAGGCGAGGGAGAGACGAAGGGAAAGAGTGAGGAGGTCAGGGGGGTTCCAGACGTCTGCGGCGTGTCCTTGGCGGCGTCGCGCTGGCGAGGGGAGGACCAGGCAGGCAGGTGGCGTGGAGGCACGGCCGTGCGCGCGCGCCGGCCACACGCCTGGCCGATTGGCGCCAGGAGGACGACGGCGGTGGTGGGCTGGGCCTGGCAGGCCGGATGTCTACAGGGATTCTAGTGGGCTGCACAGTAGGTAGGTCCAGGTAACTTTCTCTCCCTTCTCTTTCTATTTAGTTTCTGTTTTTCTATTTTGTTATTTTGTTCTGGGCTTTATTAAAAATACTTAGGCACACTCAAAAATCATGAAACCAAGCATGGCTACTGTTTAGAATAAATCCAACAGTATACATTTTAGTTTATGATTATTTGAGCATTTAAAATAATATATAAAATTTAAATGCCCAAATGCAAGTAAGATATGATTTAATTCAAAAATCCAGAATGGTCCTACAAATATGTGCAACATTTTTGGCAGAGGTTTTTAATCAATCCAAAAATGATGAACTTTTCCAAGGGGCATTTTGGGTTCATTGAAAAAGATTTTAATTTGACCCTAGTTAAATTCATTTAGTGCTAGGGTTTGAACATCCCCATTTCCAGTTTCTGAGAAATTTAAACATGATGCACACTAAGACCAAGCAAGGCAGGCAAGGGCTGGTCTAGGGCTGTGACAACTCACCCCCACTAAACAAGAATCTCGTCCCGAGATTCGAGCGTATGGTAAGAAATCAGAGGGGACACTAACTAACACAATCTTCATGATCCAGCTGTCCTTCATATGAATGTTGATTGCTTGCATCATGTTGATCCTGACATCCTGGCTTTTAAAGTCTTTGTCCAACACAGTGATGACGAAAGAAACTCCACAGTAGTTGATCTTGTGAAAGATCGGGCAACTCAAGATCAGCTCTTGGAGTGAGACGTTGAGACATCTCTTGAGATGAGACACGGAGTACACCTCCAGGGGGATGGAGTGAAACAAACGATGAAGGTTCACCTAGTGGCAATAATTCCACACCTAAGAAGATGGTGATCGATACCACCAGACGGGGCACCTTAGAGAAGGTGACTCGTAGAGTTATTCCCTTAAGTGGCAAAAAGAATTACTTTTGATATAGAGGTCATTGAAACTCTCTATACCAGTCGGAGGCAAATCACAATCGATCGTTTGATGGAGTCCGAAAGAATGACATACTCGGCCAGAATGGATGATGTGGATTACCTTGTTAAAGACAACACAAGGGATGATTTTGATTATCATCGGAAATGGATGGGACCCATGGCAAAATGGCACATTGGCGGTGCAAGCTAGGAACAAAATGCTAATGTTGGGAATGATTCTGGTAACTGGGGTGAATCCCAACAGTAGAAAGTGAATCTACTCTTTGAGAGGTTATAGCATAACCAAGAACACTGGGAGCAATCCCTGCTAGTGCAAGTGATAACACCTAGTGCTTGTGCGTGCTCTCAAGAACTTGAGCATTCCCATATTCATCAAGGTTTTACCATCATCCGTGTCAAGGATCCTGTCAACACCACATACTACCATGATGAATAGTGGTGGACGATGCAGATGCAAAGGAAGATAACACCGTCTCAGATTTTACCTTAGCGGAGCCAAGGAAGCAAAAATCTGGATGATCGACCGAGAGACATTTAGCACTCCGCTTCTAATGTTCTCCTTGATGTACTAGGTACCACGGTCAATGCTTAAAAGCATCAACATGGCCATCAAGTAAAGGTCGGACTCCGGGAGCACTAAAAGTCCATAAGGAACAATTAGGGAGTAAATCCTACAAAATCCCTATGGGGAGGTGGCCAACTTCTTCAATCAAGATTCTACAACAATAGGTCTTCCGGCTGGGTGTGTTGGCCACGACATCCACTTTACCGGTTATTGAGAGACCAATATTATAGTTCTTGGGAAATGCACCAACCATCATATCTGCCTGAGATTCAGTTCTGATTGGTGTCAGGATATTCCAGACTCATCGAGTCTAGAAAGAATGAATGTTTGCAACACAATTCGACGAGACGGCATTGCGAGATTCTCGGGGAGTGAACCACGATAGCAAGCTCCAAAACATGAGCTAGTTCTGCTACGTACCTGTGAGCACGTTGTCCCAGACAAACGTGACCACATAGTAGTCTTATAATAAATTACTACCGAGTTCAGATTGGGAATCATCATTGAAGATAGCGAAGTCTTGTGCATGTCCGTCCGGGCCCTTCGGGATTAGCGCATGAACTTCTTTTCTTGAACAAATCAATCAGTGGCTTGGTGTGCTAGGAAATACCAATGGAATGGAGGTAGCTAATCTCTCAAGCCATAGTATACTTCGCACGTATGCATGACTGAATTGGGATGATTCCAGAGGGGGTAAAACAAGCTTTCTCAAACTCACGGTGGCAACTTACATCAATTACACCTGAATTAGGGAAAGTCTCTTCTCTCATCCAACATATACCTCATGAACGGGACACGAAGGCAATGCTTACAAAGTTTCCAACACTAGCTTATTGTCCTACAAGATCATGGAGGAGATAAGGATGTTTGTTGATGGGTTCAACAATAATCCATTCAGGTTTCCATATAGGTGGAATTCCATGACAATGTGAACAAAGTGATAGCATTGGTCAGACCAAAAGATATAACGGTGTATGCTCGAGGAATCAACCACGAGTAAGACATCATTATGAATACCATTGGTTCTGATTTGATTTGACGATAGCCCACACTCAAATCAAAGTTTGGACAAGACAATAGATCTAACAATTGATCACAAGGATCAAACGAGGAAGATAACATCCTTCTTCAACACACACAAACACTAGGATATCCCTTTTGCAATGAACTAAGTAGGCAAGCTTTCATCTTCCAACTCTCCAAGTTGTCGTTTAGCTTAACCAACTAGCTCAGGGTATCCAACACAGATTCTTGGAGAATGGGTGGTTTAAAGAGAAACCAGCGTGATCACGATCTCAACATAGCGGTCAGGGAACAACCTGGTAATACTTCCGAGAAGATGTTCAGAAATCACGAACCACCGATATGTTACTAAGCTCGAGATCAATCTTGCTTTTCAGGGCAAGACGATATGATCAAATGAGCGAGGGATTGACACAATCCTAACTCATTGATCAAAGAGTGCACCAAGTAAGATGGACTAGGTAGCACGATCAATCTTAGAATGGTGATTTAATAGCCAACACGCTAAGAATGAGATTGTTGTCCTTTAACTACCAAGCAACGAAGTCGCTAGGAGTATTGATTTCACACATCACAATTCACTTGTCGGTATTCCGGTTACCATAACACGGAGACCGAGGAATGGACGATGATGGCGAGAAGTATCACTGTATCAAGAGTTCATAGGAGGTTGTGCAATTCCCAGGACATTCTTGACATAAAGATGGTAATATTCCAAGATAGAACAGATTAGAAGCTGGATTAACATTCTTCATCTGCGGAGTACAACTTCTTTGACCCAATCCTGGATATGGATAAGGTACTGGAGTTTGGTTCTACTAGTCATTCCAGAATAGAATGGCTTGACAGACCACAAGAGTAAAAGGCATCGATGAACACGAGTGCACAACTACTCCTGACTATCAACTGATAGACGAGGGTCATAATACAACTAAAAGGAGACAACTCAAGGGACATATAACTTCTGAGTTGTGGATGCATAGATTAACATGTCGAACGAGTTCAACATATTTCTTTCGGATAACCCATGCAGAAAGTAGAATTGACAGAGTCACAATATGAATGGAGTACTACTCAAGAGCACTCGGGTTGTGATCTTTTGGTTCAGAAGAACTTCTGCCAAGGATGGTTCATGGTATTTGGAAGAAGGATATACCACAGACCTCGAGGACTATCACAAGGTTACTAATATCCTAAAGGAACGAACAATACTATCAACATGAAGTTAGTAGAGTGAATCTTGGGTTCAGGAACCCAGAAATAGATTACCTATCAACCAAATGGCATCACGGGATGCTTTCGAGGATAATGGCCAGAATCATCACACCGGGAATACAGAGTATTGCTAAATTACTGGGTGATTTTCTAAGACACCTAGGGTCATAATAATAAGTCCAACATATATGTCGAGGTAACAGAGTACCTCAACACACTGACTAGTGTGATTAATCTGACCTAAAAGGACATCAGAAACAGGGAGGAAAGGTTTGCAAATGCATCAGACTATTTAGAAACCTGGGATGACTCGGACAGCATAACGGCTGTAAATGCTCGAAAATACTTTTGAGACTCGTGCACAAGATAGCATAACCACTCAACATCATAATGTCAAAGTTCTGAGATCAACAATTGAACACACAGAAGTAGAATAAACTGAACTGAGAGTCGAATCCACAATTAACGTGATCCTGATAGACATAAGAGAAAGCCTAGTTCTTAATCCCCGTGGAATAGGAGAAGGTGACTCAGATCAGAAGGTCATAAGGTAAAGGAGTAAAAAGAGCCTTACGTTCCCTTCCACAATCAATTCCCTTATATAACTAAAGAGTTTCTAGACACAACTTCGACCAGTTTGGCTTACTAATCCTACAGGCAGTCAGGCTCTGATACCAAAGCTGCCGGGACCCCGATCCTAAGTCACACAGGTCTAGCCTGTAACACATCATATCACTTTGCGGCCTCACGCACGGTATCCCCACGGGTGCTACCTTACCTGGCCCGGGACCGTTTGCGCATTTTGGCACACGTATATGATAGTGTCGCTAGCATCCGTATGACAGAGAACCCCGGCCGACATGACTAGTTATAAACCAAAAGTGGCACTAAATTACAGAGACATGCATACATGACCCAGCAACGAATGTGTCGGTCATCAACGTATGAACCCAAGTCGTAGCAAGCTACAAGGACTTAAAGGAACAACGTGTGACATTTCCCCTAAGGGACAGACACAGGAACGAAGAAGGACACATGCCGGCCAGCCTAAGTGTTCTGGAGCAGTAGCGAGCTACCAAGGCTCGGTGGAAGCACTAGGAGACATTTCCCTGTAAGATAGGCTACCAAAGGTAAACAACTAGGTGTCGGATCCCACACATAGCAATACACATTACACGTACGCATAACATGCAAGTATGTGCTGTACTACATGGCATCACAACATAACTCAACAACTCATATAGATAAGGCCCAGAAGAGCCATCATAGCATTTATTACAAATAGAGGTCACATGACCCAACATACAGAGCATACAGGCAACGGAAGCAAAACATGTCTGAGTACAGACAACTACAAATGAAAAAGGCTGAGGAGCCTGACTATCTACAAGACCCTCCCAAGGGTACAAGATCGTAGCTGAGGTAACAAGCTAAACGTTGAAGTCCACGCGGAACCACTAGTGAGACTAGAGTCTCTCTGCAAAACATAAATTAAGCAAACGTGAGTACAAAGGTACTCAGCAAGACTTACATCAGAACTAGCTACATATGCATCAGTATTAACAAAGGGGTGGTGGTGTTTGACTGCAGCAAGCCAGCTTTGACTCGGTGCCTATCCTGAACTACGACTGCAAGTAACTCTTTTGAGGTGGCGCACACGAGTCCACATATTCACCAGTCAATACACCACTATGGATCCGCTCCCGTCTCCCTATGAGGAGGCCATCCATAGCACTCAAGCTTATCTTGCGTGTTTTAGAGTATCCACTTTCACTTGTCTATGAACTGTTATAGGCAACCCAGAAGTCCATTACCGCGGACATGGCTATTCGAATAGATCATATATAACCCTGCAGAGGTGTACTTCTTCACACATGTTTCCACCACTTAGCGTCTGCACACGACATGTGCTCGGCAGACTTCAAGCGAAAGCCGACGTGGGTGTAGACCACGACCTAACCAACCACTCAAGTCTCTCGTCCAGGTTTATCGCCTATTTGGGTTCCATCCGTGGGGAGATCCAGCCGGGGTGTCGCTCACGGCCCCAAACGATGTGTACAGGGTTCCCGCGTCACCAAACGGGCGACCGGTACACCGTGCCACGTACCTGCCGTGTCACAGCCCACCCCGAGGGTCAGCACTGTGCACGACCTCCAGTAAACTACAAACACCAGAAACTAGTTGCAACTCCTGGACAGAGAACAAGGGCAGTCAATAAGTCGAGCGGGGTCATATTTCAGGGCCCAATGTGTGGTAGTAGCTATTTCATGGATCAACCAACACAGAACTCAGTTCCTGAGGACGGTTTCAATGAGACGACCCACCATGTACTCCTACATGGCCTCTCATCGCTACCTTTACCAAATTGTGTTCACACACTTAGCTCACACACAGTAGGACATGTTCATCACATTCTAATTCATCCCCGATGAATCAGACCTGACACAACTCTAAGCAATAGCAGGCATAACCAGAAAGCATCAATGAGTAGGCACAACATGGCTCAAACAACTCCTACTCATACTAGTGGGTTTCAACTATTTACTGTGGCAATGACGGGTCATGCAGTGGAAAGGGGTTCAACTACCGCAGCAGGTAACAATTGAAGCGTTGTTGTCCTAATGCAGTAAAAGGGAGCAAGAGCGAGAGAGTGGGATTGTATCGGAATGCTCAATGGGGTTTTGCTTGCCTGGCACTTCTGAAGATATTAATAGTCTTGATCGGTGTCATCGAACTCATCGTCGGAACGTCGTCTACTGAGAGGGGACAAAACCGACAAACATAGAAAGAACACAATCAATGCTATGCAACAATATGATGCATGAACATGACATGGAAACATGCTGTGGATTGAGCTAATGCAACTAGCAACACAATTAAATGAAGTTGGTTTGAACCCAAGATTCAAATTCAAACTCCATATGTGATTATTTAATTGTCATTTAATTGATTTGACCTGACCAGCAGGTTTAACTTGTTCAAACATGCATGCAAATGACATAAACAGATTCCTCATATTTTTCTGATCATTTTTCATATATAAATTATTTTCATCTGAGCTACGGTTGATTTTATATGATTTTTAGAAGTTTTGGCTATTTTTTGAAATAAATAAATCATTTCTGATTTATTTTAAATTACAGAAAATAGTTACTGCGTCAGCATTAGGTCATGCTGACATCAGCAAGTCAACAGGGGCTGGTCCAGTCAAACCTGACCAGTGGGGCCCACTGGTCAGTGACACAACTAACTAAACTAACTTATTTAACACTAACCTAGTTTAATTAGCCGGACGGGGCCCACATGTTAGTGTCTACTTAAGTGAATGACTGCAATTAAAACTTAATTAAAACCTTAAACTAAAACTAGTCAGGGCTGGTCCCACAAGTCAGTGACTCAGGGGGAGTCAAAGCCCTGGTCAGGCGGGTCAACTGGCCGGCGGCTCGTCGCCGGCGGGTGCCGAGACGGCGGGGCGCGTCGGATTTCGCCCTCAGGCGACCAAACGAGTGGCAGAGGGGCTCTACGTGGAGCTGGGACTCGCCCGCATCCATTTATGCCATCGGGAGGAGCTGACGTCGACCGGGCTCGCCGGAAACAAGCTCGCGGCGGCGGCCGGCGTTCGGACGTTGATGGAAACAAGGCTACGGTGCATAAGGGAAGGAGCTGGTGGCTGCAACGTGCTCCTGGGAGTTCAGCGAACACGGTGACTCGTTCAGCTGCTAACTGGGGTGGCCCTGGCCGCGGCGGTGAAGAACCACGGCGGCGGTGAGCTCTCGGGTCTGGTGGTTAGTGGGGCTACGGCACGCAAACAAGGAAGATAGGAGAGGGGAAACGACGAGGTGCTCACAGCGGAGTCGAGGCAGAGCTCAGCAAGCTCGGGGAGGCATCAGGGACGGCCCATGGTCGCCGGCGATCTCGGCGGCCGAAGGAAGAAGAAGAGGTCGGGGACGACGCTATAGGGCTCCCGCGGTCGCATGAGTCGTCAGAGAGGATGAGGGAGGCACGGCGGAGCTCAGGGACGCGTCGGAGAGGCGAGGGGGTGGCGGTGGACGCAGCTGCGACGGCGGCGTGCTCACGGGTGCGTCGGCCATGGCGTCGAGAGGCGAGGGAGAGACGAAGGGAAAGAGTGAGGAGGTCAGGGGGGTTCCAGACGTCTGCGGCGTGTCCTTGGCGGCGTCGCGCTGGCGAGGGGAGGGCCAGGCAGGCAGGTGGCGTGGAGGCACAGCCGTGCGCGCGCGCCGGCCACACGCCTGGCCGACTGGCGCCAGGAGGACGACGGCGGTGGTGGGCTGGGCCTGGCAGGCCGGCTGTCTACTGGGCATCTAGTGGGCTGCACAGTAGGTAGGTCCAGGTAACTTTCTCTCCCTTTTCTTTCTATTTAGTTTCTGTTTTTCTATTTTGTTATTTTGTTCTGGGCTTTATTAAAAATACTTAGGCACACTCAAAAATCATGAAACCAAGCATGGCTACTGTTTAGAATAAATCCAACAGTATACATTTTAGTTTATGATTATTTGAGCATTTAAAATAATATATAAAATTTAAATGCCCAAATGCAAGTAAGATATGATTTAATTCAAAAATCCAGAATGGTCCTATAAATATGTGCAACATTTTTGGCAGAGGTTTTTAATCAATCCAAAAATGATGAACTTTTCCAAGGGGCATTTTGGGTTCATTGAAAAAGATTTTAATTTGACCCTAGTTAAATTCATTTAGTGCTAGGGTTTGAACATCCCCATTTCCAGTTTTTGAGAAATTTAAACATGATGCACACTAAGACCAAGCAAGGCAGGCAAGGGCTGGTCTAGGGCTGTGACAAAATTGTTGTGTTTTTTATGTAATTTTATGTTGTTTTCGACAATTATGTGCTCCCTTGATCCTATCTGTATGAATTGCAGCGGATTAAGTTGTTAATTTTGAAGAATTTAACTTTTGTCCATGTTTTTTGTGTTCTTGCGGGCGCCACTGGCTCTGGTCGTTACTCAAGATGTTTTTTGCATTATATAGTTGTTAGAACTGCATTGCAGGCTGTGTTTTTTGTCTGCGAATCGTGGAGGGGTGAACTGCAGTAATATGCAATGCGCGTTGAATATTGTAGCGTGATGAACTGCATTAATATGCAATGCTAGCCTGTATGAACTGCATTACAGCCACGGGGGGTGGGGGACTAGTTTAATAAGTTTTTTTGCTTGGTCAAGCGAGGTGGACTGCAGTAATATGCAATGCGAAATGCACATTGTTATGTTACCGCACTGCTTTATTTGTCGTTTTTTTGGGGTTGTGTCTTTACATATATATATTGTCTGGTCAATTGGCTCCCCTCCCACCTTATCCCTGGCGGCTCCCATCTCACCTTATCCCTGGCTGCGCCACTCCTCCTCGGTCTGTCTTTTTCCCAACCAGACCCTACGCCTGGCAATGGATTGCACGTGCGGCTGCCTGGCAAGGTTGGAGCCCATGCTGGAGACATGCGTTTTTTCTGAAGGGTTGGTTCTGAACCAGAGGCAGCGGCACAGCGCGCTCTGTTCCCTTCTCTATTCTTCAGGTATTGGATTTCGGGCTCCATTCGTCCATCAGATGACTGACGATGATGTCAGTGATTCATGGGTATGTATTTCTCGCATAGTCTTTTTCATGTGTTGTTTGTAGTTAACACTATCTGAATATTTGTAGCAGTATTAGTTTCTGAAGAAATATTTTTCACTAAGTATAAGTGAACTGCTTTTCACACTGTAGTTTTATTATGAACATTGTAGGAGCAGCAGCAATTTTGTCTAGTTAATATTATTATATGTTGACATCAATATTTTTTATGAAGATTGTAGCAGCAATTTAGTTTCCGAAGATTGTAATCTTTTTCTTATTTGTTCTTATTTTTTCTGTTCTTGTTGTTTTGCTTGCAGAAATTCCCTTCTGGTCTAGTCAGGGTAACAGAAAGCTGTGTTAATTTGGTCTTGGTTAGCAAGAATGGATATCATGATGTTGATGTTATGTATTCTGTTGGCTCTGATGATTGTTTGGTTCTCAAAGATGGCTAGAAGGAATTTGTGGAGGAAGCTGGTCTTCAGGCTGGGGATGTTGTCATGGCTATGTTTTATAGGCATGCAAAGTGTTTGGAAATCAAGTTAAATTTGCTTTAGATCAGTCTTTCTTGAGCAGCAGCAGCATGAGACAATTTTGTTGTAATAATTTGACATTTTTGTGTGGCTTCTAGTTTATTTCCTATAAGAAATTTGAGTATAAGTGAACTGCTTTTCACATATAGTTTTTCATGTGGATCCTATCAGCGGCAGCAGTTGAAGAATATACATACTGGAAACACCCACTGAGGTTTTTTTAAATCCACATACGGAACTAGAGTTTTTAATAAAAGAGGACTGCATCAACCATTATAATAGCAGCAGTTTTGTGAAAGAATACTCTCTGTGAACTACTTTGATATATTGTTTTTTATGTGTATCCTAGCTACAACAGCAGTTTGAATCAATATACATACTGAAAACAGACTACTGAGAACTGCATATTGTTGATAGATACAAACCAAGGTTCTGCGCTCATAATTAACAAAGTACATCATCAAGCAAACTAATGCAATATAAGCAAACATTGTGCCAAAGAAAATTACAACGAAAGCAAACTAATCTACATAAGCAGAAGGAAACAAATCGAGCACTTGCGACAGGAATCCTTGGCTATCAGCATCTGGCCTGCTTCACCAGTCCCACCCGTTGGAGTTGGAGGTGGAAGTTGATCCCCCCTTGCCCGCCGCCCTCCAGGATGACTTCGGGCGCTTCCTGGTCTTCTCTTTTGCAGAGCGGGCGAGGCCTTTCTGCACTGTGGTGATTCGGTTCCATACCTCGAACGCAGTGTAGGCGTCCTTGGCAGCATACTCAACGTGCCTCGTGCTGAGAATCGAAGTCCACAGGCTATGGTCGTGGTCTGTTATCTTTGTCTGCATGTCTGCGTATTCGTCGTCGATGATGGCAGCAGATACATCGCCAAGTGAGTCCAGTGGCTTCGTTCCATCAGGCACCCTCCAGTTCGCCTAAATGTCGACGAAGTTGGGGATGTGGAGGTTGCAGCGTGAAAGCTTCTCCTTGTCCTGGTCGATGAAGAAACCAGCGAACTCGAATCTAAGGGAAGTGAACCGCAAGTTATACTTTTCGGAACTGCATATAGAGACATATAGAACTACAACACATACTCGGCAGATAGAATTGCTTACCTTGGGTCGCCGAGGAACCTGTCGAAGGTGGTGCATCTCTTGCCCATTGTACCACATACCTGGAAAAGCAGCACTGGGTGGTACTTGCCGATGGAGAGTTGAATCAGGGCCACTCTGCTTTTGTTGGGTGTGTACTCGAGGTCGATGCCGACGATCTTCTGGCGACGCCTCTGGAGAACTGCCTTGTACTCTTCGACGTACATCGCCATGGCGTCCACGTCGTTGGTGTAGATCACCTTGAGCTTGGTCTTTCCGTGCGCATGGACATCGTCGTAGGTCTTGGTGAACGGCATGGCTGGAAAGAGGAGGAACAGGAGGAGGAAACGCAGCGTTGTGTGTTTGTGCGGACGATCAGGGTGAGGAGCGCGGGATTTAAAATGGAGCGGCAGCAACTTCTGCCGAGGCCACGATCTCGTCCCCCAACCGTCATGGCGATCGTGGGTTCGTGATGATCGTGGCCTTCTTGCGGCTTGCAACCGGCTGGATAGAGGAGCGGGCGCGCGACGCTTTGAGCGATAGTGGGCGCGTTTATTTCAGGCAGGCGAACCGAATCATTTTCTGTAAGCGAACTGCATCGTTTAAGAAACCGAGCCGTTTTCTGTAAGCGAACTGCATCGTGTTACAACCGAGACGTTTTTTTATTTTTTGTCTATGACCCGTGGGCCTGTGGGCCTTTTATTCATTAAGTCTCTCTTTTTCTTCTATGTTTCTTGCAGCCCCCCTTGGCCCCTTCCCCTTCCTCTCCCCCGCAGAAAAATCCCCCCTGCCCTCGTGCTCTCGCGTTGTAGAGCGACGACGCCCGCAACCGCCACCGTCCGTAGGGGCGCTCTCGTGGTGGACAACGATGATGCCCGCAGCCGCCGCCGTCCGTAGGGGCACCTCCTCTGCCGTCGCCGTCCGCAGCCGCTTCCTCCGGCAGTCACATCGTCTCACGGTGAGCCCCAAATCGCCCCCAACCCGTTCCATATCTTGTGCTAGGGTTATTTTTTGGAGTCAGCATTCTCTTCTTAAGGTTGTTTTGTATGCTTGAAATTGCAACGCCCTATGGATTGAATGTTTTTCTCTACATGCTTTTGGGGTTTGCTGTCTAGGGTTTAATTATTATCCCTTTCTGATTGCAGACACAACAGGGCTTCTTCCTCCCCAATTGATGCGTCACCAGTTAGAACGGCTTCCCCATCTGGTACTACATCAAAGTGAACTGCATTTTTCATACACGGTCAATTTTGCTTCTTGTTGAACGAAATAGTGCACTGCATCGTAGATTCCTTTTTAGCAAGGCCCATTTTTTCAGACATGTGGCAAACTGATATGAACTGCCTCAAGTTAATTGTTTTTACATTTTGGGAATGACATTAAGTTACTTGTTATGTTTAATTGTTAAACATAAACTGCTAAAAGAGCACTGCATTTGGACATTGCTTTGTATTTTTTTTGTCTATCCACTATGCGGTTGCCAATTTGATATGAGCTGCATTAAGTTTTAGTTTTTGCCTCTCACGGAACTGCATGAATTTGTTTTGTTTTGTATATCTAAGCGCACTTCTTTTTATATGTGGTCAATTGGTCACTGAACGAATTAGTGCACTGCATCATATATCCCTTTACCAATGTCCATTTTTAGACACGCGTCAATATGATATTCAAGCGACATGAACTGCATTTAGGTTTACTGTTATGTTTTAATTGTTAAACATAAACTGCTGAAAAGAGCACTACATTTCTACATTTGTGTTTCCAAGTTGATATGAGCTGCATTAAGTTTAGGTCTCCCTCTCACACACATATCTTTCTTATGTTTTTCTCACCCATAGTTTTATCTCCTGGTGGGTCAGGGG
The DNA here is from genome assembly GCA_902687465.1 of Secale cereale. Lineage (NCBI taxonomy): Eukaryota > Viridiplantae > Streptophyta > Magnoliopsida > Poales > Poaceae > Secale > Secale cereale. The sequence continues at coordinate 253,422,435 of LR738715.1, read as the reverse complement.
GTGGTGGTGTTAACTATTTGATTACACGTTATTTCACAGCCGATGTTGTCGGTGGCGGTACATCTGATCAGGGTAGCATTCTACCTGAATTGAGTGAAACCCAGTTGCAATCTGTTGATGGCACAGAACCAGATACACAGGATTGGATGGTCCCTGATCAGATTGCAGCTGATGTTGAGAGGAAAAGACAGAAAGCGATTGCGCTCGGTAATACTTTCGTGAAGGCCCATAAGGCGAAGCAAGTAAAGTTTGAGGAGGGTAAGGAGATAGGAAGGAGGATTGCAGATTCAAAGAAGTCTGCTAAGTTTGCCCCCGCAAAGAATCCTGTGAAGAGAAAACTCAACACTGTTGCAGAGCAAGGTTTAAGTTCTCCACGCCGGAGCCCGCGTGTTGATTACTCAAAGAGACCTAATTATGCCGAGGTTGATGTGGATGGGATTCAAGGAAAGCGGAGACGCGCAGACGATCACTCTGGTGTTCATTCTGAGCGTCGATCTAAGCTTGCGCGGGAAAATGCAGCTGAAGAAGCGCTGGATAGTGATTCTGATGAGGAGGATGTTGATGTTAGTAAGGTATACGCTGTTTATTTATTTTTTCTTCTGTTTTTTAAGTTGTTTGGCATGAGTTTGCTGATGTGAACTGCATTTTTTATTCTTTTTTTTGTAGACTGCTTTGAGTACCAAGAGGAAGAGGTCTGAAGATGATGTTGCGCATGAATGGCGTTTTAACAAGACTGTTCGGCTGTCCATTCCAAACGTAATCAAAGTTGTCGCCTTGTTGGGTGAGGCGCACAGAACTTTGGTGCGGCAAGCAGGTTTTGGCATTGTGTTCGACCTGAAATTAGAGAAGAATGTTTCTCGTGTTCTGATGTGCAAGCTGATGGGAAAGATCGACCCTGATACGATGAGATTGGACTGGGGGTTAAACAAGGTTCTGGAAATCAATCGTGAGGCTGTCCATCACATTTTTTATTTCCCTATGGGTTCTCACACTCCTCCCAGGCCTGCTGCCAGCGGCCATGATGATTCGCTGGCTAATCTGAAGGATGAACTTGGTTTCAACCGTTCTCGTAGCATAGATGCGAAGGACCTGCTTATTTTACTTCGCACGCTGGTTGCGGACCCTGCGAAGGTTAATAAGACTGTGAAGGTTTTTTTCTCATTGTTTTCCAGTGCTTGCTTTGTCCCAGCCCTGCAACTCGGTTGTCCAGGGTAGCTGCTATGATTGAAAACTTGGATTTTGCATCTATGGCTAGCATGGACTTTTGTCAGCTTGTTGTCGACGAGTTGCAGGCCGCTGTGTACAAGTGGGATTCTAAAGGGAGCAAGCAGAACTGCGCTTAGGGTTGCACCATCGTGCCCCTGTTCATGTACCTAGATTCGTTGAATCTTCGAAAAGTATCGGTTATGGATAGACGCACGCCACGCGCCGCAGTACTGTCCCATGTGCAGTTGAAGAAGATTCACAACGCCGACATTATTGTCAGGGGAAAGATACACCTGGACTCTTACAAGTTTGGCAAGCTGCCGGTCAGTGCATAGCCAGCCTTTGTGTTTGTTTTATTCCTTTTTTCGTGCATGCTAAATGTGAACCTCTTACATACTTTTTTTTGTGAACTGCATCTCTTTTTTTGTTAATTTTTTTAGTGGAAGGCGGAAGCGAACATTGTGTACAAGCGGACTACAGTTGCCGAAGCGCCCGAAATGTTTTGTTAGCCTCTTGCTAGGGCGGCTCCAATTCGACGGGGTCGTGGTTTTGCTAGGGCGGCTGTTGGAGGTTTTTCTGGCCAGGCTTCTGCTGATCGCAATAAATTTGTTCAGGTCGATGAGCTTCTCGACAGGGTCATCAATTTAACTTGTGATTTCCCAACATCCGGTTCCAGGATGAGGAATATTGCTGGATTGTTTCCTGAAGGCAAAGGCCCTTCTGAAGCAGAAATCGAGGCCGCTCATAACTTTGACCGTGGGCAGCTTGAATTCCTTAAGCAGACAGTTACGAATATCAGGTCTTCATTCGTTCAGTTTAAGCAGTCTCAGGACGACAAGTGTGCTAGGTATGAGCAGGAAGCTGAGGCATTTGTGAAGGAAATGAACAGGCATGAAGATGTTGTCCGGCCTTCTTTGCCTGACCCCGCAGATGTGGATGTATATCTATTTTTCATATGTGAACAGTTTTTTTACCCATATTTGTTATCTATTTTTTCTGTGTGTTTGTGGCATTGACTATTTGTTTTTGCATCCTTTTGTTCTTTTCGCAGTGTGGAGGAGAATCTTCTAAGGCTAATGCTTGTCGTGATGATGACCACCAGGACCACCACGGTGTTGATTCTGATTATTGGTTTGACAGGCCATTGTCCCCCGTTGACGAAGCTGCCAAAGACAATCCTCTTGACGAAGGCGTCGTCGACAAGGTTTGATTTCTTCCTATTTTTTTGTTACAGTGAACTTCATTGTTTAATTTTTTGTAGTGTCCAAAACAAACAATCATATTTTTTGCACCAGCAGTGGCAGCGAACTGCAGTTTTTAACTTTTTTGTAGTGTGCACCAGTAGCGGTAGTGCACTGCAGTTGTGTTGGGGAACGCAGTATTTTAAAATTTTCCTACGATCATGCAAGATCTATCTACCAGATGCATAGCAACGAGAGGGAAGAGTGTATCTACGTACCCTCATAGACCGGGAGCGGAAGCGTCAAGTGATGCGGTTGATGTAGTCGAACTTCTTCACGATTCAACCGATCAAGCACCGAACGTACGGCACCTCCGCGTTCAGCACACGTTCAGCTTGATGACGTCCCACGAGCTCTTGATCCAGTTGAGCTTCACGGGAGAGTTTCGTTAGCACGACGGCGTGGTGACGGATATGATGTATTTATCGGCGCAGGGCTTCGCCTAAGTTCTGCAACGGTATGACCGAGGTGTGTTTCTGTGGAGGGGGGCACCGCACACGGCTGGAACAATTCAACTTGTGTGTCTTTGGGTGCCCCCCTGCCCCCGTATATAAAGGAGCAAGAGGGGAGGGCCGGCCGGCCTCCTATTGTGCGGCTAGGGCAATCCTACTAGGAATTGGATTGCAATCCTATTCCTAGTATGAGTCCACCAAGAAGGAAGAGAGGGAAAGGAAAAGAGGGAGAGGTGGTGCCCCCCCAATCCTAGTCCAACTTGGATCCCTAGGTGGGGCGCCGGCCAGCCTCTATGGGCTGCCTCTCTCCTTTCCTCAAGGCCCACTATGGACCATCCCCCCTCATAGGGGGTTCCGGTAACCCCCTCCGGCAATCCAGTTAAATCCGAAACTTTTCCGGAACACTTCCGGTGTCCGAATATAGTCGTCCAATATATCAATCTTTATGTCTCGGACATTCCGAGACTCCTTGTCATGTCCGTGATCTCATCCGGGACTCCGAACTACCTTCGGTACATCAAAACTCATAAACTCATAATACCGATCGTCATCAAATGTTAAGCGTGCGGACCCTACGGGTTCGAGAACCATGTAGACATGACCGAGACTCATCTCCGGTCAATAACCAATAGCGGAACCTGGATGTTCATATTGGCTCCTACATATTCTACGAAGATCTTTTATCGGTCAAAACCGCATAACAACATACGTTGTTCCTTTTGTCATCGGTATGTTACTTGCCCGAGATTCGATCGTTGGTATCTCTATACCTAGTTCAATCTCATTACCGGCAAGTCTCTTTACTCGTTCCGTAACACATCATCTCGTGACTAACTCATTAGTCTTTTGCTTGCAAGGCTTATTATGATGTGTGTTACCGAGAGGGCCCAGAGATACCTCTCCGACACTCGGAGTGACAAATCCTAATCTTGATCTATGCCAACACCACGAATACTTTTGGAGACACCTGTAGAGCATCTTTATGATCACCCAGTTACGTTGTGACGTTTGATAGCACACAAGGTGTTCCTACGGTATTCGGGAGTTGCATAATCTCATAGTCATAGGAACATGTATAAGTCATGAAGAAAGCAATAGCAGTTAAACTTAAACGATCATAGTGCTATGCTAACGGATGGGTCTTGTCCATCACATCATTCTCCTAATGATGTGATCCCGTTGATCAAATGACAACTCATGTCTATGGCTAGGAAACATAACCATCTTTGATCAATGAGCTAGTCTAGTAGAGGCATACTAGGGACATACTGTTTTGTCTATGTATCCACACATGTACTAAGTTTCCGGTTAATACAATTCTAGCATGAATAAAAGACATTTATCATGATATAAGGAAATACAAATAACATCTTTATTATTACCTCTAGGGCATATTTCCTTCAGCGCCTCGCTCCCTGAGGTGGCGCTTCCCGGACTCGCCTCGACCGGAGGCCGCTGTGCCTCCCCCTCGGCTACTTCGGGAGCCAGCGGTGCCTCAGCACTTTCCGCCACCTCCACCAATACCGGCGCCGGAGCTTCGTCCAGTCGCTCCAGGGATGGGGTTGACCCCAGGCCAGGGGCTCCGCCAGGTGCGTCTGCCCCAGAAAGGAAGGACGGGCTCGCTGATACGTCCAAAACGTATCTATAATTTCTGCTTGCTCCATGCCACTTTTGGGTGATATTGCTATGATATTCATACACTTCCATACACTTTTGATCATATTTGGACTAACTTACTAATCCAGTGCACCCCAGTGCCAGTTTCTGTTTTCGGCTGTTTTTGTATTTCAGGTTTTCACGTTTCGAGAACTGCCCAGAAAAATCCAGAAAAATTATATAAAAAATCAGCGAACCGGAAACAACACTGCGTCCGAAGGGCAGCCTGGGGGGGGGGCACAGGGGCTCCAGGCGCCCTGTGGGCGCGCCCCCCCTGGGCCGCGCCGGGGGGGGGGGGCGCCTGGGCCCCCCGAGGCTCCCCCGGTGCCCTACTTTGGCATATATTTAAAGGGTTCCCCGTAACCCTCAGAACAAGACTTCTTTTCGCGATCCCATCTCTGTTCCGCCGCCGCCGCCGCTTCCAAGATCGGGAGCACCAGGAGAACTCTTCCCGGCACCCTGCCGGAGGGGAGGATCACCACCGGGAGCTTCTCCACCACCATGGACGCCTCCCGGATGACTCGTGAGTAGTCTCCCTTGGACCATGAGTCCATGACCAGTAGCTATGTGATGTTCTCCTCCCGTTCTTGTGCTTCACTAATTAGTCCTCGTGAGCTGCCCTACATGATCGAGGCACCTATGTAATCCTTATGTTGTTGCTATGTTGAGTTTGCTGGGATCCGATGGATTATGAGATTATGTTCAGATTGATCTTGAGTAATATATTTGATTCACCTCTTTTATATTTTAGTTCATAAGTAATTCTTGCATGTTCTCCGTTGTTATTTATTGCTTTGGCAGAGTAATAGGTAGTGACTCCAAGAGGGAACGTTATGCTCGATTGTGGGTTCATGCCCCTCGATGACTGGCTTGAGTGACAGAAACATGAGTCTAGGGGATGTGATGTTGCCACAAGGGGGGGAACAACGGTGCTTGTGCCCGCGGGTGCAAGGATTGTTTACTTTACGCAAAGTTCTTTTAATGCAGTTGTCTGTTGCATTGAGTTTACACTATGGGTGGGACTCGCAACTTAATACCAGCGAGATGTTCTGGATAGATATCTCAAGGTGGATGATTAGTAGTAGATATTGATGGATTTCGGTCTACTTACTTTGGCGTACCGCCCATGCTTTGAACCTCAACCTTTCTTGCAATGTAGTCAGCATTGGTTTGCGTTCGTGGTCCTGTCAATTGCCCAGCTGTAATTTGTTTACCTCACATAGCTGTTTTATCGTCTTTTGGGAGAGAGACTGTTGGGGAACGTAGTATTTTAAAATTTTCCTACGATCACGCAAGATCTATCTACCAGATGCATAGCAACGAGAGGGAAGAGTGTGTCTACGTACCCTCGTAGACCGGGAGCGGAAGCGTCAAGTGACGCGGTTGATGTTGTCGAACTTCTTCGCGATCCAACCGATCAAGCACCGAACGTACGGCACCTCCGCGTTCAGCACACGTTCAGCTTGATGACGTCCCACAAGCTCTTGATCCAGTTTAGCTTCACGGGAGAGTTTCGTCAACACGACGGCGTGGTGACGGATATGATGTGTTCACCGGCGCAGGGCTTCGCCTAAGCTCCGCGACGGTATGACCGAGGTGTGATTCTGTGGAGGGGGGCACCGCACACGGCTAAAACAATTCAACTTGTGTGTATTTGGGTGCCCCCCTGCCCCCGTATATAAAGGAGCAAGGGAGGGAGGCCGGCCGGCCCTTCCTGGTGCGGCTAGGAGTGGACTCCTACTAGGAATAGGATTGCAATCCTATTCCTAGTAGGATTCACCAAAAGAAGGAAGAAGGGGGAAAGGAATAGGAGAGGTGGCGCCCCCCCCCAATCCTAGTCCAACTAGGAACCCTAGGTGGGGGCGCCGGCCAGCCCTATGGGCTGCCTCTCTCTTTCCCTTTTGGCCCACTATGGACCATCCCCTCTCGTAGGGGGTTCCGGTAACCCCCTCCGGCATTCCCGATAAATCCGAAACTTTTCCGGTATACTTCCGGTGTCCGAATATAGCCGTCCAATATATCAATCTTTATGTCTCGGACATTCCGAGACTCCTCGTCATGTCCGTGATCTCATCCGGGACTCCGAACTACCTTCGGTACATCAATACTCATAAACTCATAATACCGATCGTCATCAAACGTTAAGCGTGCGGACCCTACGGGTTCGAGAACTATGTAGACATGACCGAGACTCATCTCCGGTCAATAACCAATAGCGGAACCTGGATGTTCATATTGGCTCCTACATATTCTACGAAGATCTTTTATCGGTCAGAACCGCATAACAACATACGTTGTTCCTTTTGTCAAACGGTATGTTACTTGCCCGAGATTCGATCGTCGGTATCTCTATAACTAGTTCAATCTCGTTACCGGCAAGTCTCTTTACTCGTTCCGTAACACATCATCTTGTGACTAACTCATTAGTCTTTTGCTTGCAAGGCTTATTGTGATGTGTGTTACCGAGAGGGCCCAGAGATACCTCTCCGACACTCGGAGTGACAAATCCTATTCTTGATCTATGCCAACACCACGAATACTTTTGGAGACACCTGTAGAGCATCTTTATGATCACCCAGTTACGTTGTGACGTTTGATAGCACACAAGGTGTTCCTACGGTATTCGGGAGTTGCATAATCTCATAGTCATAGGAACATGTATAAGTCATGAAGAAAGCAATAGCAGTAAAACTAAACGATCATAGTGCTATGCTAACGGATGGGTCTTGTCCATCACATCATTCTCCTAATGATGTGATCCCGTTGATCAAATGACAACTCATGTCTATGGCTAGGAAACATAACCATCTTTGATCAATGAGCTAGTCTAGTAGAGGCATACTAGGGACATACTGTTTTGTCTATGTATCCACACATGTATCAAGTTTCCGGTTAATACAATTCTAGCATGAATAAAAGACATTTATCATGATATAAGGAAATACAAATAACATATTTATTATTGCCTCTAGGGCATATTTCCTTCAGTCTCCCACTTGCACTAGAGTCAATAATCTAGCTCACATCGCCATGTGATTTAATACCGATAGTTCACATCTTTATGTGAATAACACCCATAGTTCACATCGCCATGTGACCAACACCCAAAGGGTTTACTAGAGTCAATAATCTAGTTCACATCGCTATGTGATTAATACCCAAGAGTAATAAGGTGTGATCATGTTTTGCTTGTGAGAGAAGTTTAGTCAACGGGTCTGTCACATTCAGATCCGTATGTATTTTGCAAATTTCTATGTCTACAATGCTCTGCATAGAGCTACTCTAGCTAATTGCTCCCACTTTCAATACGCATCCAGATTGATACTTAGAGTCATCTGGATTTAGTGTCAAAGCTTGCATCGGCGTAACCCTTTACGACGAACTCTTTATCACCTCCATAATCGAGAAACATTTCCTTAGTCATCTAGTTACTAAGGATAATTTTGACCGCTGTACAGTGATCTACTCCTGGATCACTATTGTACCCCCTTGACAAACTCATGGCAAGGTATACAACATGTTTGGTACACATCATGGCATACTTTATAGAACCTATGGCTGAGGCATAGGGAATGACTTTCATTCTCTGTACATTTTTCTGCCGTGGTCTGGCTTTGAGTCTTACTCAACTTCACACCTTACAAGTCAGGCAAGAACTCCTTCTTTGACTGATCCATTTTGAACTACTTCAAAATCTTATTAAGGTATGTAATTATCGAAAGTCTTATCAAGCGTCTTGATCTATCTCTATAGATCTTGATACCCAATATGTAAGCAGCTTCACCAAGGTCTTTCTTTGAAAAACTCCTTCCAAAAACTCCTTTATGCTTTCCAGAAAATTCTACATCATTTCCGATCGACAATATGTCATTCACATATACTTATCAGAAATGTTGTAGTGCTCCCACTCACTTCTTGTAAATACAGGCTTCACCGTAAGTCTGTATAAATCTATATGCTTTGATCAACTTATCAAAGCGTATATTCCAACTCCAAGATGCTTGCACCAGTCCATAGATGGATCGCTGGAGCTTGCACATTTTGTTAGCACCTTTAGGATTGACAAAACCTTCGGGTTGCATCATATACAATTTTTCTTTAATAAATCCATTAAAGAATGCAGTTTTGTTATCCATTTGCCAGATTTCATAAAATGCGGCAATTGCTAACATGATTCGGACAGACTTAAGCATCGCTACGGGTGAGAAAGTCTCATCGTAGTCAACTCCTTGAACTTGTCGAAAACCTTTCGCAACAAGTCGAGCTTTGTAAATAGTAACATTACCGTAGCGTCGGTCTTCCTCTTGAAGATCCATTTATTTTCGATGGCTTGCCGATCATCGGGCAAGTCAACCAAAGTCCACGCTTTGCTCTCATACATGGATCCCATCTCAGATTTCATGGCCTCAAGCCATTTTGCGGAATCTGGGCTCATCATTGCTTCCTCATAGTTCGTAGGTTCATCATGGTCTAGTAACATGACTTTCAGAACTGGGTTGCCGTACCACTCTGGTGCGGAACGTACTCTGGTTGATCTACGACGTTCAGCAGAAACTTGATCTGAAGTTTCATGATCATCATCATTGGCTTCCTCACTAACTGGTGTAGGAATCACTAGAACTAGTTTCTGTGATGTTCCACTTTCCAATTCGGGAGAAGGTACAATTACCTCATCAAGTTCTACTTTCCTCCCACTCACTTCTTTCGAGAGAAACTCCTTCTCTAGAAAGGATCCACTCTTAGCAACAAAGACCTTGCCTTTGGATCTGTGATAGAAGGTGTACCCAAAAGTTTCTTTTGGGTATCCTATGAAGATTTACTTCTCCGATTTGGGTTCGAGCTTATCATGTTGAAACTTTTTCACATAAGCATCGCAGTCCCAAACTTAAAAAAATGACAGCTTAGGTTTCTCGTCAAACCACAGTTCATACGGTGTCATCTCCACGGATTTAGATGGTGCCCTATTTAACGTGAATGTAGTTGTCTCTAATGCATAACCCCAAAAGCAATAGTGGTAGATCGGTAAGAGACATCATCGATCGCACCATATCTAATAAAGTACGGTTATGACGTTCGGACACACCATTACACTGTGGTGTTCCAGGTGGTGTGAGTAGTGAAACTATTTCACATTGTTTTTACTGAAGGCCAAACTCGCTAACTCAAATATTTTACCTCTACGATCATATCGTAGAAACTCTTATTTTCTTGTTACGATGATTCTCCACTTCACTCTGAAATTCTTTGAACTTTTCAAATGTTTCAGACTTGTGCTTCATTAAGTAGATATACCCATATCTGCTCAAATCATTAGTGAAGGTCAGAAAATAACGATTCCCACCGTGAGCTTCAACACTCACTGGTCTGCATATATCAGTATGTATGATTTCCAACAACTCTGTTGCTCGCTCCACAGTTCCGGAGAACGGAGTTTTAGTCATCTTGCCCATGAGGCATGGTTCGCAAGCACCAAGTGATTCATAATTAAGTGATTCCAAAGAGTCCATCACTATGGAGTTTCTTCATGCGCTTTACACCAATATGACCTAAACGGCAGTGCCACAAATAAGTTGCACTATCATTATTAACCTTGCATCTTTTGGCTTCAATATTATGAATATGTGTATCACACGATCGAGATCCAACAAACTATTTCATTGGGTGTATGACCATAGAAGGTTTTATTCATGTAAACAGAACAACAATTATTCTCTAACTTACATGAATAACCGTATTGCAATAAACATGATCAAATCATATTCATGCTCAACACAAACACCAAATAACACTTATTTAGGTTCAACACTAATCCCGAAAGTATAGGGAGTGTGCGATGATGATCATATCAATCTTGGAACTGCTTCCAATACACATCGTCACTTCATCCTTTAACTAGTTTCTGTTCATTATGCAACTCCCATTTCGAGTTACTACTCTTTAGCAACTGAACCAGTATCAAATACCGAGGGGTTGCTATGAACACTAGTAAAATACACATCAATAATCTGTATATCAAATATACCTTTGTTCACTTTGCCATCCTTCTTATCCGCCAAGTATCTAGGGCAGTTCCACTTCTGGTGACCATTTCCTTTGCAGTAGAAGCACTTAGTTTCAGGCTTGAGTTTAGCTTTGGGTTTCTTCATGGGAGTGACAACTTGCTTGTCATTCTTCTTGAAGTTCCCCTTCTATCCCTTTGCCCTTTACTTGAAACAAGTGGTCTGGTTAACCATCAACACTTGATGCTCTTTCTTGATTTCTACCTTCGCCGATTTCAGTATCGTGAAGAGCTCGGGAATTACTTTCGTCATCCCTTGCATATTATAGTTCATCACAAAGTTCTACTAACTTGGTGATAGTGTCTAGAGAACTTTGTCAATTACTATCTTATCTGGAAGATTAACTCCCACTTGATTCAAGCAATTGTACTACCCAGACAATCTGAGCACATGCTCACTGGTTGAGCTATTCTCCTCCATCTTGTAGGCAAAGTACTGTCAGAGGTCTTATACCTCTCGACACGGGTATGAGTATGAAATACTAATTTCAACTCTTGGAACATCTCATATGCTCCGTGGCGTTTCAAAACGTTTTTGAAGTCCCGGTTATAAGCCGTAAAGCATGGTGCACTAAACTATCAAGTAGTCATCATATCGAGCTTTTGTCAAAACGTTCATAACGTCTACATCTGCTCCTGCAATAGGTCTGTCACCTAGCGGTGCATCAAGGTCATAATTCTTCTGTGCAGCAATGAGGATAATCCTCAGATCACGGAACAATTCTGCATCATTGCTACTAACATCTTTCAACTTGGTTTTCTCTAGGAACATATGAAATATAAACGGGGAGCAACATCGCGAGCTATTGATCTACAACATAGATATGCTAATACTACTAGGACTAACTTCATGATAAATTAAAGTTCAATTTAATCATATTAATTAAAGAACTCCCACTTAGATAGACATCCCTCCGGTCATCCAAATGATCACGTGATCTAAGTCAACTAAACCATGTCCGATCATCACGTGAGATGGAGTAGTTTCAATGGTGAACATCTTATGTTGATCATATCTACTATATGATTCACGCTCGACCTTTCGGTCTCCAGTGTTCCGAGGCCATATCTGCATATGCTAGGCTCGTCAAGTTTAACCCGAGTATTCTGCGTGTGCAAATCTGGCTTACACCCGTTGTATTTGAACGTAGAGCTTATCACACCCGATCATCACGTGGTGTCTCGGCACGACGAACTTTCGCAACGGTGCATACTCAGGGAGAACACTTATACCTTGAAATTTAGTAAGGGATCATCTTATAATGCCACCATCGTTCTAAGCAAAATAAGAAGCATAATAAGATAAACATCACATGCAATCAAAATATGTGACATGATATGGCATTATCATCTTGTGCTTTTGATCTCCATCTCCAAAGCACCGTCATGATCACCTTCGTCACCGGCGCGACACCTTGATCTCCATCGTAGCATCGTTGTCGTCTCGCCAACTATTGCTTCTACGACTATCGCTACCGCTTAGTGATAAAGTAAAGCAATTGCATGGCGATTGCATTTCATACAATAAAGTGACAACCATATGGCTCCTGCCAGTTGCCAATAACATTACAAAACATGATCATCTCATACAAAACTGTATAACTCATCATGTCTTGACCATATCACATCACAACATGCCCTGCAAAAACAAGTTAGATGTCCTCTACTTTGTTGTTGCAAGTTTTATGTGGCTGCTACGGGCTTAGCAAGAACCGTTCTTACCTACGCATACAAAACCACAACGATGTTTCGTCAAGTATGTGCTGTTTTAACCTACACAAGGACCGGGCGTAGCCACACTTGATTCAGCTAAAGTGAGAGAGACAGACACCCGGCAGTCACCTTTAAGCAACAAGTGCTCGTAACGATGAAACCAGTCTCGCGTAAGCGTACGCGTAATGTCGGTCCGGGCCGCTTCATCTCACAATACCGCTGAAGCAAAGTATGACATGCTGGTAAGCAGTATGACTAGTATCGCCCACAACTCATTGTGTTCTACTCGTGCATATCATCTACGCATAGACCTGGCTCATGATGCCACTGTTGGGGAACGCAGTATTTTAAAATTTTCCTACGATCACGCAAGATCTATCTACCAGATGCATAGCAACGAGAGGGAAGAGTGTATCTACGTACCCTCGTAGACCGGGAGCGGAAGCGTCAAGTGACGCGGTTGATGTAGTCGAACTTCTTCACGATTCAACCGATCAAGCACCGAACGTACGGCACCTCCGCGTTCAGCACACGTTCAGCTTGATGACGTCCCACGAGCTCTTGATCCAGTTGGGCTTCATGGGAGAGTTTCGTCAGCATGACGGCGTGGTGACGGATATGATGTATTTACCGGCGCAGGGCTTCGCCTAAGTTCTGCAACGGTATGACCGAGGTGTGTTTCTGTGGAGGGGGGCACCGCACACGGCTGGAACAATTCAACTTGTGTGTCTTTGGGTGCCCCCCTGCCCCCGTATATAAAGGAGCAAGAGGGGAGGGCCGGCCGACCTCCTATGGTATGGCTAGGGAAATCCTACTAGGAATAGGATTGCAATCCTATTCCTAGTAGGAGTCCACCAAGAAGGAAGAGAGGGAAAGGAAAAGAGGGAGAGGTGGCGCCCCCCCCCAATCCTAGTCCAACTTGGATCCCTAGGTGGGGCGCCGGCCAGCCTCTATGGGCTGCCTCTCTCCTTTCCTCAAGGCCCACTATGGACCATCCCCCCTCGTAGGGGATTCCGGTAACCCCCTCCGGCAATATAGTTAAATCCGAAACTTTTCCGGAACACTTCCGGTGTCTGAATATAGTCGTCCAATATATCAATCTTTATGTCTCGAACATTCCGAGACTCCTCGTCATGTCCGTGATCTCATCCGGGACTCCGAACTATCTTCGGTACATCAAAACTCATAAACTCATAATACCGATCATCATCAAACGTTAAGCGTGCGGACCCTACGGGTTCGAGAACCATGTAGACATGACCGAGACTCATCTCCGGTCAATAACCAATAGCGGAACCTGGATGTTCATATTGGCTCCTACATATTCTACGAAGATCTTTTATCGGTCAAAATCGCATAACAACATACGTTGTTCCTTTTGTCATCGGTATGTTACTTGCCCGAGATTCGATCGTCGGTATCTCTATACCTAGTTCAATCTCGTTACAGGCAAGTCTCTTTACTCGTTCCGTAACACATCATCTCGTGACTAACTCATTAGTCTTTTGCTTGCAAAGCTTATTATGATGTGTGTTACCGAGAGGGCCCAGAGATACCTCTTCGACACTCAGAGTGACAAATCCTAATCTTGATCTATGCCAACACCACGAATACTTTTGGAGACACCTGTAGAGCATCTTTATGATCACCCAGTTACGTTGTGACGTTTGATAGCACACAAGGTGTTCCTACGGTATTCGGGAGTTGCATAATCTCATAGTCATAGGAACATGTATAAGTCATGAAGAAAGCAATAGCGGTAAAACTAAACGATCATAGTGTTATGCTAACGGATGGGTCTTGTCCATCACATCATTCTCCTAATGATGTGATCCCGTTGATGAAATGACAACTCATGTCTATGGCTAGGAAACATAACCATCTTTGATCAATGAGCTAGTCTAGTAGAGGCATACTAGGGACATACTGTTTTGTCTATGTATCCACACATGTATCAAGTTTCAAGTTAATACAATTCTAGCATGAATAAAAGACATTTATCATGATATAAGGAAATACAAATAACATCTTTATTATTGCCTCTAGGGCATATTTCCTTCAAGTTGTTGTTCAGAGAAGATCTTTTTTAGCAGTGAACTGCATGATGTGGTGTTGGTTTTTTAGTTGTAGAACTGCAGATTTGGATAATAGTTTTATTTTTGTTTTTTGTTTTTTAGGATGCCGAATCAAACGTGGAAATACATGGGAAGGAGGCAGAGGGTGACGCTGGCAAGGACGAGGAGGCTGACAAGTGTAAAGAGATGGAAGGCGACGCTTCTCTGGTGAGTATAGAGAATTTTGCATTTTGTGTTTTATTTTTTATTTTTCATGGGAGCTTCATGGTCCGTTTTATTAGTGAACTGCATTCTATCTTTTTTGTGTAATGTGTTCTATTTTTTAACTTATCAGAACTGCGGATTAAATGTTGAAATCCAAGCGGAGCGCAACATTGAGGATGACAATGTGGAAGGGAGAGGAGGGGAGGAGCCTGATGCGGAGGTTGATAAGGCCGAAGGTAGAGAAGGAGGGGAGTGTCATGTTGAGGCTGATAAGGCACAAGAGAGAGGAGGAAGGGAGGATATCGTGGATTGTGATAAGGATGAAGAGAGAGAAGGAGCTCCTTGTGTCACAGTTGAAATTGCAGAAGAGACAAAAGGAACTCCTAGAGTCGGATTTGATGGTGCGAGGACATCCGCTGGCATTGATGGTGTTGGTGGGCCTACTGTTTTGTTGCTTGGCGATGAGGTGCCTGAGAAATTTTGTGTCGCCCCTCGCGCCCCCGAGCAATCTGTTGGCAATCTGGCTTTCCCAGCCGAGACAACCAAAGTCCCAGCTGAGACAGTTTCGATTGGTTCTGAAGAGGAACAGCCAAGACTCTCTCAGGACATGAGCAATCAAGCGCCGCTTGACGATGATATTACCGGGCTGGATCACTTGACGCTCAGCGAAGATGTATATGAGCAGCCGCAGGAAGTTTATTCTGAAACCGAAGGTAAGCGAACTGCATTATTTTTGTTCTTTCCCGGGGGCGAAATGGACCGTGTGTGTTTTATTATCTTATATCCTTCCCACTCTGTATGCAGATGAGGAATTACCTGTTGTTACTCCTTCAAGGATTGATCCAGCTCTTATGAGAAGATACAACGAGTTATATGATGCTGTTACGAGGGCTAGGAGGGATAAGAAGAAGAAGTATGGCATTTTTTGTCTTACACCCCGGTTATTTAATATGTTATTTTTTCAGGGACACCCATCTTATCACTTTTTGCTGGGCTTTTTTCTTCTTGTCTGAAGGCATCTAGTTGCATTCAAGGGCGAGTTTGGTGATATTACTATCAGTCATGTTGGCGAGTCTTTTTGGTCGTATGGAACGCTGAGCACGCGCCTTGCAAACATCGGCGTCTCTATGTTAGCTGAGAGGTTCAAAGGATCTCAAACAATGATTGTCCCGTACAACCTATGTGTAAGCATTTTCATTAATTTATATTTATCCCTCGTCCAATTTTTATTTTGTGCTATAAGCATTTTCATTAACTCTCTGGTTTTGTCTTTTTTGCAGAATTCCATTTGGAATGGTGGTGCCACAAATAGGGCTTTGAAAAAGATGTTTTCTTCAAGCGCAGAGGAACGTGTGGACAAGAAAAAACTTGGTAACACATTTTGACCATTTTTCGTCATCTTGAAAATAAGTTTTCTGTTTTTCTATTTTCTCTTCTGGTTTGTTTTATTCTTTTTTTATTTCAGATTATGTTTGCAACATTTGACCCTCCTCCCGCAACAATGAAGGACGCGATAGGTCACTACTGCTTGGTCACTTTGAACCTGCGAGAGAAGTGTTTTGAGTTTCTCGACTCATTGAACGAAGCCGACAGCGCTCCTGCAAATCTTGTCTTCAGGAAAATGGTCAGGAACATCAAAAAAGTTTGGAAAGATGGCAGCGCAAGCTGCGATGAGCCGTTGAACCCTCCCACCCTTGACGGCTTTGCGCTGACTCATATTAATGTCCCGCAACAGGGAAACGGGTTTGTACTTGTTCTCCTTTTTCTTTTTCCTCCTTCAGTTTTTTTGTGTAAGTGAGCTGCATTGTTTTTACTAAATTAGAAGCACGTTTTCCCTTGAGCGAACTCAATTACTAATGTGTTATTAGTTGTTCTCCCTCGGTTTTTTGTGTGTATGGAGCTGCATTGTTTTACTAACATCAGTAGCACTTCATATTTGAGTGAACTGCATTAGTATTGTGTTTATGTTGGTTTTCTTGCAGGCATGATTGTGGATTTTACATGTTCCAATTTATGCAGACCTGTGATGGTGAAACGATTGCCAAGTTTGGGAAGAAGCACATTGGCTATATCAGGAAGGCGATGCTCTATAGTTGGCTGACCTCGGCGCATTGCTGTCTTGACCTGACATCACTTTTAATTTTTAAAGAAGGTTATTACATTTTTTTAGTCACACACCCTTTTTATTAAGTGAACTTCATTGATACAGAAAGGGGAGGTCCACTACTTTTATTAAGCTTTTTAGTAGAACCCCATTCGCATGTTAAAATGACTTTCGTTAGTGAACTTGATGATTCTTTTCATTTTGCTCATTATCCATTTTTTTGTGCAGGCTTTGACGAAGGCGCACACCAAGGTGGTATTTCCTTGTTTGAAACTCAGGTTCACACTCCAACGATTCAGAAACTTGTCCTTGATGAACCCCCCGTTAAGCTTGTGAAAGAACCTGTGTGTAAGAGGTTGAGGAGTGGCGCCGGCACTTCGAATGAAAAAGCTCTTGAGAAATCTCCTGTCAATGTCAAGCATGGGAAGAAAGCAGTGAGCCCTCCGAATGCTGAAGATAGTGATGATGATTTTGAGAGGCCACCACCAGTGCCTAGGAGGACCAGGAGCGCAGCTGTGGAACGCCCGACGGACAGCGAGGCACTAGTTCTATCAAATAAGAGGCATGTGCAGAAGCCATCAAAGTTTCGATCTCCTGTACAGAAGTTGAATCCTGCGAAATTCAGCTATCTTGCGGAGATGAGGAAAGTCTTGCAACTCAACACGAGCACACCATTCAGGCAGAAATACAGCGAGTCAGTTCTTTTTTCGTTAGTTTTTTCACTTTTTGATTTTTAATGTGTGTAATGTTCTTCTGTGTTTTTGCTTTTGTGCTCCTAACCCCCCCCACCTTCGCCGTTTCTTTTGTGCAGGTGCGCGCTTTTCATGCACAGGAATCCTATCGAAGTCTACACTGTGAATGTGGACTACATGTTCTTAACTTTCACCAGAGATGGTTTTATGGACTCGGAATTGATGGATCATATCATCAGGTATTGGAAGAATGACGAGCATATGAATGTGGTTTATCGATCTGGCGAACGCGTTCTGCTGTCCCCTTTGTTTATCACGGTATTTCTCTTTTTTCCTTTTATCCTTTTTTTTCTGCTCGAGTGAACTGCAGTAAATAGTGCATAATAATTTGTTTTAGAATGTACTGAACTGCATACATTTATTTTTGGTGTTTAACCCATGTATCTTAAATGAAACAAATTATGGGGAGAATTGTGAATTGCATACTGTTTTAGAGAAGCGTGATCCGTTTTTTGATTAAGCGTCGGAGCGAACTCTGAGGGGGAACTGCATTAACGTTCTTTTGTGAATTACCCACGCGCAGTATGTGCTTCAAATGAATGATCACGCGGATAGAGATGAAGATGGAAACGTTGTGTTGCCTTTTGTCCACGGCAAGTTTAAGTTGACGATGCAGCAAAGCAGTTCAAACTTTATGTTCGGGATGACGAGACCCTTCTTGATTGCAAATTAGTAAGTTATCAGATTTGCTTTTGTTCAGCCTTATGTACTTATTTTCTCTCCCAATTTTTTCCAGTAATCCTTTTTCACTCATCAAACCCATAACAAATTTGATGAAACAAAATCAGATTCTGTTACCACAGATGAAAGACAATCATTATTCGCTATACACGATGAATAGGCACCGCGAGACCCTTGACATTCATGACACTAGGAGGTACAGCGGACCGGTTTATCAAACGACGAGGTGGCATAAGTCTGAATACCACAGCGACCGCACTGAAATGGTAAATTTTTTCCTTTTTCACCTTCTTCTTGTTTTCATGCGTGCGCATGTTGAACAATATTTGTTGTGATGTGTATTTTTGTTTTTTTATTTCCACCAGATGATCAGGATGACTGCATTGTTGAAGAAGGTTTATGGAGAAAAGGAGTACAAGAGAAAGGAGTCGGTAGACTGGGTCGATGTTTCAAAGAAAGCTAGCTTTTTGGGCTCCCCTGAGCAGGGCCCCAATGAGTGCGGCTTTTTTGTTCTGAAGATGGCTCAGTTTTATGACGGCAAAAGCTTTGTTGTGAAATTCGCAAAGCATAATGTAAGTATCTTTTTTTAACCCAATAATAATCCCTCATTCTTTGATATTTTTTTTGTCAGTTCTTTTTTGTAGATGATGTTGTATATTTGTTTTTTTTTTGCTTCATCGCAGGAAGTTGTTGTTCAGGAATGGAAGGCTGAGTTTTTGTTCCAGATCCTGTTCCACCCTAAAAACATGGTCGTAGTCACCGAGTTCCCGGAGGATCTAAGAAATCTCTGCATTTCTCTTGGCTTTTCTCCAAAACTGGATTCGCAGGAGCAGGATGAGGCATAAATGATAGCAGATCTTTTTTTATGTGTGTTGATGTATTTTCGTGTGTGCTCCAGAACTTTCTGTAAATAGTATCTATGGTCGCTGTGTGTAGTTCTCGATCTGTAAAACTGTTCACACCATGCTGTGTACCTCTGTATATTCCAGTCTAGTTAGTTTTTGTGTTTTTCTTTTTGTGGCAGACAGGGACAATGTCAAATATGTACATAATGAAGCTTTTAGCCAACTCCTCCTTGTGAATTGTAACATGTTCGCAGCGCACTGCATTCACTTATATGAGTAGCAGCCAAGTTTTTTTAAATATACGCATCCGCACTACATCTCACCTTATCACATGGGACAGCAAAGACGAATTCAACGTGTTTGTCGTCGAGTTTCAAAATTTTGGAAAAGTTGTATTAGAAGACAGAAAATCAACCGTGTCTGCTAAGGGAGAGCTCAATTTTTTTACATTTTTTGCACTAAGCGCACTGCACTGTGTACTCGAAGCGTACTGCACTGTAAGCTTTAAACGCACCACACACGCACTGCACTGTACGTGAAGCCTAGTCTGACTCTATATTTTTTCTTTCTAACTGCATTCTATATTGATTCACGGTCATCTCAGATTCTATACAACGAAGAGAACTGCATTCTCAAAATGACATTCTGACCTCAGGGTTTTCATACAGAAGAGAACCGCATTCTGAGAATGACATTCTCATCTTTTTTCTTTCATATAGAAGAGAACTGCATTTTATCAAGCATACCCACCCGTAGCACATTGATCACAAAGTATATATGGCATATGTTATATCTATTCATTTTGAACTTCAATATTACATGTTGAATTCTTTTTTTTGCAGTCCACTGAACACAAGCTATATATTATATACGATACGATATATATAAAGGATGAAGTTAATATATTTTTAAAAGGTAAAACTATATATGTGTTGATCTATGTCCTTTTCCTGCTGCTTATTCTCAAACTGTGCACTGCATTTGTTTCAATGGTTGTTGCTGCTTCTGTCTTGCTCTTGTTGTTCGCATTACCCCTCGTAACGCGACCGTGCGACTGTGATGCTTGCCTACGAGCTGGATTCTGCGTTCTGTCTCTCCCCCTCGTTTTTGATGATGGTTCTTCGATGTCTTCATCTTCTTCTTCTTCCTCCTCATCTTCCTCTTCTGCTTCCTCATCTTCCTCTTCAGTTACATCAGCTTCGCTCGCTTCCTCGTTCTCTTCTCTGTCAACATCTTCTTCGTCATCTTCTTCATCTTTTTTTCTGTTCTATTTGGACAACTTCTCGCGTTATGCTTCTCTCTCTTGTTGCAGACGCTACATAGTCTTCTCTTTGTCATATCATCTTGTTGGTCAGCTTGGTGATTTGTGGTGGCATTTTCAGCCTGGATTTTTTCAGCCTCTCCTTACATGTTCTTGAGTTGTGTCCCGCAATCTTATTGCATGATTTACACATCCTTACCCCTAGTGGTCTTCCTCCGCTGTCCAGTTCTGGCTCAGGCCTGCTATTTTTTTCAGGACTTTTTTCATTTGCTGCAGCTTTTTTATTGGCTGATTTGCTCTCTTTCTTTCTCCCTTTTGTGTTTGAAACAGGTGGGGGAAGAATTGTGTCATCCATATTATGAGCTGCACCATCAACAGCATGTTCGCGCTCCTCTCCTTGTTCTTCACCCCGCGCATCCATGACCTTCTCTGCTTCTTCTTCTTCGTTTATTACGTTGACTTCTTGTATGAGTTATCTCATCCCAGCTAAAGCTCTGTTGTTCCCTCTATCCGATTTGACACCCCTGTTTGCCAAGTCCATCGCTGTTTCTGCAAGTAGTCTCCAACGGTAGAACATCAAACTCCCATCTGGAGCAGTTCGCTCATAGTCTCTGCGGTCAAAAGTTGGATTTTGGCGTGCGTTCCATGTGTATCTCTTCAATATGTACTCTTCAGGTATCTTGTCCACCCGCAGCTGATCCAACATGCAAATGATGTGCACGCAGAACAGGCCTGCAGCAAAAGAATTTTTTGGGTTATTCGTGTCAACAAACTTCACATAAATATGCAACATTTTTTCAATTTTGGTTTTGTGAACTGCATTATAAATAGGTTCTAGGTCTCCTATTCTAGTGAACTTTACTAAGGTTTTTTTTTTCATCTTTTTTTTGCTACCAGCAGTAAGTGAACTTCATTATGTTTTATGTGTGCTTATTTTTTGTTTCCTGTCTCACTGACCTGTGTGTGTCCACAGCTTGCATTCGCATTCGTAGATACCGTTTGTCATATCAGCAACTACCTGGAACTCGTGTCTTGCCCAATCAAAATCATCAGACCGATTGTAGTGGCGCACCAAATATTTCGTCGGGTTGTCAATGGACTGCTCTGATCTGAATGCAGTGCTGCGGTAGTGCGTTTGCTTGAAGTCAGCAAAGACCGCCCTGGTGTAAATCTTGGAGAGCTGAACCTCGAAACCAAACTGAGTAGTAGTCTTTATTTCCGTTTGTGAAACAAAGAAAACCAGTTAAGTAGTTGTCTTTCACAGCTTAAATCAAGAAAGCGAGTAGTGTTTTATTAATTGCTCATCCAGCTTAAAAACTTTGCTCTGTTTATATACCTCGTTAGCTATGGTCTCCGCGTGCTCGACGCCCTTCCTTGTCTGGATGCACCTGTCCCTGCGACGCAAAGATGTGTAGGTCGTGTATTTCTTTGACAAAGTTCCTCTTCAAGATCCGGTTCATGCTTTCACTTCTCTGTGTCGACGTCATCCGTGCACAGAACACCTCCTTGTAGTAAGCTGATATCCATTCTTTTCGGTCTGTCCAGAGCGCCTTCATAATCTCATCATTTTGCAGGTTATACTTGTCCATGAGCTCATGCCAAGCGCGTTCAAACTCTGATGGCATCAGCGGGTGGTTGAGAACGGAGGTCAGCTCATCCTTGAATGTCTCATACGCTTTGTACAGCAAGGACATGTGATCCTTGTATTTTTTCAGTATATGCCAACGACATAACTTGTGCAGCGTGCCTATTAGCGTACTTTTTATCGCGGCATCCATGGAGGGGCATTGATCTGCATGTTTTTGAAAAAAATCAAGCAGTGAGTTATTGAGAGAACTGCATATCCTTTTTCTGCTTTTTTCTTTTTTTTATTGGATGGAAGAAATGGACTACAAAACTTGGCAGTGAACTACATTGTTATTTAAACCCATTCTTTTTTTCAGCATACCTTTGAGTATGCAGATTGGCCGCCTGTTGTTCATGCAACGCAAGAACGTCCGGAACACCCACTCGAAAGTCGGTATTGTTTCGTCTCTAATGAGAGCCACAGCGAATATTGTACTTTGGAGGTGGTGGTTGACTCCAACGAAGACGGCCAGAGGCATGTGGAACTTGTTGCTCTTGTAGGTCGTGTCAAAGGTGACACAATCTCCAAAATCTTCGTACAATCCCCTGCAGCTCCCATTCGCCCAAAATATGTTTCGCACAC
The DNA here is from genome assembly GCA_902687465.1 of Secale cereale. Classification (NCBI taxonomy): domain Eukaryota; kingdom Viridiplantae; phylum Streptophyta; class Magnoliopsida; order Poales; family Poaceae; genus Secale; species Secale cereale. The sequence continues at coordinate 253,399,978 of LR738715.1, read as the reverse complement.
GGTTATCGACATCTTTGTCGTAATCATAGAAGAACTCCGGGTTTATTTGCTGCATCTTCTCAAAGAAAGCCAGGAGTTTCTTCACATCGTCTTATGTTTCCTCCCTCGCGAATTGGTGCTTCCTGCAGTTCGAAATAATAATATACTTGCAGCATTAGAGACATACAGAAAATGCACAAGCGAACTGCATGAAATAGACAAGATATCATTTTTTGTTTAGTGAATGTACATGTTCACCCAGTCACGGCTGGTGCGCCCCATAAAGTGCAGCCCTCCTGACATCCTTTACAGGGTTGACATCATCTGCGTGTGCGTTAGGTTGTCGCTCTGCATGTCCTTCACTAGTTTATCAAGTAACGGATCATCCGTCTTATGCGAGTGCATGTGCAGAAGCATAGCCGGGCTGTCAATCATCCTATGGTTGTGATTGAGCTCAATCTCTGCTATCACAAACACATCCTTGATTTTTTTGCAATCTCATTCTCGCCTTGCAGCCAGTCCTCTTTGAAGTTTTATCTCGCTTTCTGTCATAATCAGTGACAGTTTCTTTGCTTCTGCCTTCCTTTGAGCACACTATGTATCTGTTTGTTCTGTATCCGCCGTTTTTGCGTGTGCCGAAGCCTGCATGCCTCGCATACGTGTTGTAGAATTCTCGCGCCGCAGCGTGTGATGTGAATTGCATACCTTTCACAGGCACAAGTTCTTGGAGCATGTTCTCATCCTACACACACAATATGGAATGTTTTTTTGTTAATGAGAATGCACAAGCTGAAAGAATGCGTAAGTAAACTGCAGTAGTTAGGCAAGGAAGCTTACATGCGTGTACTATTTTTTCTCTAACGGTGTTTGCAGCTCACCAATGTTTATTGGGCATGGAGAGGTGACAACAGATCTGTGTAATTTAGGATCGCGAGGAGGCAGAAGTGTTGAGAACTTTACTTTTTTGGTTGCTTGCGGCTCTCCTTGATTCTGCTTCCGATTCTTTTGGTGCGCAGTAGGCGGCCTGGGTGGAATTCCACTGTCTCTTTGTCGACGAATCGTTTGCTCATGAACTTGCCGAACTTGCTGGGTTTCAACATTGGCTTGTGGAGGTGCTATATCATCCGTTCTGATCTGCTGGCCAAATGTTTCAAAGACACGCGTGTACCTTGGCTGCATAACTGTTATGATTTGCTCTTCATCATCATCCTCCTCATCATCTTTCTGCGCGTGCTCCCCCATGAAGACCAGATCATCGTCGTCCTCCTCATCTTGCGCGCTTTTTGCTTCACTGCCTTCTCCATCTCAAATGATGTTTGGTTCACTGTTTTCATCTTTATCCTCTACATCTTCCTCCACGGAGTACGCAGTTCTGTTTGTTGTGTTAAAGAAACCCCTAGGTATTTCAGGTGTTATCCATCCAGGCATCTCCCACTCTTCTCTTCCAATGCAGTTCAGGGACTTTCGGTCGTAAATGAATCGAGGTATCTTCTGTTTTGGAGGCATAACTTCCTGCACAGTATTAAGCCAAAGCTTTTTATGCACGTCAACAGTGAAATGAACTGCATCTTTCGTACTATATATCATTATATTTTGCAACTGTAAGAAATTGCACTCCAATTTGTCATTCTATAGCAGGGGCACTGGGAGTTAACATGAAGAAACAATGCACTTCTGTTTTAGGCACAGCGCTCTACATATGTAAGTCATGGTGGACCGCAATTTTGAGCCACATAGCATTTTTATTTTTTCGAAGTATCTTTTTCTGTTTTTTACTGGGAGATACATGGGACTGCAGTCGACGCAATAGGGGCACTGCATGGGGGATAAAAAGGGCACTGCAAACTGGATGTGGGGGTTGGGTATGTGATTTTCTTACATTATATGCAGTTCTCTCCTTCTGCAGATGCAGCTCTGGCTGCTGTTGGCGTGCAGTCCACCTCCGCTGCAGGAACTCATGGGCTTTTTCAAATTTTGCCATTGTCGCGGGAGAAGGCTGGATGGGCACCATTGCAGTTCGCATCCACCACGACTGCGATGGAGAAGGCATCCTTGCAGTTCTCTTTCCCCTATCATGCATAACCGAGGCTGGATGCATCAGCGGCGGATCCCCAAGGTGGTGTTGGGGCGAAGGTGAGGGGCGGCGTCGCTTCCTAAACGCCGCCGCGGAAGAATCCTTGCCGACGGACTGCATTGCCAGCCGCTCGGCGCGCGCTCTGCGCTACTGGCCGCGGAAGAAGGCGGGGAGGGGTGGGGGTCGCCGCCGGCCGCCGGGGCGCTACCGCGCAAGGAGGCGGGGAGGGGAGGGGGACGCCGCCGGCCGCCGGGGTGCTGCCGCGCTAGGAGGCGGGGAGGGAGGGGGATGCCGCTGG
>LR738715.1:253306449-253389206 GCA_902687465.1 Secale cereale | reverse complement strand
GAGGCGGGGCGGCGCGGGCTGGGAGGAGGGAGGGCGGCACCGGCCGGGAGGAGGAGGAGGCGGGGCGGCGCCAGCCGGGAGGAGCAGGAGGCGGGGCGGCGCGGGCTGGGAGGAGGGAGGGCGGCGCCGGCCGGGTGGAGGCAGGGAGGGGAGGGGAGGCGGCACTCCAGCCGCTCCCGCGGTAGAAGGTGCTGAGGGGAGGGGCAGTGGCGTTCGGGTGCGGGCTTCTGGACGTGGATTCGAGCTGGAGGCAGGTGGGTAGGTGTTATGAGAATAAGTCCGTTGTTAGAAGAATAAGGTCTTAAGGGGTGTTATGAGAATAGACCCACCCTATATATATATATATATATATATATATATATATATTAAAAAGACGTTATCCCTTATGTAAACTTAAGAAGTGTCTATCTATGAACATGCAAACATTACTAGTGCTACAAGAGATAATAGCAAACCATTTAAACAAAAAAACAGGGTATCAGAACATAAATTACATAGGAAATTTGCTGCACCCTAGAAGTACATATCACCAGCTATCTACATGCTTAAGCAGCTATTTAAGTTCAGGCACACATGTAATCTTAACAGTAAGTATCAAACACATAGACAGGCGCAGTCTATAACAGGATTAATAGGTATGGCATTATGTAAATCAATAGCAAACTAAATTAAGCCAATCAACGTAATTGAACAATTTTGCAATTAGTGGCTAACTAAAATTCTAAGAAGCATGTAACTCTTACGCTAGATCTTTGTACATGCCCACTACAACTTATTTTTTGCTTATAAGGTTCTACCAAGGAGTCCATGGCATCAATTGCTTGGATACGCAGTCCCAATATTTCTTTCTTCCCACACTTCATTGGTAAGTCGAATGGTTAATCTGAAAAGATGGTGCATCTGTGGCGTTCTGGGAACCAGGGTACCCAGACTTGCCTGCCTGAGGCACTTGACGTGGCTCCTTCACCGGCCTAGTACGGCCCATCTTCAGCATTGACACTCAAGACCTTCGCGAGGGGCCAAGCCTCGCGAGGCGGACGACACAAGACCTCCGGAAGGAGCAGTCACTAGGTTGGCTCCTGAGGAGCGGAGATCTCTATGCAAGCCCTCGCCTCGTGAGGTTTGGATGACACAAGCCATGATGACCAAGGCCAGGCAAGCACCAGCGGGTGCATGACAACAGATTTCCTCTTTGGTGCTAAATAGGCAGGCACAGTCGCGGAGTCCCGAGGAATCGTCGAAATGTTTCCATTTCCATGCAACAAGACCAGGATCGCCAGGACGGCAGGACGGAGGTCAGCACCGAGCCCACCATGGCGTCAGGATCAGAAGCTTTGCAGGCGAAGACCACCTTTCGTCAGGATAAGATGTACTATTTGTCTCCCTCCAAATTTGGCCGTTGTGGGACCCCTTCCCGCTTACATTTTGGGGAAAGAGGACCAAGGCCACTATAAATATAGCTTAGCCACCACCAAAGAAGGGGGGATTAGATAGATCATTCAGACCACCCTCACCACCACAAGCAAGAATACACCTCCTGAGGTTGTTCCACCACTGTACTAGTTCGTCCTCAGCCCACCACGGGGCAATCCACCACATTGCAGGAGTAGGGCCACTCACCGCTAGATGGTCTGAACCTGGGTAAACTGCCCTGTGTCGTTTCTTTCCTATCATCGAGTTAGTTTGTAGAGACGACGAGTAGGCAGATAGGGGAAGTTGGGTTCTTTGCATGCACCCCAGTGTTCGAATCTCACAAGGGTTTTGCGGAGCCTTGAATCCAACATTTGGCGTGCCAGGTAGGGGTGCGTCGAAGTCTCTCTTCCTCCGGTCAGTTTACCATCGCCTCACCGTCAACATGGCTGATGCTCGAAGAGTCCGTGCTAAGTGTCGGGCCGCTCTCGCCGCCCGTGTCGCCCAGACAGCACCTCCAGGTGACGACATCCCCCTTCGTTCTCCATCACCGGCGGCACACGCTGCCACCGGCCCCGCTATCGGCGAGCAGCAAGATTCATTGCTCCCGCTCTCCGCGTGGCGCGACGGCCGCACTGCAACCCCGTCATTGACTCCAGCGGCTGCTTCGTCCTCCCACGCCCATCGTGGACCGACGAACTTGCAGGTCGCGCTGCTCATGGCGCGTGAGTTCCTACGCTACTGCCCGGCCACGACCTCTATGAGGACTGGCTGGACTGCATCGCCGAGCTCGTCAGTGCCGCTGGAGAAGCTCCAGCATCATCCCGCTTGCTGCCTCCTCCACCACCTCAGGCGGGTGATGTGGCCCATGGCGTGCCTCCTCCTCCTCTCCGGCGTGACGTTATCCCCGAGCCAAGGCGTGAGGCTCCCCAGCGCGACCTGCCCCATAGGGCACCCGTGGGAGATAAAGAAAGCTGCCATGTGGTGTAGTGTCCCAAAGGCGAGGTGCGTGTACTCCCAGCGCCACCTCACGTAGCGGCACGTGAGCACCCTGATCAGGCTCCACCTCCATGACGAGCGCCCAGAGGCACGGCGGACTGCAGGGCGTTCACCCTGGAATTGCGTCGTGTTGTTTGGCCCGGCAAGTTCAAGCCAGACCTACCCCCAGGCTACGATGGAACACCCGACCCCGTTGAGTTCCTGCAGCTCTACAAGCTGAGCATCGAGGCGGCCAGTGGCGACGAGAAGGTTATGGCCAATTGGTTCCCCATGGCTCTCAAGGACAGTGCGTGTTCATGGCTCCTGAACTTCCCGACGGAGTCGATTTCCTCCTTGGAGGAGCTGCATTAACGGTTCATCTCCAACTTCGAAGGGACTCATGACCGCGCTCCTGCGGTAGGCAACCTGCGGTGTATCAAGCAGCAGCCAGGAGAAACCTTGCGCAAGTATATCAAACATTTTACAAACGTTCGCATCATGATTCCCAAGGTGTCAGATGAGGCCATCATCTCCGCATTCACTGACGGCGTCTGGGACGTCAGGATGAAGGAGGAGCTCGCCATTAACGAGGACCTGTGCTCAGCTCTGGAGATGTTTAACATGGCAGTCAAGTGTGCAAGGGCGGAAGAGGGTCACCTCTTGCTCGTTGAGCTCCCCGAGGCTGACCCAGAAGACAAGAAGGCCAAAACCAAGGAAACCAAGCACAAGGGACTAGCTATGCTCGCGGGTGAGCTTGAGATGAAGTGTGGGTGCGACTACCGCGAGTCCTCCAAACACAGCCGCCCGTTCTGTGTCTTCCACAACATTCACAACCACAACACCAACAACTGCTAGGAGCTCAGGGCCATCCACGACGGGTGCCTCGATCGTCGCCCCGAGTGCGGCGACCGAGGCTACAGCCGCGGAGGTGATTTTGGTGGAGGACGCTGGGAGAACAGTGACTCTCGCCAAGGCTAGCGCGATCAGCCTCACGAGGACCACTGGCAGGGCTAGCCTCATGAGGGCCCTTGGAGGGACCTGCCTCATGAGGGTCCCTGGAGGGACCAGCCTCGTGAGGACCGCCCTCAGCGCAACGCTGGCCTTCCTCCGCTGCCACCACCACCAAGAAGGAACGACGACCGCCACTAAGATGATGGGGCTGGGGGCTTCCAAGAGCCTCGTGGCATCGTTTGCATCCTGGGTGGCGCTCAGGCCCCAGCATCTCATTGCATCTTCAAGCAGTTTGCTCGTGAGGTGAACGCAGTCCTCTCGAAGCTCGAGGCAACGCTTCCGCTCAAGTGGTCCAAGTACGCCGTCACCTTCGACTCGGTTGACCAGCTCAAGCTCATGGCTGCGGCCGGCGCCCTCCCGCTGCTCTGCTCGCCTACAATCAGCAACGTGCTCGTCACCAAGACACTCATTTATGGCGGTGCAGGACTCAACATCCTCTCCGTCGAGACCTTTGACACGCTCCAAGTGCCATAGGACCAGCTTCAGCCTACCAGGCCCTTCTCAGGTGTGACGGACGGCTGCACCACTCCGATAGGGCAGATCCACCTTCCTGTCACCTTCGGCGACCGCAAGAACTACGACACCGAGCTCATCAACTTTGACGTCGCCCACATCCGTCTCCCGTACAATGCCGTCCTCGGCTATCTGGCCTTGGCCAAGTTCATGGTGGCGACCCACCACGGCTACAACGTCCTCAAGATGCTAGGAAGCAGCGACATCATCACAGTCAACTGCAATGAGAAGGATTTGGTGTGCTCCCTCGAGCGCGCCTACCAAGCTGCGGCGGTTGAGTACTCAGATGCCGAGGGCTTTGCCTACCCACCTGAGGCTGTCCCAAAGAAGAAGAAGCAACTGCTCACCCTAGGGCCTCAGGAGGGCGGGACGCCCGATAGTCGTACCTCAAGACATGCGCCCACGGATGGGGCGCCTTCCCCTCTTGCATAGGAAGGCACGCCCGGCGCCCCTCTCGGGCTGGCCTTGGGGGCTCTCCTCTGGAGGGCCTCTGACCTGGCCAACGTCACGAGGGAGGCGCTCGGGCACCTTGTGGAGGCGTGTTTCAGCGCGCGCTTCCGCGAAGAGATCACAGGGCGCGAGGCGCCAGGTGCTCGGGAGTTCATCACCAAGGTGATCAAGGATCTTTAGGAGGCAAGGGCGGTGCGAGGTGAGTGTCGCCCCGCGCCACCAAGCACCGCTCCCTCTACCGATGAGGGCAGGGGGCTTCGTGTCTGCGTCAACATCCCAGGGCTCAACATAGCCGCGTCTCAAGAGCTCTTCTTGCCGTCCCCAGTGGGCCGGTGTGAGGGTCCCCCTCACAGCTACGTTCGCATGCCATTCGGCCTGCCGAACAGCGCTGCATGCGGAGCATCCTGGCGGCTCACGAGGCCAAGCGCCAGGAGATCCTAGTGGAGGAGGCTCTAGTCCTTCATGAGCCTCCTGGACCACAAGAGCCTCGCGAGACACAGGAGCCAGGCGGCTCATGAGGAGCGACTTCAGTGGTGCGTGTCTCTAGCTACCCCAACACTTCTCTTGCAATGGTGCCAGGTGACATTTTTTGTTTTGATCAGTTGGGGGCGCCCCTCAGGCTCCATCATCCCCAAGCCGCGTGGGTCCGTCCCTACGGTGTGTATCATCTTTTCGTTTCGTTCAGTTGGGGGTGCCCCTCGGGCTGCATCATCTCCAGGCCTCGTGGGTTCGTCACTACGGCATGTATCATTTTAGCATCTAAGAGAACTTGCCTTACCATGAGCTGCTTCATGATTATCGCCTGTTCACCTGGTGCCTCAACACCCTTAGCGGCTCCCACGCGTTACTGGCTCACCGGTTGCTCATTCCAGGGAACTGCTGGCATGGTGCCTGTGCTTGGGTCTGTCCCTATAGCGCCGAAAAACCTGAGAGACCGAGCTTTGACTCACGGCCAGCCCTACGCATGTCACCTCATCGGGTCCTCAGTGCCTTCACGTTCTTGTGGAAAGATCAACGACAACAAGGCAAGCGCTGCCGTGTGCAATGACCTCTTTCTCAGATTGATACACATGAACCTCTGGAGCCGAACTAGGGTGGCCTCCCCGGCCACTCCCCTCAATGCGACCCGCTTGCACATTAAAGGGGGGATCCTGAGCATCGCATCTCAGGGGCTCCTACTGGCTCTTGAGCCCTCACCCCCTGGCCTGGACCACGACATCGCAACCTGGCATACAATCGGCGGTTGAGCTTCGCTCAAGGGCCAGGACCCGAGGATGTAGAGCACCTATCTGAGCTAAGGGGGGAGAGACCAGCGCGAGCCTCGCCTAGGAGCGCTATCGCAAGGGCACATCCAGGCGCCCCTAAAGGAATTCATCGCAAGATAAGTCACCCCCACGCGTTAATCAGAACTGCATGACCAAGTGTTCTTCCCTTCGCGATCTCTCTAGGGCAACATCGCCCTCCTTTTTCGGCCTCTAGGAAGACGCATGCACGCTAAAGGGGACCTCCTGAGCATCGCTTCTCAGGGGCTCTTACCGGACCTTGGGCCGCTCACCTCCTCGCCTTGACCATGGCATCGTGACCTGGCATACCAGCGACGGCTGAAGCCTGCCTAGGGACTGGGTCCTGTCGGCGTAGAGCACCAAGCTACCGCGAGAACGAAAAAGAACACAGTGCCCTAGCAAGACATGCAATCTCAGTACTAAGCAAGGAGCGATGACATTAAGGCAAACGTATTACAACCTCTTACATACCCCACGGGGCTTAACATGATTCCATGCAGGGAAATAAAAGAAGAAAGCTAGGAGAACCCGGCTGGGAACATCACCGACGACATCGGGCGGACGCCGACGCACTGCTCCAAGCGCGGCGAGAGCTTGGTGGCTCGTAGCTATCGTCGTCGCTGGTCTCCGAAGAATCACTGGACTCCGAGGACCTGCTACTGCTTCTAGAGGAGCTGCTAGCAACGCCAAGGGCAAGTTCGGCGCCCGCAGTCGTGCCGCACAGATCGCCCCTCCCAGGGCAACATTCCAGGCGCTGACCATCCTCGCGAAGACCTTGAAGAAAAGTGTGGAGGTTCTGTCGTACTCAAAGTGGATGGCGGAGGACCCTCTTGGACGACAAGCCCAGGCAATCTCGCCCCATCCACGAGTCATGAAGACGTTGCCTGGAGGGACGACCTTGACCTCCGCCTCAGTAGCTTGGCTGCAGCACCCGACATGTTGCAGCCACAGCTCGGCAGACCCCCTCGGCGGCATCAGCTCGGCGAAGAACCTCGGGAGCCGAATCCATGAAAGTTGCGGCATTGCCACCCACAAGACGAACTCGCGAGGCGAGCTTTTGGCATGCGTCTGTGCAGTGGTCGGCCTTGCAGTTGCGGCCTATCCTCTACGATCCCTGTCGGCAGGGGGCTAGGCGTTGCCCTCTTATCCCGTGCTCTTCTCATGGGCGTACAAAGGGACCAGGAAGCCAGGTGGAGGCCGCTCCAACCAGGGCCACGTCACTTCAAGACCCTCGTCCGCGTCACGGGGGCGACCAAGTCTCTTCTTCTACGAGATTGGCCTGGGCCCCTCTCGGGGAGCCTTGCCCTTCTCCGCCGCAGAGAACCTCCTTATAGGCCCCATGGACGCTTCGGCAAGATGGCAAATGTGACAGCCTGGTTTTTGGCCCTTTTCTTTTTCTTTTTGATTTATTGGTTTTTGCTTTGTTTTTCTTTTGGAGTGATTATGTGGCCTTGTCACCTGGAAAACATCCTATTTTACCCTCCCAAGTGGCTCATCATTCTCAAAACCTTGCCAAGATCATGTCACTCCACTGCTTGACCAAACCCTAATTTCTTTTTCTAGGGAATATTCTTTTTTCTATTAAAGGAATAACCCTGTCTGCCCTAGGTTGTGAAGCAACCTATATTTTTGTCACTCCAAAAATTCCCAAATAAATTTTAATAAATTTTTTGGGTCATACCTTCATCAAATATGGTAAAACTTTTCATTGCCATATTCAAAAATAATTTTCAAATATTCCTTTTCCTATTCTGCCCTAAATGGCACTTTGTGAAGCAAGTGCTATTTATCTTTTCCCAATTGATCTCAAACTTGTTGGACATATTTTTATGTCCAAATAATTGCCACATGCCAAAATTCAACTTTATTTGTCTAGCCAATCTTCCTCAGTGAATTCTCAAAGTTTCTGTCAAACAGAAGCCACTGTTAAGGAAGCACTAGCTAGGAGCATCCAAATGAGTTGAAATTTTGCATGCCTCTTCTTGAGATCATTTTATCCCACTCCACCAAAATTCAGCTCCATCCAATCAATCATGTGAGCACACCTTCAAATATTTGTTTCTGTCCAAATTTTCAGTTTGTGAAGCAAGTGTATTTTATCTTGCTCCACTATGGCTGAAAAATTCCAGGACCTTCTCTCAACTATATAACCTACCTCCACCAATTGTGGGCACATTTTATGTAGCCATTTTCTCTTAGGAATTTTCCTAAGTTTCTGGACAAAGAGGATGCTTGTGAAGGAAGTACCAATTTGGCTTGTCCAATTGTTATGAAATTTATACAGCATCTCTATATGTCCAAATCCCTAAGCCTTGCCAAATTTGAGCTCAAGTGGCCACACCATTTGAGTGCAACATCCTAATCTAGTTTTTGACCAGATTTGTGTGGTTGTTAAGCAACTACATTAATCCTTTGTCCAAATCTTCTCCAACTTACCAGGATGTAAGTTCTTCTTTACCTCAAACACCCAGACAAGCATTTTGGCTCCAACTCATTTTCTGTGGATCAGTATTTCTCCTCAAAGTTTACTGCAGTAAACTTCAGAGGTTCTTTACCACTCAACCATATATCTTTTCACCATTCTACCACCATAGCTGAGATTTACCACGCAAGGACTCCCCACTAGAAATCAAGTTACAGCCTGTTTTCACCACTACATGCCAGTGCGCATGTTGATCACGACACTGGCATGCCTGTGCACGCACCCTGTGCACGGTGGCCGCGCCCAGAGCGCCGTTTCTGCCTCGGCTGTGCTCCTCTCGTTGTCTTCGCGCGCGTGAACCTATCCATTGGCCTCACCTCACCGGCGCAGACCCCCTGGACCCCTCTCCCCCTCCGTCCTCTTCCTCACCGACGCTCCCCGACGCTCGCCGCCGACCGACACTAGAGCACAGTGCTCTGTTTGGCCGCGAGTCTCCCTCGGCCTCTTCCTCTGCTCCCCGGCATCGTCTGCCTCCCCGTGAGCTCCCCCACAGTGCGCCTCTCGTCGCTTGCCCCCGCGCTCTCGAGCATGGACGCGTGTCTGCGGTGACGCCAGCGCGACTCCTCCTCCCCTGCCTCTTTAAGGCCTCCCCGAGCGCGTTGCACTGCACCAGCATCCTTCCCTCGCTCCACCACCCCTCTCCGAGCTTCTTCCCGAGCCTCTGGAGCTCTCCTCGTCGCAGTTGGCCACCATGGCCACCGCCTCTGCTCCGCCCCGATTTCAGTGACCCAAGCCACCCCTCTCCTCCTAGCCGTCACCAGAGACCTCCCAACACCCCTAGGAGCCTCCCCGCAGTGTCCTTCATCCTCTGGTAGCCCCTAGCGGCGACGCCCAATCCTCACCCGAGACCATCTCCGCCGGAGCTTAAGCCCTCGCCGCTCCAGCCCTCCTCGGCATCCGTGCTCTGTGGGGACGGGTGCGGCTTGGCCTCCCGAGCACGCCGGTAGGCCGCACGGCCCGAACGGTGGCCGGAGCCGGCCGGACGGGCACTGGAGCCGCGCGCTCCTCTCTGGCCCGTCGGGCGGGCGCGAGGTATGAGACGACGACCTCGCCCCCTTACTGACCAGTGGGCCCTGGCCCCACCTGTTGGCGGGCCAGGTGTTGACCTCGGCCAGCCCAGCTAGATAAGTGATGCCTCCCCCCCCCCCACGGGACCCGCACGTCAGCGACCCCAAGCCCGGTCCCGCCTCTGCCTAGTCCTTAAGTGGAAGCACATTTCCTTGAGTGCGCTTTCATTTCAGTGAAAGCATAAAGTGTTGCGGCTTCAGCCAAAAATACGCCTTCACTGTCCCGAAAGCGTAGTTCTTGGAATACGTTTTCAGTTTTTCTGTTTTGGCCCAGTCTGTAAACTTTTCTGTTACAGATAGGTCCCTCGCAAAAAACATTCATAACTTTTTTATCCTAACTCCAAATGAGGTGAATCCAAAGCCCATCTCTTCGTCTCATCGAGCCCGTTCTGTTGGCATCATTTTCATTATGTTTCAACATTCTGAAAATGACCATTTTACCCTTGCCGTTAAACAGCCCCCTCCGAGAGAGAATGTTTTCCAGCGATCCTTTCTGCGAGTTTCTCGCACTTTGTCCCGGTGATTTCTTCCACCCCAGGCAAGCCACACCCTCCACTTGCATGATTGCAATATAGTGACATGGTTCTTTATTTTGAACTTATATAAAATATTGCATAGCTACGTATGATCTTGTTCATGGAATTTCTCGGAGTTGTATTTTTATCTCGTCATTGCCATGATACTGCTTGGAGTTCTAGGTCTTATATTGTGATGCTTATGTGGACATCATTTTTCCTTTGGATTCTTAGTGGCTATTTTCATGATAGTATCTGGTATTATTTTTGGAGTATTTGCTTTGGATGTCATGTTGCCTTTGGATTATTAGAGGCTAGTACTATTTTCATCATGATGCTAGTTGATAGTATGTTTTGAAGAATGATGTTGGAGATGATGCTTGCATGTGAATCATAGCTGGATAGTTAGCTCTTGATATTTGCATAGTAGTGTTCTCGGATTTTTCATGATAGAGATGTTATGCTATCTTTGGAGTATTTTGTTAAGATGTTATTAATCTTTGGATTATTTGTTGGATATAGCTATGACTTGGATTACTAGTGTGATAATTGATACCGGAGTATCTGTATCTCAGCTAAAACTTTTAAGATTAAATCCGTCATTAAGTTGGTCAGGTGCCACCGAACTGGGCTTTCCCCAGTGCAACCACATTTGCCTTTATGGGAAGGCCCTAATGCGATGCTATTGTCATGCCTCTCGCCGGCGCCTCCAACTAGGGAAGGTTATGGGCACGCGCTACCCTGATCAGGTAGACGGACCTAACCTTGTGTGCCCGTAGTTGGATAATAAGCGCTTTTATTCCTGTTTGGGACTTTTATTTGTTTTGGCCATGACGGTGGTTATTGGTGTCTTTGGTAGACACGGGGCCACCCAGGACTAAGCCCAGTGATGAATGAGTTGGAGTGGCCGAGAGAGTGTCATGATAGTAGATCGGTTTTGTCGGAACGCCGTTGGTCCACCCGAATGGGAGAACGAGGCCATGGGTTCTGTGGTGTGGGTAAAAGTGCACTACCTCTGCAGAGTGTATTTGTTTAATCTATCGATAGCCGCGTCCTCGGTCATGGGCATGGGTTCGTACTAGGTCACACCGTTCGATCAACACTTAAATGACGAAATAACAAAATGAATTTTAAATGACATATATATATATATATATATATATATATATATATATATATATATATATATATATATATATATATATATATATATTGATATGATGAGCAGTGCAGGATATTGATGATAATGTAGACCAAGTGTTGGTCATGGTAGTGATCGCCGGAACGATCACGTTTGGACTTTGATCACGAGGTGACAAGATGGTTTATTTCTTGGTCGGTTAGCCAAGAGAGATATAATTATGTAAATTTGAGATAGTGATTTATCATAGTTTCATACCATGTTTAGTAGTTGCTTCATCATGATAGCTGTTAATTAATTAACCTGTTAAGGCTATGTTGTTGTTTTGCCTTGATGCTTTTGGTTGTTGTGAGCTTGCAAGTACATTCAATGTACTGACCTGGTGTGTCATGCCAGATTGCAGGTGATGCCATCATTGCTTGATTGCTTGTTGAGGTTGCCGTGCGTGCGAGCTAGATCGTGTCCCAGCCAGAGTCCCTGCGGATTGGAGTTCACCACCTTCGTCGTTATTCCGCTGCTACGAGTTGTTCGCTGCTAGCATGGAGCAAGTATAGTATCGTCGGCGTAGTGTCGCCGTGCTGATGTGCTTCTTTGTAACATTAGACCCTTGTATTATTATTTTTGTAATAAGAGCTGATTTGTTCTATGTCAAGCAGTGCCGTTTTCCAGAGACTTCTCCTCGATCTCTGGGCTGGAAAATGGGGCGTTCCGGTTTCTCTGAGCCGGGGTGTCACAGCAAAGCAAGAAGGAGGAATGAGCAGCAAGGAGATGACGATGAGCAAAGAGGGGGCTCCGCCCCTCCTCATTTATAGCAAGAGGGAGGCAAACTGCCGGCCTCCATGATCGCAGGTAATGATGATCTTTTTCTGCATGCAGCAGGCTCCAGTCAAGTCGAACGGTTGCTGAGGCAGCGTGGGGAAGTGGAGACGCCCACGTCTCATCCAGGCGCCACGCGCCAATCAGGTCGCAGGCGGTTGGGGCCCGCGGCACTTCGCCCTTTCCCCTTGGCTTCGCCTCGAAGCCAAGCCCGAGCGTGCCTTGGGCCCGAGGGCTACTTTCGGCGTTCTGGGAAACAGGGTACCCAGACTTGCCTCCCTATGGCCCATGATGTGGCTCCTTCACCGGCCTAGTACGACCATCTTCAACATCGACACTCAAGACCTTCGCGAGGGGCCAAGCCTCATGAGGAGGACAACACCAAGACCTCTAGAAGGAGCAGTCTCACTAGGCTGGCTCCTGAGGAGCAGAGATCACTATGCAAGCCCTCACCTTGTGAGGTTCGGATGATGCAATCCATGACGACCAAGGCTAGGTGGGCGCCGGCGGGCGCAGGACAACAGGCTTCCTCTTTGGTGCTAAAGAGGCAAGCGCAGTCGCGGAGTTCCGAGGAATCAGCCAAAGGTTTCCATTTCCATGCAACAAGACCAGGATCACCAGGACGGCAGGCCCGAGGTCATCACAGAGCCCACCGTGGCATCAGGATCAAAAGCTTTGGAGGCGAAGACCACCTTTTGTTGGGATAAGATGTACTAGTTGTCTCCCTTCAAATTTGGCCGTTATGGGATCCCTTCCCGCCTACATTTTGGGGGAAGAGGACCAAGGCCACTATAAATATAGCTTAGCCACCACCATAGAGGGGGTGATCGGACAGATCATTCAGACCACCCTCACCACCACAAGCAAGAACACATCTCCTGAGGTTGTTCCACCACTGTACTAGTTCTTCCTGAGCCCACCACGAGGCAATCCACCGCATTGCAGGAGTAGGGCCACTCACCGCTAGATGGCCTGAACCTGGGTAAACTGCCCTGTGTCGTTTCTTTCCTGTTCATTGAGCTAGTTCGTAGAGTCGGCGAGTAGGCAGATAGGGTAAGTTGAGTTCTTCGCACACACCCCAGTGTTCGAATCTCACAAGGGTTTTGCGGAGCCCTAAATCCGACAGCGTCCATGATATGTTATATGAGGACGGGTTGTTAGACTAGTTGTAGAAACACACATCACACTAGATTTTACTGTATATTTCATGCGATTACATTTGGCATATCAAGATCTAAGCAATCTACAATAGGATGAAAAGACTGGCATCCTTCACATTATTGGCGAACTCAATTCATAGAAACAAGAAAATCAACCATTATGTGGGTAAATCAAAATCGCCACTGGAATATTTTTCACTACCCGTGTCATACATGCAAAAAGGGGCGACGCCACCGTAGGAGCTGGTATGGGCTGCCGCCTCGGGTGGCTGGAAAGTGAGCACCTACTTTGAGTCGTCCAGGTTGGCCCAGGCTAGTTTTGTCATCCCAACGCACGAGCAGGCAATGTAAAAAAATGAAGAAAAACGTTTCAATTTGGATGGGCCAATAACGTAAGTGCAAGGCATGCCCAATAGCACGCTCGCGGCCCAAACGAGCTCCTCCCGTATCGATCGACAGCAGGAAAAATCACTAATTTGTTCGCTCCAGCCTCCAGTTTGGTTCGCTCCTAACCTAGCCGCTGCTGGACAGATCAACACAACACTTCCTCGCACCCTTGTTGGACGCCGATCGCCTGGCTTCAAGCGAATGGAAGGACAAGAAGATGAAGATCCAACCTTGGGAGTAGCCTACATGGGAGGCAGCGGCGGCAGCGCATGCATGGCATCAAGCTAGCACAAACGGACAGTCGCAACTTGCAAGAGCAGCATGTGCAACGAGCAGGTGCATCACATCCCTGATTATAACTAATTCAACTGTTCAATTTCTGGCCAATAGTTAAACCTGACGGTATTGTAAAACTGCTTGTATGTAGGGAGTCTATAAGAAAATGAAACCAATTTCTGCTTATTTTATAACTCCCCCAATCAATACTGAATTGACTGAACCTGATGTGTCTAATCAAGTTTCTGGTGCAAACATACAAGCTCATGTTGTTCTTCAACCTGAAGTGTCTAATGAATAGACTGCTAATTAAGGATTTGATGCAAACATTTTACATGCTCCTGGTGATGAACATATAGTGTCTAATGAGGGATCTAATGCAAGCATTTTGCAAGCTCACATTGAATGATTTAGTGTCTAATGATGATCTACTATGTTGACAAGAAGATAGATATTTGTAGGAATTGAGACAAGAAAATTACAGTATATTTTCATGGCTTGAGGACACGTCGAGGCCATCTACCAGAAAATCCCCGTATCATGAAAACCTAGCATAAATACTTTTCTAATATGTTGTTTGAAACTATTGGCATACTTTTGCAGGATAGATATATTGATATGCAGTTTGCGCACTGGTTATAGGTACAATTACACTTGGATATTTTCGGCCAGAGAACGAATAATTCAAACAGGTACAACCCATGTTAGTAGTCCTTGTACACCATGTTTCATTTTGTGTTTTTGGTGCTTACATCATTTAGTGTTTTATAATATGGAACGACTTTGGATCATTAGCTGGTTTTCAAAGTGCATGTACCTTCACATTTTTCCAGTTATGTTGATTTCTGGAGTGCAAGTGCCTTCGTATTTTTAAGTTAAATTTTTGCCCCTGGCAACTTGAATTCGTGGATCCACCAGTGCACACAAATCATACACGCATGCTAGTACGAATTAAATGAAATGCAGGGACTTACATTAGCTTGTTGTACGTGCTCACTACAGCTCTACTTGCGCTTGTGATGTTCCATGTACAAGTCCATGTTACCACTTGCTTGGATGTGCAGGTCTTGTGCTCCTTGCATCCTCCTCTGCGTTTGACATGGCGAATGGTTGATCAAATGAGAGGAATCGACCTTGCTATCGTACTGGAGGAGAGGTACTTACAAGGTTATACGGGCATGCAGGATGTGGACCAGATCCCGTAGCGCCATCATGCTTCGCTAAAAAATGGTTTTGTTTGTTTCAGATGATATCTCCAGAAGAAATAAGAGTTCAAGTCAGAGTTGCATAGGCGTGTAAGCTAAGAGAGCAGTAAAAGGATATCCAAACATTGTCAGAACAGTGCACAAGGGAATGATATGTGGATACCTAGTTCGGGCTGACATTTGGGCATGCTCGCCGAGCTATAGTGGGGGTCACTTCAGAGCCATTGAGGATGATGCAGGCATTGACTGGCCGCGTACGGATGCAGATCTTGAGCGGCATTAGAGCGCTACGATGCAGTGGGTGGGGCTGTTGGTGAACCAACAACGGCGTCGGGGGTGGTGGAGGTGCGACGATGTTCTTGGTGAAGTAGCCCCGTTGAGGTGGGAGACGACGTCGCTGAAGCGCACCTGATGTGGTGGAAGTCGGTGTCTGTGAGGCATGTCAGCTGCGGCGGCCGATGTTGCGGGTGGACCACCCGGTGGGGTGGAAGAGGGCGTAAATGAGGTAGCTCCGGTGCAGTGGTGAAGCATGACCGTCGTCTTTGTCGTCGTCGTCGTCCGACATAGAGGTGGCGAAGGAGGCGAGACGAAGGGCGATTCATATTTTGCTTGGGTTGGCAGCTAATTAGGGATTTTAGAGCTCTGGGCGCGGAAGGGGACGGGGGAGAAGGGAGGCTTTGCAGGGTTGGAATTGGTGCTGCCAGATATTTCAATTCGAAACATGGAAGCGCGAACTTTTTTTGTCGTCGTTATTTTTTTGGTGGGGGGATGGGGTGGGTGCTAGCGTCCGTATGACACACGCGACCACCATGACACAATCCTGGTCTGCTTGGTGCACATACATTTTAAGAATGCAAACGAATCTTCTTTCATTGGCAAACAAATCTTGTACTCCTTGCAAATAATTAGTCCTTTGAAACGAGTACGATGAATTAATTAATGAGGAGTTCTTTGAATTAGAGTGTGTTTGTCACATAACTATCTCCAATTTTAACGTGGATTTCGCATTTCATGGTATTCATGCTACTTATTTAATACAAATTCATATATGTATAAGATAAACACCATGGTAGTGAGAAAACTTTGGATGGATTCAAGCATATGACCACACACATATAAAATACCACAACAATCGAGTCAATATCAACCTTTCCAAACCTAGTATGGCACGAATTCGAAATAATTACGGAAGCCATATGCATGGTCCTCAATTCAAATCTTACAATGTACACTAAACTGAAACGTCAATATTAAGTCTGGTACTATCTACATTCAAATGTTGTTTTTAGCCCCCCCGGCACACACATTACGTACTTCCTCTATTGATCAATCTTCCCCTCCTAACCACCTTATAAAGCTTTGATTTCCACACATTCATTCTTTCTCTCCATGTTTCGATCTCTAACTCTCGTGCGCACGCCATTGCACTCCATGCCGAGCTCTCTCTCTCTCTCCCCTCCCATCCTCTCTCGGTAGATACTTGCATTGCCTATCTAGACCCCCTCCCTCTCGTGAGCACGCCCGCACATTGTCTATCTAGGTCACTCTCAAGAGACCGTCTCACTCTTTCTTTCGCACGGGGGCACTAGCGGAGCTATAGTGGATTCCTTGGGCGGGCCAGCCTGAAGAAGAAAGCATAGAAAAGAGATGGGTCGGGCCACTTGGCATGCCATTTAGGCTGTGTTTCAGCTAGCCAGGTCGGGCCAGAGCACAGGTTAGCCCCAACATAGCTCCACCACTGCACGGTTTCCCACACTCGTTTAATCTCTATCTATCTATCTATCTATCTATCTATCTAAGTCTAGATTAACCTCGCTTTATCTTGCACACAAATGATATATCTCCTTGTTCGGGCCTCGATCAACACACTCTATACCCTCTCACGCAGTTTTTCTATCTAGATCAGTCTCTCCAAGCCATTCCACTCTTTCTACCTCATGGCGGCCCACGCTCGCTCAATCTCTCTCCCTCTCTCTCTCTCTCTATATATATATCTATCTATCTATCTATCTCTCTCTTTATGGATGCCTTGATTGATCTTGCTCTTTCTCACACACGAACGATATATCTCCATGTTTGGGCCTAATTCAACATATTCATAGTGTATACACTCTCACGCACATTGTCTATCTAGGTCACTCTCTCCAACCTGTCTCACTCTTTCGGTCGCATGACGACCCACACTCGCTCAATCTCTCTCTCTCTCTCTTTATCCATGTATCGTTTGACCTTGCTTCCTCCCATGCACAAACGATATATGTACCTGTCTGTGACTGGATCATCTCTCAATCTCTCTCTTACAACCATCACCCGTCCCAAAAGATCAATCGGACAATATCTATCCACAACAATATATCTTTTCAACGAATATCGGGGCATCCCCACTTTGTCTCTGTATCTATGCCTCGATTGACCTTACTTTCTCACGTTGTCTCTTCAACAAATTGAAGCTACCTCTCCTTCCCTCGCAGAGCCGGAGCTATTTACATTACGATGGGGACTCCAACCTTCGATTATGTTATGAAGGCATTTATTCCGGTGGGTTTAGATTTTTTTAGCATTTGCCCCACAACTACTCCAAACACCGTTGCAACCCCCGCCCTCTCCCAATTGTTTTTCCTCTAGCTCATCACCGCTCTCTCGCACGCCCTTTCTAACCTTCCACGTCGCACCATGGTATTTTTGCAAAATACAAGCAGTTCTCCTTTGTTCTAGAATCTTCTGTATCATAATTGCCCTTTTTTCAAATGAATTGCCATTATTTGTTTTTACTTTATGCTCTACAATGCACAATTCCATGAATCTTAAAATAGATTTTTTTAATAAAACTTATTGATTTTGAATGAGATGAACTATATGAATTAAACCAACATCTACATCATGCATATATGAATCAAATCTTACATGCTATGGTGTGGTCTTTATTCATAATTTGGTTGCCAAATTTCATGCGTGCAATGCACGTGTACCTTACTAGTATAAATAAAAAAAGAAAAGGACGAGGGTCAAACATGCGACCAGGGTCTTCAAGCAGCACATCAATAGTCAACATAGTAGCAACGTTTGTTGTATCCCCTTTGTTGATATAATGTTTTTATATTACCACAGCGTATTTAATGGATAAAATGTTTTATATTAACTTTTGTACATTAGTGGGACCAGCTCATGAGCATGTAC
This sequence comes from Secale cereale, assembly GCA_902687465.1. Taxonomy (NCBI): domain Eukaryota; kingdom Viridiplantae; phylum Streptophyta; class Magnoliopsida; order Poales; family Poaceae; genus Secale; species Secale cereale. The sequence goes on along the minus strand of LR738715.1, from coordinate 253,371,335 downwards.
TATTCCACTTTACATACTGGTGGGTTCCATGTCTGCTCTCTCTCCTCCCCTTCTACGTTTAGACGCACAGGCAAACACGAAGAACGCGCGGGCGGTGTTGCCGTTGACTGTATCTGGACGTGTTCACAAGTTACAGCACCAGCTTCACGTAATACTAGTACTAGTATTACATGTCACAAGTTTAGGAACAAAAGTGACGGTGACAAGTTAGGCTACCAACAATTAAATGTGTGGATATATAGACGTATCGCCTAGTTCTCAAACAAGGGAGCTGCTAGCGCCCTACAAATATTTGGAACTCACTTCCCTAAAAAATATATTTGGTATTTATTATGAAATGTTTGCGACGAGAAGGAATACATGTCGCTTGATGACGTTTTAATTTTAATTTGGTACGGCTCTAGCAGAACATTTAGTCGATCAAACCATAGATTTCATTCTTACCATGATCGAACTAAAATAAATGCAAATGATAAATCCCAAACGTTTGGATTTTGAGCATGCCAATCCGAGCGTTTTTAATGGCATATTTAGATCACGTGGCGGCAGCGGAGGCATCTTGCAACGGGAAGCGGCTCCTCTGTCGTGCTCTGTGTCGTCGGGCCACTGACCGGCGGCAACGGCAGCATCTTGTGCCGTTGTTGGTGTACTCCTAGACGTTGGACCTAGCTTCAAGGAAGGCCCGAATGTCCTAGACTTTGGTCTCCAGGAGCCAGTCAACTGGCGGGAGGAGGCGACTCGCGTTGGTGCAAGGAAGCGGTCGATGATGGCGATCCATGCCACTGAGGGGGGCACTCGCACCGGCACGGGGACAGGTGCTAGCAATGGCGCGGCGGAGACATTTATGTGCACGGGCACCAGCACGAGCGCGCATGTCGGTGCACGCGCAGGCGCATGCGCTGGCAGGTGCACGGGCGCGTGAAAGTCAGTGGGGACCTCTTGGAACCCTGTGGCTTCAAGCTCGGCGAGAATGTCCCTCCCAAGCTATCAATGCCACGGGGATGGGTGCTGGCGGAGTTGGGCCGACGGGAGCTGGAATGGGAGCGGGGACAGGCGCGACGTCTTCCCGCAAGGACAATTAAAGCTTGTCCCAAAGCGCCTTATGTTCTTGAGACTCCAGCTGGGTGTTGTGATCATCCTTGGTGTGGGTTCGATCTTGCGGTGTTCTTTCCCAGTGAAAGAAGGGGCATCAAGACACGCATGTATCGTTGCTATTGAGGATAACAAGATGGGGGTTATTCCTACATGAATAGATCCCGTCTTCATCACGTTATCGTTCTTATTGCATTACTCCATTTCTCCATGAACTTAATACACTACTCCCTCCGTTCCAAATTACTCGTCGTGGTTTTAGTTCAAATTTTAACTAACACCACGACGAGTATTTTCGAACGGAGGGAGTAGATGCATGCTGGATAGCGGTCGATGTGTGGAGTAATAATAGTAGGTGCAGGCAGGAGTTGGTCTACTAATCATGGACGTGATGCCTATATAATGATCATTCCTTGGATATTGTCATAACCATTCGATTTTCTATCAATTGCCCAACAGTAATTTGTTTACCCACGGTGTGTTATTTCTTGAGAGAAGCCACTAGTGAAATCTAGGGCCCCTGGGTCTATTTTCTATCATATTTGCTTTTGAGATCTATTTTTATTTGCTTTTATTTTCAGAAATATATTATCAAAAACCCTAAAATACCTCGCATGGTCCTTAGTTAGAGTGAGTTTGTGATATAGTGATCTCAACGTGGATGTATGACCATGCATGTATGACACGAATTCAAAAATATAATGTAAGGCATGCATGGTCCACAATTCAATATTTAAAATGCACAATAAATTGAAACATGAATATTAAGTCTAGTACTATGTACAAGCAAATGTTATGTTTAGGTCTCTCCATCGACACCCCCCCACACAAACATACTTCATGTATCGATCGATATTCATTTATTTATTAATAGAGCTATTGGTATCCGACGCACGCGCGCTCATTATTTATCTTCACATTTCGACCTCCGTTTATGTCACACCCGCCCTCACACTCTCAACAAATGTATTTCTCACACACAACCTCGTCGTTCCCTCCATGACAAGCCCTCCCTCTCTCCCTCAAGACACGTACGTTGCCTTTGCAAAACAGCTTCACCGTGCACACACACAGAAAGTCTATCTCGGCCACTCACTTGGTAACTATCTCCCTCCATCCCTCAGTGTAGCTTCGCCGCACGATATCTCGGTGTATCGTCTTTAACATTCGAGTGTACGCTAGGCCACACTCACTCGATCTCTCCATCTATAAATGACTCGATTGTCCCTGCTTTCTCGTGTCGTGTCTCTCACACCAAGACGCTCCCACTACACCTCTTGCGTAGGTCGATCTATGTAGATTGTCGAGGGGTAACCCCTCGACCTTAGATAGAATTGTGAAGCTTTGTTTAGGACTGTTTAGATTTTTTTTAACGTTATATTTGTCCCCACCCTCCCACACCGATGGGTTGTGCACCCCCCAGGAGAATATCATGTGCCCCACACCTTAGATGCTATATGGTGATACAAGTTCTTTGGAGTGCATAGATCTGAGATATAGCGGCTGACAAGATGTCTTAATATTTTTGCAAGAAACCATAATTAGTTTGGGAATTGCACACAATTAGTACCAAAACTAGTCAGATGCCCTTGGATCCCATATCCAACGGCCTCGAAGCTCGTCTCATCGTATTTAGTCGATCTAGTTAAGCACCCAACCAATTTAAATGTTGTTTAACAGGGCAAGGACTGCATCACAATACCAATTACAACATACAAGCAATTTAAATGGGGCCGGAAGAAAACAAACAACAATTCCGGAAAATCCCCATGTGCATATTTATGTTTGGTACTGTTCAGCCTATTACTCCATTATATTGTTATTAAACGGCAAAACAGATTGTACCATGCTGTTCTATGCAAAATTCTACCCCAAAAGCTTATAAAGATCATTTAAAACCGAGCTACGGTTTAAAAGTTATGAATTAAACCAATTTCAACATGTTATTTAACACAGCATAAGCAAACAACATTTTAATTATTTTAAACATGGCAGAAAATTTACATATTATGTAACTACACTAAAAACTAAACACATTTTATTTTAACTTCATTTGAAAAGGATGCACAGTTAAAAGTTATAAGCATTTCAAATTTGAAAGCAAAACTGAAAATAAAAACAAAACTGAAAAAAACACAACTGACCCAGCCTGGACTAGCCATAGTCCCTGACTAGTGGGTCCAGGCGGGTGTTGAGGTGGTCAGCGGGTGTGGGAGCGGGTGTGTGGGTGGAGCAGAGTATGCCAGGTGGGTCCTTGGTGTCGGAGAGACAGAAATGCAAAAAAATTGGTCATAATCCACTTGCCCTGGGGAGGAATCAAACCCAGGTCGGCTGGTTTGCAGAGCAGCGTGTCGACCAGTTGGGCTAGGCGTATGTGACTGATAGGAGAGGGGCTCTGCACCTGAAGATCAAACCAGCAGCGCGGATAGAGCCACGCAACGCCAGCGATGCAGAGACGGCGGCGATGAGCTGGGGCTTCTCCGATGACCTAATAAGACGGCGGAGACGCGCAACGGGTTCGCCAGAAGCTCACGCACACGTACGGGCCACTGGCCGCTTCGAGCAACAAGGGAATCGACGCTAGCGACGAGCTACAGAAGCGAAATGACGGCGAGTAACTCGGACACGGAGCTACGAAGGACTAGGCAGCGTGTTGAGGGCACAAAACGACCCTACGGACAACGGCGAACACGATAGCAACGAGATGGAGGACTAAGGGGGTCGAAACACTCACCGGCGACGAGGTCCGACGGCGATGGCTTCAGGCGGACGACGCGGACGGGGCTAGAGCATGCAAATGAAGGGGGGAAATGCATGGGGAGAAGCAGGAGCTCACCACGAACACGAAGAGGTGTTCGACTCGGCGAGAGGTGGTCGGAGTCGAGCAGGGCGACGGACGAACGACTACGACGGCCGAAGATGTAGTCGAGGAAGATGACGAAGCAGGCGAGGTCCTTGGCTCCATGTAGTCGTCGTAGAGGATGTAGTCGACATCGGGGAAGAAGAGGGACACGAGCGGTGAGGCGGAGGACGACGGGGTGCACGCCAATGACGAGCTCGTGCTCTCTATTGCGGTCAGGACACAGTGCAGGTGGGGGATTTGGTGGCCGGAGAACACCTGGCGGCGGGGAGGAAGAAGAGGGAACCCCAGGCGAGGCGGAGGAAACGAGGAAGGGGTTAAAAGGGGACCAGGGCGACGGAGACGCGCGATGGCGCTCTCGTCCGCGGTCCCCATGGTGACGACGTCAGGAGGATGAAAAGGTGGGTGAGGGTGCAGGCGGAGTCGCTGACTAGCGGGCCCGGTAGTGCCACGGGGCAGGTGAGTAGCGGGGGTAGATGGGCGCGCGGGTGAGAAAAGGAGCGAGGGACGTGCGTGCGGGCTAGTTTGGGCTACGGGCGCGGTTTGGCTGGGCCGGGGGGGAGGCCGAGGCCGAGGCTACGGTTGGCTGCTGCTGCTGCATTCTTTCTTTTCTCTTTTCTTTTCTGCAGACAGAAAAACAAAATGAAAAGCCCAGGCAGCTAAGAGGAGTTAGGGAGAAATAAAAATATTCCCAAGCTCCTGGATTTATGCTCTATTTTTAGAAAATGAGTTGGGCATTTTTAGAGGTAGAAAAATATAGTAAGTTTGAGTTTGCTTCAAACTTGAGGTATTTTTGAACCTAACCAAATCAGCTTTAAATATAGTGAAATTTGGCATGGTGGTTTAGGACAGGGTTCAAGAATTATAGGGAGAAGATGAACATTTAAAGAGGCTAGGAGATTAGCTTGTCACAAAAACTAAGAAGGGGAAGAATAGGTAAGAAGAGAGGGAAGGAGAGGTGGTGGTGCATCGAGGTGATCATGTATGGCTCACACACATGGTTCAAGCCACAAGATATGATGCAAGAAACACACAATGCACATGGTGAGAATGAGAATGCAAGATGGCAATAGGCAAGAATGCAAAATGATATGACAATGATGCAATATGGCATGACAATGCAATAATGATGACAATGCATGAATGAGACAAGCAAAATAAAAGGAAAGACCCCCAAGGAAAAGATGAGGACCAAGTTGAATATATTGCCAAATTGGGAAAGGTTACATCTGGGGCGTTACAAACTCTCTTCTACTACAAAAAGATCTCGTCCCGAGATCTAGGACTGAAAGAATTCTGGATATTCGGAACGAAGGTGATCCTCACTCCCACGTAGCTTCTCTGTCGGTATGGTGTGACCACTTCACTTTCAGGAATTTGATTGATTGTTGCGAGTCTTACGCTTGGTCTCTTCAAGGATAGCAACAGGGTGCTCATGATAAGACAAGTCGGCTTGAAGATCAATTTCTTCGAAGGCGACGGTGCGCTCAGTCATGTTGAAGCACTTGCGGAGTTGTGACACGTGGAACACGTCGTGCACGTTGGAGAAGTTTGGAGGAAGCTCGAGTTGGTAGGCGAGATTGCCTCTTTTCCCAACAATCTTGAAAGGGCCCACATATCTTGGAGCTAGCTTGCCCTTGATACCGAACCTCTGAGTGCCCTTCATAGGAGAAACATGGAGATATACATGGTCTCCCATGTCAAAAGCCAAGTCATGATGCTTGCCGTCGTAGTAGCTCTTTTGGAGTGATTGTGCAGGCTTGAGATTCTCACGTGTGACTTTGCACATCTCTTCAGCCTCTGAGATCAAATCATTTCCAAGGAGTTGACGTTCACCTGTCTCTGACCAGTTGAGAGGGGTACGACACTTTCTACCATACAGAATTTTGAATGGAGCTTTGCCTGAACTTGCTTGGAAGCTGTTGTTGTAGGAGAATTCGGAAAATGGAACACAATCTTCCCATTTCATACCGAAGGAGATGACACATGCCCTAAGCATATCTTCGAGTATTTGGTTTTCCCTCTCGACTTGACCACTTGTCTGAGGATGGGAAGCTGTGCTGAAGCGAATCTTGGTACCCATAGCTGACTGGAAAGAATCCCAGAATTTGGAAGTGAACAAGCTTCCACGATCTGAGGAGATTACTTGAGGGATACCATGCAAGGAGACAATTCTGGAGGTGTACAACTCTGCCAGTTGGGATGCATTGATGGATTCCTTGACTGGAAGAAAATGAGCCACTTTTGTGAGCTTATCAATGACCACAAAGATAGCATCGTTTCCTCGCTTGGACTTGGGGAAGCCGGTGATAAAATCCATCTCAATGTGATCGAATTTCCACTCGGGAATAGGCAAAGGTTGGAGAAGTCCAGCTGGATGTTGATGCTCTGCTTTGACTCTGCGGTAGACATCACACTCGTTCACGATTTGAGCAATTTCTCTTTTCTTGAGAGTCCACCAATAGGATTGCTTGAGGTCATGATACATCTTTGAGCTGCCTGGATGTATCGAGAGAAGGGAATTATGAGCCTCGTACATTATGAGCTTCCATAGGTCACCTTTTGTAACCACAATCCGGTCCTCAAAGAATAATGTGTCCTTGTCATCAATGCGGCAGCACTTGTACTTTGGAGTACCTTTGACAATACCAAGCTTCACTTTCTTCACCATAGCATCAAGAAGTTGAGCTTCACGGATTTGATCTTCCAAGGTTGGAGCAACTTGAAGGTTGGCAAGAAATCCTTGCGGAACAATTTGAAGGTTGAGTTTCCGGAATGCTTCACAGAGAACCGGTTGGAACGGTTTGAGGATGAGATTGTTTCAATAATCCTTTCTGCTTAAGGCATCTGCAATCACGTTGGCCTTGCCAGGAGTGTACTCAATGCTTGGGTTGTACTCTTGAATCATTTCCACCCAACGAGTCTGACGGAGGTTGAGATTTGGTTGTGTGAAGATATACTTCAAGCTCTTGTGATCGGTGAAGATGTCAACCTGTCTACCCAACAAGAGGTGTCTCCATGTTATCAAGGCGTGGACAACTGCCGCCAAATCAATATAGTGAGTGGGGTAGTTCTTCTCGTTTGGCTTGAGATGCCGAGAAGTGTATGCCGCAATCTTCTTCTCTTGTATAAGGACACCACCAAGACCTTGCAAGGAGGCATCGCAAAACACTTGGTATGGTTTGGATTCATCAGGAGGATTTAAGACTGCAGCGGAGACAAGCTTCTCTTTGACGGTATTGAAAGCCACATCACACTCAGGAGTCCAAGAATACTTGACGTTCTTCTGCAATAGGTTGGACAGAGGCTTAGCAATCTTGGAGAAGTTCTCCACGAACCTTCTGCAATAGCTTTCGAGCCCGAGGAAGCTTCGGAGTTGCTTGACGTTTCGAGGAGGTTATTTAACAATAGTTTCAACCTTCTCGGGGTTAACCGAAATGCCCTTGGCAGAGATGATATGACCAAGATAGAGAACTTCATCAAGCCAGAATTCACACTTTGAGAATTTCGCATAAAAGCGGTGCTCTCTGAGCCTGTCGAGAACCAAACAGAGGTGCTTGGCGTGGTCTTCTTTTGTCTTTGAGAATACCAAGATATGGTCGAGGTAGACGAGAACGGACTCATTGGTGTAGGGGTTGAATACGAAATGCATCATCCGGAGAAGGTGGGAGGGGCATTTGCAAGCCCGAAGGACATGACTGTGTACTCATAGGAGCCAAAACTTGTTCTTAATGCAGTCTGGGGAATATCCTGCTCACGGATACGAATTTGATGGTAGCCCATTCGGAGATCAAGCTTCGAGAAAACCTTGGCTCCTTTGAGCTACTCGAATAGTTCATTGATTTTTGGAAGAGGGTATTTGTTCTTGATTGTCTTCTTGTTCAATGGACGGTAATCAACCCATAGTCATTCTGTGCGATCCTTCTTCTTGACAAACATAACTCCACAACCCCAAGGAGAAGAACTCGGTCTGATCAAACCCAAGCGTTCTTGCTCGTCGAGTTTGCTTCTTCAACTCCTTCAACTCTTTAGGAGAAAGTTCGTACGAACGCCGACAGGCTGGCTCCGTACCAGGTTCAAGTTCAATGATGAATTCAACTGGACGGTTGGGATGCATCCCTGGCAATTCTTCAAGAAATACATCTTCATATTCACAAACCACCGAAATCTGGGATATGGCATTAATCTCTCCCTTGTCATTGACAGAGAATAGCCTGATTGTGTTATCTCGAGCTGCGAAGATAATCACGTCTTCGGAAGGATGAGTAAGATTGAACTCCTTGTTTGCACAATCAAGAAGAGCATCATGCTTAGAGAGCCAATCCATTCTAAGAATAAGATCAATGTCGGAGTTGCCTAGAACAATTGGGGAAGCCAGAAATGAATAATTGCCCATCTTGATACTCACATCAGGAATAAAGTTGTTGGAGTTCATCAACAATCCCGGAGAAACAATGGACATTGGTCCAGGCAAAGCTTGGAAAGGCATATCATGTGACAATGCAAAAGGTCTTGAAATAAAAGAATGTGATGCACCCGAGTCAAATAATACTTTTGCAGGAAAAGAGTTGACCGGAAGTGTACCCATTATCACTTGAGAGGAATCTTCAGCTTGAGCTGAGTTCATCAGGTTCACTTTTGCAGACTTGGGATTGTGCTTGACACTAGCATTGCTTGACAACTTGATAGGAGGAGGAGGCGGAAGGCGCCTTTGGGTGCACTTGTTAGCATAGTGCCCTTTCTGGCCACAGTTGTTGCAAGTAACCTCAGAGAGTGGACGATGATAAGGACCGCTTGGCCTTGTAGCTTGAAACCGAGACTTGTTCTAGTTTCTTGGGTTGGGTGGGAAGGAAGATCCACGACCACTTGACTGCTTGTTCTGACTTGGAGGACGGAACACTGGCGATGGCGGAAACCAGAACTTTTGCTTCTTAGCAACCACTTGTGAGGATGAAGAAGAATGGACTTCGTATCTGATTCTTTTCTTTGAAGCCTCACACTTGAGCTGGGCAGCTTCTTGTTTGAGAGCCATGTTGTAGAATTGATCAAATTCGGCTGGCTCGAAGAGAGTGAGAGCAAGCTGGAGTTCATCTTTCAGACCACCTCGAAACTGGTAGATTTTGCTCTTGGCATCGGGACTGTCTTGCTTTGCATAACGAGCCAGATTCTGGAACTTGATATTGTACTGGTAGACAGACATGCTGCCTTGCTTGAGGTCGCGAAACTGCTCACGCATGCCTTCAATGACACTGGTAGGGATGTGGTGCGCACGAAAATTGCGACAAAAGTCGGTCCAGCTGACCACTTGACCTTCCCTAGAGTCTTTGTACTGTTGCCACCAATCTGCAGCTTGGTTTTTGAGTTGGAATGTGGAACACTTGACATAATTCTCAGGTCTGACATTACTGCACTCGAAATGCTTATTGATGTCTGTGATCCAATCCTCGGCATCGAGCGAATCAACACAGTAGCTGAAGGACTTGGGCTGATTTGCAAGGAATTGATTCAGAGTAGCAAAGTGGGGCTGATTGTTGAAGTTAGCTTGGCCTTGATTCCCTTGGTTGTTCTGATTTGCTTGAAAAGCTTGCATTATCTGAAGCAACATCTGAGTATTGGTGGTTGTAGCCTGCATCACAGCCCGCCATGCCTCAAGCGGAGGAGGAGGGGATGGTGGTGGTTCGTCCTCAACCTCCGGGTTCTGGTTGGGAAATCTTTTGGGTGCCATCCCGGAGATGATGACAACCGTTAGAACCCCAATTGCAAGATAGGTAAGCTGAATCAAAGGATAGATATATTACAACAAAAGTCTTCACGATATCATTCGAACAGAGACATGAACGAATGAATTCCATAAGCTTAAATTACACATCAACTTGTTGAGAAGCCACGTGAACGAGATTGAAGAATAAACCAACAAGGTAACATCTGGAACAAATACATGATAGAGGTTTCATCCAAAATTTTCATGATGAGCCCCCCCGGGCACGATATTAAAAAGGACATTGCATCCCCGAATCAGCATAGCCAAGGATTCATTAAGATGCAACCCCTAGTGTAAAATCGACCATGACAAACGAACCACTAGACGTTGAACCCCAACCTCATACCATGCATCCGTTAGAAGATTACCTAAGAGCTACTTGAGTTTGTCGGTGTTCTGGGAACGGGGGCACCCAGACTTGCCTACCTGCGGCCTGGAGCGTGGCTCTTCAGCGGCCAGATACAACCCAACCTCGTCAGCAACGACTCAAGACCCTCGTGAGGGGTCGAGCCTCGTGAGGCGGGCAACACAAGACCTCCCCTGGGGCGGCCTCACTAGGCTGGCTCCTGACGAGCGGAGATATCATGGCAAGGGGCACCTCGCGAGGTCCTCATGATGTGAGCCATGACGACCAAGGCCAGGCGGGCTCCAGCAGGCGTAGGGTGCCACCAGTTTCCTCTTTGGTGCTAAAGGGGCAGGCGCATGCGAGGAGTCCCGAGGCATCAGGCAAAGGTTTCCATATCGGTGCAACGAGACCAAGGCCAGCAGGACGGCAGAGCGGAGGTCATCGTGGAGCACACGGCGGCGGCACCACGAGAGCCTTTGGCAGGCGAAGACCACCTTTTGTCAGGATAGCTTGTACTAGTTGTCCCCCTTCAAACTTGGCCATTGTGGGATCCCTTCCCGCTCAATATTAGGGAAGAGGACCCGGGCCTCTATAAATAGGGCTAGCCACCACCATAGAAAGTGGATCCAGGTCAAAATCGACGCCACCCTTACACCCACAATCTCATCGAGCTCAAGAACACTTCCCTCAGGAGGCCGTTCTTCCCTCGTACTAGTTCTTCCCCAGCCTACAAGGCAATCGACCACACCACACTGGATTAGGGTATTACACCACAACGGTGGCCCGAACCAGTATAAACCTTTGTGTCCCTTGTTCTTCGAGTTCTACGAGCTAGGCCTAGGGGTCGCCTTGTAGGCGAGCTAGGGCGGAAGGAGAAATCTTCGTCGCACCCCAGTGTTCGAACCACAAGGGTTTTGCCGAAACCGAAATCCGACATTTGGCGCGCCAGGTAGGGGTGTGCCGAAGCTTCCCTTCCGTCGATCCATGCTCCGTCGTCCCACCGGTTCCATGGCCGACGCTCGCAGATCCCGTGCTGAGCGGCGGGCCGCCCTTGCCGCCTGCGTCGCCCAAACAGCTCCTGCCGGTGGACCGCCTCGCCGTTCTTCATCGCCTGCTGGCAACGCCGCCACCAGCCCAGCGCGGCACAAGTAGCAGGCCTCGTCTCTGCACCCCTCCGTGCAGCGAGACGGACGCACCGTGACCCCGTCACTGACCCCGGTGGTCTCGTCGTCCCACGCTCGCCATGGACCCGCGGACGCGCAGGCTGCGTTGCTCATGGCACATGAGCTCCTGTGCTACCGCCCCGTCGACGACTTCTACGAAGAATGGCTCAACCGCATCGCCGAGCTTGTCAGCGCCGCTGGGGGCTCTCTTGCGCCGTCCCTCTCGCTACCTCGTCTGCCTCCCCATGCGGGGCGACGAGGCCCATGAAGCGCCTGTGCCACCTCCATGTCAAGGCGTCGTCCAAGACTCAAGGCACATGGCCCCATGGCGTGAGCACCCTCGCGCGGTGTCGGTTCACGAAGAAGGAAGCTGCCAAGAGATCCAGCGGCCCCGAGGAGGAGCGCCAATGCTCCCTCCACCGCCGCGTCGAGACCGTGCGGCCCCCGCCGTGGTGGCGCGCGAGGACCAACACTAAGCTCCAGTGTCGACAGCAGGCTGCAAAGCCCTCGCCTCTGAGCTGCGCAACGTCAACTGGCCTGGGAAATTTAAGCCTGACCTGCCTCCACGCTACGACGGCACCCCTGACCCTGATGATTTCCTGTAGCTCTACGAGCTGAGCATCGAAGCATCTGGCGGCAACGAGAAGATCATGGCGAACTGGTTCCCCATGGCTCTCAAGGATGGCGTTCGCTCGTGGCTCCTGAACCTGCCTGCGGGATGATCTCCACCTGGGGCCAGATGCGTGAGCGGTTCATCGCTAACTTCAAGGGCACCCGCGACCCTCCCCTGGCCGCGGGTGACCTACGACGTATCAAGCAACAACCAGGAGAAACCCTGCAGAAGTTCATCCAACGCTTCAACAGTGTCCGCGTCAAGATCCCCAAGGTCACGGACGAGACCATCATTTCAGCGTTCTTAGATGGTGTCTGTGACGTCAAGATGAAGGAGGAGCTAGCCATCCATGAAGATCTATGCACGTCCCTTGAGCTGTTCAACCTCACGACCAAGTGCGCCAGAGCTGAGGAGGGGCGCCTCTCCCTCGTCGAGCTCCCCGCTGCTGATCCTGAAGACAAGAAGGCCAAGAGCAAGGACGTAAAGCACAAGTGAGTGGCAGTGCTCGCGGCTGAGCCAGAGATGAAACGCGGCCGCGACTACCTAGAGTCATCCAAGAGCAGCCATCCATTTTGTGCCTTCCACGACGTGCACAACCATAACACCCATGACTGTCAAGAGCTCAGGGCCCTCCACGAAGGACGCGTCAGCGAGCGCCCCGAGCGCAGCAGCCGCGGCTATGGCTGTGGGGGGAGTCGGACCGGGGGACGCTGGGACGACCGCGGCCCCCGCCAGGAGTGGCGTGATCAACCTCGGGAGGACCGTTAGCGCGATCAGCCTCGTGAGGATGCGTGGAGGGACCAGCCTCGTGAGGATGCCTGGAGTGACCAGCCTCGCGGGAACCGTCCCTAGGGAAAGGCTGGCCTCCCTCCTCTGCCGCCACCAAGAAGGAACGATCACCAGGACGAGGGGGATGGGGGCTTCCAGGAGCCTCGCGCCATTGCCTGCATCTTGGGCAGAGCGTAGGCCCCAGCTTCTCAACGCCTATTCAAGCAGTTCGCTGGAGAAGTGAACGCGGCTCTCCCCAAGCTCGAAGCCACGCGCCCACTGCTACCTCTTGAGCTTGCATTGTATTCCCTCAAAGAGGAAACGGAGATGAAACACAGTAGCATAAGTATTTCCCTCAGTTTTTGAGAACCAAGGTATCAATCGAGTAGGAGAGTACGCGCGAGTCCCTCGCACCTGCACAAACAAATAAGAACTTTGCAGCCAATGCGATAAGGGGTTGTCAATCCCTTTACGATCACTTACGAGAGTGAGATCTAATAGAGATGATAATTATATTTTTGGTATTTTTGGTTTAATAAAACAGCAAATGAAAGCAAGAAAGTAAAGTAGATGTAGATTGATATGTTGAGAATAGACCCGGGGGGCATAGTTTTCTCTAGTGGCTTCTCTCATGATAGCGGTATTCTACGATGGGTAAACAAATTACTGTCGAGCAATTGATAGAAAAGAGAATAATTATGAGACTATGTAGGCATGATCATTGTACATAGGCATCACGTCCGAGACAAGTAGACCGAAACGATTCTGCATCTACTACTATTACTCCACACATCGACCGCTATCCAGCATGCATCTAGTGTATTGAGTTCATATGAACAGAGTAACACCTTAAACAAGATGACATGATGTAGAGGGATAAACTCAAGCAATATGATGAAAACCCCATCTTTTTATCCTCGATGGCAACAATACAATACGTGCCTTGCTGCCCCTACTGTCACTGGAAAAGGACACCGCAAGATTGAACCCAAAGCCAAGCACTTCTCCCATTGCAAGAACTATAGATCTAGTAGGCCAAACCAAACCAATAATTCGAAGAGACTTGCAAGGATATTATGAGCACACATAAAAAGTTCAGATAAGAACCAAATATCTTTCATAGATAACCTTGATCATAAACTCACAATTCATCGAAGCTCGACAAACACACCGCAAAAAGAGATTACATCAAATAGATCTCCTCGAAGACCGAGGAGAACTTTGTATTGAGATCCAGAGAGAGAGAGAAGAAGCCATCTAGATACTAGCTATGGACCCGAAGTTCTGTGGTAAACTACTCACAACTCATGGTTAGGGCGATGATGATGATGATGAAGGCCTCCGTGATGGATCCCCCTCCCGGAACAGGCTTCAAGATGGGATCTCCACGGGAACAGAAGCTACGACGGTGGAATTAGGGTTTTTTCAATGCGTATGGAGTTTGTAGGGTACGTAGGCATATATAGGAAGAAGGAGGGCACGGGGGGCCGTGTGGGCCAGCCTCGAGGCAGGGGGCGCGCCCTGGGAAGGGGGGGCGCGCCTCCCACCCTCCAGGGCAGGCCTTCCGTCCCCTGACTTGGTCCAGAAGTTTCCCGAGCGTGATTTCGTCCAAAAATATCTCTCGTGAAGGTTTCATTCCGTTTGGACTCCGTTTGGTATTCCTTTTCTGCAAAATTCTGAAATAGGCAAAAAAACAGCAATCTGGACTGGGCCTTTGGGTTAGTAGGTTATTCCCAAAAAATGATATAAAAGTGAATGATAAAGCCCATTAAACATCCAAGACTTCATAAATAATAGCATGGAACAATCGAAAATTATAGATACGTTGGAGACGTATCAAGCATCCCCAAGCTTAATTCCTGCCCGTCCTCGAGTAGGTAAATGATAAAGAAAGAATTTTTGATGTGGAATGCTAACTAATATAGCTATTCAATGTAATTCTCTTAATTGTGGCATGAATGTTCAGATCTGAAAGATTCAAGATAAAAGTCTATATTGACATAAGAAATAACAATACTTCAAGCAATACTAACAAAGCAATCATGTCTTCTCAAAATACTATGGCTAAAGGAAGTTATCCCTACAAAATCATATGGTCTGGCTATGCTCCCTCTTCATCACACAAAATATTCATATCATGCACAACCCCGATTTCAGCCAAGCACTTGTTTTCATACTCTATTCTTTTCAAACCTTTCAACTTTCACGCAATACATGAGCGTGAGCCATGGATATAGCACTATGGGTGGAATAGAAGTGGTTGTGGAGAAGACAAAAAAGAGGAAGACAGTCTCACATCGACTAGGCGTATCAACGGGCTATGGAGATGCCCATCAATAGATATCAATGTGAGTGAGTAGGGATTTCCATGCAACGGATGCACTAGAGCTAAATATGAATGAAAGCTCAACACAAGCAACTAGTGGGTGTGCATCCAACTTTCTTGCTCAAGAAGACCTAGGGCATTTGAGGAAGCCCATTGTTGGAATATACAAGCCAAGTTCTATAATGGAAATTCCCACTAGTATATGAAAGTCACTAATCATGAGACTCTCTACAATGACGATCATGGTGCTACTTTGAAGCACAAGTGTGGAAAAAGATAGTAGCAATTGTCCCTTCTCTTTTTTCACTCATTTTTATGGAAGGGCTTTTCTCTTTTTTTTTGCCCCTCTCTATATTTTTTTGGGCCTTCTCTTTTTTTATTGGCCTTTCCTCACACGGGACAATGCTTTAGTAATGATGATCATCACACTTTTTGTTACAACTTGAAATTACAACTCGATACTAAAACAAGTATTACTCTACATGAATGCCTCCGGCGGTGTACCGGCATAAGCAACGAATCAAGAGCAACATATATGAAAAATTATGCATGGTGGCTTTGCCACAACTACGATGTCAACTACATGATCATGCATGGCACTATGACAATATGATGCGTGTCATATGAACGGAACGGTGGAAAGTTGCATGGAAATATATCTCGGAATGGCTATGGAAATGCCTGATAGGTAGGTATGGTGGTTGTTTTGAGGAACAATATGGTGGCTGTTTTGAGGAAGGATATATAGTGGGTTTATGGTACCGGCGAAAGTTGCGCGGTACAAGAGAGGCTAGCAATGGTGGAAAGGTGAGAGTGCGTATAATCCATGGACTCAACATTAGTCATAAGAACTCATATACTTATTGCAAAAATCTACGAGTCATCAAAAACAAAGCAATCAACGCATGCTCCTAGGGGGGAGGTTGGTAGGAGTTAACCATCACGCGCCCCGACCTCCACACAAAGGTTGTCACTCTACAAATACCTCATGCTCTAACTTCGTCACATAGCGGTTCACCATACGTGCATGATACGGGAATCACTAACCTTAACACAAGTATTATTAAATTTCATAATAACTTCACTAGCATGACTCTAATATCACTATCCTCATGTCTCAAAACAATTATCTAGCATCCAACATCTCATTCTATTCAATGCACTTGGTGTGAAATTTTTACTACATTGACATTGGATGTTTATCATGTGAAGACTAGTTTCTTTAGCCTAAACACATTACCATGATGTTTTAATGGACTCTCAAATCGATATATGTGAAGCATGAGAGTTCAACAATTTCTACAAAATATTACCACCACCATGCTCTAAAAGATATAAGTGAAGCACTAGAGCAAAAACTATTCAACTCAAAAGATATAAGTGAAGCACATAGAGTGTTCTAATAATTTCTAGGCCATATTTAACTCTCTCAAATAGGTGTGTCCAGCAAGGATGATTGTGGCAAACTAACAAGCAAAGACTCAAATTATACAAGACGCTCCAAGCAAAACACATAGCATGTTAGCTCCAAGTATAGTTACCGATGGATGAAGACGAAAGAGGGGATGCCTTCCCGGGGCATCCCCAAGCTTAGGCTTTTGATTATCTTGATTTTACTTGGGGTACCATGGGCATCCCCAATCTTGGGCCTTTGCTACTCCTTGTTCCATAGTCCATCAAAGCAATACTCAAAACTTGAAAACTTCACATCACAAAACTTAGACAAAAATTCTCGTGAGCTCCATTAGTAAGAGAAAGCAAACCACCACTCAAAGGTACAGCAAGGAATTAATTATTTGTTTATATTTGTGTTATACCTACTGTACTCCAAGTTCTCTATGATTCATATCCTCCAATATTACTCATAGATGCATCGGAATAAGCAAACAACACACGAAAAACAGAATCTGCCAAAAACAGAACAGTCTGTAGTAATCTGCTGGGTTCGCCTACTTCTGTAACTCCACAAAATTCAAACTAAATTTGTAAATTTGCGCAATTTTTCTACCAATCAGCAACAAAAGAATCAACTAAAAAGCACGCTCCAGTAAAATCTGAAGACTATTTTAGCGAGCGCTAACGATTCTGTTTTTCACAGCAAGATCAAATAAACTTCACACAAGTCCTACCAAAGGTTCTACTTGGCACAAACACTAAACAAAACATGAAAACACATCTAATCAGAGGCTAGATGCAATATTTATTCCCTAACAGCAACAAAAGCAAAAACATAAAATTGGGTTGCCTCCCGACAAGCGCTATCGTTTTACGCCCCTAGCCAGGCACGATACAAGATAAATCTAGGTATTGCCATCCTTGGAAGGCAATCCATAAGTGGCTCTCATGATAGATTCATATGGCAATTTGATTTTATTTCTAGGAAAGTGTTCCATGCCTTTCCTTAATGGAAATTGGAATCTAATATTTCCTTCCTTCATATCAATAATTGCACCAATCGTTCTAAGGAAAGGTCTACCAAGAATAATAGGACATGAAGGATTGCAACCTATATCAAGAACAATGAAATCTACGGGCACATAATTCTTATTGGCAACAATAAGAACATCATTAATTCTTAATAGTGGAATCCGCAAGATGCAAATTTAAAGAACAATCATCAAGCTCATGGAACCCTAGCAAATCACACAAAGTTTTTGGGATAGTGGAGACACTTTCACCCAAATCGCACAAAGCATAGCATTCATGATCTTTTATTTTTATTTTTATAGTAGGTTCCCATTCATCATAAATCTTTCAAGGTATAGAAACTTCCAACTCAAGTTTTTCTTCATAAGATTTCATCAAAGCATCAACTATATGTTTAGTGAAAGCTTTATTTTGACTATAAGCATGCGGAGAATTTAGCACGGATTGCAACAAGGAAATACAATCAATCAAAGAGCAATTATCATAATTGAATCCCTTGAAATCTAAAGTAGTGGGTTCATCACTATGCAAAGTTTTAATCTCTTCAATCCCACTTTTAGCAATTTTAGCATCAAGATCTAAAAACTCCGAATTATTGGGACACCTTAAAGCAGAATCATCTCCAATCCTATTCTCATCAAGATTAATACTAGAAAACAAGGATCTAATAGGAGACACATCAATAACTTTCAGATCTTCATCTTTATTTTCACGATAACTAGAAGAACACGATTTAATATAATCTTCTGTTTTAGCACGCATTCTAGCGGTTCTTTCTTTGCATTCATCAGTGGAAATTCTCATGGCTTTGAGAGACTCATTGATATGATGCTTAGGTGGGATAGATCTAAGTTTCAAAGAATCAACATCAAGAGTAATTCTATCCACACTTCTTGCCAATTCATCAACTTTAAGCAATTTCTCTTCAAGCATAGCATTGAAATTCTTTTGCGGGATCATAAATTCCTTAACACTAGTTTCAAATTCAGAAGGCATCTTTCCATAAGAGTTGTTGTAGGAATTACCATAATTATTAGAGGAATTACTAGGAAAAGGCCTAGGATTAAAATTACCTCTATAAGTATTGTTACCAAAATTATTCCTACCAACAAAATTCACATCCAAAGATTCATTGTTATTCTCAATCAAAGTGGACAAAGGCATATCATTAGGATTAGAAGAAGCACTCTTAGCAGCAAACAATTTCATAAGTTCATCCATCTTTCCACTCAAAACACTAATTTCTTCGAGCATGCACTTTTTTACTAGTAGATCTTTTGGTATACCATTGAGAATAATTAACCATCATATTATCTAGGAGTTTGGTAGCTTCTGCTAAGGTAGTTTCCATGAAAGTGCCTCCGGCGGCCGAATCTAAAAGATTTCTAGAAGCAAAATTCAAGCCAGCATAAAATTTATGAATAATCATCCATAGATTCAAACCATGTGTAGGGAAATTACGTATCATTAATTTCATTCTCTCCCAAGCTTGTGCAACATGCTCATGATCTAGTTGCTTAAAATTCATAATATTGTTTCTAAGAGAGATGATCTTAGTAGGAGGGAAATACTTAGAGATAAAAGCATCTTTGCACTTATTCCACGAATCAATACTATTTCTAGGAAAAGAGGAAAACCAAGTTTTAGCACGATCTCTAAGTGAAAACAGAAATAATTTCAATTTAACAATATCGTTATCCGTATCCCTTTTCTTTTGCATATCACACAAATCAACAAAGTTGTTTAGATGGGTAGCGGCATCTTCACTAGGAAGGCCGGAGAATTGATCTTTCATGACAAGATTCAACAAAACAACATTGATCTCGCAAGATTCAGCATCGGTAATAGGAGTAATCGGAGTGCTAATAAAGTCATTGTTGTTGGTATTGGAGAAGTCACACAATTTGGTATTGTTCTGAGCCATAGTGACAAGCGAGCAATCCAACACACACAAGCAAACAAGAAGCAAGCGAAAGAAAAACACACGACGGAAGAAGGGCGAATAAAACGGCAAGGGTGAAGTGGGGGAGAGGAAAACAAGAGGCAAATAAATGCAATGCGAAGGACAAGGGTTTGTGATAGGTACTTGGTATATGACTTTTGTGTAAGCCTCCTCGGCAACAGCGCCAGAAATTCTTCTTGCTACCTCTTGAGCTTGCGTTGTATTCCCTCGAAGAGGAAAGGGAGATGCAGCACAGTAGCGTAAGTATTTCCCTCAGTTTTTGAGAACCAAGGTATCAATCTAGTAGGAGACTACGTGCGAGTCCCTCGCACCTGCACAAACAAATAAGAACTTCGCAGCCAACGCGATAAAGAGTTGTCAATCCCTTTACGGTCACTTACGAGAGTGAGATCTGATAGAGATGATCATTATATTTTTGGTATTTTTGGTTTAGTAAAACAGCAAATAAAAGCAAGAAAAGTAAAGTAGATGTAGATTGATATGTTGAGAATAGACCCGGGGGCCATAGTTTTCTCTAGTGGCTTCTCTCATGATAGCGGTATTCTACGGCGGGTAAACAAATTACTATCGAGCAATTGATAGAAAATCAAATAATTATGAGACTATCTAGGCATGATCATTGTATATAGGCATCACGTCCGAGACAAGTAGACCGAAACGATTCTGCATCTACTACTATTACTCCACACATCGACCGATATCCAGCATGCATCTAGTGTATTGAGTTCATAGGAACAGAGTAACGCCTTAAGCAAGATGGCATGCTGTAGAGGGATAAACTCAAGCAATATGATGAAAACCCCATCTTTTTATCCTCGATGGCAACAATACAATACGTGCCTTGCTGCCCCTACTGTCACTGGGAAAGGACACCGCAAGATTGAACCCAAAGCCAAGCACTTCTCCCATTGCAAGAACTATAGATCTAGTAGGCCAAACAAAACCAATAATTCGAAGAGACTTGCAAGGATATTATGAGCACACATAAAAAGTTCAGAGAAGAACCAAATATCTTTCATAGACAACCTTGATCATAAACTCACAATTCATCGGATCTCGACAAACACACCGCAAAAAGACATTACATCGAATAGATCTCCTCGAAGACCGAGGAAAACTTTGTATTGAGATCTAGAGAGAGAGAAGAAGCCATCTAGATACTAGCTATGGACCCGAAGGTCTGTGGTAAACTACTCACAACTCATGGTGAGGGCGACGATGATGATGATGATGAAGGCCTCCGTGATGGATCCCTCTCCCGGAACAGGCTCCAAGATGGGATCTCCACGGGAACAGAAGCTACGGCGGTGGAATTAGGGTTTTTTCTCTGCGTATGGAGTTTTTGGGGTACGTAGGTATATATAGGAAGAAGGAGGGCACCGGGGGCCGTGTGGGCAAGCCTCGAGGCAGGGGGCGCGCCCTAGGAAGGGTGGCGCGCCCCCACCCTCGAGGGCAGGCCTTCTGTCCCCTGACTTGGTCGAGAACTTTCCCGAGCGTGATTTCCTCCAAAAATATCTGTCGCGAAGCTTTCATTCCGTTTGGACTTTGTTTGATATTCCTTTTCTGCAAAACCCTGAAATAGGCAAAAAACAGCAATCTAGACTGGGCCTTTGGGTTAGTAGGTTAGTCCCAAAAATGATATAAAAGTGAATGATAAAGCCCATTAAACATCCAAGACTTCATAAATAATAGCATGGAATAATTAAAAATTATAGATACATTGGAGACATATCACCCGCTTAGATGGTCCAAGTGCCCTGTCACCTTCAGTTCAGCAGACCAGCTCAAGTGCGCGGCGATGGCCGGCGCCCTCCCGATGCTTTGTTCACCCGTCATCAGCAACGTTCAAGTCACGAAGACCCTCATCGATGGCGGCGCATGGCTTAATGTCATGTCCGTCGAGACATTCGATAGCCTTCAAGTACTGTACCATCAGCTACTACCTACCAAGCCTTTCTCCGGAGTGACTGACGGCTCCACCCCCCCATAGGGCAGGTCCGCCTGCCTGTCACCATTGGTAAGCGCAACAACTACCACACCAAGCTCATCGACTTCGACGTCGCCTACATCCATCTCCCATACAACACCATCCTTTGTTACCCAGCCCTAGCCAAGTTCATGGTGGTGACTCACCACGGCTACAATGTCCTCAAGATGCCAGGTAGCAGTGGCATCATCGTCGTCACTTGCAAAGAGAAGGATGCAGTGTGCTCACTTGAGTGCGCTTACCAGGCAACGGTGGTCGAGGACCCAGACAACGATGGCACCACCTACCCTCCTGAGGCCGTCCCTAAGAAGAAGAAGCAGTTACTCACCCTGGAGCCTCATGAAGTTGCGGCATCTGGTGGCCGCACCTTAGGACCGGCGCCCAGGGATGGGGCACCTCCCTCCCTTGCATAGAAAGGCGCGCCCGATGCTCCCCTCAGGCTGGGCTCGGGGGCTCTCCTCTGGAGGGCCTCTTACCTAGCAAATGTCTCGAGGGAGGCGCTCGGGCACCATGTGGAGGCGTGCTTCACCGCGTGTTTCCCTCCGGAGGCCTCAAGGCGTGAGGCACCGAGCGCTCAGGAGTTCATCAGCCAGACCATCGAAGACTTGCAGGTGCCAAGAGAATTGCGGGGCGAGCGCCGCCCGGCGCCTCGGAGTGCAGCTGCCGCCCCAGGCTTGGGCGACGGGCTACGCGTCTGCGTCAACGTCCCAGCACTCAATAGGATCGCGTCTTAGAAGCTCTACTGGCCCTCTCAGGTGGGCCGGTGCGAGGGCCCCCCTCACAGCTACGTTCGCATGCCCTTCGGCCTGCCGAACCAGGCAACCCTGCACCAACGCCACATGCGGGAGGTCTTGGTGGCTTGTGAGACCACGCATCAAGAGATATTGGCGGAGGTGGCCTCGGTTCTTCACGAGCTATGGGAACCTCCGGAGCCTCGCGAGGCCCCGGAGTCGGGCGGCTCATGAGGAACGACATCTGCATCAAGCGTCTTCAGCTGCACCAATGCTACTTCAGCAACTGTGCCAGGTGACATTTTCTAGTTTTGTTCAGCTAGGAGCGCCCCTCAGGCTGCATCATTCCAAGGTTGCACGGGCCTGTCCCTACGACGTGTATCCTTTTGCATCTTTAGATTACTCTGTTGGGAGCGCCCCTCGGGCTGCATCATTCCTCGGTCGCACGGGTCCATCCCTGTGGCATGTATCACATTTTACGTAGCTTGTTCTAGCTCATTTCCTCTTACAGTTTACCTCGGGCATCGCCTACTCATCTCTTTTGACGTCCCACGCTGCCTAATGGACTTTTACTCATCTTGCAATGGGGGCTGCATACGTTGGCACGACACTTGTGCTCGGGTCCGTCCCTACAACACTGACAAATCCGAGAGATCGAGCTCTGACTCGCGGCCTACTCCGCATACGTCACCTCACCAGGTCCTCGGTGCCTTTGTCTTCCTGTGAGATTATCAGAGGCCCAGAGGTAGGCGCGGTCCTAAGTTGTGCTGCTTCAGGCTAACCCACATGAGTCTCAGGAGCATGAAGGTTGGCGATCCTGTCAATCTCCCCTTCTCACGTAATTCGCTTGCGCGTTAAAGGGGGGCCTCTGAGCATCGCGTCTTAGGGGCTCCTACTGACTCTCCAACCCTCACTCCCTGGCCTTGACCACGGCACTGCGACCTGGCATACCAGCGGTGGTTGAGCTTCGCTCGAGGGTCGGGACCCGAGGATGCAGAGCACCAAGAAGGACGGGAGAAGAGGAGGCCGGCTTAGAGAGCTCATGTATGTTCGTACGTCAAGGGGGACCCTTGGGCATCGCAACCCAAGGGACTAACTGGTCACGTAGCCCCTCACTCCCTGGTCTTGTCCTGGTGATCCGGACAAGCCAGCGATGGCTGAGGTATGTGCGGGGCCGGGCCCTACTAACGCAGAACACAAAGCCCTAAGTCTAGCATTTCCTTTCCAAGGGCCGTTCGTACGTCAAGGGGGACTCCTGAGCATCGCGACTCAGGAGCCTAACTGGTCACGTAGCCTCTCACCCCTTGGTCTTGTCCTGGTGATCCGGATGACCCAACGGCGGCTGAGGTATGCACGGGGCCGTGCTCTGCCGATGCAGAACTCTAGGGCAAACGGGAAGGAAATCGCGAAATCTCAGCCACGCGACACCGGAAGCAAGCCAGGCTTGAGGAGTCACCTCATACCTATCAAGATAAGTTGTGAACCCCATCAGTGTGCCATCATCACTTGAAGAGTTGGATTCAGCGGTCACGCGCGGGCAATTCCTCCCCCTTTTTAGCCTCCGGAAGCTGCTTGCACGCCAAGGGGGGGGGGGCTCCTGAGCATCACGCCTCAGGAGCTCTTACCGGACCTCAGGCCGCTCACCTCCTGGCCTTGACCACGGCATCGCGACCTGGCATACCAGCGACAGATGCAGCTTGCCTTGGGACTGGGACTTGCCGACGTAGAGCACCAAGCAACTGAAAGGGTAAAAAGGAGCGATATTGCCGGAACGAGGCTTGCAAACAGAGTCCATTAGCAGGGATAATAAAACAGGAGCAAAAGCGTTACAAGATCTTTACATGCCCCCATGGGGTAGGCCTTGATTCCTCGCAAGGAACACCAGAGAGGAATTTCAGGAGGCCCTAGCTATGGCTACCATCGTCGACGCCATCATCAACAGTGGGCCACAAGGGGCCACCTCCAACCTCGCGCAGGTCACCGTTGGTGAGGAGCTCGTGAGGCTGATGCGCTTCGGGCACGGCAAGAGCTTGGAGGCGGGTAGCTGTCGTTGCTCGTTGATACGTCTCCAACGTATCTACTTTTCCAAACACTTTTGCCCTTGTTTTGGACTCTAACTTGCATGATTTGAATGGAACTAACCCGGACTGACGTTGTTTTCAGCAGAACTGCCATGGTGTTGTTTTTGTGCAGAAATAAAAAGTTCTCTGAATGACCAGAAAATTTACGGAGAATTATTTTGGAAAATATAAAAAAATACATGCAAGAAGATCCCGACCAGGGGGCCCACACCCTGTCCATGAGGGTGGGGGGGCGCGCCCCCTCCCCTAGGGCGCGCCCCCTGCCTCGTGGGCCTCCTGGTGCTCCACCGACGTATCTCCGGATCCTATATATTCACTTTTGGGGAGAAAAAAAGCAGGGAGAAAGAATTATCGTGTTTTACGATACGGAGCCACCGCCAAGCACTAATCTCTCTCAGGAGGGCTGATCTACAGTCAGTACGGGGCTCGGGAGAGTGGAGACCGTCGCCATCGTCATCACCAACCTTCCTCCATCACCAATTTCATGATGCTCACCGCCATGCGTGAGTAATTCCATCGTAGGCTTGCTGGATGGTGATGGGTTGGATGAGATCTGTCATGTAATCGAGTTAGTTTTGTTAGGGTTTGATCCCTAGTATCCACTATGTTCTGAGATTGATGTTGCTATGACTTTGCTATGCTTAATGCTTGTCACTAGGGCCCGAGTGCCATGATTTCAGATCTGAACCTATGTTTTCATTAATATATGTGTGTTCTTGATCCTATCTTGCAAGTCTGTAGTCACCTACTATGTGTTATGATCCAACAACCCCGAAGTGACAATAATCGGGACCACTCCCGGTGATGACCGTAGTTTGAGGAGTTCATGTATTCACTATGTGTTAATGCTTTTGTCCGGTACTCTATTAAAAGGAGGCCTTAATATCCCTTAGTTTCCAATAGGACCCCGCTCCCACGGGAGGGTAGGACAAAAGATGTCATGCAAATTCTTTTCCATAAGCACGTATGACTATATTCGGAATACATGCCTACATTACATTAATGAACTGGAGCTAGTTCTGTGTCACCCTAGGTTATAACTTCTACATGATGAATTGCATCCGACATAATTCCCCATCACTGATCGAATGCCTACGAGCTTTTCACATATTGCTTTTTGCTTATTTACTTTTCTGCTGCTACTATTACAAAAACTACAAAAACATTATCGTTACCTGTGTTACCGTTACCGCTACTATCATATTACTTTGTTACTAAACGACCTTTCTGCAGATATTAAGTTCCCAGGTGTGGTTGAATTGACAACTCAGCTGCTAATATAAAGAGTATTCTTTGGCTCCCCTTGTGTCGAATCAATAAATTTGTGTTGAATACTTTACCCTCAAAAATTGTTGCGATCCCCTACAATTGTGGGTTATCAAGACTATTTTCTGGCGCCGTTGCCGGGGAGCATAGCTCTATTCTTTAAGTCACATGTGATTTATATCTGTTGATCGATGTGAAGAATTTGAAGGACTCAAAAACCAAGATCTTACCCTCAACTACGAGGGGAGGTAAGGAACTGCCATCTAGCTCTGCACTTGATTCACCATCTGTTATGTGTAAATTTGCGACACCTACTCCTCCTATTGAATCTGATATGTCGTATGTTCTTGATGATGCCACTTATGCTATGTATGATGAAACTACTTCTATCCTGATAATACTGTGCCACTTGGTCAATTTCTAGATGAACAAATTGCTAATGTTAGGGAGAATGCAAATATTGAAAATGATAACATTTATGAAAGTGATGATGAAGCTTCTCCCAATAGATATGAATTGCCTATTGTTCCTGAGGGTTATGTTATGGATGAAGAAACTGCTAGAGAATTTCTTGCTTGCAACGATAGATATGATCTTAAGAAATTATTAGCTAAGTTGAAAGAAAAGTCCTTGAATGCTAGAATGAAACATGACCCTGCTTTCGCTACTTCACCTATCTTTGTTAATGATAAGGATTATGAATTCCCTGTCAATCATGAGTTAATAACTTTGGTTGAATCTGATCCTTTCCATGGCTATGAGTTTGAAACTCTTGTGGCACATCTTACTAAGTTGAATGATATAGCCACCCTGTTTACCAATGATGAAAAGATTCGTTACTACTATATCCTTAAGTTGTTTCCGTTCTCATTAAAGGGTGATGCTAAGACTTGGTTTAATTCCCTTGATCCTGGTTGTGTGCGTAGTCCCCAGGATATGATGTATTACTTCTCTGCTAAATATTTCCCCGCTCATAAGAAACAAGCTGCCATACGGGGAATTTATAACTTTGTGCAAATTGAAGAAGAGAGTCTCCCACAAGCTTGGGGGAGGCTTCTCCAATTAATTAATGCTTTGCCTGATCATCCTCTTGAGAGGAACGATATACTTGATGTATTTTATAATGGACTAACCGATGCTTCCAGAGACCACCTGGATAGTTGTGCTGGTTGTGTTTTCAGGGAAAGAAAAGTCGATTATGCTGAATTACTATTGAATAATATGCTGGCCAATGAAAATAATTGGACACTTCCTGAACCAGCCCCTAAGCCAACTCCGAAGAAAAGAGGTGTTCTATTTCTCAGTCCTGAAGATATGCAAGAGGCAAAGAAATCTATGAAAGAAAAAGGTATTAAAGATGAAGATGTTAAGAATTTACCACCTATTGAAGAAATACATGGTCTTGATAACCCGACACAGGTAGTAAAGGTAAATTCTCTTTATAGACTTGATGAAGGTGATATTCCTCATTATAAGTCTGCTAGCCAATGCTTAGATGAGTTTGACAATTTTATTGTGAAACAAGAAAACTTCAATGCTTACGTTGGTAGACAATTGCAACATAATGCTTATATGATTGAACGCTTGAGTGATTATCTGTCTAGAGTTAAAGGTGAACTAAAACTTATTAGCATACATGCTTCTATGGTTGCCACTCAAGTAGAACAAGTACTTAAGGCTCAGAATGATTTGCTCAATGAATTAAATAGTAAGAATAATGACTATGTTGTTAGAGTTGCGACTAGAGGGGGCAAGATGACTCAGGAACCTCTGTATCCTGAGGGCCATCCTAAGAGAATTGAGAAAGATTCTCAGAGAGCTAATTTAGATGCACCTAGTTCTTCTAAGAAGAAGAAAAATAAAAATGACAGAACTTTGCATGCTTCTAGTGAACCTATAGCTGACACACCTGAGAGCCCCAATGATATATCTGTTTCTGATGCTGAGACACAATCTGGTAATGAACTTGAACCTAGTGATAATATTAATGATGATGTTCATGATGATGCTCAACCTAGCAACGATAGTGATGTAGAGATAAAACCTGATGTTGATCTTGATAACCCACAATCAAAGAATCAACGTTATGATACGAGAGACTTTGTTGCTAGGAAGCACAGTAGGGAAAGAGAACCATGGGTTCAGAAACCCATGCCTTTTCCTCCTAAACCATCCAAGAAAAAGGATGATGAGGATTTTGAGCGCTTTGCTGAAATGATTAGACCTATCTTTTGGTGTATGCATTTGACTGATGTGCTTAAAACAAATCCTTATGCTAAGTATATGAAGGATATTATTACCAATAAAAGAAAGATACCTGAAATAGAAATTTCCACCATTCTCGCCAATTACACTTTCAAAGGTGGAATACCTAAGAAACTAGGAGATCCAGGAGTACCTAGTATATCTTGCTCCATTAAAAGAAACTATGTTAAAACTGCTTTATGTGATCTTGGAGCCAGTGTTAGCGTTATGCATCTCTCTTTATATCGTAGACTTGACTTGAGTAAGTTGACACCTACTGAAATATCTTTGCAAATGGCTGATAAATCAACTGCTATACCTGTCGGTATTTGTGAGGATGCAAGTTACCCTTTGAAGGTAGACTTGATGAACCACGTCGCAAAAACGTTGAAGGGTTTATTGACATGATAGCTGTAGGGGAGACTAGACAAGTCTCAGGGGCAAAAATTACTAGTATACATTTCCCTGTTCTGCGCTGCTTTGCTTTATTTCCTAGTAGATGTTTAATTGGTCGCGGGAACAGTGGGAATCTGAGTGCCCCTGATATTTTCATTTTACGCCATGCTTTGTTTCAAGACACAACTTTTAGCTTGGGTGCCCTCGTTGCTAAATGACTGAGTCTGAACCACTCAAAGGGGCCCGTCTTTGGAGGCATCTTTGCTTCTCGCCTTGCTAAGCATTTTAGAATACCTATTAGGCATCATGAGAAGGAAGAAAAATTGCTTGCCCCTGTTTATCTAGACTACAAAAGCATGATAACACATGATTTTATTGTTAAAGACAAGGATAGGTTGCTTAATTATAAACTAAGGTTTTATGAAAAATATTTTGAGATTGTTACCTTTCCTGCACCATCTCGGTTTGATCTATCTACAGGCATATATCTCATTACATCAGATGCCTTCTACAAGTACCATGTCTAGGCACAAGCTTCAGAGCCTGAGCTGGAGCCACCACTCGATCCTTACCGTCAGTCTGTTTATGGGTGGGACCTGGATGAGCTTGCCAACCAGTGGCACCCGGAGGACACACCTCAGTACACTCGAGGGAGTAGCTTCGATCCGTGGCCATAGACCAACTTAGGCCAAATGCCTAAGCTTGGGGGAGTACGTGTTTCTCACCGACTTTACATTCATGTTCACACACTTGTTTTAGTTGTCGGTGCTCACACTCTTTCATTGTACCATCCATGCTTAGTTTCAATTCTTTTTCTTAGTCTCTTTCTCGTGTGTTAGAAAAACCTTAAGAAAAAAATAATGTTAGTTTCAGCTTTTAGCTAGTTTACTTTCCTTGCTTGTAGCAGTAATTAAAAATGAAAACCCAAAAAGATTTCTCGTTCTTCTTTTGCTTGTTGGGAGCTTTCCCGTGTAAATAGTTTCTTTTCTTTTCTTTGGGGGTGAAGAGTAGAAGACCAGGATTTAAATGCTTAGTGGATCTCATATGCTTTATTTTTATTTAACCTTGAGCCATATTACCTTGTCTTCTCTCTTGTATTAAATGCTCGCAGATTCCAGCTTAGTCCAATGCACGTGCACTATTATTATTATCCACACCGTTCGGTCCTGCGAGTGAAAGGCAATAAGGATGATATATGATGAACTAATTGAGATGAGAAAAGCTGGTATGAAGTTGACCTCTCTTGTTTTTGTAAATATGATAGTTCATCGTTCCTGATTCAGCTTGTTATGAATGAAACATGCTTGCAATGACAATTAGAGATCATAGCTGCTTTTGCCATGCTTAATTAGCTGAGAGTTTATAATGGTCTATCTTGCGTGCCAACATGATATTAAAATGGTTGTGATGTGGTATGATGGGGTGGTATCCTCCTTTGAATGATTCAAGTGGTCTGACTTGGCACATGTTCACGCATGTAGTTGAAACAAAATCAACATAGCCTCCACGATATTTATGTTCATGGTGATTTATATCCTACACATGCTTGCATTCAGTGTTGATTAATTTTAATGCATGTTCATGACCGTTGTTGCTCTCTAGCTGGTCGCTTCCCAGTCTCTTTCTAGCCTTCACCTGTACTAAGTGGGAATACTGCTTGTGCATCTACTTCCATAAACCCCAAAGTTATTCCAATGAGTCCACCATACCTTACTATATGTGGTATTTACCTACCGTTCCAGGTAAATTTGTATGTGCCAAACTCTAAACTTCCAAATGAAATTCTGTTTTGTATGCTCGAACAACTCATGTATCAACTAGGGATGTCTATATCTTCCATGCTAGTAGGGTTATTCTCATGATGAGTGGACTCCACTCATCATTCATGAGAAAATGGGTGGTAGCCGGGATGACCAGTCCCCTGCTCAAATCATAATAATTAAACAAAACTCCCCCAGGGTTGTTGCTTGTTTGGACGGTAACCCGTGGATTCAGATGGCCGTGGAGTGTGCTTGTTGGTGGTTGGGGGAATATAAACTTTACCATTCTGTTTGGGAACTGACTATAATGTGCGTAGCATGGGAGATATCGAGATTCTTGGTTGTTATGTTGACAATGAAAGTATACCGCTCAAAATGTTATTCATCTCTATGTAAAATTCAAGCTCTGGCACCTCTACAAATCCCTGCTTCCCTCTGCGAAGGGCCCATCTATTTACTTTTACGCTGGGTCATCATCCTCTTATAAAAGAGCACCAGTAGGAGAGCACCTCTGTCATTTGCATGTATTACTAATAATGTGCATTGAGTATGATCATGAATGGATCTCTTTTACCATGAATTACAATGTTTAGTCAGTCCTTGATCCTAAAAGGTGCTCTGCATTTATGTTTTGCGGTCTCAGAAAGGGCCAGCAAGATACCATCTTGTTATATCATATCATGATTGTTTTGAGAAAGTGTTGTTATCCAAGGTTTATTATTATTGCTCGCTAGTTGATTATGCCATTGACGTGAGTAGACATGAGACCTGAAAGTTATAGCGAATGTGGTTAGTTCATGATTATTGCTGAAAACCTGAATGCTGGCTTACATATTTACAACAAAAAGCGCAAACAGAGTTTGTCAAAGTTTTTCTTTATCACTTTCAGTTTATCAACTGAATTGCTTGACGACAAGCAAAGGTTTAAGCTTGGGGGAGTTGATACGTCTCCAACGTATCTACTTTTCTAAACACTTTTGCCCTTGTTTTGGACTCTAACTTGCATGATTTGAATGGAACTAACCCGGACTGATGCTGTTTTCAGAAGAACTGCCATGGTGTTGTTTTTGTGTAGAAATAAAAAGTTCTCGGAATGACCTGAAAATTTAGGGAGAGTTATTTTGGAAAATATAAAAAATACCTGGAAGAAGATCCAGACCAGGGGGCCCACACCCTATCCACGAGGGTGGGGAGCGCGCCCCCCGGCCTCGTGGGCCCCCTGGTACTCCACCAACGTATCTCCGGATCCTATATATTCACTTTCGGGGAGAGAAAAATCAGGGAGAAAGAATTATTGCATTTTACGATACAGAGCCGCCGCCAAGCCCTAACCTCTCTCGGGAGGGCTGATCTAGAGTCCGTTCGGGGCTTCGGAGAGTGGAGATCGTCGCTATCGTCATCATCAACCTTCCTCCATCACCAATTTCATGATGCTCACCGCCGTGCGTGAGTAATTCCATCGTAGGCTTGCTGGACGTTGATGAGTTGGATGAGATCTATCATGTAATCGAGTTAGTTTTGTTAGGGTTTGATCCCTAGTATCCACTATGTTCTGAGATTGATGTTGCTATGATTTTGCTATACTTAATGCTTATCACTAGGGCCCGAGTGCCATGATTTCAAATCTGAACCTATTATGTTTTCATGAATATATGTGTGTTCTTGATCCTTTCTTGCAAGTCTATAGTCACCTACTATGCGTTATGATCTGGCAACCCCGAAGTGACAAAAATCGGGACCACTCGTGGTGATGACCATAGTTTGAGGAGTTCATGCATTCACTATGTGTTATTGGTCCGGTACTCAAATAAAAGGAGGCCTTAATATCCCTTAGTTTCCAATAGGACCCCGCTGCCACGGGAGGGTAGGACAAAAGATGTCATGCAAGTTCTTTTCCATAAGCACGTATGACTATATTCGGAATACATGCCTACATTACATTAATGAACTGGAGCTAGTTCTGTGTCACCCTAGGTTATAACTTCTACATGATGAATTGCATCCAACATAATTCCCCATCACGGATCCAATGCCTACGAGCTTTTCACATATTGCTTGTTGCTTATTTACTTTTGCGCTGCTACTATTACAAAAACTACAAAAACATTATCGTTACCTTTGTTACCGTTACCGCTACTATCATATTACTTTGCTACTAAACTACCTTGCTGCAGATATTAAGTTTCCAGGTGTGGTTGAATTGACAACTCAGCTACTAATACTTTAGAGTATTGTTTGGCTCCCTTGTGTCGAATCAACAAATTTGGGCTGAATACTTTACCCTCGAAAACTGTTGCGATCCCCTACACTTGTGGGTTATCACACGTCTCTAGAGACTCGTCAGCCTTGGGAGAGCTGCTGGACTCCCAGGGGACATCACTGC
This sequence comes from Secale cereale, assembly GCA_902687465.1. Classification (NCBI taxonomy): domain Eukaryota; kingdom Viridiplantae; phylum Streptophyta; class Magnoliopsida; order Poales; family Poaceae; genus Secale; species Secale cereale. The sequence continues at coordinate 253,339,168 of LR738715.1, read as the reverse complement.
TGCTGGGAGAGCTAGCAGCGGGATCAATGGCTAGCATGGCGCCAGCCGCTGTGTGCCCCAACGACCCCCTCCGGGGCAGCATTCCAGGCGACGTCCCTCTTCATCGAACACCTTGAGGAGCAGCACGGAGGCGCTGTCATACTCGAAGTGGACGGCGAGGGTGCCCTCCGCGCGGCAAACACGGGCAACCTCGCCCCATCCGCCTGTCATGAAGATCTTACCCCGGGAGATGACCTCAACCTTAGCCCCCGTCACCGGGGCCCGGAACTCGGTGTGCTGGAACCACAGCTCGAGCGGCCCCCTCGGCGGCATCTCTGCGGAGAAGAATGGCGGGAAGCGAATCCAGGATCTAGGAGGCATCGCCGCCCACACCACGAACTTGCGCGAAGATCTTCCAGCATGCCTTCGCAGGACGGCGGCATGTGCCACGACGGCACGTTCGGCGCGGGCGGTGCAGGGCGCTGCCTTCCCCTCCGGAGCCTGGTGCTTTGGCATACAAGGGCAGTGGGTAGCCGGGGGGAGGCCGCTCGTTCCAAGGCCTCATCACTACGGGCCTCAGAACTGTGCGGTGAGGGTAGAACGGTCTTTTCTTTGGTGGGATCAGTTCTGGCTCCTCGCAAGAAGCCTTCCCCTTCTCGGCGGCGGAATATCACCGAATCGGCGCCATGGATGGCTCTGACAGGCGAGGAGCAAGGAGGAAGAAGAAGAAGCGGGAAGAATGAAGGGAGAAGATGGGCAACAAGGGCTCCGCCAGTCACCTCATTTATAGCCAGGAGAAGGCCAACCGCCGGCCTCCATAATCACAGGTAATGATGATCTTTTGTGCATGCAGGGACTTGTCGAGTCGCGCAGCTGCCCAGGCTGTGTGGGGAAGGGGAGACGCCCACTTCCCATCAATCGCCACGTGTCAATACAGGCCGCAGGCTTTGGGGGCCTACGGCGCTCCGCACTCTACCCTTGGCTTCGCCACGAAGCCAAGTCCGAGTATGCCTCGGGCCTGGGGGCTACTGCCGGCCTTGTGGGAACGTGGGTACCCAGACTTGCCTGCCTGCGGCCTGGAGTGTGGCTCGTCAGCGGCCTAGTACAGCCCAACCTCATCGGCAACGACTCACGACCCTCGCGAGGGGTTGAGCCTCGAAAGGCGGGCAACGTAAGACCTCCCCTGGAGCGGCCTCACTAGGCTGGCTCTCGATGAGCGGAGATATCATGGCAAGGGGCACCTCGCGAGGTCCTCGTGACGTGAGCCATGACGACCAAGGCCAGGCGGGTGCCAGCGGGCGCAGGGTGCCAGTTTCCTCTTTGGTGCTAAAGGGGCAGGCACAGGCGAGGAGTCCTGAGGCATCAGGAAATGGTTGCCATATCGGTGCAACAAGACCAAGACTAGCAGGATGGCAGAGTGGAGGTCATCGCTGAGCCCACGGCGGTGTCACCACCAGAGCCTTTGGCACGCGAAGACCACCTTTTTTCAGGATAGCTTGTACTAGCTGTCCCCCTTCAAACTTGGCCGTTGTAGGATTCCTTCCCGCTCAATATTTGGGAAGAGGACCCGGGCCTCTATAAATAGGACTAGCCACCACCATAGAAAGGGGATCCAGGTCGAAGAAGATCGACACCACCCTTACACCCACATGCTCATTGAGCTCAAGAGCACTTCTCCTCAGGAGGTTGTTCTTCCCTCGTACTAGTTCTTCCCCAGCCTACAAGGCAATCCACCACACCACACTTTATTAGGGTATTACACCACAACGGTGGCCCGAACCAGTATAAACCTTTGTGTCCCTTGTTCTTTGAGTTCTGCGAGCTAGGCCTAGGGATTGGCGTGTAGGCGAGTTGGGGCGGAAGGAGAGATCTTCGTGCGCACCCCAGTGTTCGAACCACAAGGGTTTTGCCGGAACCCGAAATCCGACAAAATTCCCACCTATTAATTCCCGAAAGTTTCTGGTTATGCAATCTGGTGTTGGGGATACATGGGAATAAATATATCTCACCCAACTAACAATACCTACATCCAGCCGTATCCATCCATGAACACATAACAAGGCACCTTCGGAAACCGTTTACCTTCAACCTTCGAAAAGCATCTGCTATACTAGTTGTGGCAATACTCCCGAACTATCCCCCCAGTACTAGGTGACGCCGGGGTTATCTCACCACCAGACATGCATATAAGCGTTTTCGATGTCGGCCACCTCTGGTATTCCGGAACTGTAACGATACACAATGCGACGACAAGACCTCAGAGCTCAACTCCGCGGGACTAAGCCTAAACTAACGGGAGGCACCAAGACAGAATTCTCGTCACAAAGATATCGGAATGATCCCAACAATATCCGCGTGATCCTAAAAAAAATTAGTGGAAAAGAGGGTAGGAAGTCAAAACTTCTACGTCAGGAGTCCTCACCAGAGCGACAAAGGGGATAAGGAGAAAAATAATTCCTACTCTCCGATATATATAATCCTAAGACTCAAAACATTATTTTTTCTAGACTCAACATCAGCAGCAGTTCGATCAAGCAGGGGCTCCTAGGTCGGCGAAGGCTCTGATTACCAATTTGTTACGCCCAAGATGCGACTATATCTCCTACGTGTCGAGGCACGACTTAGAGGCATAATCTCATTTTGTTATGATCGCAAGATGGTCATCTTCACACATTCCCATGTACAAGAACAAAGGTAAAATGATATAGTTGGCTTACAATCGCCACTTTACACAATGCATAAATAAGTCATACATTCATCCAGAGTACACACATAGTCCGACTACGGACGAATCCAAATGAAAACAAGATAACCACCCAACTATGCCCGATTGGCCCTAGTAGGAACCACTATGGATAGTCGGGGAACGTCACGTACATACGACCACGCTCCTCATCGAACTCCCACTTGAGTTCTGGCCATCACCTGTTTCGTGATCGGTTGTACCTGCATGTGGTTATGTTGTAAACCGTGAGTCACGAGGACTCAGCAATCCCATTCCCGGGTATCCAAACTATCAAAGCTTTTGGGTAAGGAGAATGTGTATATGTGGGCTGCTGCAAGCACTAAGCGTAGATGAGGTGGCTAGCTTATGTAACTTCACAGCAAGAAGAGAAGTGCCATTGGTCGTGAACTAAATTCATGATCACTAGATGATCATGTCTACCTACGAGTCATCCATAACATAGCTGTGTTCTCTTATTGAACTCCCTCGAAAAGAGACCATCATGACTACTCACACAGTAGTGTATTCTGTTTGAGTTTTTGTGTCAAGTTATCTACAACCGGATATTAACAAATTCCAATTTGCCACATAACCGCGGGCATGGCTTGTGAAACATCATAACCCTGCACGAGTGTCCCAACATAGCCCATCAGAAGCTCTCACGATCAGCGGAGTAACAACTCCATGTTGGGAAGGCCCGAGTGTTCTCGGAATCCCGGGCACAAGATATTTCAGCAATATTAAAACTAATCCAGCAAGACCTCTAGACGTGCCGTCACCCTGATAAGAGCCGCACGTATCTCATCTCAGGCCACGATCGGATGAGCACAGCGTACAGTTACCAAAATACCCCAAGTTGCCAAGCGGCGGTACCGCAAACGACTCTGGGTTGGACCAACACTCATGAGAAGCACTGGCCTGGGGGTTTATTAAGAATCCACTGAGTCCGAAAAGTCCCTATGCAAGTTTTTAGTTATTAGGCAAATGTAAAACCAAGGTTGGGCCTTACTGGAAAAGCTTTAAACAAAGCGAATTATCGAGGGGGCCCATAAACCCCAACCGTGTTAGGAACGCAAAATCAAGGAACATAACACTGGTTTATCGCTTCCTAAGGCGGCATGAGTGGAACAACACACCGAGCAAAAGACCAAGCTTTCCACCCATTGCCAAGTATATAAGGTGCATTAATTTAAATAGAGATATTGTGTTATTCCTAAAATATCCAATCCTCATGGACAAACTTCATCTTCACTTGCAACTAACAACGCTATAAGAGGGGGGGAGCTTGAGCAAAGCGTAACTTAGCCACACAATGGTTTGCTAGGAAGGTAGTTAGAGGTTTCATGGCAAGGTAGGGGCTGACATGCAAAAGGATAGGTATAATGACAAAGCAATACAGCGAGGCATCTAGGATTGCAACAATAGAGGTGATATCAATGAATGGTCATCTTGCCTGTTGTGTCCTCGGTAGGATCGTAAACTTGCTCCTCGAACATGGTCTCGACAGGACCCTCTAACTCCGAATCATCACCGGCTCTACCCAACACAAGAATACAAACACCGGAACAATATCAATCACACTGCAATGCACAAGCACATGATGCAAAACATGATGCATATGAGCATGAACATAGTATGATGCATCACAAATGAAACATGATGGGTGCGACATGTGGCATGGCAAAATGCAACAACCACCACTTATCTAAAAGAAACCCAACAAGCAAGAGGAAGCATGTTAATATAACAATGCATAACTATTTAGTCGAACTAGTTAAGCACCCAACCAATTTAAATGTTGTTTAATAGGGTAAGGAGTTCATGACAATACCAATTACAACATACAAGCAATTTAAATGGGGCCAGAAGAAAACGAGCAACAATTCTGGGAATCCCCATGTGCATATTTATGTTTGGTACTGTTCTGCCTATTACTCCATTATATTGTTATTAAACAGCAAAACAGACTGTACCATGCTGTTCTATGCAAAATTCTACCCCAAAAGCATATAAAGATCATTTTAGACCGAGCTACACTTTAAAAGTTATGAATTAAACCAATTTCAACATGTTATTTAACACAACATAAGCAAACAACATTTTAATTATTTTAAACATGGCAGAAAATTTACATATTATGAAACTACACTAAAAACTAAAAAAAATTCATTTTAACTTCATTTGAAAAGGATGCACGGTTTAAAAGTTATAAGCATTTCACATTTGAATGCAAAACGAAAAATAAAATCAAAACAGAAAAAACACAAGTGACCCAGCCTGGACTAGCCACAGTCCCTGATTAGTGGGTCCAGGCGGGTAGCGAGGTGGTCCGCGGGTGTGGGAGTGGGTGTGTGAGTATGCTAGGTGGGGCCTTGGTGTCGGAGAGACAGAAATGCAAAAAATATGGGCATAATCCACTTGCCATGGGGAGGAATCGAACCCAAGTCGGCTGGTTTCCAGAGCAGTGCGTCGACCAGCTGGGCTAGGCGTGTCTGACTGATGGGAGAGGGGCTCTTCACCTGAAGATCAAACCAGCACCGCAGACAGAGCCACACAACACCGGCGATGTAGATATGGCGGCGATGGGCTGGGGCTTCTCCGGCGACCTAATAAGACGGCGGAGATGCGCAACGGGTTCGCTAGAAGCTCACGCACATGTATGGGCCACTGGCCGCTCCGGACGATGAGGGAATCGACGCCGGCGATGGGCTGCAGAAGTGAAACGGCGGTGAGGAACTCAGACATGGAACTACGGAGGACTAAGCAGCGCGTTGAGGACATAAAACGACCCTACGGACCACGGTGAACATGATAGCGACCAGAAGGAGGACTAAGGGGGTCAGAACACTCGCTGGCGAAGAGGTCCGATGGCTATGGCTTCGTGCGGACGACGCGGACGGGGCTAGTGCATGCAAATGAAGGGGAAAATGCATGGGGCGAAGCAGGAGCTCACCACGAACACGAAGACGCGTCCAGCTCAGCGAGAGGTGGTCGGAGTTGAGCAGGGCGACGGACGAACGGCTACAACGGCCGGAGATGTAGTCGAGGAAGAAGACGAAGCAGGCGAGGTCCTCGGCCCCGCGTATTCGTCGTAGAGGACGTAGTCGACGTCGGGGAATAAGAGGGACACGAGCGATGAGGCGGAGGACGACGGGGTGCACGCCGGTGACGAGCTCGTGCTCTCTGTTGCGGTTGGGACACGGTGCAGGTGGGGGATCTGGTGGCCAGAGTGCACCGGGCGGCGGGGAGGCGCAAGAGGGAACCCTAGGCGGGGCGGAGGACATGAGGAGGGGGTTAAAAGGGGTCCAGGGTGACGGAGACGAGCGACGACGCTCTCATCCGTGGTCCCCATGGCGATGGCGCGAGGAGGGAAAAAAGGTGGGTGAGGGTGCAGTCGGAGTTGCTAACCAGCTGGCCCAGTAGTGCCACGGGGTAGGTGAGCAGCGGGGGTAGATAGGTGCGTGCGTGAGAAAAGGAGCGAGGGACGTGCGCGCGGGCTGGTTTGGGCTGCGGGCACGGTTTGGCTGGGCCGAGGGGGGGAGGCCGAGGCCCAGGCTGCGGCTGGCTGCTGCTACTGCATTCTTTCTTCTCTTTTTTCTTTTCTTCAGACAAAATAACAAAATGAAAAGCCCGGGCAGCTAGGATAGGAGTTAGGGGGCAATAAAAGTATGCCCAAGTTCCTGGATTTATGCTCTATTTTAGAAAAATGAGTTGGTCATTTTTAGAGGTAGAAAAATATAGCAAGTTTTAATTTGCTTCAAACTTGAGGTATTTTTGAACCTAACCAAATCAGCTTCAAATAGAGTGAAATTTGGAATGGTGGTTTAGGACAGGGTGCAAGAATTATAGGGAGAAGATGAACATTTAAAGAGGCTAGGAGATTAACTTGTCAGAAAAACTAAGAAGGAGAAGAATAGGCAAGAAGAGAGGGAAGGAGAGGTGGTGGTGTATGGAGGTCATGTATGGCCCACACACATGGTTCAAGCCACAAGATATCATGCAAGAAACACACAATTCACATGGTGAGAATGAGAATGCAAGATGGCAATAGGCAAGAATGCAAAATGATATGACAATGATGCAATATGGCATGACAATGCAATATTGATGACAATGCATGAATGAGACAAGCAAAATAAAAGGAAAAATCCCCAAGGAAAAGATGAGGACTAAGTTGAATATATTGCCAAATTTGGAAAGGTTACATCTGGGGTGTTACATATATGGAGTAAAATATCAAAAAGCATCTTATATTTCTCAACAGAGGTAGTAATAAAATATTTGGTTTCTGTTTGAATTAGAACCAGGTCAGCGGTTGAGATGAAGTTCTCAAAGTCATGCCATGTGAATTGGAAGACCCGAGGATGAGTTCAACTTCTAAACTATCCAGCTGTTGTGTCCTTGTCGCCACATGTCGTGAAAAAGTGTTTTCCTGTAGCATTGTAGTTAGGCGTGTTCTCGAGGGTGTATGTCGGGGAAACTGATCGCCCACGAACACCTATGGGACCGGAGTCCCTTTTCGGTACGGCAAGGGGGGCGGAGGATGCACAAAGAGCGGATCGAGGCGAGCACACGAGCAGTTTACCCAGGTTCGGGCCGCACGGAGGCGTAAAAACCCTACTCCTGCCTTGGTTTGTATTGCGTTCTGAGCTCGGGAGCGGGAAGAACTATAGTGTTGATCGCTAGCAACACCGAGCGTGAGAGTGATCGAAGATCCGAACACCCTCTAAGTTGCGCATGGGCCTCCTTTTATAGGTCAAAGGGGTCACCGACAGGTGGCAACGCAGGTGAGGGTAAAAATGTAAAAACAGTGGCAGTTGGAACAGTGTATGCATAGTGCTCAATACCTAACCCTGACGGTAGGGGACAAGGGCATTAAATGCCCGTCGCCGTCGCCCTAAACAGTGCAAAAAGCGTCCGTCAGGGCGCCTCCGTCCGCCACGATGGTGGCCTCGTCATCGCAGCTCGCCACCATGTACCCCAGGCTGCACAACCTTCCGCCACTTGCGCCTGGAAGGGCCCCAGGGCGACGCGTGTGCGGATGAGCTGGAGCGCGGGTACTTAGTGGAAGTTTGCCGCGGCAAGCGCCTTGCCGCGGCCGCCATCTTGTCGCGCCTAGGAGCTTATCGCTCTCCGGGCCTTGCCGGGACGCGCGGCGTGTCGCGGCGAGTTTCATGAAATGTCGTGTTTGGCCTTCCGGCAAGCTCCTCTTGCTAGGGTCTTGTACCAAAGAGGTGGTCTTGAGCCTTGAGTGGCCTTCCCGGCAAGCTCCTCTTGCCGGGGTCTTGTTTCTTTAACTTGAATACTTTGTTCTTGAATGGCTCCAAAGGAACCACAGTGGGCCTTGGTGGGCGCGCGACAAGCCCTGCCACGGGGCGCTGCAACTGCCCGTGCACAAGTTCGGGATACTAAGGTACCCCTACTTTAGTACACCGACAGGAGCCCCCGGGCCTGGGCCATACACGGTGCCGAGCGTTGTTGGGCCAGGCCCAAAACAGTGCACGGGCACACGCGGCCCGCGGCGCGCCGTATCCCACTCCGTATCCACCGTGTCCCTCCCTAACGGCACGCGTCGATTGCGGCGTCATGGGAGAGATCGTGGCCTATTTCTTTAATGGGAAATGCGGAACGTCCCCCTCTTTCCCCTTAAAAGCAGGGGAAATAGGGGCAGTTCCTTCCATTCGCCCGTTGCTTCTTCCTCCTTCAGAAACCCCCGCCGCTCCCCTCCTCCCCGAAGGTCGAAAGAGAGCAGCGCTCCGCCCCCCTCCGCCGCCGCCAGCATCACCAGCGCCGTCGGCTTCCTCCACCGCCCCCGCCATGGCCCCGAAGGGCGAGAAGACGAAGGCCGCGAAGTCCGCCAAGGCGCTGAAGCTAGTAGCAATGCGGAAGAAGATGGCGGTCTTCCCGCTGAGGCTCAGTGCGGAGGAGCTGAAAGACAGCTTCTACCTCTTCTGGTCGAGGGAGACAAAGGCACATCCGCGCACCAAGGTACTCCCCGCCGTGGCCTGCGAGATGTTCCCGGGAGGCTATGCCTTTTTTGCTTTGTTCTTCTACTACGGGCTCTGCCCGCCCTTCTCGAAGTTCTTCTGTGATATCATGAACACCTACGGGTTTCATCTCCTTGACTTCACCCCAAACGCCGTCTTGACCATGGCCATTTTCGCACATCTATGCGAGAATTTCGTCGGAGTTTACCCCAATGTAGCCCTCTTCCGCCATTATTTCATACCTCGAGTCGAGTCAGGGTCACCGCTGTCTGGAGGGATCTCTTGGATCTTTAGGCTCCATAAGAAAGAGGCTTACTTGACGGGAGAGCTCCGCGGCAAGTGGGATGAGTGGAGGGCCAACTGGTGTTGGATCATAGAGGACGACCCACAGCAGTTCACTTCCCGGCGCCAAGTTGCAGTAGTGCGGGGCAATGACTGGAGTGACCTGGCCCCTGAGGACGACAAGCTGAAGATAGCCACCACTAGGATTCTTCGCCTCCGGCAAGCCAAGCTCACTGTAGGTGCTGTCGGGGCAGACTTCCTTCGTCGCTGCATCGCTCCCTTGCAGGAGGGGCAGAGGGCTGCTTGGGAGTTTGATAACGCGGCAGACATCATGAGGCTGCGCCCGGGCCTTAATTACAACTTCACTATCATAGAGCTCAATGCAATGCTTCAAGCGCTGTTCAAGTACGACTCCGCCCATCCAGAGTGATTTGCGCTGCCGCCGGGCGTAGTTCCGTTGTGCAACAACTCGTCGCTCAGCGCCATCCGCGCGGCGATGCCGTGGTGTGATTCCCACGGGATCGACCCCACTTGGCGGGAACCTTCTGACGAAGCCGTGCAGACGTTCTTTGACAACCTGGTGGAGCTGCCAATCAAACCCGACGAGAAGAGGGGACTCACCCATGACACTACCGACCAGGAGATGGCGTATATTGCCACCAGGTTGGAGGAGGCAGCTGCAGCCAGGGCCGCGGGCGAGTTCGGATATACTGTGGAGGAGGCGGATGCAGCGGAGGCGGTAAGTCGTGCCGAGGAGGAAGAGCTCCTCAAAGCTGGGAAGCTTGCCGGGCAACCTGCTGGGATAAGCGAGGCCGCCGAGCAAGGCGCAGAGTCGAGCGGGCCCGTCGAGCAGGGCGTCGGGTCAAGCGATCCCGTCGAAGACTCAGGCGGTTCGTTGAATCTCGACTCCTCTTCTTCGTCCTCGGGCCGCTCACCGCCGCCAGCGAGCCCTCCAGCTGTGCCGAGAAGGCGCCTTCACAAGACTGCAGACGCGACGGGGCGGCAGGCGGGCCAGCAGCCGCAGCGCTGCCCGACGCGCGCCGCTGCGACGGGCAAGGTCGCCAAGGGAGCGCCTCGTGCCTCAGTGGCAATAGGAGGGGGATCTTCTCGGACCGGCTCTACTGCTCCTTCCGCTCCTCGCGCTTCGGCGGCAACCGGAGCGGGGTCTTCTCAGACCACCGCCCCCGCTCCCGCCAAGCAGCCAAGGGAGCCCACTCCTCCAGCTCCTCGCTCCGGGACGCGCGAGCCGGACTTCGACTTCTCGGCGCTCAGCTCCGACGACGAGGAGGAGGAAGAGTAAGCCTTCGCGATTCTTGTTTTTCTTTGGTTTCCTGTTGATTCTTGTCTTGTACTACCTTTGCCTGATTCTGATCTTGTCTTTCTTCCAGGACCCTGGCCCAGAGGGTGGCGAAGAGGGCCAAAGTCCCGGTAATCGTCATTGAGGACGAGCCCGCCACCGCAGCAGGGGGTGCGCCTGCGTCAAGCTTGCCGGACCAGGCAGCTGCTCTCCAGAGCAGCCCCCAGCACAGCTCCCAGCGCAGCCCCCAGCGTAAGTCTTCCGTCCATTCTCCGCTTGTCGGGCGCGCGTGGGCTTCTTGTCCTCGTTGACGTTCTGTTTGTTTGTTGACTTGTGCAGAAGCAGAGCAGCAGCCTCAGGAGCGCCAGGAGATTGCTCCCGACGAGCCGCATGTCTCGACCTCTCCGCCAAGAAGGATCTCCCCGGCGAGGGAGGGCACTCCGCCAAGGGCGAGTACTCCGCCAAGGGCGAGCACTCCGGCAATGGATGGCGCTACTGGTCCTCCGCCGGCGGGAGTTTCCACCACGCCGCCGAGGGGGAACTCCCCGGCAACGAACCCCGTCGAAGAGGAGGCCCGTGCAGGTAAACTCTTGAACTTTTCTTTTCCTGAATTTCTCTTTTTGGATATTTGCTTGACTGTTATTTTCTTCTTTCTTCTTCTTTTCTTGTCTTCAGAACCGTCCGCAGCCGAGCCCATGGAGACGGAGGTCGCCGTCGAGGAGGACGTGCACGGCAACGCTGGTGACGCCGCCGCCACCGAGGAGGCGGCCGGTGCTGACGAGCCCGCCGCCGAAGAGGCAGCCAAGGCCGCTGGCGCGGCAGCTGAGGAGGGGACCGGCAGTCGCACTGACGGCCCCGAGGCCACAGGAGCGTCAAGCGCTGCGCCGGCTGCCGACCCTCCCGCTGCCGCAGCCGAGCCAGGCGCCTATCTGGAGGCCGGCAACGGGGTCTTCATCCAGCTCCCGTGGGCGTCCCTATCAAGGGCGCCTGCGGAGGGAGAGGTCTTCGACGGGGAGGTCCTCGCCTCTGCCGGGCTGAAGTTCGTCGACGCGCCCAGCAGCAGTAGCGAGCCCGAGGAGGAGCAGCTTTTGCGGAGGCTTCTGTCCTTGTACCGTGCCCGGCAGGCCAAGCTGGAGTCCCGAGAGGCTCTGGCCGCCAAGGCCAGCGTCGACTTGGAGAAACGTGCCGAAGAGCTCCGAGCCAACAACCAAGCGGCTCTCCGATCCTTGGCGGAGGAGCGAGAGCAGCTTGCCGAGGCGCATCAGGCCTTCATCCTGGAGAAGGCCGAAGCAGAGGAGCAGCAACGGCTCGTCGCCGAGGAGTTGTCCCGGCGAGAAGGTGAACTGACGCAGCGGAAGGTCGACCTCGATAGCCACGAGGACGAGCTTGCTGCGCGCGAACAGTCTCTTGGCGAAGCTCTGCAGGAAGCGAAGGACGCCGCTGCGGCTGCTGAGAACGCCAAGAGAGACTTGGAGGCGACGGTGGCGCAACTGGAGGTCTACTTGAAGACGAGCGAAGAGAAGGTTGCCGCACTTGTGTTGGAGAGGGAGAAGGACACCCACATCCACTCCGAGCTGCAGGTCCGCCTCTCCGACAAGGGCAAGGAGCTCGCCGTCGCCAAGGACTCCATCACCGATCTGGAGTTGAAACTTTCCACCCTCACCACATCACTTGACAGCGCCAGAGAGCGGGAGACGAAGCTGAAGGAGGACCTCAGGGGCGAGAGGGCACTGTTGGACAGTGCCGCTCTCTCCCAAAACAACTTTAGGCGAACCGTCGAGCTCTGGACGGAGGGCCTTGTCCTTGCCGCTACCAACATTGACAAGGAGCTGGAGCTGCTGGGGGCGGAGTATCTCGGGTACTCCACCGACGAGAATCTCCACCCCAGCGCCAAGCTTACCATGTTCCTCCAGGGCGTGGGGACGGCCATCCAGCAGCTCCGGGAAAAGATCCCCACGCAGCTGGCGAACGAGGCGGGCAGGCTTTGCACGGGCGTCTTGGAGAAGGTGCTGATGAAGATAGTCTTCCGCAACCCAGGACTCAACCTCAATAACGTCCTCAGGACATTGCCGCCCGACGCCGACCAGGAGGCGCTCAAGGCCCTTGTCGCACCTATTGTGGCCTAGGTGGGCAAGATCAAGAGAGTCGAGGGCGACTGCGCAGATTAGGCTATTTTTCTTTCTGCTTCCTTTGTCGCTGCCAACCATGTTATGAACAATAGTCTATTAGAACAGCGACAAGTCATTTTGTAATATAACTTTATTTTGGGTAGTTAATGCAATGTTATTTCCTTTACTTGACTTCCTTGCTTTGCATGCTTTAACCCTACGCTTTTAGGGAACTTGCCGGCGAAGGAACCCTTGCCGCGAGCGCTGAGTGCGGAACTTCAGCAGCCTGCTGGCAGTGTCGTTGCCGACAAGAGACCTTGTCGCAGCTAGTCGCAGCACACTTAGGTTGTTGAGCGAACTCGAAAATGAAGTAAGGGCGCGACACTTGTCGCAGCACGCTTAAGCCGTTGAGCGTGCTCGAAACAAAGTAAGGGCGCGGCTAGCCATGAGTTGGTTCCTCCGCGCACATGTTTTCCATACAAAGTGCGGTCGTTCAAGGAAGATAACTCAAAAATTTAAAAATTTGATTGCTCAAACTTTGGCGACTTAGCTTTTGTGTCGTTTGTTTCCCGGCAAGGCGAGGCTTTCTTGAATGGCACTTGGTGGCTTTCTTGAACGGCACTTGGTCCATACCACTGTCTCCTTCCCCCCCGGCAAACTTGTGCGCGAGGAAAACTTCTTCTGCTTGAGAGAAAAGAAAAGGGAGGAAACATAGATATGGAGCCTTGCGGCTCGTTATTGCTTACCGGGGATGCGTGCTGCACAAAGTGTCAGATAGTACATGCAAGAAAAATGAAAAGGCATGAAATGACAAGTTGTGCGAGGCACATAAGCTTTACTGATGCACGGGGTCTGCGCCCGGCTTTGTACAAAGGTTTACATGCAATAGCGGCAAGACTTGTACAAAAGGTGGTTGCCGGAACGGATCACAGCAACCGCGCCTTACGGGTAAAACTTGCGAAGATGCTCAATGTTCCAGGAGTTGCTCATCGGTAAGCCTTCTTCGGTCTCAAGGCGGACAGCGCCGGGCCTTGTGACTTGTTTCACCCGATAAGGGCCTTCCCACTTCGGCGTCAACTTGTTGGAAATCTTGGCGGACTGAACGCGCCGAAGAACAAGGTTGCCTTCCTCGAGACTTCTGGCTTTAACCTTGCGGCTATGGTAGCGGCGCAAGGCTTGCTGGTATCGAGCAGCTCGTACAGCAGCCTGAAGACGGTCCTCCTCAAGGAGCAGTGCGTCATCTTGTCGCAGCTGCTCTTGCTCGAGCTCATCGTAAGCGAGCACTCGAGGCGACCCGTATACGAGTTCTGTGGGGAGAACTGCCTCTGCTCCGTAGACAAGAGCAAAGGGTGTCTGTCCAGTGGCTCGATTTGGCGTCGTCCTGATCGACCAAAGAGCCGTTGGCAACTCCTCGATCCAGTTTCTCCCGCACTTGCGCAGCCTGTCGAAAGTTCTCGTCTTGAGTCCGCGCAACACTTCAGCGTTTGCCCTCTCCGCTTGGCCGTTGCTCCTCGGGTGAGCAACAGAAGCGAAGCAGACCTTGGCGCCAAGGTCTTGGACGTACTGCATGAAGGTGCGACTTGTGAATTGCGTGCCGTTGTCGGTGATGATCCTGTTAGGGATTCCGAAACGGCAAACAATTGACCTGAAGAACTTGACCGCTGACTGTGCGGTCACCTTTCTCACTAGTTCCACTTCCGGCCACTTTGTGAACTTGTCGATGGCGACATACAAGTACTCAAAGCCCCCGGCTGCGCGGGGAAAGGGGCCGAGGATGTCGAGCCCCCAGACCCAAAATGGCCAGGATAAAGGGATCGTCTGGAGATCTTGAGCTGGTTGATGTATCTGCTTGGAATGGAACTGGCATGCTTCACACTTGGTTACTTGCGCAGTTGCATCCTGGAGGGCTTCTGGCCAAAAGAAACCTTGCCGGAATGCTTTTCCGGCAAGTGCCCTGGCGCCAATGTGGTGGCACATATGCCTCCGTGTATCTCCGCCAACAGCTTTTGTCCATCTTCCCGGGAAATGCATTTCAATTTCACACCGTTGAGCCTTCTTCTGTATAGTTCGTTGCCGACAAACTGATACATACTTGACTGCCGGGTTACTCTTTCTGCTTCTTCTGGCTCTTCGGGAAGTTCTCTTGTTTGAAGGAACTGGACAATCTGCTGCGCCCATGCCGGAGCCTGCGGCTCGACGACAAGGACTAAAGGCATCTGTGCCGCTGCGGAAACGTCAGCTTCTGCGGCAAGAACTTGCGGTTTGGCCGGAGCTTGACGTTCCCCGGCAAGCTTGCCGGGGCAAAGCTTGTCGGGAACGCCTGCTTCAACTGTACAAACCCTAGGGTTTGCAGGAGCAGACTGTTCCTCAACAACTTTGTCGTTGATCTTGGGGACCTTATTGGCGGCGGCTTCAGGAAGTTCTGCCGGCAAGTAGTCACCAGAAACCAACTTTCTCTTCTTACTGTGTCCGGTCGATGGTGTTACGGATGGCTGGGTCAGATTGAGCACAAAGATCCCTGGTTCCACAGGTAACTTTAGTGCAGCACACTTAGACAGGCCGTCTGCGATGTCATTCTGAGCTCTCGGAACGTGCTCCATCTGCAGGCCTTCAAAGTGCTCTTCAAGCTTTCTCACTTCGTCGACGTATGCTTCCATCAACAGACTCTGGTAGCTCTTGTTCACATGGCGAACGACCAACTGTGAATCACCTCGCACAATCAGCTTCTTGATCCCAAGTTCCGCTGTGATTCTGAGGCCGGCAAGCAAACCTTCATACTCCGCAGTATTGTTCGTTGCTTGCTCCTTGGGAAAGTGCATTTGGACGACGTACTTGAGGTGTTCTCTGGTGGGCGCGACAAGCAACACGCCGGCACCGGCGCCTTGCAGCGAGAAAGCACCATCAAAGTACATGATCCATTCTTTGTTTGCTTCTTGGACGGGGATGCTCGTCTCTGGAATCTCTTCGTCTGGTGTTGGCGTCCATTCTGCTATGAATTCTGCCAATGCTCTACTCTGAATAGTTGAAGTACTTTCAAACTTGAGGCCAAAGCTTGACAGCTCCAGTGCCCACTCGACAATCCTGCCTGTCGCTTCTGGATTTTGCAGTATCCTCTTCAGCGGAAAGCGAGTGACCACTGTTATCTCATGTGCTTGGAAGTAATGGCGCAGCTTTCTTGAGGCCATGAGGAGGCCGAAAAGCAGCTTCTGCACCCCAGAGTACCTTGACCTAGCCCCCTGCAAGAGGGAACTGACAAAATAAACTGGGCGCTGCACCATCTTCTTCCGCACCTCTTCTTGCATCTGTGCAGACCCATCCTTGTCGGGACCAGAGCTTGTCGGGGAAGCCCCCTGCTTGTCGCTGGATGTGCTTGCTGGGGCTGTTGGCTCTTCATCTGCCTCCCTTTCCGCTACCAACGCAACACTAACCACTTGATTGGTTGCTGCTAAGTACAGCAGCAACTTCTCTTGTGGCTTAGGTGCGACATGTATTGGAGTGGAGGACAGGTACCTCTTCAAGTCATGTAGCGCTGCCTCCGCTTCCGGAGTCCATCTCATTGGACCTGCCTTTTTCAAGATTTTGAAAAACGGCAGGGCGCGTTCTGCGGACTTAGAAATGAACCTGCTGAGAGCAGCCACACAGCCGGCAAAGCCTTCGTACATCCTTGACGCGCTTTGGAGCTTCGATCTGCTCGATGGCTTTAATCTTGTCGGGATTGGCTTCAATCCCCCTCTGGGACACAAAGAACCCGAGAAGCTTGCCGGAGGGGACTCCGAACACGCACTTCTCAGGGTTAAGCTTGAGTTGTATCTTGCGCAGATTCGCAAAGGTTTCATCTAGATCTTGAATCAGGGTAGCCATGTCCTTGCTCTTGACCACTATATCATCCATGTAAGCTTCTACATTCCTGTGTATCTGTGGCTCAAAAGCAGTGTGGACTACCCACGCAAACGTTGAACCGGCATTCTTCAATCCAAAGGGCATGCGTATGAAGCAGTAAGTGCCACATGGAGTAATGAACGCGGTCTTCTCTTCATCTTCTTCAGCCATAAATATCTGGTGGTATCCCGAATAGGCATCAAGAAACGAAAGCAACTCACATCCAGCCGTGGAGTCAACAATCTGGTCAATGCGCAGCAAGGGAAATGGATCTTTGGGACAAGCTTTATTCACATCGGTGAAGTCTATACAAAGCCTCCACTTCCCATTTGCTTTGCGCACGACAACAGGGTTGGCCAGCCACGTGGGATGAAGTACGCCTCTGACAAGGCCTGCCGCTTCCAGCTTCTTGATTTCTTCTGCAATAAACTCTTGGCGCTCCACCGCTTGCTTTCTAACCTTCTGCTTGACGGGCCGCGCGTGAGGACAAACGGCAGGCTTGTGCTCAATTACTTTCCTGGGAACACCGGGGATGTCAGACGGTTGCCATGCAAACACGTCGACATTCGCCCGCAGGAAAGCAACGAGCGCGCTTTCCTATTTGGGGTCGAGCGTGGCACTGATGGTGAAAGTACCACCAGTGCCGTCCTCCTTGGCGGACACCTTCTTGGTTGCGGGTGGAGCTGCCATCGCCTCCTTGCACTTGCCGGTGGAGCTCGATGGTGCGTCCTCGACGGCAGCGCAGCACTCCAAAGAGGTGCGTTTGCCGGAGTGGGCCCCAGAACTCTTGCCGGGCTTGGTCTTGTTCTTCCCCCCGGGAGCTTCAGCGGCAAGTGTTTTACTATCTGTTGCGGCTGCTGCGTCCCGGTAAATCTTGTCGGCACAGATAAGGGCATCCTTCTTGTCGCCGGGGACAGAGATGACGCTTATCAGGCCTGGCATCTTGAGCATGTTGTAGGCATAATGAGAGGCTGCCATGAACTTGGCGAGCGCTGGACGGCCAAGTATCCCATTGTAAGGAAATGGGATATCGGCAATGTCAAAGGTGATCCTTTCAGTCCTGAAGTTCAGTTCTCCGCCAAAAGTCACTGGCAATATGATCTTCCCCTTCGGCTTGCTCCTTCCCGGGTTGATCCCTTGGAACGTGCCGGTCTCCTCGAGCTCGCTGTCGGGGATCTGGAGTTTCCGGACCACAGCAGAGGAGATCAGGTTCAGGCCGGCCCCACCGTCAACCAACATCTTGGTGACCTTGAGGTTGCGGATAGTTGGTAAAACCAACATCGGCAAGCACCCGACCGCAGTTGTGCGATCAGGGTGGTCCTCAATGTCAAAGATGATGGGCGTGCTGGACCACTTCAGAAGTTTGCGCGACTCGACGGGTGGTTCTGCCGCATTGACTTCCCGCACCCATTGTTTGAGTTGGCGGTGGGAAGTATGCAGAGAAGCTCCACCGTCTACGCACAAAACCTCTGTTGCCTTCTGGAACTCCTGCTCGCTGTTATCTCCGTCCTCCATGTCTTCGTTGTCGTCTTCGTCTTCGTCCTTGTCGCGGCCGCGGGGAGGTCTATCTCCTTGCCGCTGCTTGGCCTTGCCGCGGCGTCCTCCCCGGCCATTGAATGGCCGCTTCTTGCCGGACTCTCCTCCACCTCCCTGGGCCTTCTCCTTGTCGCGTCGCTCGTACTCAGCTTTCTGCTGCTCGACGAGGTACTCGACCCTTTTACAGTTCTGGAGGTCGTGACCCTTGGTGCGGTGGATCTTGCAGTACTGCTTGTCGGAGCCGTCCTGCTTGTCGGCGGCTGCTACAGTCTCCTTGCCGGAGCTGCCAGCCTGGGCTTTCTTGGCGCCAGCCTACTTGCCGGACTGCTCGACGACCAGTACTTCTTTGTTCTTCTTCTTCTTGTTGTTCCACCGCCGGTTCTTCTTTGCCGGGGCGGCGTCCTCACTATCTGTTCCCCCTGCTCCAGTATCCTCTCCGGGGAGTCTCCTCCCCTCCTCAGCGCGTGCGCACTTGTCGGCCAGGGCGCAAAGCTCACTGACGTCTCGGATCTTGCACATCGCCATTTCCTCCCTCATCCTGCGGTTACGCACGTTCTGGTGGAACGCGCTAATAACCGCGGCAGGGTGGACGTCTGGGATGTTGTGCTGGACGCGGCTGAATCTCTGGATATACTTCCGCAGGGACTCTCCTTCCTTCTGGGCAAGTATGTGAAGGTCGCTCTCCTGGCCATGGGGCTTGTGGCCACCCGTGAAGGCGCCGACAAACTGATGGCACAGGTCGGCCCAAGAAGAGATAGAGTTCTCCGACAAGTGCATAAGCCAAGATCTGACGTTCGGCTTGAGCACGAGCGGGAAGTAGTTTGCGAGTATTTTCTCGTCTCGTCCCCCGGCAGCCTGCACCGCAATGGTGTAGATGCTGAGAAACTCTGACGGATGTGTCTTGCCGTCGTACTTCTCGGGTACGTCGGGCTTGAAGTTCTTCATGCTGGGCCACTGGACTTGCCGCAGCTCACGGGTGAACGCAGGACAACCCGCCGCGTACGGCAATTTGCCTGGTTCTCCGGGCGCGTGCATGTCGACAGCGGGCCCAGCGCGCTGGTCGGATTGTCGCCGCGCTTCTCTTCGACGCTCGATGCGAGTTCGAGCGTCTTCTTGTCGTCTGTCGTCAAGGACTTGGCGTTGATCGCGGCGAGCTTGTGGATCCGACGACGCCGTGGAGTCGTCGTCAATGTTGATCCAGCGAGTCGGCGATTTCGTCCTTCGGGGCGGGGAGTGCACGGTAGTTGCACACCCGGCGGTCTTGTCGCCATCAGCCCGCGCCTGGCTAACTTGCCGCGGCCGCGACGTTGTCGGCTGCTGCGGAGTGTCGTTATTGGCGAAGGCGATGAGGCTTTGGATGGTGGCCCTCCAGTCGTCGGCCTTGTCCGCCGCTGGAGGGAAGTCGAGGAGTAACTGGGCTCGAGCTAGAGCTTCTGCTGGAGTGGCAGGGAGCGGTGGCGAACGGTGCGAGGAGCGAGATATGCTCGGACTTCTAACAGCGTTAGAAGGAGCAGCGTCTCGTCCCGGCGACCGCACCTTGCTTGTGCCAGCACGTTGGCCTTGAGCGTCCCACGAACCGCCAGCTTGACCTTGGCCCAGCAAGCGTATGGTACCTTGTGTACCACATCGCTGCCGGTCCGGCACCTCCTGAGACGAGCGCGGTGCATGCACGGACGTTGAGGTCTTGGAGTGCGCTCGGTCGTCCGTCTTATCCTTGGACTTGGCGGCGCCGTGAGTTTCCTCGCCGGCGTCCGTCCTTCCGCCGACGTCTCCCCCACCGGCCGTTGGCTCGGCGGCGGTGGGATCGACGCGGACGGGCCTGCTGCCTCCGAAGCCTTCTTCTTCGGCGGCATGTTGATGAAGTCGATGAAGTTGATGAGGTTGGTGGAGATTTCGTTCGCGTGAACACCGGATCGGATTCACGCAACCTCGACGCTCCCCCTACCTGGCGCGCCAAATATGTCGGGGAAACTTATCGCCCACGAACACCTATGGGACCGGAGCCCCTTTTCGGTACGGCAAGGGGGGCGGAGGATGCACAAAGAGCGGATCAAGGCGAGCACGCGAGCAGTTTACCCAGGTTCGGGCCGCACGGAGGCGTAAAAACCCTACTCCTGCCTTGGTTTGTATTGCGTTCTGAGCTCGGGAGCGGGAAGAACTGTAGTGTTGATCGCTAGCAGCACCGAGCGTGAGAGTGATCGAAGATCCGAACCCCCTCTACGTTGCGCATGGGCCTCCTTTTATAGGTCAAAGGGGTCACCGACAGGTGGCAACGCAGGTGAGGGTAAAAACGTAAAAACGGTGGCAGTTGGAACAGTGTATGCATAGTGCTCTATACCTAACCCTGACGACAGGGGACAAGGGCATTAAATGCCCGTCGCCGTCGCCCCAAACAGTGCAAAAAGCGTCCGTCAGGGCGCCTCCGTCCGCCACGATGGTGGCCTCGTCATCGCAGCTCGCCACCGTGTACCCCAGGCTGCACAGCCTTCCGCCACGTGCGCCTGGAAGGGCCCCAGGGTGACGCGTGGGCGGATGAGCTGGAGCGCGGGTACTTAGTGGAAGTTTGCCGCGGCAAGCGCCTTGCCGCGGCCGCCATCTTGTCGCGCCTGGGAGCTTGTCGCTCTCCGGGCCTTGCCGGGACGCGCGGCGCGTCGCGGCGAGTTTCATGAAATGTCGTGTTTGGCCTTCCCGGCAAGCTCCTCTTGCCAGGGTCTTGTACCAAAGAGGAGATCTTGAGCCTTGAGTGGCCTTCCCGGCAAGCTCCTCTTGCCGGGGCCTTGTTTCTTTAAGTTGAATACTTTGTTCTTGAATGGCTCCAAAGGAACCACAGTGGGCCTTGGTGGGCGCGCGGCAAGCCCTGCCACGGGGCGCTGCAACTGCCCGTGCACAAGTTCGGGATACTAAGGTACCCCTACTTTAGTACACCGACAGTGTACTTAACCACAACAATTTCCTAGTCATGCATTCGATTACGATGGGTGTGGTTCTTGTAAAGCTTCCTGACAAATCTGATGCAGACTATCTTCATTGTCATGTTTATGAGTGGAAAGACCACTCTGCTAGGTTCTCCAAGGTTGATGAGATGGCGATGGTGCCGGTAGACATCTCTCACGAAGTCCATGGCCTAGTCATTTATGTGGGGTACATCCCGTAGGTCGGTGCAAAGAAATAGTCTACAAAGTTTAATTAGTGCAACTTTGCTTATCTGTAGTAAGTACTACTTGTTCAGTACTTGATGTGTGTGTGCGAACCATGTATTGTATAGTACTGCCGCTTTTGTTGTGTGGTGAGTCCTGAGAACTGTCTATGTTAATGTTTGTCCACTCAATTCAGTTTGTATATTTTCAAGTATCTGGATCATCTTTTTTGTGAGGATGGTTTATCAATTATGCTTACACTCCAATATCTGTATGCATTGCAGGGTTTATCGCACCCACCAAGATTTCTAGTCCCATGGATGTTCGCTCCAAATGAGTTGTCACAATCTTTGGACTGTCCTGCTTGTAGGAGTAAGTGGGGGCCCTGCATGCCACCCGTTATTAGACAATCAACCTTCTATTTAGAACGTGAACAAAGTGATATCCTGGAAGGATTCACTCGTGTCACGTCAAGTAAATCTTATTGATTTACTGTCATGTTTTCTTACTTCTGCTGCAATTTTACGATGCATGTTTTGCAAATGGCACATTCGTTACATAATAAACCGTTTGGTTTGCTCTATGATATTTATTTTAGCAGGTTTCACTTCTTATGACGTGTCAGTAATGAAGGCACTGTGCATCACTTATATTACTGGACACAATTGGATAAGTCTATTGTATGAGTACAATCTAAAGCCCTGTGATGAACTGCAGTTTGTTTTAACAAACACGCCACAATTAGTCCTTCTCGCGATTAAAAGAAGTGAAGAAAAAGATGGGATCCAGGTCATGGAGCCTAGCGAAGTTAGAAATCTTAAGTATGAAATCATAGCAGACCAGAGACGATCGCTGTTGTCTCGGACATCGGTACCACCTTCAGCATCGAATCGAGCACCGACACCTCCTCTGATGGCACTGGCTCTAGCACTGACAGCTACAGCAGCTCAGTCTGATCCACCAGAGGATTGGGCATCGACCTCGTCAGCGGGACACGGGAACCTTCTTCGACACCGGCATCAGCTCCACAAGGAGAACCATCTTCGACAGCAGCATTGGCACTACCAGTCGCACCGGCACGTGCACCACCAACGGCTCCAGCACCTGCACCAACACTTGAAGTTGCACTTGCATCTGCCCCGGCCTGTGCAGCAGAAACGGAACCAGCACTTGCACACGCAATAGACTAGGCTACAGATCGCGCTGCATATATCAAAGTCCTTACAAAAATCGACATCTCCACCTTCTTGGTAAGCATTGGCAGCCCAAGTGCTTCTATCTTTTTTATTTCCATGGTGTTTCACATGATTCACTCTGTTGATCTAACTGTTTGTGTATGTCTTCTTGTTTGCAAATAGAGAATTCCTAGAGCAATAAGCCGGGCGACCGTGGCCGGGTTTCTCTTACCATGCGCATCCTTGGTGTGAATGAACCTTCAAAGTGCAACTAATCCCTGGGTGGTTTTGGTAATTCGTAACAACGTACAGCTCATTAAACTAATGTCCATTCAAGTTAAACATTTCAAGAAATTCAATGATTGGCATGGCATGGACTAAAGATGTGGACCTCTCAAAATGCTAAGGACAAGATTGGCAAAAGATCAAGACTCTTCATTTTCATTTCAGTGATCCAATATCACATTGAGTCCATAGGAAAGCCAATACTATTAAAAGGGGATGAGGTGTTGCTTAATGGATTACTTGCTCAAGTGCTTAGTGATATTGCTCCAAAACCCTCAATCACTTTCTCATTTCTAAATATGTCCAAAACTTAAAGTCAAACTCGGCCCCACCAATTTGATCTAACCTGCGCCACCGAGTTCATTTTACATAGCCACTACCAGAAACCCTAGGCAATTCGTTCACACTAATACGGATCTCGGTCTCACTGAGATGGCATTGCAAACTCTCTGTCTCCGTTCATAACATTTCGGTCTCACCAAGAAGAGCGATCGGTCCCATCGAGTTTGCATGGTAAACTCTCTATTTCCCTTCGTAACATTTCGGTCTCACCAAAAAGAGTGATCGGTCCCATGGAGTTTGCCTAACCAACTCTTTGTTTGATCTTTGCTGAAATCGGTCTCACCAAGTTCATGCAATCGGTCTCACCGAGATGAGGTTTTGCCCTAGCTCTAGCACATTTGTCCCACCGAGATTCCTAACATTCACATTTTGAACTGCTTCCATCTCACCGAGTTCCTCTATTTGGTCTGACCGAGTTGGGTCAAATGTGTGTAATAGTTGGATTTTGTGTGGAGGCTATACATACCCTTCCACCCCCATCTCCATTTTTGAGAGAGCCATCAGAACATGCCTACACTTACACTACTCATTTTCCGAGAGAGAACCACCTACTCATGTGTTGAGATCAAGACATTCCAATCCAACCACAAGAAACTTGATCTCTAGCCTTCCCCAAGTTTCTTTCCACTGAAATCATCTTTCCACCATAGCCAAATCTATGAGAGAGATTTGAGAGTTGGGGAGACTATCATTTTAAGCACAAGAGCAAGGAGTTCATCATCATCACACCATCTATTACCTTTTGGAGAGTGGTGTCTCCTAGATTGGGTAGGTGTCGCTTGGGAGCCTCCGACAAAGATTGTGGAGTTGAACCAAGAAGTTTGTAAGGGCAAGGAGATCACCTACTTCGTGAAGATCTACCCGAGTAAGGCAAGTCCTTCATGGGCGATGACCATGGTGGGATAGACAAGGTTGCTTCTTCGTGGACCCTTTGTGGGTGGAGCCCTTCGTGGACTCGCGCAACCGTTACCTTGCATGTGTTGAAGTCTCGATCAATGTGGAAGTATTATAGCACCACCTATCGGAACCACGCTAAAAATCTCCGTGTCTACATTGCGTTTGCCTTCCCTTTACCTTCAGATGCAATGTTTTACTTTCATATGCAATGTTTTACTTTCTGCTGCTACATTCTTAGAATTGCATGTGTAGGTTGGTTGCTTGACTTGTACTAATTGCAAAAATCTGCCAACACTTAAAATTGTGAAAAGGTTAGATTTTTATTTTGTCAAGTAGTCTAATTCCCCCCACCCTCTAGACCTACTTTCGATCCTACAAGTGGTATCAGAGCTTTGATCTCCATTTTCCTTGATTTCCATAGCTTTGGTGATCATGCCTTGGTTTCACAACCTAGGAGAGTATGGCGTCTAGTGAGGGAAATTTCCACCGTAGAGGTCCTTACTTTGATGGTACTAATTTTGCTAGTTGGAAACATAAGATGAAAATGCATATTCTTGGTCATAACCCCGCCATTTGGGCTATTGTGCACATTGGCTTGCAAGGTGGATACTTTGAGAATGGACGAGAACCGAATCGTGAAGCATGCGCGGAAGAATTGAAGATGTTGCAATACAATGCTCAAGCTTGCGACTTTCTTTTCAATGGATTGTGCCCATAAGACTTCAACAAAATCAGCCGTATTGAGAATGCAAAGGAAATTTGGGATACTTTGGTTGATATGCACGAATGTACCGAGTCCATCAAGGAATCCAAAATGGATGTGCTTCAAAGTCAACTAGACAAGTTCAAAATGAAGGATGGTGACAGAGTCGCTAAAATGTACTCTAGGCTTGCTCTCATCACAAATGAGATTGCTGGCTTCGGAAGCGAAGAGATGACCGACAGATTCATCATCAAGAAGATCCTAAGAGCCTTGGATGGAAAATACGATACCGTGTGCACCTTGATCCAGATGATGCCTAATTACAAAGATCTCAAGCCAACAGAAGTCATTAGTAGAATAGTTGCTCATGAGATGTCACTCAAGGATAAGGAAGAGCTCCACAACAAGTCTAGTGGTGCATACCAAGCCTCATGTGACGCTCCTAGAACATCAAGTGAGAAACAAGTCTTCAATGACGGTGAAGAACTTCAACAAGTTTTACAAGAGTTGAAGCAAAGAGAGAAGTTCCAAGTCAAGGTCCTACAATGACAAAAGATCTTCTAGTCGTGATCGCAATTGCTACAATTGTGGAAGACCCGGACACTACTCCAATGAGTGTATGACTCCCTACAAGAGGAGAGAAGAATCAACTAAAAGAAGGAGTAGAGATGATCGTTATGAACGAAGACCCTCTCGTAGAAGCAAGGATTCGGAAAGGAAGCATAAGTCATCAAAGAGCTACACAAGACGAAGACATCAAGCTCATGTTGGTGAATGGGTATCCGGCTCCGGCTCCAACAACTACTCCGAGAGAAGTTATCACTCAGACTCCGAATATACTCAAGATGAAGGTTTTGCCGGAATTGCTCTTGTGTCATGCAACTCCTACAATATATTTGACTCACCAAATGAAGTAATTGGAAGATGCTTCATGGCTAAAGGCCCAAAGGTATCACACCCCGAGTATCTTGATTTCAATAGTGGTGAAGATGATTTTCTAGGTGATGATGAGTTACTTGTTGACAATAATAATGATGAAATCTATGATGAATTTTCTATAAATCATGCTAATCAAGATGCATTGAACGACAATCATAAGAAGGAGGTTGAGCGTCTAACTAAAGAACTATACACTCTTAAGTTAGCTCATGAAACTACTTTGGAGGATGATCGAGAGCTTTTAAAGACTCATGAAAAGCTACACTTTGAAAAGCTCAATTTAGAGCAAGAGCATGGATTCTTAAAAGCAATCAATAATGATCTTCGAAAGAAAAGTTCTTCTTACATTGCCAAGCATTTACTCTTGTCTACTTACATGCCACATGTAAAATCTAGGAACAAAAACAAGAAAGATTCTTCTTCTAGTAGTAACAATAATCATGTTTAATCCAATATTGTTGCTTCTAGTAGTTCTCTTGATTCCACTAATGATTCTCTTAGCCAAGTTACACTTGAGAAAGAAAATATCTTATTGAAGGGAATTAGAGAGAAAGGTGTTTATAAGAGCCTTGCCGGGAGTAAGCAATTTGAGGAAATTGTACGCAAGTAAGGAAGGCACCAGAAGAATTAAGGTGTTGGTTTTGAATGAAAGTTCAATGCCAATGGAGTTGAGTGGGAAGAAGATCAATACCCCAAGATGAAGTTTGTTCCTCAACAAGACGACCCCACTTCTTTCAAGCGAACATAAGCTCAAGATGATCTTCCACCACAAGACCACAAGCTAAAAGGCAAGGACAAGCTTAAAGAAGAGATTGATTCATTTGGAGAAGCTCCCTAGGCCTTGGTCAAGTGGGTTCCCACGACTACTTCAAGTTCTACCTCATCAAGTACGACTACAACACCAAGGATTCCCATCAACTTGATGTGGACCCCAAAGAATAAGAACTAGAGAGTTCTTGATGGTGACTCCGCCAACATACTCCACTCATATTCATTTTGGCAAGGACAAGTGCAATCAACTTCCACATCTTGCATTAATTCAAGGAGTCACAAACCCTCTTGTTGGTAAGACAAGGGACAAGGTAACCTAATGCTTTCATGGACATTATCATATGTGTGTTTCACTCTATGTCTATGGATATCGTTGTGTGTTCCTTGTGGGACTAACCCATGCAGGTATTGAAAGTCTAACTCACTCCAATGGATTGCTGTAACACCCCAAAAATTCTGACCTTGATCTATAAATCAATTTTTTTACCAGGAGTTTAAACCTTTCATTCTCTGGATTTTCTTTGGTTTCAGAACCACTTTTTCTTTTGAAATTATGGAGTTTTTGCCCTAGTGAAAACTTTTCAGATATGTTATTTGGACTTAAATGCCCTACCCAAGAAATACAATTCTCTTATTAGTGGGCTCATTTGAATTATTATTTTTTCTAAGCTATATCACTTAAAGTGATTTTTCATTAGTTTAGAGCTCCATTTGCACTACAACCCTTTGATAGATTTATTAAAAAATTCCACAAAAATTTAGGGATGTCATGTGAAGTCCCTACATCACTTTTATGCAAAAACCCTTTGGTGTACTTTGAAAAAGTTGAGCAAAACATCCTCTTTTGCTCTCTGGTCCAGATTGACATTTTCTACTGCAACCCTATTTTAACTTGCTCTTTTTAACCATGAATTTTCTCCTGCATGTTGTCCTCCCAACAAAACCCTTAAGTCCAGGAGATTGGGCCATTTGGATCATTTTTGGTCCATGCAATAATGCCTTCTAGTTTCTGTCCAAAATTGATTTTCTCAAAGACTTACACATGCAAGTTTTTAGTTTTGCCCAACTAACCTTGTCACCTTCTCCTACACCTAAAGAGGCATTGGTCTGGAGTTTTTGGCCACCCCAAGAGATTCCTAGATTACCATAGCATTCTGTCAAACACCTTGTGTGCATGGCCAGTTTTGGCTTCGTTTTTAGTTTGCATTGTGGACTTGATCCCTGACCAAGCCACCACGTCCACTAATCTCCTTGCAAACTCTAACCTAGACCTGTTAATCCCCAGCCTCTCCAAGCCCTCTAGCATGCGCTGGCATTACGTCGAGCACCTAGCGTGCGTGCTCTGGGCGCGGCCAGAGCGCGCGTTTTGCACATGCGTGCGCCCTAGTCGCCACGTCTTGCTGCCGCCCTCTCTCGCGCCCGTTCTGACCCTTGGCCACTTGCAGCCAGCACCCCGACTCCTCCCTCACCGCAGAGCCGCCCTGGCCCCCTCCTGGCGCCCCACAGCACCACCACCGCAAGACGCCACCGTCGCTCCGACCAGCTCTGCCATGGACGGCGCCGCCCGAGCCACTCCAGCCCGCCAGCTGCCCTCTGGAACAGCTCGAGCTCATCCACGAGCCCGTCTGCTAGCGCCCGTCGCCCTGCCAGCTACAAAACGGCGGTTCGCCGGCGTCCTTATCCACGGCCGCGGAACCGACCTAGTTACGCCATAAATGGAGACCCCCGAGCTCATCCAAACCCCCAGGCAGCCTCAGGCCATCCCTCTAGAGCCCCCCATGGCCAGCAATCGACGGAAGGAGGCTTTCTTCCCCGACTCCGATCAGTTGGGCCGCCGCCACGCTCCGGTGCCGTGCGTCGCAAGCAGAGCCTCCCCCGTCCATCCAGTGCTGCCATCCCCCACCCCTCGATCGTGTGGAGCCTCCCAACCTCTCAGCGTCGATCGGGAGCCATCATAGCCCAAAACCCCAATCCACCAGAAGCTGCCGTCTGCCACGAAGCTCGCCACCGGAGACTCCCTGCGTCCCCGCCAGCCTATCGACCACCGGAAGGGCCGCCCTGGACTGGCGGATCCATCCCTGCCCTCAGACTACCGTGGGGAGCCGTCAATCACCAGCGTTGATCGCCGGAGCTCCGTCGCCGCTCGAACAGAGGTGGAAGAAGATGCGGGCGACTGGTCAAACCTGACCAGTGGGCCCAAAGGACCCACTGTCAGTGACCCCGAGCCGGCCCGCGTGGTTTAAGTGAAAGCGTAAAACCTAGAGTGCGTCTTCTCTGCCCCAAAAACGTATTCTCATTCGAACCGTTTTCTTTTTCTGTTTTTATTTAAAAACGGAACTTTGACTGAACTTTGACTGGCTACAGCTTTTTAAATATAAGTCCAAATGACTTGATTCTTTTTCTGTTGTTCCTCAAATTTTGTCTAGTTTATTTTCATATTTAGTTGAAATTTTTCCAGACAACTTTTTTGTGCTGTTTTGAAGCAATGTGTTGATTTCATATTCTCTCAAATAGGATTTTTGAAGAGGGAGAAAACTTTCAAAAGTTTTGGAATGCACTTTACCTCTCCACTACTTGAAGGCAAGCATTTTTGAACCCTAGCACAATACTTATGAGTGTTGTTGATACGATTACAACGTCACCTTGATATGGATGCATTCATTTTTTTTTCATATGTGATGATATGATCATAACCATGAGTGCATGATGTAGACTCCTTGCTGTGAAAAATTAATATGCGTGACGGTGATCCCCCTCGTATGCCTTTCATGCCTAATGGAAGAAAGCCGTGAAAGCCGCGATCTTGTGTAGACACGAGCTTGTCACTAGTTCCTCGTCGGGACGGTGGAGCCCGGTATGGCATGGTGGGGCATGACGAGGGGTGATTCCGACTGTTGATGTGGAATATATTGGTTATGCTAATCATACAAGTGATGCTTGAACCTCCTAAGTTGACCGTAGATCGAGTCTTGTTCCAGTAACCCCATACTTGTTTCGTGCTACCACTTGTCCCTGCCACATGTAGGGTACGGTTCACTAAATTGCCGACCCCTGTTCTAGCACACACCGTACAGAGAGGCCATGGTGGAAGATACCGGCTGCATCCGGTAGACATGCCACCTGGTCCGGGGGCATGGGTGTTTTCGGTTGGAGCCGAAGGGGGTAGCTTCCCCAGTTGCGCGCGTTATAAATTTTGTGATCCCATGCTAGTCGAGGTTGCAGCCTCCCCACTTAGAGTTTGGCTTAACGGGTGTCCTGGGTGATTCCAGACACTGGTAAGTTAGGCTGGTGTGTGCGGTCAGGTGTGTCTTCAAATTAAAAGACCGTAGACGGAATTAGTCCCGATGGACTAAAGGAATCCGTTATTCGTGGGAAAAGAGTACACCCTCTGTAGAGATTAAATCTATTCGAATAGCCGTGTCCCTGGGTTAGGACTACAGTCTGGGATGGGCCAAGCGTCGTTCTTAGTGTCGGTCTTTGGAGGAGAAACTACTAAAACAGAACATGGATCATAACTTGTGACCTATGATGACTGTTACTATTATTATTATTTTGGACTAACCCTTTATATTATTTGAGTTATTGAGTATCCCTGGGATGGTTCCACCTCCTGGATATTCACTATCTTTTCTTTTATTTATAAGCCCTTTATGTGGTGTCGCTGAGACGCCCGACTGTGGCATGCTTGCTATTTCTTTTATTTATAAGCCCTTTATGTGGTGTCGCTCAGACGCCCGACTGTGGCATGATTGTTATTTATATTCCTTATAAGCCCTTTATGTGGTGTCGCTCAGACGCTCGACTGTGGCATGATTGTTATTTATATTCCTTATAAGCCCTTTATGTGGTGTCGCTCAGATGCCCGACTGTGGCATGATTGTTATTTATTTCCCTTATAAGCCCTTTATGTGGTGTCGCTCAGACGCCCGACTATGGCATGCTTGCTTTTTATTTTATTGTCACTTCGGGATTGCATATTCAAATTTACATGGATAACCTGCTTGCATCATGAATTATCGTTTCATAATTAACAATGTGATCATCGAAAAATTATGAGTATGATTACCTCCGGTTATATTGCTCCCGCGTTCATAATGTTTGCGAGTACATTCAAAGTACTCACTGGCTTGTCCCTGGCTATTGTCTTGGCCAGATTTCCTGCATGGAGAGGAGCGTTGCGACGACTACCCCGGAACCTACGCAAGGTGACAGCAGCCTCGCGAAGATAGGAATTAACCTGGTCAGCTATTCCCGTGGGAAATGGAGTCCCACAGACAGCGATGTGCTATAGACCGCTTCCGCCATCAGCCACTAGAAACCTTGTGTTGGACTCACAGGCCAGAATGGTCTTGTACTACATATTTTGTATTTTTGCTTGGAATTTCTGTATCAAGTGGTGCCTCATCAGCTAACCGTAATCCTGGGGCTGGTGAGCACAAGGGCCACTTTTGGGGATTCAATACCCCAAAAACCCGGTCCTGACAATTGCTCCAAATGATCTACATCAACATTGAGCATCCACATCTTCAACATCTACATGAAGTCATCATCGACAAAACCCAAGGTTAGTTCATCCCTCTAAGGGGGGATATCACATCTAGGGGGAGCTTGGAGCTTTGCTCTAAGAATTGAGCTAAAGAAACTCAAATGATGTGAACACAACAATGCTTTATGTAAAAGTGGTAACCCCACTTGTGCTTAAACAATGAGTATGACCTATGATCAAATGTTCTCATTTGACTCCTAAGTCAACATACTGATATATAGATGACCTAGTCATCGCCAATTGCTTGATAGATGCTAGAGTGTTTGTGCATGCTTTGCCACATGTTTTATTTGCCATCTTATTGTGTGAGCATGTTGGTTGCATAATTTTCTCCATTCGAGGACATCCATTTGTTGCTTTGATTGTTTGATTTTTATTTTTTCCAAATGGATGGACAAGAATGCCTAAGTTCTCCCTCTAGCTATCTATGATTTTCTCATCTCAAACTCTATTCATGCTACATCACAAAGTTTGAACAGGTCGAATTCGGACCCTCTGGGCTCGGAGCCATCGATCTGTCAAGGACTTAAACTTCCAAAACCTATTAATGCATCTCGGTCAGACCAACTCATCGCACTCGGTCTCACCGAATACATTAAGTTGATCTATGTTTTCATGCCGGTGCAACCGATTAGAACAATTCGGTCACACCGAGTTGCTGTAACTGCTAGCAGTTTTGCATCTCGATGTCACCGAGTCGTTCCACTCGGTCACACCGACAGTGACTGGGTATATATACCGTGGGTTGAAAATTTGGAAATTCCTCCAAACCACTTGACCGCACCTCCCAGCTCTGCCGCCCCCTTAGTCTCCGGATCATCGCCGGTGCCTCCTGCCGTAGGTCTCCGCCGCCGTCAATGGGAATCTCACCACCGTTGCCACTGTAGCGAGTTTGTCGCCAAGTTAGGGTACGAACTCGATCCCTTTGTGCTTTCTCTAATTCTGATTCTTGCACAAAGATCATTGCCATTATTCTTACCATGATTGAGATCAATCTATCCACTGAAAAATTCCATTAGAATATATTTGATGCAAAAACGTAGGGTTAGGTTTCAGCCGAACTCATCTCGGACCGACCGATCTGAGGATCTTGGTCTCACCGATTTGGCTCAGGCCATTGCACAAGTACAACTCGGCCTGACCGAAGTGTACTGATCGGTGTGACTGAAATCACTTACTCTGTGAAACCCTAGCATCTTGGAGTCACCAAACTACATTTCGGTCTAACCGAAACTGTGTGTTTTGACTGTTCATGCTTCGATGTCACCGAGTTTGTAAAATCAATAGCTCCAAAATGCTTTCTACAGAAAACTAAAGTTAAGTTTTTGTCTCAATATTTTTCCAAAATAGCTATACTTTGTGATGGTCATCCACTCTATCTATACCCAACTATTCACAGGGTCAGTTTTAGCTATGTCAGAGGACATTTATAACCAGAATAGGCCAGAAGAGCAATTGAACCTAACTGAGGACACTAGTCCCTCAAGCAGTCATGATGATGGTAGTAGAAGCACTCCAAGCAACTCGCCTAAGGCTGCTATTAGGAAAAGAAAGAAGAGAACCTCAGAAAGTGAGGATGAGGATTTTTTGCTGAGGAAGTCACCTCCAAGGAGAAAGTACTCCGAAAGGAGTATGCTGCTGGTGGTGCCACCAACCCTAGTATGCCAAAGAATGCTCCTGCTCAGAGGAAGCCTATGTCAAAAGCCAGAGCCTCAACTCAACAAACTATGGAGTTTACTCTTGAACCAAGGGAAGATGGGGCTGCTGGAGGAAAGAAAAGGAATGAGAGAGGAGCCATTGGAGAACCATCTATGATGAGAGAATCTGAATAAGAAGAGGAGGATGAAGATCCTGTTGCACCTCCACCAAAGACTCAAAAGCTTATGGGGATGCCATAAGGACTGGGGCTACTCCATCGAAGCCCAAGTCTGCCCCAATGCCTCCAACTCAAGCTCAAGCCTCCAAGTCTACTGCACCCAAGAGATCCACCAGAATCATATCTGTTGCTGAG
This sequence comes from Secale cereale, assembly GCA_902687465.1. Classification (NCBI taxonomy): domain Eukaryota; kingdom Viridiplantae; phylum Streptophyta; class Magnoliopsida; order Poales; family Poaceae; genus Secale; species Secale cereale. The sequence goes on along the minus strand of LR738715.1, from coordinate 253,306,569 downwards.
AAGAACAAGGCCCCAGTGCCTGAGGCTCTAGAAGATGAAGACCAACAAGTGCTCAGAAGATTGAAGCCCAAGATTCCAGATCACAATGATGATCATCCAATGGCTAAAAATATGAAGGGA
>LR738715.1:253174624-253286825 GCA_902687465.1 Secale cereale | reverse complement strand
AGCCTTGCCTCTAAGACTAGCTCAAGTGTTGTTGGTGATCACATTTTCTGAATCTTAGGATATCATTAAGTGTAACTATGATCCTAAAACAACATTGACATTATGACGTTCGAAGAACAATCATATTTAATTGACCCAAACTTGTTTGTTATGAATTTAGCTAATATCATATGTGTTCAATTGTAATAACACAGAGTGTTAGCATGTGTTTTAGTTCCTCAGGCAATGAGAGTGTCTCGGTCACTTCCTACTAGGCAGTGGGCTTTGGGGTTGCTCAAACGTCATCTATAACAAGGTGATCATAACGACAACTTTCAGGCTCACCGGAAAGTTTGACAAGTGACTGGACAGCTCGAGAGTGGGATTTTCTCCTCCAGTGATAGAGAGATGCTCTTAGGGCCCTCTCGGTGTGCTGTTATCGATCATCGTCTGGCCAGACACAGGTGACTACGTCACGGGGATGCCAGAACACATTAACGAGAAAGAAGAATAAAACCTGTAACGGGAGCAACGGTATAGTGAGCATGATGATGACTCGGGAGGATACCGATGCACACCAGGTTTGTAAAGTATCACGAAGCAAAGGGAATATCACTTGATAACCAAAGGTTCACTCAAATATCAATCGTGTAATCATAGGGAACGATATGGATGTCCACGGTTCCGCTATCGGTCATAGAACGAAGGGGTTTTGTTCATGTCTATGATTTGCCAAACCTATGTGGTCACAAGCTTAAGATAATCACAATCTGCTGAGTGTATTGGTGCGGGAGTGATTAGAATATATTTGTTAAATTGTTTCACAAATATCTGGAATAGTTCCGAGAGGTTCCGGAAGCGTTTCGGGGTCACTCGAAGGGTCTCGATGAATATCGGGTGATACCGGGTATTAACGATTAATATACATACATATTATATATATATATATATATATATATATATATATATATATATATATATATGTGTGTGTGTGTGTGTGTGTGTGTGTGTGTGTGTGTGTGTAAAATGTTTCCGGGGATGTTAAATTATAAATATAATGCTCTGTTTTTTTAGAACAAAGATATATTTAATTTAATATCAGTGGGCCTAAAAAGGCCAAGAGGTGGAAGGAAACTTGGGCCACAAGGGCCCAAGTGGAGTAGGTGCCTCCCTTTCCTAAGGAAGGGGGGGCGAATCCTACTAGTGTGGAGTCCAGCTCCTCCCCCTGGTGTGGCTGCCCAAGGAGGCTATTTATCCTTGGTGGCAGCCCTCCTCTCCCCCTCCAACCTATATATACTAGAGGATTTCCACCGTTTGAATATACAAGTTTTGGAGCCTCCTCTAGTTGATTTAGTTCTAGTTCTAGTTGGTCCTAGTTGACTAATTAGAGCTAGCCCTAGCCACCTCTAATACCTATAATTAGAAGCCCAGTGTGGTTCTAATCTCCTCCCTCTAATTCTCCGTCGATGATTAGCTCTGGAAGGTGAAGCATTGGCGGATCGTGAAGATCGTACGCTTGCAACCAAGTAGAGAGGTCGTGCTTTCGGTCTTCCGTTCGAGGGATCATTCGAGGGCCGTTTGTGGGATCGCCATCGAAGTTCGAGGGACTTCAAGTATGATCTACACCAACTCGTCTACTTCTGCTACACTCCAGAGTCTGTAACGATCATTGCTCACAACCCGTTATGCATCTTCATATTGTTCTTGGGTGATCATAGGTGTGAAACATTTATTTTCTACTATGTTTCCCAACAGTGGCATCATGAGATGGTTTATGAGTAGATGCAGGTTGCAATCTAGATCACATATTATATGTGAGGGTTGATGTTCTTGCTATGCTTCCCACGAATGTTGCTTCGATTCAATTTATTGGTAGAATGATGTAGTGTTGCTACAAGGTTTTGACAATTGATCGAATCTAGCCATCGACGATCGGCTCACAGTTCCTTGGGCTACATCATAGTCGGGAATACTAAACCTTCGCATACACAAGATGGTACCAAAGATGGATGATCTTCAAGGGGGTCATGCGTATTGATGAAGTTTAGTGTGGGGGACAAGACTTTTAATTAAGTCTCCCTTTCACACACCCTGAAACTTAATCTAGCATCAAGAACGCGCCTTGTTGTGCTTACGTAGGTAGCTAGTCTTAATTGATAAAACTGATTAACCACGCAACTTAAATTTTCCTAAAGCCGATTAGAGGACGTCTAACTTGGTTTTGTAGGGTTTGCATATGATGTGGTATAGCCATCGTCATGATAATGAGTCTATGTATGAGATGGTTATATGTTGTAATGTTAAGTGGCCTGCGCATCATGGCATGATGGACGAAGCCACGAGATTTCCACCTTAATGTAAATATCATAGAGATAGGTTATAGGTCATGGTGGCAAGATGTACATGGAGAATCCTAACGAGGAGAAGGTGTACCAGGCGTGGGACAAGGAGCTATAATTTCGTACCTCGACGGAATTCCATATTTTGGTGCCACGACAACGTTTTATGAAACAGTCACCATGGTAACATTTTCTGAAATTGCCGTCACAGCAATGTTTTTGAAAATTGCCACGATAACGAAATATTGGCTGTCACATTGCTTAAACTGGAGATTGAAGACGATCATCGAGGACTCCCGGCGCCCAGGGCTATACCATGTCATGCTATTATGAATTGCCTCAGATAATTGCCCCTTTATTGTTTGCACCCTTTGATTACGCAGAAGTCAATTATTAGGATGATCTCTCATAGTGAAAAATCAAGTTGAAAGGTGATCTTCCGAGTGTTGCAGCCCTCTATAACACGTAGTGCTACGGAGTGCGTCATGTCCACATGAGTACAAATGGATCGTGAAGTGTAAGGTGAGGGATGGTCATATCATGCGTGCAGATAGCACTCGGTTGTCTTGAAGTTCTAGCAGAATTGTTTTGAGCTCAGAGCACAAAGCATCGAAAGATGAACAAGAGTCATATGGAGATACAATCGCAAAATCTTACCCACCGGTTGAAATTCTCGTCATCAGTGATGCACACGTTGATGGATGAGAACTAGACTTGTATCTTGAATCACTTAAAGTCAATTGTGAGAGATATTGATTTGAGTGGGAGTACAACTATGTATTAATTTAGTTTAATGACTAGTGCAAATTAATTATGAATAATGTCTCTGTGTAGTTTGCATTATAGTTGTAGAGTTATGGCTCACGGTTCCACCCTTGTTATTGAAATTGATTAATTATTATTTATCTGGTTGAATCTTTATGATTGAGAGGATCGTCCTAAAAGTGTCAAGAAGGATTTTTTTGCCTACCGCATGTTTGCAATGTTATCCTACTAATACTATGGATGACGAGACTTATGTCCTTCAATCCAAAAGTTGATATTGCATTATGGTCTGCTTGCTTCCGAGAAATCCGAACTTCAAAATGTTTGGGATAGTTATGTGATATTCTTGGAACTGCTAATTGTTTTCAAAAACAAACAAAGATAAAAAGATATGAAATATCTAAAGTAGTGTTTTGTTTGCAAGTTCTAATGAAGTGTTCAACTATATCTAAGACTGAAATGCGTAAGATCCGAAAGAACGCCGGTCATGAGTTGATGGCGAAAACTGAAAGAGAAACAACCAAACCAAAGGATTTAATGAGATTTACATGCCTAGGGAAGTTCAGCGCTCGTGCCACTCTTAAAAGTTAGATGATTCTTCTGATGAGTGGGAGACATATTGAAAGTAAAACTATAAGAAGTTTAGAGGCAGAAACAAAAGAAGACTATAGTGTCCAGCTCATGTATGAATATCATACAAGTTATAATATGTAGAGAAAGTCGGTCAATTAAAGTGTGATTCTTGAGAATTGTGGTTAAATTGTTAAACAATAAAATTCTTTGGAATTGTGGTTAAAAGTTGAACACAAGGAATACGACTCAATTGCATGATGTTGCGAATGAATGCAAGAATTACTATGGCCTAATGACCAACAAATTAATGAGGTTAAAGTATGTAAAAGTTGTGATAATTTTTCATCAACATATTACCTCTGAATTTATTGTCATAATTCATTTTAGAGTTTTGTACACTCTAGCCCATTGCATAGAAATTGCGAGGAGGTTGTTTATAAAAGAAAAATAGTTGTTCGATGTAATGAACAAAAGGGCCATACTCCTGTTGTGAATAGGATGAAAGTTATGAATACTCATGAGAATTAAACATCTATAACACAGACGCTAAATGTTGCAAGACTAAAAGAATACCACATATGTGTGGCACTGCATTTAGTCACATTGAAGAAACCCGCATGGAGAAATTCCATAGTGATGGATTTTTGAGTTATATGATTATGAATCATCATACCCTTGAAACTTTTTCCAAACTGTGAAGCAAACTAAAATACCGTTCACGAGCAACAAAATAATTGGAACATATTGATGTGTGTAGTCCAATAAGTGTTGTTGTAAACAGTGGACTTATCTATCTTCAAGGATGACTCAAGTAGATATTTATATTTACTAATTGAGACATGACTCTGGATCTTTTGAAATGGTTGGAAAGATTTTCATAAAGAAGTAGAAATTATTGTAACAAGGAAATTATGTTTCTACAATTGGATTGTAGAAAAGAATATTTGAGTTACAAATTTGGCGAATGTCTGATGAAGTGTAAAATAATTTATGGCTTACACCTACTAGAGACACCACTAAGAGTAGTGTTTTGACTAGATGTAATCAAACTATGTATGAAATAGTGAGATCAGAGATGACATTAATCAATTTTGCCATTATACTCTTAATGTGATGCTTTAGAGACTATGGCTTTTACACTAAAAAGGAGTGCCATCAAGTCTATAAGATATGTGCTACTTTGTAGGTTATCCCAAATAGTTGTGTATTCCTCTATCACTACGCCAAGGCAAAGTGTTTTGCCACAAAGTGCGGAAATTTTGAAGAAAATATTTTCTACAAAAGATTGAGTGGGAGGACAGTGCGGATAGACAAGATTATAGAATCTTCATGATTAGATCAAAGAAAAAGAAACACTAGAAGTGGTTTTAAGATTTCTTACCGTGAGTGATACAGAAGTCTCAACATAGGATATAGACACTTTGGTAGAACTCGCAAGTGAACTTTATAGGTTGGGGATATTCATGCAAACCTTCATGGTGCGCAAACGAAATATTGTTGAACAAACAATGAACCTATGATACACGGAGAAGTGTTGGTGGGCCTTGACTCCGAAATTGGCTATACGCCAAAATAATCTGAGATAGTATCCATACACATAATTCAAGCTTCAAACTTGATGGACCCTCTGAAAGAATTAGAGTCTAAAATGTAGTGATGGGTCTATAGATTGACAATGATAAAAATGTTTTGTAATGCTTGGCTTGTTGCAAATAAAGTTTATGACAAGATCAAGGAGTTGATTATGCAGAGATTGTCTCATCATAATAATACCTAAAGTCAATTCTGATTAAACTAGCAATTACTAAATATCTCAATTATGAGATATAACAGATGGATGTCAAAATAATTCCCATGATATGGAAATGAAACCAAGGTTGTATATTTGATACGGTCCAAGGTAATTTTGTCAATCCAGAGATTGCTAGTAAGTGTGCGAACTTCAAGAGATCCTATAAAGATCTGAAGCAAGCATAGTGAAGTTGGAATCTTTGTTTTGATGAATTGGTCGGATAATATGATTTCATCGATAGAAGCAAAGATGCTTGTATGTACCAGAAAGTAAGTGGGAGCATGATAATATTTCTAAACACTATGTGTGCATGACACATTGTTGATTGGAAATTATATAAATTTCTCTACACGGATTAAAACTTTATTGAAACTAGTTTTCTAGTAAAGCACTTTGGCAATATAGTCCTCGGATTTGGAATTATAATCTATGGACATAGTAGTGCCTAATCAAGGCTTAGCCAAAATACATATTGACAAAATACTAAAGAAATTTAGTATGAAAATTGCCAACAAGTGTTTCTTGTCAAAGACACATGGAAGGAGTTCTTAGCAAGAATCAATATCTTGAATACTGATGAGTGAAATACACGATTTCAATCACACTTGTGTTAATTCCATGGTATGTAAGTAACCAGATATGTCCAAGTACTCCAAGTAAGTTGTGAGTAAAGTTACTAGAATGGTCAAATTGTTGATCATATGACAACAGTGAACATATCGTTAAGTATCGATGACGCGTTTTTCGCATACAGAGAAAATGAAAGGATTGTTCTAAAGAGTTACATCAATACATGTTTGATGTAAGTAGTACATCGACAAAAACCATCATTCGGTGCTCCAAGCGAATTTTGATTTCAATTATTTATGGTGGCACGGTAAATTGGAATTGGTCCAAGAGAGTTACTGTGGTGAATTCTATAATAGAAGGTTGGGTATAATGTTGCTTTAGAAGCAACAAAAGTGGGTGATGAATCAGAGTTTTATGAACTTGGATTGGTTTCTAGCTAATTGTGCAAATAGAACTATTCTCAATAGTAGTTCTATAGCTCAATCTGAGGAATCAAAGTTCATGTCAGTGATTCAATACATACAAAGCCGGTTTCACACATATTATAAATTTATGTGAAAGCATGAAAGATGCACTGAAATGCAAATAATACACACACATTTGGAGTTGTCAAGATCCGATAGGACGAAGTCTATACCACATGTGAAAGGATCAATATGGTTGACTAGAGGGGGGTGAATAGGCAACTAACAATTTTTAGCTTTTCTTGACCAAATTAAACATAGCATCAAATAGGTTGTCTAGATATGCAACTAGGTAAGCGACCTATATGATGCAACAACAAGCACACAAGCAAGCAAGGGATACAATACAATAAGAGCTTGCACAAGTAAAGGTAAGAGATGACCAAGAGTGGAACCGGTGAAGACGAGGATGTGTTACCGAAGTTCCTTCCCTTTGAGAGGAAGTACGTCTCCGTTAGAGCGGAGTGGAGGCACAATGCTCCCCAAGATGCCACTAAGGCCACCCTATTCTACTCACGCCCTCACACAATGCGAGATGCCATGATTCCACTACTTCTGCCCTTGAAGGCGGCGACCGAACCTTTTCAAACAAGGTTGGGACTATCTCCACAACTGAATTGGAGGCTCCCAACGACACAATGAAGCTTCACCACAATGGAATATGGCTTCGAGGTGACCTCAACTATCTACGGTGCTCAAACACCCAAGAGTAACAAGATCCGCAAGGGATTAGTGGGGGGAATCCAATTTCACTAGGTGGAAGTGTAGATCGGGGCCACCTCAACCAATCCCTAGAAAATAAAGAAGTTTGATTGGCGAGGGAGAGAGATTGGGCAAAAATGGAGCTTTCAGCAATAATGGAGCTTGGGGAGGGAAGAGGTGGTCTTCTTGGGGAAGAAGACCCCCTTTATATAGTGGGATAAAAGATCCAACTGTTATCCACTAGCTCAGCCTGCGACAAGCGGTACTACCGCAACTGGTCGCAATACTACTGTAGGCTAGTCCGGTACTACCGCATGTGGAGCAGTGACCAGGCGAGACCCTGTTGCACTAGGCAGCGAGTGGTACTACCGCACGCCCTTGTAGTACTATCGCAAGGCAGGGCTCAACTAGAATGGGAGACGGCACAGACGAAATAAAATACGTATGTGGCTACTTCGTTGAGTAAAGGACTGTGCAAAAGTCCGGCACGGTACGACCACTCACAGGGAGCGGTATTACCACGTAGGGGCGGAAGTAAAAAATTACTTCCGCACCTACTGCCGTGTTCACCAGCGCCTAGGCAGGAGGTAGCGGTACTACCGCTTGCAAGGCGCGATACTACCGTAGGGCCCTGTGGTAGTACCGCGTGACCGAGCGGTACTACTGCAGGGCCCTACGGTACTACTGCTCTAGTGAGCAGTACTACTGCATGCCCCAGACAGTGTAGCACTAGACAACCTTCATTTTGCAGAGGCACGGATAACACGGATGGTGCTCCATTGAAGCGAAGGAAAGTGGTGCAAAGGAACAGATGTGTACGTGGTGATTCTACCATAACCTTTCCGAAGCGGACCCCCTCTTAATAGTACGGCTTTCCTACGACTCAAATCCACCAAAAAGAAACGTAGAGAAATGTCGTATTCGATAGGCTCCAAGGGGCAACGAATTCTTGTGCCTAGACATTAGATATCTGAAATGCTCAATGCACACGATTAGTCCGCAAGAGTACTATCATCAATCACCAAAACCACATAGGGAGAAATATGCCCCTACAATCTCCCCCTTTTTGGTAGATTGATGACAATACGGGATTTGCATACAAGGATAGGAATGAGCAAAAGCAAACCCCAACATCTATAAAATATAGACATGCTTTGGACTGCACAACACACACACTAGGATCAACACTCCCCCTATATTTTATAAACGAGGCAATCCTTGCAACAATATAAAGGACACTAAGCATGGAAGAAAGGCAAAGTAAGTGAGCATGAAGTAACAGGGCACAAGATAATAGGCTCACAAACTACTAAACATACTAAACAATATGGATAAGCTTGAGTGCATATGTCTCACACCATATGATAGAGTCTTGATATGTCTCCAACATATCTATAATTTTTTATTGTTCCATGCTATTATATTATCCTTCTAGGATGTTTAATGGGCTTTGTTATACACTTTTATATGATTTTTGGGACTAACCTATGAACCCAGAGCCCAGTGCCAGTTTCTGTTTTTCTCCCGTTTTAGGGTTTCGCAGAAAGGGAATATCAAACGGAGCCCAATTGACCTGAAAATCAACGGAGATCATTTTTGGACCAGAAGAAGCCCACAGAGTGCTGGAGAGGGATGAGAGGACCCACAGGCTGCCCACGAGGGTGGGAGGCATGCCCCCCTACTGGGCACGCCCCCCTGCCTCGTGGACAGCCCGTAGCCCCCCTTTGCTTGGCCCCGACTCCAACACCTCCTATATATACACAAACCTCCAAAAAATAACCTAGATCGGGACTTCCACCGCCGAAAGCCTCTGGTGCCACCAAAAACCAATCTAGACCGTATTCCGGCACCCTGCCGGAGGGGGAATCCCTCTCCGATGGCTATCTTCATCATCCCGGCGCTCTCCATGACGAGGAGGGAGTAGTCCAGCCTCGGGGCTGAGGGTATGTATCAGTAGCTATGTGTTTGATCTCTCTCTCGTGTTCTTGAGATGGCACGATCTTGATGTATCGCGAGCTTTGCTATTTTAGTTGGATCTTATGATGCTTCTCCCCCTCTACTCTCTTGTAATGGATTGAGTTTTCCCTTTGAAGTTATCTTGTCGGATTGAGTCTTTAATGATTTGAGAACACTTGATGTATGTCTTGCATGTGTTTATCTGTGGTGACAATGGGATATCACGTGATTCACTTGATGTATGTTTTGGTGATCAACTTGCGGGTTCCGTGACCTTGGGAATCTATGCATAGGGGTTGGCACACATTTTCGCCTTGACTTTCCAGTAGAAACTTTAGGGCACTCTTCGAAGTTCTTTCTGTTGGTTGAATAGATGATTCGGAGATTGTGTGATGCATATCGTATAATCATGCCCATGGATACTTGAGGTGACAATGGAGTATCTAGGTGACATTAGGATTTTGATTGATTTGTGTCTTAAGGTGTCATTCTAGTATGAACTCTATGATAGATTGAACGTTACTACGGACTATTGAATAGATCGATTAGAAAGAATAACTTTGAGGGGGTTTCGTACCCTACCATAATCTCCTCATTTGTTCTCCACTATTAGTGACTTTGGAGTGACTCTTTGTTGCATGTTGAGGGCTAGTAATATGATCCAATTATGTTATCCTCGTTGAGAGAACTTTCACTAGTGAAAGTATGAACCCTAGGCCTTGTTTCCTATCATTGCAACACCGTTTATGCTCACTTTTATCTTTAGTTACCTTGCTGTTTTTATATTTTCAAATTACAAAAACCTATATCTACTATCCATATTGCACTTGTATCACCATCTCTTCGCCGAGCTAGTGCACCTATACAATTTACCATTGTATTGGATGTGTTGTGACACAAGAGACTCTTTGTTATTTGGTTGCAGGGTTGTTTGAGAGAGACCATCTGCACTTGGAGGCCCAACAACGTCTACAAGAAAAAGGTTGCGTAGTAGACATCAAGATCTTTTCTGGCACCGTTGCTGGGGAGGTTAGTGCTTGAAGGTATATCTTTAGATCTTGCAATCGAATCTTGTAGTTTCTTGTTTTATCACTAGTTTAGTTTATAAAAGAATACTACAAAAAAAGGAATTAAGGTTACCTCATATGCTTCATCTTTTTAATATCTTTCGTGAAAATAATGGGAAGGAAAATTGTGCTCAAGTACTAGAAGAAGAATTACATAGAATGCTTGGCATAAAATATGTGCATGATGAGCATGATTGCAATGTTGTTAGTGTGAATCCTTTGAATATCCATGATGCTAATGATATGCAAAGCCACAAGCTTGGGAAAGCTATGTTTGATGAAGATGATATTTTTAGTCCCCAAAGTTTTGATAAGCAAAATTATTATGATGAAAGCATGCCTCTTATTTATGATGATTATATTGATGAAAGTTGGTTTGGAGAGGTCATGACTTTATTTAGTGATGAATCCACTATTTCGGAAGGGGCTCCAATTGATTATGAGAACAAAGTTGCTATCTATGATGATTATTGTGATGACTTGTATGCTATTAAGAATAATGAGAACCATGAAACTTGTCATCATGATTTTAGTTTTCAATTGGATTATGCCTCACGTGATAATTATTTGGTTGAGTGGAATTTTGCTTATGTGGAGAGTAATAAAATTTATATGCTTGGGGATCATGACAAGAATGCTTTATGTGATAGTTATATTGTTGAACTCATTCATGATACTGCTGAAAATTATTATGAGGGAGGAACATATGCTTGTAGGAATTGCAATAATATAAAGTTTCCTCTCTATGTGTTGAAAATCTTGAAGTTATGCTCGTTTTCCCTTCCTATGCTAGTTGATTATCGTTCCCATAAGATGTTTGCTCACAAAATCCCTATGCATAGGAAGTGGGTTAGACTTAAATGTGCTATTCATATGCTTCATGATGCTCCCATTATGTTTCAATCCTTATCTTTTATGTGAGCATCATTATGCCTAGCTAGGGGTGTTAAACGATAGCGCTTGTTGGGAGGCAACCCAACTTTATTTTATTTTCTTTGCTTTCGCTTCTATTTAGGAATAAATATTGCATCTAGCTTCTGTTTAGATGTGGTTTTGTGTTTTAATTAGTGTTTGTGCCAAGTAGAACCTTTGGGAAGACTTGTGTGAAGTTTATATGATCTTGCTGTGAAAAACAGAATCGTTAGCGCTCGCTAGATTGGTCACCAGATTTTACTGGAGTGTGCTATTTAGTTGATTCTTTTTGCAGATGATTAATAGACAAATTCCCCATGTTTACCAAATTATTTCAATTTTTTGGAGTTACATAAGTGTGCGAAAGTTACAGATTGCTACACACTGTTCTGTTTTTTGACAAATTCTGTTTTTCGTGTGTTGTTTGCTTATTTCAATGCATCTATGAGTAGTATTGGAGGATATGAATCATAGAAAAGTTGGAATACAGTAGGTTTAACACCAATATAAACAAAGAATGAATTCATTACAGTACCTTTGAGTAGTGGTTTGTTTTCTTATACTAATGGAGCTCATGAGATTTTTGTCTAAGTTTTGTGTTGTGAAGTTTTCAAGTTTTGAGTATTGCTTCGATGGACTATGGAACAAAGATTGGAAAGAGCCTAAGCTTGGGGATGCCCAAGGCACCCAAATGTAAAATTCAAGGACAACCCAAATCCTAAGCTTGGGGATGCCCCGGGAAGGCATCCCCTCTTCCATCTTCATCTATCGGTAACTATACTCGGAGCTATATTTTTATTCACCACATGATATGTGTTTTACTTGGAGCGTCATGCATAATTTGAGTATTCGCTTGTTAGTTTGCCACAATTATCCTTTCTGTACACACCTTTTTGAGAGAGTTAAATATGGCCTAGGAATTGTTAGAACACTCTATGTGCTTCACTTATATCTTTTGAGTTGGTTAGTTTTTGCTCTAGTGCTTCACTTATATATTTTAGAGCACGGTGGTAATTATATTTTGTAGAAATTGTTGATCTCTCATGCTTCACTTATATCCTTTTTAGAGACTATTAAAACAGCATGTTAATGTGCTTTGGCTATAAAACTAGCCTTCACATGATAGGCATCCAAGATCAATGTAGTAAAGACTTTCACACTAAGTGCATTGAATATGATGAGAAGTTGGATGCTTGATAATTGTTTTGAGAGATGAGGAGAATGATAATAGAGTCATGCTAGTGGAGTTATTATGAAATTGAGAAATGCTTGTGTTGAAGTTAGTGATTCCCGTAGCATGCACGTATGGTGAACCGCTATGTGACGAAGTTAGAGCATGAGGTATTTGTAGAGTGTCATCCTTTGTGTGGAGGTCGGGGGCGCGCGATGGTTAACTCCTACCAACCTCCCCCCTAGGAGCATGCGTTGATTGCTTTGTTTTGATGACTCTAAATTTTTGCAATAAGTATATGAGTTCTTATGACTAATGTTGAGTCCATGGATATTACGCACTCTCACCCTTCCACCATTGCTAGCCTCTCTTGTACCGCACAACTTTCGCCGGTACCATACACCCACTATATATCCTTCCTCAAAACAGCCACCATACCTACCTATCATGGCATTTCCATAGCCATTCTGAGATATATTGCCATGCAACTTTCCACCGTTCCGTTCATATGACACGCTTCATATTGTCATATTGCCATGCATGATCATGTAGGTGACATCGTATTTGTGGCAAAGCCACCATGCGTAATTCTTCATACATGTCACTCTTGTTTCATTGCATATCCCGGTACACCGCCAGAGGCATTCATGTAGAGTCATACTTGTTCTAGTATCGAGTTGTAATATCGAGTTGTAAATCAATAAAAGTGTGATGATCATCATTATTAGAGCATTGTCCCACGTGAGGAAAGGCCAATAAAAAAAGAGATGGCCCAAAAAAATATAGAGAGGGGCTAAAAAAAGAGAAAGCCCCTCCAAAAAAAATGAGAGAAAAGAGAGAAGCGACAATTGCTACTATCCTTTTCCACACTTGTGCTTCAAAGTAGCACCATGTTCTTCATGATAGAGAGTCTCATGTTTAGTCACTTTCATTTACTAGTGGGAATTTTCATTATAGAACTTGGCATGTATATTCCAATGATGGGCTTCCTCAAATGCCCTAGGTCTCCGTGAGCAAGCAAGTTGGATGCACAACCACTAGTTTATTTTGTTGAGCTTTCATACATATTTAGCTCCAGTGCATCCGTTGCATGGCAATCCCTACTCACTCACATTGATATCTATTGATGGGCATCTCCATATCCCGTTGATACGCCTAGTCGATATGAGACTATCTCCCTCCTTTTTGTCTTCTCCACAACCACCTCTCTATTCCACATAGTGCTATATCCATGGCTCACGCTCATGTATTGCGTGAAAGTTGAAAGGTTTGAAAGAATAGAGTATGAAAACAAGTGCTTGGCTGAAACCGGGGTTGTGCATGATATGAATATTTTGTGTGATGAATAGGGAGCATAGCCAGACTATCTGATTTTGTAGGGATAACTATCTTTAGCCATGGAATTTTGAGAAGACATGATTGCTTTGTTAGTATGCTTGAAGTATTATTACTTCTTATGTCAATATAGACTTTTGTCTTGAATCTTTTAGATCTGAACATTCATGCCACAATAAAGAGAATTACATTGAAAATTATGTTGGTTAGCATTCCACATCACAAAAATTGTTTTTATCATTTACCTACTCGAGGAGGAGCAGGAATTAAGCTTGGGGATGCTTGATACGTCTCCAACGTATCTATAATTTTTGAATTTTCCAGGCTAATATATTATCCTTATAGGATGTTTAATTGGCTTTGTTATACACTTTATATGATTTTTGGGACTAACCTATTAACCCAGAGCCTAGTGCCAGTTTCTGTTTTTCTCCTGTTTTAGGGTTTCGTAGGAAAGGAATATCAAACGGAGCCCAGTTGACCTGAAAATCAATGGAGATCATTTTTGGGCCAGAAGAAGCCCACGGAGTGCCGGAGGGGGGCGAGAGGACCCACGGGCTGCCCACGAGGGTGGGGGGCGCCCCCCTACTGGGCGCGCCTCCTGCCTCGTGGACAGCCCGTAGCCCCCCTTTGCTTGGCCCCGACTCCAACACCTCCTATATATATAGAAACCTTCAAAAAATAACCTAGATCGGGAGTTCCGCCACCGAAAGCCTCTGGTGCCACCAAAAACCAATCTAGACCCTGTTCCAGCACCCTGCCGGAGGGGGAATCCCTCTCCAGTGGCTATCTTCATCATCCCGGCGCTCTCCATGACGAGGAGGGAGTAGTCCACCCTCGGGCCTGAGGGTATGTATTAGTAGCTATGTGTTTGATCTCTCTCTCATGTTCTTGAGATGGCATGATCTTGATGTATCGCGAGCTTCGCTATTTTAGTTGGATCTTATGATGCTTCTCCCCCTCTACTCTCTTGTAATGGATTTAGTTTTCCCTTTGAAGTTATCTTGTCGGTTGAGTCTTTAAGGATTTGAGAACACTTGATGGATGTCTTGCATGTGTTTATATGTGGTGACAATGGGATATCACGTGATTCAGTTGATGTATGTTTTGGTGATCAAATTGCAGGTTCCGTGACCTTGGGAATCTATGCATTGGGGTTGGCACACATTTTCATCTTGACTTTTCGATAGAAACTTTGGGGCACTCTTTGAAGTTCTTTGTGTTGGTTGAATAGATGATTATGAGATTGTGTGATGCATATCGTATAATCATGCCCACGGATACTTGAGGTGACAATGGTGTTGTGGAACGTAGTATTTTAAAATTTTCCTACGATCACGGAAGATCTATCTACCAGAAGCATAGTAACGAGAGGGGAGAGTGTGTCTACATACCCTTGTAGACCGGAAACGGAAGCGTCAAGTGACGCGGTTGATGTAGTCGAACTTCTTCGCGATTCAACCGATCAAGCACCGAAAGTACGACACATCCACGTTCAGCACATGTTCAGCTTGATGACGTCTCAAGAGCTCTTGGATCAATTGAGCTTCACGGGTGAGTTTCGTCAGCACGACGGTGTGGTGACGGATATGATGAAGTTACCGGCGCAGGGCTTCGCCTAAGCACTGCAACGGTATGATCGAGGTGTGTTTCTGTGGAGGGGGGCACCGCACACGGCTGGAAAGATCAACTAGTTTTTTCTAGGGTGCCCCCTGCCCCCGTATAAAAAGGAGTAAGGGGGAAGGCCAGCCGGCCCTCTATGGCGCGCCAGGAGTGGCAATCCTACTAGGAATAGGATTGCAATCCTATTCCTAGTAGGAGTCCACCAAAAAGGAGAGAGGGGGAAGGAAGGAGAGGTCGAGGGAGAGGGAAAGAGGGGCCGCGCCCCCTTCCCCTAGTCCTATTCGGGCTGCCCCTTGGGAGGGGGCGCGCCACCTCCTGGCTACTGCCATCTTTCTCCCCTATGGCCCACCAGGGCCCAACATTCCCCCGGGGGGTTACGGTAACCCCCCGGCACTCCGGTTAATTCCGAAACTTTCCGGAACACTTCCGGTGTCTGAATATAGTTGTCTAATATATCAATCTTTACGTCTCGGACATTTCGAGACTCCTCGTCATGTCCGTGATCTTATCCGGGACTCTGAACTACCTTCGGTGCATAAAAACTCATAAACTCATAATACCGATCGTCATCAAACGTTAAGCGTGCGGACCCTACGGGTTCAAGAACTATGTAGACATGACCGAGACTTATCTCTGGTCAATTACCAATAGCGGAACATGGATGCTCATATTGGCCCCTACATAATCTACGAAGATCTTTATCGGTCAAACCGCATAACAACATACGTTGTTCCCTTTGTCATCGGTATGTTACTTGCCCAAGATTCGATCGTCGGTATCTCAATACCTAGTTCAATCTCATTACCGGCAAGTCTCTTCACTCGTTCCGTAATACATTATCTCGTGACTAACTCATTAGTCATTTGCTTGCAAGGCTTATTATGATGTGTATTATCGAGAGGGCCCAGAGATACCTCTCCGACAGTCGGAGTGACAAATCCTATTCTTGATCTATGCCAACACCACGAATACCTTCGGAGACACCTGTAGAGCATCTTTATAATCACCGAGTTACGTTGTGACGTTTGATAGCACACAAGTTGTTCCTCCAGTATACGGGAGTTGCATAATCTCATAGTCATAGGAACATGTATAAGTCATGAAGAAAGCAATAGCAGTAAAACTAAACGATCATAGTGCTAAGCTAACGAATGGGTCTTGTCCATCACATCATTCTCCTAATGATGTGATCCCGTTGATCAAATGACAATTCATGTCTATGGTAAGGAAACATAACCATCTTTGATCAATGAGCTAGTCTAGTAGAGGCATACTGGGGACACTCTGTTTTGTCTATGTATTCACACATGTACTAAGTTTCCGGTTAATACAATTCTAGCATGAATAATAAACATTTATCATGATATAAGGAAAAGAAAATAACATTATTATTGCCTCTAGTTCATATTTCCTTCAGTCTCCCACTAGCACTAGAGTCAATAATCTAGTTCACATCTCCATGTGATTTAATACTGATAGTTCACATCGTTATGTGAATAGCACCCATTGTTCACATCGCCATGTGACCAACACCCAAAAGGGTTTACTAGAGTTAATAATCTAGTTCACATCGCTATGTGATTAACACCCAAGAGTAATAAGGTGTGATCATGTTTTGCTTTGTGAGAGAAGTTTAGTCAACGGGTCTGTCACATTCAGACCCGTATGTATTTTGCAAATTTCCATGTCAACAATGCTCTGCATGGAGCTACTCTAGCTAATTCCTCCCACTTTCAATATGTATCCAGATTGAGACTTAGAGTCATCTAAATCAGTGTCAAATCTTGCATTGACGTAACTCTTTACGACGAACTCTTTATCACCTCCATAACTGAGAAACATTTCCTTAGTCCTCTTAGGTAACTAAGGATAATCTTGACCGCTGTCTAGTTGTGGGGACCCCGACTTAAGAGTCGAGATCACCGAATGCACATGTACAGTGATCCCAGAGATCAATGCTCACTGAACACACAGAAGCTGAATAACAAGAGTCTTACATCCATACATACCATCTTACACAAATTAAAGCCATTATGGCCAAGTCTTACATAGATAAAGCCTCAAGGGTTGAATAGCAAATAACTCAAATAGCGGAAGTCTTCGATGGTAAGTAGAACCCATGCCATCTGCCTTAACCCAACATGCATTCTGACTGGGATAGCGTCCTAGTTCGCATGTTCGTCTCCATAGAACTCTTCTTCATATTCCTGTTCCTCCATGCCTGTCCAATTAAATAACCAGTGGCAAGCCAATGAGTACTTTGAATGTACTCGCAAGAAACCCATGATTTGGTTCAAAGTAACAATGCAATAGAGTAACAATGAGCAATCTAGCTGTGAGCTAGAATAAATATTCTACCATCAAGTGTATGCATCAATAACTCACGTAACCTCGAAGACAGGTTACCAATATCAACATGAATATGATTCAGCTCAACGAGTCAAGTCACCACCTTGACTCATCACACACACAATCTTTCACCGATGTAATAAAACTCTGGACATAGTTTAAGTAGCACCACCCAACTGTCCATGACCGTGGACACGTCTATTCGAATAGTTTTACACTCTGCAGAGGTTGCGCACTTTACCCACAAGATCCGAGAAGCTTTCGTGTCACCCACGATCCCGCAGTACCTCAAGTACTCGGGGGAAGCACCCGGTCATTATCTTTCCTTAGACGACACTAACACAGAGTCCACTCGTTGGTACACGGACCTCGAGTACAAACAATAGATCATGGGACTTGCCCTAATTTCAATGTCACGCGTACCCGAAGGGACCAACGGTGTGTCCGGTGCCCTGTAAAAACAGTCATGGTCGTCTATCCAAGCACGACCCCGTCCCGGGAAAGACCTCAAGTCTTCCCGTCACTAGTAATGCGGGCACCATGCTAGTATCGGCCTTAGTAATCAATAAAGCCCCGTCCCATAAGGGGTAGAGTGGTTGCACATCTTTGGTTGGGACGGTAGTCACACATAAATCTAATCCATCATTTCACCCATGCACAAGATCTTTACCGGCACATCACTTCTTCCTCAAGTGATGACCTAACTCAATATCACCCTCGGGCATTAGGGGCACCCGATGGGGTTTTATGAAAAGATTGCAACCACGAAGGTTTCATGGCATGCATGCATCACTAAGCATCACTACAAACCATTTGCATGACATCTAGCACATAGCAAGATCATGAGTAAGCATGCTCATGTGGTGGTTCATAACTAGGTCACCACCATAACTCTTATTATCATGCATTCGGAAACAAACGAGTTCCGAAGAACACAAGTGTATCATGGTCAAAGGGCTGCTTGCCTGGATTGGCTTGGTCTTCAAAGTCTTCAAATCCTTCCCCTTCTCCTTCTTCAGCAACCTCGTCAAATACGTTATCTAATCGTCGCAAAATAACAACGGGAAAATAAGACCACAATAAAAACAGAAAAATCAAAGTGCTCATAAAAATGTCAACTTATTTTTGTTAAATACTAGAGGGAAAACTAAGATGGCAAAAATTCTTAGTTGGAGTTTTGGAGTTGCAGAATGGGATCTAAGGATTTTTGAACAGAAGTTTTAATGTTCAAATTTGAATTTAAATTTGAACAAAACAGAAAAGGTTCATGGATATGTGTGAAAGTGACATCATTAAATAGGTTGGAATTTTACAAGATTTTAGGAGTTGGAATTAATTCATTTGGACAATTATTTATTTCTGTGAAATTATTTGAAATAATCACAGAAAAGAAAAAGAGAAAAGGCATTGTGCCACTAGGCCAGAACGGCCACAGTGCACGGCCAGGGCTAATAGCCCACCGCACGGGAGCCAGCGCGTGCGCGCCAGGTTTTTGAACCTGACGGGCGGGGCCCGGCGGTCGTGGAAGAGAGGGGAGAGAGAGAGAGCGGTGAGGATGACAGGCGGGGCCCGCCTGTCATCTTCAACCTTGCGGTCAAAGCGACGGCGAGCTCACCGGCAGCGATTCCGGGCATGGCGAGGCGAGCTACGGGCAGGAATGGGTTCGGCAGTGAGTCGCCGTTCCAGTGGTGGTGGTGCGGCTCGCCGGAGAGGCCTGGTTCGTCGGCGGCAAGGTGGAACGGCGGAGGAGCGTCGGGAGGTTGCTGGCTGGCTCGCTCCGGGCTGCAATAGGAGTGGCAGAAGGAGGGGAATGGGTCAGTGAGGTACGGCGGCTCCAGATCGAGCAAGAGTTGGGGCTGAGAGGGGCTGTACTGCGAGATCTCCGGTTGCCCGACGCGGCGGAGCTCCGGTCGATCCCGAGCACTGAGGCTTCCTGAGGGCGAGTGGGTGGTTCTGGAGTGCTACTGGGGATGTGGGGAGGAGATGGGTGCCGTTGGAGAGGCTCGGGGCGTGCTTATATAGCCGAGCCCCGGTCCACCGTGGACTCGTGCGCCGGCAAGGTCACGGGCGAGGCCAGAGGCCGTGCATGCGCTTGCGTTCGAGTCGGGGAGGTTCATGGGTGAGGTCTACGCCTAGTAGAGGGGAGAGGAGGAGCGGGGGATGCTCCAGAGGGCGCGCGCATGTGAGGCCGACGAGTGGAGCTTGCGGGCGGCCGGCGCGCGTGCGAGGGCGGCCACTAGAGGGAGGAGGAGGAGGGGGACAGCGCAGGGGGAGGTCGTAGACGTCGAGGCGCATCGGTAGGCGCAAGGGGGGAGCACGAGGTGGTCGGAGGCGAGCGATTGGGCGAAGCTATAGTGCGGGTGCGCACTGTAGCGCGCTCTGGAGCGAGCTTATCGCATGCCATGGCATGCCATTGGCTCTCTGGGCGTGTCCGCCGTGTCTGGGGGGTCCAGCACGAAGTAGACGACTCAGCTGTGGCTTTGGATGCTCTGGATGATCAGTGAGAGTGGAGTGAAGCTGGTAAGTAGGTAGAATTTTGCTGTCTAGCAAGGTAACTTAGGGTTTTCACCCCTCAATTATGGATCTGTGGACATGGGGGAGTTACTGGAGGTAGAATGTAACTAGATGAAGCTGTGGTAGAAAGCTGAGGCAAAAGTAAATAGTAAAAGAGGTCAAGATGATGGTTTTGGTAAAATGGCAGAAGGTGTTTGATCAAGTTTTGGTCAAGCAAATGATCCCCACTAGCCATGACACTTAACAGGATTGAATGTCATATGAAAATAGGGTGTTTCACCAAATTTGGGCTCATTTGAAGAAACTAGCCAATGTAACTTTGGTGAACCCTAGAAAACAACAGAAATGGCTTCATCTTGTTTAAGTCAAGCTAATCATCTCCCCTTGATGCACCACTTGGTGTAGTTTCATCATTTGGGGTTATGATCATGCCCACAAAGTTTGAAGCTCCAGGTAAAAAGTTGGTAATGTAAAGTTGTTCAAATTTGCATTTGAACAGAAATGGTTTTGGGGTATTATGATCAAGTTACCCTACTCTAAATCTTGTGCCATTTGGTCTAGATGCCTTATTAGGCCTCTCTAGCATGTGCACCAAGTTTGAGGGCATTTGAATAAGTTTGGCTATGTAAAGTTGCTCAAACTTCAAATATGGACAGAATGGTTATGAAGAGTTTTGAGGATGTTATCTTGCTTCCCAAGGCATGGGGCTTGGCAAGATCATCAAATATGTCAAATATGACATAACAGAATTTTCCTGGAATTTTTGGAGAATATTTCCTTTGTAAATATTTCAAAAGCTTGAAATATCCAGAAAGGGTTTTAGAGGGATTAGCCCATTATTTTGAACATGACCAAGTGTTGAAACTCTTATATATGGACAATATATGTCCTATGAGTCTCCCTGAATTTTGGCAAATATTTTTGAAATACTTAAATATTTTTTCCCTATTAAAGACCATTTCTGGCCTTAAGAAAAAGCTTCTAAATAAAATAGGAAAATAACTTTTAAAATTATACTTTTCTGGTTTCTGGGAGTCCTATTACTACTAGGTCTCAAATATACTTTTTGAAATAATTTTCTCACCCTAAATCAAGTACTTGCAGTGCAAACCTCAATTTAGGGGTTTTTGGAATACTAAATTTTGAAAATACATTTTGGCCAAATTAATTTTATAAGAAAATACTATACTGCTATATAACACTTGGCATGATCATTGGGCAGAAGTTTCGGGTAAGGAGATGAATTCTACAAGAGGTAATAGTTGACTTTAATGAGCACATGAAAAGCACATGAAGAAAAACTCAATTCCGAATAAAAGCCAAATGATGCCAAAAAAAAATTTGCTGGTCCAAATTTTCATGCTTCATTGATGCAAATGACATGTTACAAAATGCAGGGTGTGACACTAGTGATCCACTCCTGGAATACTATTGTACCTCCTTGCCAAACTCATGGCAGGGTACACAACAGGTTTGGTACCCAGCATGGCATACTTTATAGAACCTATGGCTGAGGCATAGGGAATGACTTTCATTCTTTCTTTATCTTCTGCCGTGGTCGGGTTTTGAGTCTTACTCAACTTCATACCTTACAAATTAGGCAAGAACTCCTTCTTTAACTGATCCATTTTGAACTACTTCAAAATCTTATCAAGGTATGTACTCATCGAAAGTCCTATCAAGCGTCTTGATCTATCTCTATACATCTTGATGCCCAATATGTAAGCAGCTTCACCGAGGTCTTTCTTTGAAAAACTCCTTTCAAACACTCCTTTATGCTTTCCAGAATATTCTACATTATTTCTGATCAACAGTATGTCATTCACATATACTTATCAGAAATGTTGTAGTGCTCCCGCTCACTTTCTTGTAAATACAGGCTTCACCGCAAGTCTGTATAAAACTATATGCTTTGATCAACTTATCAAAGCATATATTCCAACTCCAAGATGCTTGAACCAGTCCATAGATGGATCGCTATAGCTCGCACATTTTGTTAGCACCTTTAGGATTGACAAAACCTTCTAGTTGCATCATATACAACTCTTCTTTAATAAACCCATTAAAGAATGTAGTTTTGTTATCCATTTGCCAGATTTCATAAAAATGCGGCAATTGCTAACATGATTCGGACAGACTTAAGCATCGCTACGGGTGAGAAAGTCTCATCGTAGTCAACTCCTTGAACTTGTCGAAACCCTTTCACAACAAGTCGAGCTTTGTAAACAGTAGCATTACCGTCTGCGTCGGTCTTCCTCTTAAAGATCCATTTATTTTTGATGGCTTGCCGATCATCGGGCAAGTCAACCAAAGTCCACACTTTGTTCTCATACATGGATCCCATCTCAGATTTCATGGCCTCAAGCCATTTTGCGGAATCTGGGCTCATCATCGCTTCCTCATAGTTCATAGGTTCATCATGGTCTAGTAACATGATTTCCAGAACTGGGTTAGCGTACCACTCAGGTGCGGAACGTACTCTGGTTGCTCTACGAAGTTCAGCAGAAATTTGATGTGAAGTTTCATGATCATCATCATTAGCTTCCTCACTAATTGGTGTAGGAATCACTGGAACTAGTTTCTGTGATGTACTACTTTCCAATTCGGGAGAAGGTACAATTACCTCATCAAGTTCCACTTTCCTCCCACTCACTTCTTTCGAGAGAAACTCCTTCTCTAGAAAGGATCCATTCTTAGCAACGAATATCTTGCCTTCGGATCTATGATAGAAGGTGTACCCAACAATCTCTTTTGGGTATCCTATGAAGACACATTTCTTCGACTTGGGTTCGAGCTTATCAGGTTGAAGCTTTTTCACATAAGCATCGCAGCCCCAAACTTTAAGAAACGACAACTTTGGTTTCTTACCAAACCACAGTTCATAAGGCGTCGTCTCAACAGATTTAGATGGTGCCCTATTTAACGTGAATGCAGCTGTCTCTAAAGCATAACCCCAAAATGATAGTGGTAAATCGGTAAGTGACATCATAGACCGCACCATATCCAATAAAGTACGGTTACAACGTTCGGACACACCATTACGCTGTGGTGTTCCGGGTGGCGTGAGTTGTGAAACTATTCCACATTGTTTCAAATGAAGACCAAACTCGTAACTCAAATATTCACCTCCACGATCAGATCGTAGAAAATTTATTTTCTTGTTACGATGATTCTCTACTTCACTCTGAAATTCTTTGAAATTTTCAAATGTTCCAGACTTGTGCTTCATTAAGTAGATATACCCATATATGCTCAAATCATAAGTGAAGGTCAGTAAATAACTATACCCGCCACGAGCTTCAACACTCATCGGTCCACATACATTAGTATGTATGATTTCCAACAAATCTGTTACTCGCTCCATTGTTCCGGAGAACGGAGTTTTAGTCATCTTGCCCATGAGGCATGGTTCGCAAGCACCAAGTGATTCATAATCAAGTGATTCCAAAAGTCCATCACTATGGAGTTTTTTCATGCGCTTTACTCCAATATGACCTAAACGGCAATGCCACAAATAAGTTGCACTATCATTATTAACCTTGCATCTTTTGTCTCAATATTAGGAATATGTGTATCACTATGATCGAGATCCAACAAACTATTTGCATTGGCTGTATGACCATCGAAGGCATTATTCATGTAAAGAGAATAACAAGTATTCTATGACTTTAAATGAATAACCGTTTTGCAACAAACATGATCATACCATATTCATGCTCAACGCAAATGCCAAATAACATTTATCTAGGTTCTACACTAATCCTGAAAGTATAGGGAGTATGCGATGATGATCATATCAATCTTGGAACCACTTCCAACACACATCGTCACTTCACCTTTAACTAGTCGTTGTTCATTCTACAGCTTTCGTTTCGAGTTACTAATTTTAGCAACTGAACCGGTATCAAATACCTAGGGGTCGCTATGAACACTAGTAAAGTACACATCGATAATCTGTATATCAAATATACCTTTGTTAACTTTGCCATCCTTCTTATCCGCCAAGTATCTAGGGCAGTTCCACTTCAAGTGACCATTTCCTTTGCAGTAAAAGCACTTAGTTTCAGGCTTGAGTTTAGCTTTGGGTTTCTTTACGGGAGTGACAACTTGCTTGTCATTCTTCTTGAAGTTACCCTTCTATCCCTTTTCCCTTTACTTGAAACAAGTGGTCTTGTTAACCATCAACACTTGATGCTCTTTCTTGATTTCTACCTTCGCCGATTTCAGCATCACGAAGAGCTCGGGAATTACTTTCGTCATCCCTTGCATATTATAGTTCATCACGAAGTTCTACTAACTTGGTGATAGTGACTAGATAACTTTATTAATTAGTATCTTATCTGGAAGATTAACTCCCACTTGATTCAAGTAATTGTAGTACCCAGACAATCTGAGAACATGCTCACTGGTTGAGCTATTCTCCTCCATCTTCTGGCAATGTACTGTCGGAGTCTTATACCTCTCGACACGGGCATGAGTATGAAATACTAATTTCAACTCCTGGAAAATCTCATATGCTCTGTGGCATTCAAAACGTTTTTGAAGTCCCGGTTCTAAGCCGTAAAGCATGGTGCACTAAACTATCAAGTAGTCATCATACCGAGCTTTTGTCAAAACGTTCATAATGTCTGCATCTGCTCCTGCAATAGGTATGTCACCTAGCGGTGCATCAAGGACATAATTCTTCTGTGCAGCAATAAGGAAAATCCTCAGATCACGGAACAAGTCCGCATCATTGCTACTAACATCTTTCAACTTTAGTTTTCTCTAGGAACATATAAAAACAAACGGGGAGCTACATTGCAAGCTATTGATCTACAACATAGATATGCTAATACTACCAGGACTAAGTTCATGATAAATTAAAGTTCAATTTAATCATATTACTTAAGAACTCCCACTTAGATAGACATCCCTCTAGTCATCTAAATGATCACGTGATCCAAATCAACTAAACCATGTCCGATCATCACGTGAGATGGAGTAGTTTTCAATGGTGAACATCTTATGTTGATCATATCTACTATATGATTCACGCTCGACCTTTCGGTCTCCAGTGTTCCGAGGCCATGTCTGTACATGCTAGGCTCGTCAAGTTTAACCCGAGTATTTTGCATGTGCAAAACTATCTTACACCCGTTGTATTTGAACGTAGAGCTTATCACACCCGATCATCACGTGGTGTCTCGGCACGATGAACTTTCGCAACGGTGCATACTCAGGGAGAACACTTGTACCTTGAAATTTTGTAAGGGATCATCTTATAATGCTACCGCCGTACTAAGAAAAATAAGAAGCATAATAAGATAAACATCACATGCAATCAAAATATGTGACATGATATGGCCATCATCATCTTGTGCTTTTGATCTCCATCTTCAAAGCACTGTCATGATCACCTTCCTCACCGGCGCGACACCTTGATCTCCACCATAGCATCGTTGTCGCCTCGCCAACTATTGCCTCCACGACTATCACTACCGTTTAGTGATAAAGTAAAGCAATTACATGGCGACTGTATTTCATACAATAAAGCGACAACCATATGGCTCCTGCCAGTTGCCGATAACTTTACAAAACATGATCATCTCATACAATAACGTATAACTCATCATGTCTTGACCATATCACATCACAGCATGCCGTGCAAAAACAAGTTAGACGTCCTCTACTTTGTTGTTGCAAGTTTTACGTGGCTACTACGAGCTTAGCAAGAACTGTTCTTACCTACGCATACAGAAACCACAACGATTTTTCGTCAAGTATGTGTTGTTTTAACCTTCACAAGGACCGGGCATAGCCACACATGATTCAGCTAAAGTGAGAGAGACAAACACCCGCTAGTCACCTTTAAGCAACGAGTGCTCATAACGGTGAAACCAGTCTCGCGTAAGCGTACGCGTAATGTCGGTCCGGGCCGCTTCATCTCACAATACCGCCGAAACAAAGTATGACATGCTAGTAAGCAGTATGACTAGTATCGTCCACAACTCATTGTGTTCTACTCGTGCATATCATCTACGCATAGACCTGGCTCAGGATGCCACTGTTGGGGAACGTAGTATTTCAAAATTTTCCTACGATCACACAAGATCTATCTACCAGATGCATAGCAACGAGAGGGGAGAGTGTGTCTACGTACCCTCGTAGACCGGAAGCGGAAGCGTCAAGTGACGCGGTTGATGTAGTCGAACTTCTTCGCGATTTAACCGATCAAGCACCGAACGTACGACACCTCCGCGTTCAGCACACATTCAGCTTGATGACGTCCCACGAGCTCTTGATCCAGTTGAGCTTCATGGGAGAGTTTCGTCAGCACGATGGTGTGGTGACGGATATGATGAATTTACCGGCGCAGGGCTTCGCCTAAGCACTGCAACGGTATGATCGAGGTGTGTTTCGGTGGAGGGGGGCACCGCACACGGCTGGAAAGATCAACTTGTTTGTTCAAGGGTGCCCCTGCCCCCGTATATAAAGGAGTAAGGGGGGAGGCCGGACGGCCCTCTATGGCGCGCCAGGAGAGGCAATCCTACTAGGAATAGGATTGCAATCCTATTCCTAGTAGGAGTCCACTAAGAAGGAGGGGGAAGGAAGGACATGGAGAGGGAGAGAGAAAGAGGGGCCGCGTCCCCCTCCCCTAGTCCTATTCGGACTGCCCCTTGGGAGGGGGTGCGCCACCTCTTGGCTGCTGCCCTCTTTCTCCCCTATGGCCCACTAGGGACCAACATTCGCCCGGGGGGTTCCGGTAACCCCCCCGGCACTCCGTTAATTCCGAAACTTTCCGGAACACTCCCGGTGTCTGAATATAGTCGTCCAATATATCAATCTTTACGTCTCGGACATTCCGAGACTCCTCGTCATGTTCGTGATCTTATCCAGGACTCCGAACTACCTTCGATGCATCAAAACTCATAAACTCATAATACCGATTGTCATCAAACGTTAAGCATGCGGACCCTACGGGTTTGAGAACTATGTAGACATGACCGAGACTCATCTCCGGTCAATAACCAATAGCGGAACCTGGATGCTCATATTGGCTCCTACATATTCTACGAAGATCTATATCGGTCAAACCGCATAACAACATACATTGTTCCCTTTGTCATCGGTATGTTACTTGCCCGAGATTCGATCGTCGGTATCTCAATACCTAGTTCAATCTCGTTACCGTCAAGTCTATTTACTCGTTCCGTAATACATTATCTCGTGACTAACTCATTAGTCATTTGCTTGCAAGGCTTATTATGATGTGTATTACCGAGAGGGCCCAGAGATACCTCTCCGACACTCGGAGTGACAAATCCTATTCTTGATCTATGCCAACACCATGAATACCTTCGGAGACACCTGTAGAGCATCTTCATAATCACCCAGTTACATTGTACCTTTGATAGCACACAAGGTGTTCCTCCGGTATACGGGAGTTGCATAATCTCATAGTCATAGGAACATGTATAAGTCAAGAAGAAAGCAATAGAAGTAAAACTAAACTATCATAGTGCTAAGCTAACGAATGGGTCTTGTCCATCACATCATTTTCCTAATGATGTGATCCCGTTGATCAAATGACAATTCATGTCTATGGTTAGGAAACATAACCATCTTTGATCAATGAGCTAGTCTAGTAGAGGCATACTAGGGACACTCTGTTTTGTCTATGTATTCACACAAGTACTAAGTTTCCGTTTAATACAATTCTAGAATGATTAATAAACATTTATCATGATATAAGGAAATAAATAATAACATTATTATTTCCTCTAGGGCATATTTCCTTCAAATGGAGTATCTAGGTGACATTAGGGTTTTGATTGATTTGTGTCTTAAGGTGTTATTCTAGTACGAACTCTATGATAGATTGAACGTTACTACCAACTCTTGAATAGATCGATCAGAAAGAATAACTTTGAGGTGGTTTCGTACCCTACCATAATCTCCTCGTTTGTTCTCCGCCATTAGTGACTTTGGAGTGACTCTTTGTTGCATGTTGAGGGCTAGTAATATGATCCAATTATGTTATCCTTGTTGAGAGAACTTGCACTAGTGAAAGTATGAACCCTAGGCCTTGTTTCCTATCATTGCAACACCGTTTATGCTCACTTTTATCTTTAGTTACCTTGCTGTTTTTATATTTTCCAATTACAAAAACCTATATCTACTATCCATATTGCACTTGTATCACCATCTCTTCACCGAACTAGTGCACCTATACAATTTACCATTGTATTGGGTGTGTTGGGGACACAAGAGACTCTTTGTTATTTGGTTGCATGGTTGTTTGAGAGAGACCATATTCATCATACGCCTCCCACGGATTGATAAACCTTAGGTCATCCACTTGAGGGAAATTTGCTACTGTCCTACAAACCTCTGCACTTGGAGGCCTAACAACGTCTACAAGAAGAAGGTTGCGTAGTAGACATCAACTCTCCAGGTCTCACACACACACAAACGCAAACCGCAAAGCAACAAAGGTTCAACGAGACAAAAATTACGAAAATAGAGAGGCACAAACGCAAATCTACACTCTCTCCCTCTTTGGCATCGAGACACCAAAAAGGCAGAGAGGACACCTAAGACATAGGTGGTATTCGAACTCCAGTGCATCACCAGCCGTGTTCCTCCTCCTCAGCAACATGAGATGAAGAAGGAACTACAGTATCCTCCTCAGACTCAGTCCACCTACAGTGTTGTCTAGTCCATGACTCCTCATTAGTGATCCTCTCCTTAGAGCCACTATGAACCTCATAACCAACCTGCCGCATAATAGCCTTGCCACGACGACGAGCCATCTTGGCGTTCACATGTGCCTTATACTATCCCTTGGCCTGCATACAGAACAAAGCCTTCATCTTGGCCTTAAGCTTCTTAACCCAAGATGGCTCAGCCGAGGGAGGGGCATACCCCTCAGAATTGTCCTCGGCCTCCTCCTCCACAAACTCATCCTCATCCTCATCCTCATCAACATCAACATTCATGTGGGCAGCTTCTGCCTCAGTCCTGGTGGTGGTGTTGGCCCACTTGTTCTTCTGGCGAAGCCTGATGGGCTCATGGCGAATCCAGTTAGGAGCCTCAAAATCTTCTCGCGGAAAGAGCTTCTCCCAAGTAGTCGAGATCAGGAGGTGCAAGTAGGGGCCATAGATGGGCACCTTACAATGGAAGACCACGAATGGAAGCTCACGCCACATGATATGAGAGACATCAAGTGGATCCGACTGCTGATGGCGCGCTTCGTCACAGATAAGCATCATGTCCACTAGATATGAGTGTACCATGTCCTTGTCACCAATGCGTGGGAAAAGGGTGTTGCGGAAGATCCGGTGCATGATGTCAAGGAACTGGTTCAGCACATACGTCTTCTTGCCATTGGGTAGAGACTTCTCAACTAGGAAGGGTTAGAGCTTGTTCTTGCTGGAAAACTAAGGGTTGGCATGCGGGCAGACACCAACGGGCACATCCAGACCCTCATCATGAATGTTCAACATATCCATGAACTCCTTCCATTCTGCAGACATCCTCTTACCATTGGTCATCCAGGTCATGGTACGCTTCTCATCCGTGTGAAAAGTGGATGGAAGCAAAGAACTGAGCCACAATATCCGGGTCAAAATCAAGATGGAATGTGAGGATCTCCTCAATGCCAAATTGCTCAATCAAGTCCAAGGGCTCACCAAAATAGGCACTGGTCTTCTTCAGGTGCTCCATGTCAATCCACTGAATGGGAACATACATGTTCTGCTTGGCCTTGATCACATCGAGATAGATGAGGAGTTGTTGCTTGGTCCAAAACATGTCATTGCCCCTGCTAACTTCCCTAGGGTTGACATAAGGATTGAGCTTCCTCCGAATCAGAAACTCAGCTTGTGGCATCTCAACCATACTGATAACTGGCGCCTTGTGCTTGGTAGATGAGGTCTTGACATTGCATTGAGAGGCATTAGAGCCCTCCGGAGCATCGGGGTCGTGAAGGCACTTGGACCCCGTATTGCGGGTGGGATTTGAGTGCCGAACATAGGAACCGGAGCCACCACCTATGACACAAAACACAAAAAACACGGGAAGAACAAGGAGAATCATTGCAAAGTCCAAGGCACAAAACAAAACAAAGTAGAAGTGAGATTGGCTGTAACACATCAACATGATTTTAGGTCATAGGGTAGTACCGGACCAGGTTGCGCAATTAAAAATTTACTTCCGCTCTGACTGCGGTAGTACCGTGCCGTATTGGCGTGGTAGTACCATGCTCAGGGCGGAAGTAATTTTTTACTTCCACGCCCCGAGCGCTAGTACCGCTCTGCTGACGTTGTAGTACCGCTCCAGCGGCGCGGTAGTACCGCACGGGGCGGATGTAGCACAAATTCATCTAGACACATCGGAGGAAAAATGAATTGGTACTACCGTTGATAAAAACTATGTTGTTGCCTCACACCAAATAGCATATCTACAACACTACCACTCTCCAAAAATCTCCTCTTGCAAAGATTTAGCCAAAAATCACTAGACCAACACATGCATCTCCCAAAACCTAGAAATATAAGAACGAGGCAAAAACGAGAGGGACAAGGGGAGATTCTGAGGTCCATGGCAAGAGGGAGAGGTGGGGAACGATCCCACCAGTCGAAATGACAGGAGAGCGGCCGGAGACGAAGATCCGGCGAGGTCCTCCGGCGCCGTTCTTGGGGAGGAGAGAGTGAGACGCGGTGGGGAGAAGATGTGAAAGGGCATGGGGGAGTTGAAACTCCCCCTGCCCGTACTTAACCCCCACGCGGCCTTGATAGCACGGTAGTACCGCCCGGGCGGAAGTACTGCACGCCGGGCAGTAGTTCCGCTCTTCCAGCGGCAGTAAAAAATTACTGTCGCGATGGAAGAGGTAGTACCGTGCCTGGGTGCTGCTGAGCAAGCGCAGAAGCATCCCACCTCTAGCGGTAGTACCGTGGCTAGCCACGGTAGTACCGCAAGTTCAAGAAAGTGCATGTTTTGTTAAAAATAGGAAAACACAGCCTTTGCAATATACACTACGAGCCACCGGACACGCAAAACGAACACAAAAGGGACTACTCAACACAAGCAAGGTCACAAGGAAAACAAAGAGACACCGAGGAACAAACGATGAACCAAACTTCTTACTAAGAGAAGGCAGTGGCGAGAGCCACCTATGTTTTGAGTCACTTGGTATGGCACCGCGAAGAATTATCCTTGGGCCCATGACCAAAACTCGTATTTGAAGCACAAGTACCATCAACAATGGTGAATGTGAAAGAGTTGATCAATTGATGCATAATGGGGGGAGGGAGTTCATTGAGAGAACTACACTCCCCCTATGTCCATGCCTACACCTAAGCAAGACAACATGATGAGTGAGGTGGGGTGTGCAAGGTTTCAAGCAACATTACTCAAATCAATGATATTTAGCTCATTCCTTAACTCGCGAAATCTTTCTTCATCCAAAGGCTTTGTGAAAATATCTGCAAGGTTATCATGAGTGTTGACATAATGAAGATCAATCTCCCCTCGCCTAATGTGCTCCCGGATGAAGTGATACGGAATCTCAATATGCTTCGTCTTGAAGTGTTGCACCGGGTTGAGATAAATCTTGATGGCACTTTCATTGTCACACCAAAGAGGCACTTTGTCACAAAAGACATTGTAATCCTTTAAAGTTTGCCTCATCCATAAACATTGAGCACAACAACTATCGGCTGCCACATACTCGGCTTCGGAGGATGAGAGAGATACACAACTTTGCTTCTTGGAAGACCAACTTACCAAAGACCAACCAAGAAATTGGCACCCTCCGGAAGTTGACTTCCTATCCACCTTGTCTCCCGCCCAATCTGAATCCGAGAGACATACAAGATTGAAGTTTGCCCCTCTTGGTTACCATAAGCCAAAGTTTGGGGTATGAGCCAAATATCAAAAGATTAGCTTGACCGCCACAAAGTGGCTTTCCTTAGGTGAGGCTTGAAACCATGCACAAATTCCCACACTTAACATTATATCTAGTCTAGATGCATAAAGGTAAAGCAAGGAGCCAACCATAGAATGATATACCTTTTGATCCACCACTTTACCATTGGGATCAATGTCAAGTTGGCATTTGGTAGGCATTGGAGTAGAGGCTGGCTTGACATCACTTAGATTGAATCTCTTGAGAATGTCTTGAGTATATTTGGCTTGGTTGATGAAGATTCCTTCTCTTCTTTTTTGACTTTGAACCTGAGAAAGAACTTCAACTCTCCCATCATGGACATCTCAAACTCCACGGTCATTAGGGCGGAAAACTTATCATTGAAAGCTTTGTTAGAAGAACTAAAGATAATATCATCAACATATAGTTGGCATACGAACAACTCCCCTTTGACCTTCTTAGTAAAAAGAGTGGGGTCAATTTTCCCAATTTCAAACCCACGGTCTTGCAACAACTCGGTAAGGTGCTCATACCATGTACGTGGGGCTTGCTTAAGGCCATAGAGTGCCTTATCAAGTTGATACACATGATTGGGGAACTTAGGATCCTCAAACCCCCGGGGTTGTTTGACATACACCAACTCATTAAGAGGACCGTTAAGAAAAGCACTCTTCACATCCATTTGTTGCAACTCAAAGTTATGATGAGAAGCATAGGCAAGCAACAAACGAATAGTTTCAAGGCGAGCAACGGGGGTAAAGGTTTCACCGTAGTCGATACCCTCGATTTGGGAGTAGCCTTGTGCCACAAAACAAGCCATGTTGCAACTGACAATCCCGTGAGCATCTTGCTTGTTCTTGAAGATCCATTTGGTTCCAATGACATTATGGTTCTGCTCCGGCCTTGGCACCATCGCCACACTTTGTTACGTTCGAAGTTGTTGAGTTCTTCATGCATGGCATTGAGCCAATCCGGATCTTTGAGCGCCTCATGGACCTTTTGGGGTTCAACACAAGAAACAGACGCATGATGTGCACAATAGTTTGCCAATTGTCTATGAGTTCTTACCCCTTTGTTATGCTTCCAAGTATATTCTCCATGTGATTCTCTCTAGAACCAAGCTTGGAAGCAACCTTGGCAGCACGACGCTCCAATTGCTCCTCAAGAGAGAGTTGAGGGATGGTAACTTGATCATCATGAGTGTCGTCATAAGCTTGTTCTTGATCTTGAGATTGCTCTTGATCTTGAACTTGCTCGGGGGAAGGAACTTGGCCTTGTGCATCACTTGGTGGATCATCACCATCTTGCACTAGATCTTGCAGTTGGCCTTGTTCATTGGGTTGAGGGCCTTCGCTTTGTTCTTCGGAAGCATGTGGGTCTTGGGTTGATGATAGTTCCACTTGAGTAGAACATTGTACTTCTCCTTCGGCCAAAAGGGGTTCCTCAATGGTTAGGATTTGACAAACACCCATTCTTCTTATGGCTTGGGGAGGAATTTCATCACCTACATCACAAGTACCACTTTGCTCCACTTGGGAGCCGTTATTCTCGTCAAAATCAACTTTACACATCTCCTCAATAAGTCTAATGGAGTTGATGAGGACACGGTAAGCATGAGAGTTTGTAGCATAACAATTAAATATGCCCTTATGAGCTCTAGCCTCAAATTTAGACAAACGAACACCCTTTTTGAGAATGAAACACTTACAACCAAACACCCGAAAGTACTTGAGGTTGGGCTTCTTGCCGGTAAATATCTCATATGGAGTCTTGTTCAAGCCTTTGCGGAGATAGAGCCGATTGGATGCATGACAAGCGGTGTTGATGGCTTCGGCCCAAAAGTTGTACGGAGACTTGAACTCCACCATTATGGTCCTTGCCACGTCCATCAATGTCTGGTTCTTCCTCTCTGCCACACCATTTTGTTGAGGGGTATAAGGTGCAACATATTGATGCTTGATCTCCTCATCACTAAGAAACTCATCGGAGGTGTAGTTCTTGAACTCGGTGCCGTTGTCACTTCTTATCATCAAAATCTTTGCATCATGTTGATGTTGAGCTTCATTTGCAAAGTTGATGACGGGTTGTTAGGTCTCACTCCTCATCTTGAAGAAATATACCCAAGTGTATCTTGAATAATCATCCACAATCACCAAGCAATACGTTCTATCCCTAAGACTATCAAAGGATAGAGGCCCAAAGAGATCCATGTGAAGGAGCTCCAAAAGCCTCGTCAAGTAGATGACAGTAGTGGGAGGGTGAGCCTTCTCATGTAGCTTTCCTTCGATACAAGCACTGCAAGCACGATCTTTGGCAAAACTAACATTTGTTAGTCCACGGACATGGTCCCCCTTGAGAAGACTTTGCAAAGTTCTCATATTGACGTGGGCTAAACGGCGATGCCAAAGCCACCCCACATCAACTTTAGCCATTAGGCATGTCGCGGTCTTAGTAGGTCACACCGAGAAGTTAACCACATAGAGACCGTTCTCGACATGCCCAACAAAGGCTACTTTAAAATTCTTGCTCCACAAGAGGGCCATAGAATCAATATCAAAGAAAGTAGCAAAACCCACGAGTGCAAGTTGACGAAAGGAAAGTAAATTGTATGCAAGGGACTCAACAAGCATAACTTTCTCTATCGTGAGATCATGAGAAACGACAACCTTGCCAAGACCCAATACCTTAGAAGATGATGCAACACCTCACTCGACATTGCTGGGTATAGATGAGACTTTGCGCACGTCCACCACCAAGTCTTTGCTTCCGGTATTATGATTTGTGTCTCCACTATCGAGCAACCATGACCCCCCACCGGAAGCAAACTCCTAGAAGAGATCAGTGCTTCATTTTAGGTACCCATTTTGTAATGGGTCCTTTTATGTTAGCAACAAGGGTCTTAGGAACCCAAATATACCATTCAATGTACTCATAATAAGAACCAACAAATTTGTCATAAACATGCCCATCACTAGCACGGCACAACACATAAGACGGGTTAAAGTCACCGACTTTGTTGGAAGGAGTGTCATTGTCCTTATTGGCACTGCTACTTCTTGAGCTTGCATTGTATTCCCTCGAAGAGGAAAGGGTGATGCACCATAGTAGCATAAGTATTTCCCTTAGTTTTTGAGAACCAAGGTACCAATCCAGTAGGAGACCACGCGCGACTCCCTTGCACCTGCACAAACAAATAAGAACTTCATAGCCAACGCGATAAGGGGTTGTTAATCCCTTCACGGTCACTTACGAAAGTGAGATCTGATAGATATGATAAGATAGTATTTTTGGTATTTTTGGTATAGAAATAGAAAGTAAAGAATGCAAATAAATAACAGCTGCAGAGATTGGCAAGTTGACGGGAAACTAATATGATAAAGATAGACCCGGGGGCCATAGGTTTCACTAGTGGCTTCTCTCATGATAACAGAATTCTACGGTGGGTGAAAAAATTACTGTCGAGCAATTGATAGAAAAGCGCATAGTTATGAGAATATCTAGGCATGATCATTGTATATAGGCATCACGTCCGTGACAAGTAGACGGAAATTATTCTGCATCTACTACTATTACTCCACACATCGACCGCTATCCAGCATGCATCTAGAGTTTTAAGTTCATAAGAACAGAGTAACGCTTTAAGCAAGATGACATGATGTAGAGGGATAAACTCAAGCAATATGATATAAACCCCATCTTTTTATCCTCGATGGCAACAATAGTATACGTGCCTTGCTACCCCTGTTGTCACTCGGAAAGGACACCACAAGATTGAACCCAAAGCCAAGCACTTCTCCCATTGCAAGAACTATAGATCTAGTAGGCCAAACCAAACCAATAATTCGAAGAGACTTGCAAGGATATTATAATCATACATAAAAGATTTCAGAAAAGAGTCATATATTG
Organism: Secale cereale; assembly: GCA_902687465.1. Lineage (NCBI taxonomy): Eukaryota > Viridiplantae > Streptophyta > Magnoliopsida > Poales > Poaceae > Secale > Secale cereale. Next base: position 253,250,897 of record LR738715.1, on the reverse strand, counting down.
TTCATAGATAATCTTGATCATAAACCGACAATTCATCGGATCTCGACAAACACACCGCAAAAAGATTACATCGAATAGATCTCCTCGAAGATCAAGGAGAACTTTGTATTGAGATCCAAAGAGAGAGAAGAAGCCATCCAGCTAATAACTATGGACCCGAAGGTCTGTGGTAAACTACTCACAACTCATCGATGAGGCTATGGTGTTGATGTAGAAGCACTCCGTGATCGATCCCCCCTCCGGCGGAGCTCCGAAACAGGCCCCAAGATGGGATCTCACGGGAACAGAAGGTTGCGGTAGTGGAATTAGGGTTTCGTGTGTTGTCTCGATGTTTCCAGGGTACGTGGACATATATAGGAGGAAAAAGTACGTCGGTGGATAATACGTCTCCAACGTATCTATAATTTTTGATTGTTCCATGCTATTATATATAATGTTTTGGATGTTTAATGGGCTTTATCATACACTTTTGTATTATTTTTGGGACTAACCTATTAACCCAAAGGCCCAGTGCAGATTGCTGTTTTTTTTGCCTATTTCAGGATTTCGCAGAAAAGGAATATCAAATGGAGTCCAAACGGAATGAAACCTCCAGGAGAGTTATTTTTGGAACGATATCTTCACGAGAGACTTGAGCACCAAGGCAGAGGAGACACGTGGTGCCCACGAGGGTCCAGGGCGCGCCCCCTCCCCCTCAGCGCGCCCCCACCCCCGGTGGGCCCCACATTGCTCCACCGACATACTCCTTCCTCCTATATATACCCATGTACCCTGAAAACATCGAAGCAACAAAGAAAAGCCTAATTCCACCGCCGCAACCTTCTGTTCCCATGAGATCCCATCTTGGGGCCTGTTCCAAAGCTCCGTCGGAGGGGGGATCTTCCATAGAGTGCTTCTACATCAACACCATCGCCTCACCATGAGTTGTGAGTAGTTTACCCTAGACCTTCGGGTCCATAGTTAGTACCTAGATGGCTTCTTCTCTCTTTTTGGATCTCAATACCAAGTTCTCCTCGGTCTTCGAGGAGATCTATTCGATGTAATCTTTTTTGCGGTGTGTTTGTCAAGATCCGATGAATTGTGGGTTTATGATCAAGATTATCTATGAGGAATATTTGGTTCTTTTCTGAATTCTTTTATGTATGATTATAATATCCTTGCAAGTTTCTTCGAATTATTGGTCTGGTTTGGCCTACTAGATCTATAGTTCTTGCAATGGGAGATGTGCTTGGCTTTGGGTTCAATCTTGCGGTGTCCTTTCCCAGTGACAGCAGGGGCAGCAAGGCACGTATTGTGTTGTTGCCATCGAGGATAAAAAGATGGGGTTTATAACATATTGCTTGAGTTTATCCCTCTACATCATGTCATCTTGCTTAAAGCATTACTCTGCTCTTATGAACTTAATACTCTAGATGCATGCTGGATAGCGGTCGTTGGGTGGAGTAATAGTAGTAGATGCAGAATCGTCTCGATCTACTTGTCACAGACGTGATGCCTATATATAATGATCATGCCTAGATATTCTCATAATTATTCGCTTTTCTATCAATTGGTCGACAGTAATTTGTTCACCCACCGTAGAATTCTGCTATCATGAGAGAACCACTAGTGAAACCTATGGCCCCCGGGTCTATTCTCACCATATTAATGTACAATCTACTTACTTTGTTGTTTTTACTTTCTTTTCTTATATCCAAAAATACCAAAAATATCAAACTATCCTATCTATCAGATCTCACTTTTGTAAGTGACCGTAAAGGGATTGACAACCCCTTATCACGTTGGCTGCGAAGTTCTTCTTTGTTTGTGCAGGTGCGAGGGACTCGCGCGTGGTCTCCTACTGGATTGATACCTTGGTTCTCAGAAACTGAGGGAAATACTTACGCTATTGTGCTGCATCACCCTTTCCTCTTCGACGGAATACAACGCAAGCTCGAGAAGTAGCAAGAAGAATTTCTGGCACCGTTGCCAGGGAGGCTTACGCAAAAGTCATATACCAAGTACCTATCACAAACCCTTATCCTTCGCATTACATTTATTTGCATCTCGTTTTCCTCTCCCCCACTTCACCCTTGCCGTTTTATTTGCCCTTCTTTTTGCCGTGTGTTTATCATTCGCTTGCTTTTTGTTTGCTTGTTTGTTGGATTGCTTGCTTGTCACTACGGCTCAGAACAATACCAAATTGTGTGAATTTTCCAATACCAACAATAATGATTTTATTAGCACTCCGATTGCCCCAATTACCGATGCTGAATCTTGTGAGATCAATGCTACTCTGTAGAATCTTGTCGTGAAAGATCAATTTTTCGGCCTTCCTAGTGAAGATGCCGCTACCCATCTGAACAACTTTGTTGATTTGTGTGATATGCAAAAGAAGAGGGATACGGATAATGATATTGTTAAATTGAAGCTATTTCCGTTTTCACTTAGAGATCGTGCTAAAACTTGGTTTTCCTCTTTACCTAGAAATAGTATTGATTCGTGGAATAAGTGCAAAGATGCTTTTATCTCTAAGTATTTTCCTCCTGCTAAGATTATCTCCCTTAGGAACGATATTATGAATTGTAAGCAACTAGAGCATGAGCATGTTGCACAAGCTTGGGAGAGAATGAAATTAATGATACGTAATTGGCCTGCACATGGTTTGAATTCATGGATGATTATACAAAACTTTTATGTTGGCTTGAATTTTGCTTCTAGAAATCTTTTAGATTCGGCTGCAGGAGGCACTTTCATGGAAGCTACCTTAGGAGAAGCTACCAAACTCCTAGACAATATTATGTTTAACTACTCTCACTGGCACACCGAAAGATCTACTAGTAAAAAAGTGCATGATATTGAAGAGATTAGTGTTTTGAGTGGAAAGATGGATGAACTTATGAAATTATTTGCTACTAAGAGTGCTTCTTCTGATGCTAATGATATGCCTTTATCCACGTTGATTGAAAATAATAATGAATCATTGGATGTGAATTTTGTTGGTAGGAATAATTTTGGTAACAATGCTTATAGAGGAAACTTTAATCCTAGGACTTTCCCTAGTAATTCCTCTAATAAATATGGTAATTCCTACAATAACTCCTATGGAAATTTTGGTAAGACACCCTCTGAATTTGAAACTAGTGTTAAGGAGTTTATGAATTCGCAAAAGAATTTCAATGCTTTGCTTGAAGAAAAATTACTTAAGATTGATGAATTGGCTAGAAGTGTGAATAGAATTACTCTTGATGTTGATTCTTTGAAACATAGATCTGTTCCACCTAAGCATGATATCAATGAGTCTCTCAAAGCCATGAGAATTTCCATTGATGAATGCAAAGAAAGAACCGCTAGGTTGCGTGCTAAAAAAGAGTGCTTTATGAAAGCGTGTTCTTCTAGCTATCTTGAAAATAAAGATGAAGATCTGAAAGTTATTGATGTGTCTCCTATTAGATCCTTGTTTTCTAGTATGAATCTTGATAAATATGGGACTCGAGATGAGTCTACTTTAATTAAAAGGTGTCCCAATGATTCGGAGTTTTTAGATCTTGATGCTAAAATTGTTAAAAGTGGGATTGAAGAGATTAAAACTTTGCATAGTGATGAACCCACTACTTTGGATTTCAAGGTATTCAATTATGATAATTGCTCTTTGATTGATTGTATTTCCTTGTTGCAATCCGTACTAAATTCTCCGCATGCTTATAGTCAAAATAAAGCTTTTACCAAACACAGAGTTGATCCTTTGATGCAATCTTATGAAGAAAAACTTGAACTAGAAGTTTTTATCCCTAGAAAGCTTTATGATGAATGGGAACCTACTATTAAAACTAAAATTAAGGATCATGAATGCTTTGCTTTGTGTGATTTAGGTGCAAGTGTTTCCACTATCCCAAAAACTTTGTGTGATTTGTTAGGTTTCCATGAGCTTGATGATTGTTCTTTAAATTTGCATCTTGCGGATTCTACTATTAAGAAACCTATGGGAAGGATTAATGATATTCTTATTGTTGCCAATAGGAATTATGTGCCCGTAGATTTCATTGTTCTTGATATAGATTGCAATCCTTCATGTCCTATTATTCTTGGTAGACCTTTCCTTAGAAACGATTGGTGCAATTATTGATATGAAGGAAGTAAATATTAGATTCCAATTTCCATTAAGGAAACGCATGGAACACTTTCCTAGAAATAAAATCAAATTACCTTACAAATCCATTATGAGATCCACTTATGGATTGCCTTCCAAAGATGGCAATACCTAGATCTATCTTTGTATCGTGCCTAGCTAGGGGTGTTAAACGATAGCGCTTGTTGGGAGGCAACCCAATTTTATTTTCTTTGTTTTTGCTTCTGTTTAGGAATAAATATTGCATCTAGCTTCTGTTTAGATGTGGTTTTGTGTTTTAATTAGTGTTCTTGCCACGTAGAACCTTTGGGAAGACTTGTGTGAAGTTTATATGATCTTGCTGTAAAAAACAGAAACGTTAGTGCTCACGAGAATAGTCACCAGATTTTACTAGAGAGTGCTATTTAGTTGATTCTTTTTGCAGATGATTAATAGACAAATTACTCACGTTTACCAATTTATTTTAATTTTTTTGGAGTTACAAAAGTATTCAAAAGTTATAGATTGCTACAGACTGTTCTGTTTTTGACAGATTCTGTTTTTCGTGTGTTGTTTGCTTATTTTGATGAATCTATGTGTAGTATTGAGGAGTATGAATCATAGAAAAGTTGGAATACAGTAGGTTTAACACCAATATAAACAAAGAATGAGTTTATTACAGTACCTTTGAGTGGTGGTTTGTTTTCTTATACTAACGGAGCTCACGAGATTTTTGGTTGAGTTTTGTGTTGTGAAGTTTTGAAGTTTTGAGTATGGCTTTCCTGGACTATGGAACAAAGAGTGGTAAGAGCTTAAGCTTGGGGATGCCCAAGGAACCCCAAGGTAAAATTCAAGGACAACCAAAATCCTAAGCTTGGGGATGCCCCGGGAAGGCATCCCCTCTTTCGTCTTCATCTATCGGTAACTATACTTGAGAGTATATTTTTATTCACCACATGATATGTGTTTTGCTTGGAGCGTCATGTATGATTTGAGTCTTTGCTTGTTTGTTTGCCACAATCATCCTTGCTAGACACATATTCTTGAGAGAGATAAATATGGTCTAGAATTTGTTAGAACACTTTATGTGCTTCACTTATATCTTTTAAGCTAGATAGTTCTGCTCTAGTGCTTCACTTATATCTTTTAGATAACGGTGGTGATTTTATTTTGTAGAAATTGTTGATCTCTCATGCTTCACTTATATGCTTTTGAGAGTATTTTAGAACAGCATGGTAATGTGCTTTGGTTATAAAACTAGTCCTAATATGATAGGCATCCAAGATGAATGTAGTAAAAACTTTCATACAAAGTGCATTGAATATGATGAGAAGTTTGATACTAGATGATTGTTTTGAGATATGAGGATGGTGATATTAGAGTCATGCTAGTAAAGTAATTATGAATTTGAGAAATACTTGTGTTAAAGTTTGTGATTCCCGTAGCATGCACGTATGGTGAACCGCTATGTGACGAAGTTAGAGCATGAGGTATTTGTTGAGTGCCAACCTTTGTGTGGAGGTCGGGGGCGCGTGATGATTAACTCCTACCAACCTCCCCCCTAGGAGCATGCGTTGATTGCTTTGTTTGGATGACTCGTAAATTTTTGCAATAAGTATATGAGTTCTTTATGACTAATGTTGAGTCCATGGATTATACGCACTCTCACCCTTCCACCATTGCTAGCCTCTCTTGTACAGCGCAACTTTCGGCGGTACCATACACCCACTATATACCTTCCTCAAAACGGCCACCATATACCTTCCTCAAAACAGCCACCATACCTACCTATCATGGCATTTCCATAGCCATTCCGAGATATATTGCCGTGCAACTTTCCACCATTCCGTTCATATGAGACGCTTTATATTGTCATATTGCTATGCATGATCATGTAGTTGACATCGTATTTGTGGCTAGGCCACCATGCATAATTTTCATACATGTCACTCTTGTTTCATTGCACATCCCGGTACACCGCCGGAGGCATTCATATAGAGTCATACTTTGTTCTAGTATCTAGTTGTAAATCAATATAAGTGTGATGATCATCATTATTAGAGCATTGTCCCAAAGAAAAATAAAAGAATGAAAGGCCAAGAAAAAGAAAGGCCCAAAAAAGAAAAAGAAAAAAAGAAAAAAAGGAAAAAAAAAAGAAAGAAAACAAGGAAAAGAAAAGGGACAATGCTACTATTTTTTTCCACACTTGTGCTTCAAAGTAGCACCATGTTCTTCATGATAGAGAATCTCTTGTTTAGCCACTTTCATATACTAGTGGGAATTTTCATTATAGAACTTGGCTTGTATATTCCAATGATGGGCTTCCTCAAACGCCCTAGGTCTTTGTGAGCAAGCAAGTTGGATGCACACCCACTTAGTTTCTTTTGTTGAGCTTTCATACATTCATAGCTCTAGTGCATCTGTTGCATGGCAATCCCTACTCACTCACATTGATATCTATTGATGGGCATCTCCATAGCCCATTGATACGCCTAGTCAATGTGAGACTATCTTCCTCCTTTTTTGTCTTCTCCGCAACCACCACTCTATTCCACCTATAGTGCTACGTCCATGGCTCACGCTCATGTATTGCGTGAAAGTTGAAAGGTTTGAAAAAATTGAGTATGAAAACAATTGCTTGGCTGAAACCGGGGTTGTGCATGATTGGGATATTTTGTGTGATGAAGAGGGAGCATAGCCAGACTATATGATTTTGTAGGGATGACTTTCTTTGGCCATATTATTTTGAGAAGACATGATTGTTTTGTTAGTATGCTTGAAGTATTACTATTTCTTATGTCAATATAGACTTTTGTCTTGAATCTTTTGGAGCTAAACATTCATGCCACAATAAAAAGAATTACATTGAAAAATATGTTCGTTTGCATTCCACATAAAAAATTCTGTTTTTATCATTTACCTACTCGAGGACGAGCAGGAATTAAGCTTGGGGATGCTTGATACGTCTCCAACGTATCTATAATTTTTTATTATTCCATGCTATTATACATAATGATTTGGATGTTTAATGGGCTTTATCATACACTTTTATATTATATTTGGGACTAACCTATTAACCCTAAGGCCCAGTGCAGATTGCTGTTTTTTTGCCTATTTTATGGTTTCGCAGAAAAGGAATATCAAACGGAGTCCAAACGGAATGAAACCTTCGGGAGAGTTATTTTTGGAACGATATCTTCACGAGAGACTTGAGAACCAAGGCAGAGGAGACACGTGGTGCCCACAAGGGTCCAGGGCGTGCCCCCTCCCCCTAGGCGCGCCGCCCACCCTCGTGGGCCCCACGTTGCTCCACTTACGTACTCCTTCCTCCTATATATGCTCATATACCCTGAAAACATCGAAGCAACAGAGAAAACCCTAATTCCACCACCGCAACCTTCTGTTCCCGTGAGATCCCATCTTGGGGCCTGTTTCGGAGCTCCGCCGGAGGGGGGATCTTCCACGAAGTACTTCTACATCAACACCATCGCCTCACCATGAGTTGTGAGTAGTTTACCACAGAACTTCGGGTCCATAGTTAGTACCCTGATGGCTTCTTCTCTCTTTTTGGATCTCAATACCAAGTTCTCCTCGGTCTTCGAGGAGATCTATTCAATGTAATCTTTTTTACGGTGTGTTTGTTGAGATCAGATGAATTGTGGGTTTATGATCAAGATTATCTATGAAGAATATTTGGTTCTTTTCTGAATTCTTTTATGTATGATTATAATATCCTTGCAAGTCTCTTCGAATTATTGGTTTGGTTTGGCCTACTAGATCTATAGTTCTTGCAATGGGAGATATGCTTGGCTTTGGGTTCAATCTTGCGGTGTCCTTTCCCGATGACTGCAGGGCAGCAAGGCACGTATTTTATTGTTGCCATTTAGGATAAAAAGATGGGGTTTATATCATATTGCTTTAGTTTATCCCTCTATATCATGTCATCTTGCTGAAAGCATTACTCTGTTCTTATGAACTTAAGACTCTAGATGCATGCGGGATAGAGGTCGATGTGTGGAGTAATAGTAGTAGATGCAGAATCGTTTCGGTATACTTGTCACAGACGTGATGCCTATATATAATGATCATGCCTAGATATTCTCATAATTATTCACTTTTCTATCAATTGGTCGACAGTAATTTGTTCACCCACCGTAGAATTCTGCTATCATGAGAGAAGCCACTAGTGAAACATATGGCCCCCGGGTCTATTCTCAATATATTAATCTACAATCTACTTTAATTAGTTGTTTTTAGTTTCTGTTCTTATATCCAAAAACACCAAAAATATCAAACTATCCTATCTATAAGATCTCACTTTCGTAAGTGACCGTAAAGGGATTGACAACCCCTTATCGCGTTGGCTGCGAAGTTCTTAATTGTTTGTGCAGGTGCGAGGGACTCGCGCGTGGTCTCCTACTGGATTGATACCTTGGTTGTCAAAAACTGAGGGAAATACTTACGCTGCTGTGCTGCATCACCCATTCCTCTTCGAGGGAATACAACACAAGCTCGAGAAGTAGCAGTGAAGCAACGTGGGGCCCACGAGGGTGGGGGCGCGCCCTGCCCCCTCGTGGGCACATCGTTTCTTCTCTGACTTGTACCCCAAGTCTCACGTGAAGATATCGTTCCAAAAATAACTCTCCCGAAGGTTTCATTCCGTTTGGACTCTGTTTGATATTCCTTTTCTGCGAAACTGTGAAATAGGCAAAAAACAACAATCTGCACTGGGCCTTGGGTTAGTAGGTTAGTCCCCAAAATAATATAAAAGTGTATAATAAAGCCGATTAAACATCCAAAACAGAATATATAATAGCATGGAACAATCAAAAATTATAGATACGTTGGAGACGTATCAAGCATCCCCAAGCTTAATTCCTGCTCGTCCTCGAGTAGGTAAATGATAAAAACAGAATTTTTGATATGGAATGCTAACCGAAATTCTCAATGTAATTCTCTTTATTGTGGCATGAATGTTCAGATCCGAAAGATTCAAGACAAAAGTCTATATTGACATAAAAATAATAATACTTCAAGCATACTAACAAAGCAATCATGTCTTCTCAAAATAACATGGCCAAAGAAAGTTATCCCTACAAAATCATATAGTCTGGCTATGCTCCCTCTCCATCACACAAAATATTTAAAGCATGCACAACCCCGGTTTCAGCCAAGCAATTGTCCCATACTCAAAAAAATTCAAACCTTTCAACTTTCATGCAATACATGAGCGTGAGCCATGGATATAGCACTATATGTGGAATAGAGCGGTGGTTGTGGAGAAGACAAAAGAGGAAGATAGTCTCACATCAAGTAGGCATATCAATTGGCTATGGAGATGCTCATCAATAGATATCAGTGTGAGTGAGTAGGGATTGCCATGCAATGGATGCACTAGAGCTATAAGTGTATGAAAGCTCAACAAAAGAAACTAAGTGGGTGTGCATCCAACGTGCTTGCTCATGAAGACCGAGGGCATTTTGAGGAAGCCCATCGTTGGAATATACAAGCCAAGTTCTATAATGAAAATTCCCACTAGTATATGAAAGTGACAAAACAAGAGACTCTCTATCATGAAGATTATGGTGCTACTTTGAAGCACAAGTATGGAAAAGGATAGTAGCATTGTCCCTTCTCTCTCTTTTTTTGGAGGGGCTTCCCCTTTTTTTAGCCCCCCTCTCTTTTTTTGGGCCATCTCTTTTTTTGGCCTTTCTCTTCTTTTTTTTCCTCACACGGGACAATGCTCTAATAATGAAGATCATCACACTTCAATTTACTTACAACTCGAAGATTACAACTCGAAGCTAGAACAAAATATGACTCTATGTGAATGCCTCCGGCGGTGTACTAGGATGTGCAATGAATCAAGAGTGACATGTATGAATGAATTGTGAATGGTGGCCTTGCCACAAATACGATGTCAACTACATGATCATGCATGGCAATATGACAATATGAAGCATGTCATATGAACGGAATGGTGGAAAGTTGCATGGCAATATATCTCGGAATGGCTATGGAAATGCCATGATAGGTAGGTATGGTGGCAGTTTTGAGGAAGGTATATGGTGGGTGTATGGTACCGGCGAAAGTTGCGCGGTACAAGAGAGGCAAGCAATGGTGGAAGGGTGAGAGTGTGTATAATCCACGGACTCAACACTAGTCATAAAGAACTCATATACTTATTGCAAAAATCTACGATTTATCAACAAAGTATTCAACGCATGCTCCTAGGGGAAGGGTTGGTAGGAGTTAACCATCGCGCGATCCCAACCTCCACACAAAGGATGACACTCAATAAATAAATCATGCTCCAACTTCATCACATAACGGTTCACCATACGTGCATGCTACGGGAATCACAAACTTTAACACAAGTGTTTCTCAAATTCACAATTACTCCACTAGCATGACTCTAATATCATCATCCTCATATCTCAAAACAATCATCAAGTATCAAACTTCTCATAATATTCAATGCACTTTATATGAATGTTTTTACTATACTAATCTTGGATGCCTATCATATTAGGACTAGTTTTATAACCAAAGCACATTACCACGCTGTTCTAAAAGACTCTCAAAAGGATATAAGTGAAGCATGAGAGATCAATAATTTCTACAAAATAAAACCACCACCGTGCTCTAAAAGATATAAGTGAAGCACTAGAGCAAAACTATCTAGCTCAAAAGATATAAGTGAAGCACATAGAGTCTTCTAATTAATTCCAAATCATATGTATCTCTCTCAAAAGGTGTGTCCATAAAGGATGATTGTGGCAAACTAACAAGCAAAGACTCAAATCATACATGACGCTCCAAGCAAAATACATATCATGTGGTGAATAAAAATATAGTCCCGAGTAAAGTTACCGATAGACGAAGACGAAAGAGGGGATGCCTTCCCGGGGCATCCCCAAGCTTAGGCTCTTGGTTATCCTTGAATTATATCTTGGGGTGCCTTGGGAATCCCCAAGCTTAGGCTCCTGCCACTATTTGTTCCATAGTCCATCAAAGCCATACAAAAAACTTGAAAACTTCACAACACAAAACTTAGCCAAAAATCTCGTGAGCTCCGTTAGTATAAGAAAACAAACCACCACTCAAAGGTACTGTAATGAACTCACTCTTTGTTTATATTGGTGTTAAACCTACTATATTCCAACTTCTCTATGATTCATACCCCCGATACTACTCATAGATTCATCAAAATAAGCAAACAATACACGAAAAATAGAATCTGTCAAAAACAGAACAGTATGTAGTAATCTGTAACTTCCGAATACTTCTGTTACTCTAAAAAAATAAAAAAAATTGGTGGACATGAGGAATTTGTCTATTAATCATCTGCAAAAAGAATTAATTAAAAAGAACTCTCTAGTAAAAAATGGTCGCTAACCTTGTGAGTGCTAAAGTTTCTGCTTTTTACAACATGATCACATAAACTTCACACAAGTCTTCCCAAAGGTTCTACTTGGAACAAACACTAATTAAAACACAAAATCACATCTAAACAGAATCTAGATGCAATATTTATTCCTAAACAGATGCAAAAATAAAGAAACTAAAATTGGGTTGCCTCCCAACAAGCGCTATCGTTTAACGCCCCTAGCTAGGCATGATACAAGAATAGATCTAGGTATTGCCATCGTTGGTAGGCAATCCATAAGTGGATCTCATAATAGATTCATAAGGTAATTTGATTTTATTTCTAGGAAAGTGTTCCATGCCTTTCCTTAACGGAAATTGGAATCTAATATTTCCTTCCTTCATATCAATAATTGCACCAATCGTTCTAAGGAAAGGTCTACCAAGAATAATAGGACGTGTAGGATTGCAATCTATATCAAGGACGATGAAATCTACGGGCACATAATTCCTATTTGCAACAATGAGAACATCATTAATCCTTCCCATAGGTTTCTTAATGGTAGAATCCGCAAGATGCAAATTTAAAGAACAATCATTTTTTTGAGAACTGATGACAGTGAGATTCTCTCACTGCCTTTGTATTAATAAAACAAAGTTAGGGGGGTTAGAGTGTCCAGAACTATACATGTTACATAATGTTTGGTGGGGGGGAGGGGTTGTGTACAGATACTAACACAAAATAAGATACAATCAAAGCGAGCTAGCCATGGATAAAATGTAGGCCCCCTGCTCTTGCTTTGATCTATGGACGAGCATGGCAAAGTCCAGCTTGAATCTTTTCCTCCAAGAAGCAAATGAAGGATGAATCCCTCTGAAGTGTTTATCATTCCTCTCTTTCCAGATTCCCCAGGCTGCTACTGCAAAAACTTCCAAGAACATTGGCCGAGCCCATCTGGCTTTACCCTCATGTAGCATTCTCAACCAGTCAGAGTCGATTGGCCATTGTATCCCGAGGGCATCCCAGCATCTCTGGCTGAAGGGGCAGGCAAGGAAGAGGTGAACCAGGTATTCCTCAGGCGGGTGGCGGCACAGGAGGCAGGTATAGTCATCGTTCTGAATTTTATAATGTCTTCTCCTAAACATATTTCTAGTGTTCAATCTATCAGACATCAGCAACCACAAGAACACCTTCCACTGCATTGTACATTTGGTTTTCCAGATCCAACCGAATGCCTCATCAACTTGCATTTGACTGAAATAGTGGGCATAGTATTGCGAGGATCGAAACGCATCTCCCCCCAAACATAAGTCCACACATCCTTACCATTATCAAGAGAGGTTCCCAAGGTCTCAGACTGCAGCCCAGCAACCTCACTCCTAGCCTCCAAAGATAGAGGCAGGTGGAACACATCACCCAATCGATCCGAAGACAAGAGACGCCTCACTGAGACATCTGGTTCCCTGGCAAAGGAAAAAGCTCTCGGGTATTTATCTTGAAAAATCTCAGTCTTCCAATTATCTTTCCAGAACAGAATCGTGTCCCCTGCCACTACCTCCGATTTTGTGACCCCTCTATATATATCAGAAAGCTGCATGAGGACTCTCCACCAGAAAGATCCACATGAGTCCGAGGCATCAAGTACTTTGCCCACATAGTAGGTATCACAGACTAGGTTGACCCAAGGAACATCACATTTGTTATAAAATTTGTGAAGCTACTTCAACAGCAGCCCTTGGTTTTGGATCTTAAGATCAATGATCCCCAGACCGCCTTTGCTCTTAAGTTTACACACCATTCCCCAAGCTGCCAGTGAGCTGCCCTTATACCCATCATCCGATTTTCTCACCTAGAGACACAATCTGCGCAACTTATCAAGATGCTCGATGATCTTAGGGTTTATCTTAATGGAGCACATGGCGTAAATGGCTCGCGAGGTGATCACAAAATTGAGCAGTGTTAGCTTGGAGCCATAATCCAGGAGCAAAGCTGTTGCCGGGACTCTCCTTGGAACCGAGGTCACCAACGGCATTAGGTCGGTTACACTCGGGCGTGTGGTGCCCATGGGCAGGCCCAGGTACGTAAACGACATGTTGCCAATAGAGCAACCAAAGATGGCTGCAATTTCCACCGCCCGCACATGATCAAGATTGATGGGAACCAAGGTTGACTTGTGGAAGTTGATCTTAAGGCCCATCGACTTTGCATAGTCGACCAGAATGGCTCTTAACACTTGCGCTTGCAAGGTACAAGCAGGGAGGACCACGATTGTATCGTCACCATACTGAATTATTGGATAGTTACTGTCGGAAGTGGGCAGGGGCAACCGGAGCAAACCTGTCCGACTGGCGTCATTAATCACTGACTGTAATAGATCCGCTGCAAGAACAAAGATCAAAGGCAACAACGGATCTCCCTGTCGCACCCCACAGAGGCATTCAAATTGTTTCCCTGGGACGCCATTAAGCAGCACCGAAGAGCTTCCGGAGGAAAAAATACATTTAATCCACCCCAACCACCTCTCGTCAAAACCCATGTGTCGCATGATCTCAATCATCGGTTCATGTTGTATGGTGTCGAAGTGTTGGGGAACGTAGTATTTTAAAATTTTCCTACGATCACGCAAGATCTATCTACCAGATGCATAGCAACGAGAGGGAAGAGTGTGTCTACGTACCCTCGTAGACCGGGAGCGGAAGCGTCAAGTGACGCGGTTGATGTTGTCGAACTTCTTCGCGATCCAACCGATCAAGCACCGAACGTACGGCACCTCCGCGTTCAGCACACGTTCAGCTTGATGACGTCCCACGAGCTCTTGATCCAGTTGAGCTTCACGGGAGAGTTTCGTCAGCACGACGGCGTGGTGACGGATATGATGTGTTCACCGGCGCAGGGCTTCGCCTAAACTCCGCGACGGTATGACCGAGGTGTGATTCTGTGGAGGGGGGCACCGCACACGGCTAAAACAATTCAACTTGTGTGTCTTTGGGTGCCCTCCTGCCCCCGTATATAAAGGAGAAAGGGAGGGAGGCCGGCCGGCCCTTCCTGGTGCGGCTAGGGAGTGGACTCCTACTAGGAATAGGATTGCAATCCTATTCCTAGTAGGATTCACCAAAAGAAGGAAGAGGGAAAGGAATAGGAGAGGTGGCGCCCCGCCCAATCCTAGTCCAACTAGGAACCCTAGGTGGGGGCGCCGGCCAGCCCTATGGGCTGCCTCTCTCTTTCCCTTTAGGCCCACTATGGACCATCCCCTCTCGTAGGGGGTTCCGGTAACCCCCTCCGGCATTCCCGATAAATCCGAAACTTTTCCGGAACACTTCCGGTGTCCGAATATACTCGTCCAATATATCAATCTTTATGTCTCGGACATTCCGAGACTCCTCGTCATGTCCGTGATCTCATCCGGGACTCCGAACTACCTTCGGTACATCAATACTCATAAACTCATAATACCGATCGTCATCAAACGTTAAGCGTGCGGACCCTACGGGTTCGAGAACTATGTAGACATGACCGAGACTCATCTCCGGTCAATAACCAATAGCGGAACCTGGATGTTCATATTGGCTCCTACATATTCTACGAAGATCTTTTATCGGTCAGAACCGCATAACAACATACGTTGTTCCTTTTGTCAAACGGTATGTTACTTGCCCGAGATTCGATCGTCGGTATCTCTATACCTAGTTCAATCTCGTTACCGGCAAGTCTCTTTACTCGTTCCGTAACACATCATCTCGTGACTAACTCATTAGTCTTTTGCTTGCAAGGCTTATTGTGTTGTGTGTTACCGAGAGGGCCCAGAGATACCTCTCCGACACTCGGAGTGACAAATCCTAATCTTGATCTATGCCAACACCACGAATACTTTCGGAGACACCTGTAGAGCATCTTTATGATCACCCAGTTACGTTGTGACGTTTGATAGCACACAAGGTGTTCCTACGGTATTCGGGAGTTGCATAATCTCATAGTCATAGGAACATGTATAGGTCATGAAGAAAGCAATAGCAGTAAAACTAAACGATCATAGTGCTATGCTAACGGATGGGTCTTGTCCATCACATCATTCTCCTAATGATGTGATCCCGTTGATCAAATGACAACTCATGTCTATGGCCATGAAACATAACCATCTTTGATCAATGAGCTAGTCTAGTAGAGGCATACTAGGGACATACTGTTTTGTCTATGTATTCACACATGTACTAAGTTTCCGGTTAATACAATTCTAGCATGAATAAAAGACATTTATCATGATATAAGGAAATACAAATAACATCTTTATTATTGCCTCTAGGGCATATTTCCTTCAGTCTCCCACTTGAACTAGAGTCAATAATCTAGCTCATATCGCCATGTGATTTAATACCGATAGTTCACATCGTTATGTGAATAACACCCATAGTTCACATCACCATGTGACCAATACCCAAAGGGTTTACTAGAGTCAATAATCTAGTTCACATCGCTATGTGATTAATACCCAAGAGTAATAAGGTGTGATCATGTTTTGCTTGTGAGAGAAGTTTAGTCAACGGGTCTGTCATATGCAGATCCCTATGTATTTCGCAAATTTCTATGTCTACAATGCTCTGCATGGAGCTACTCTAGCTAATTGCTCCCACTTTCAATACGCATCCAGATTGATATTTAGAGTCATCTGGATTTAGTGTCAAAGCTTGCATCGGCGTAACCCTTTACGACGAACTCTTTATCACCTCCATAATCGAGAAATATTTCCTTAGTCATCCAATTACTAAGGATAATTTTGACCGCTGTACAGTGATCTACTCCTTGATCACTATTGTACCTCCCTGTCAAACTCTTGGCAAGGTACACAACGTGTTTTGTACACAGCATGGCATACTTTATAAAACCTATGGCTGAGGCATAGGGAATGACTTTCATTCTCTCTATATTTTTCTGCCGTGGTCTGGCTTTGAGTCTTACTCAACTTCATACCTTACAAGTCAGGCAAGAACTCCTTCTTTGACTGATCCATTTTGAACTACTTCAAATCTTATCAAGGTATGTACTCGTCGAAAGTCTTATCAAGCGTCTTGATCTATCGCTATAGATCTTGATGCCCAATATGTAAGCAGCTTCTCCGAGGTCTTTCATCGAAAAACTTTTATTCAAATATCCTTTTATGCTATCCAGAAATTCTATATCATTTCCAATCAACAATATGTCATCTACATATAATATTAGAAATGCTCCAGAGCTCCCACTCACTTTCTTGTAAATACAGGCTTCTCCAAAAGTCTATATAAAACCATATGCTTTGATCACCTCATCAAAGCGTATATTCCAACTCCGAGATGCTTGCACTAGTCCATAGATGGATCGCTGGAGCTTGCATACTTTGTTAGCACCTTTTGGATCGACAAAACCTTCTGGTTGCATCATATACAACTCTTCTTTGAGATATCCATTTAGGAATGCAGTTTTGACATCCATTTGCCAGATTTCATAATCATAAAATGCGGCAATTGCTAACATGATTCGGACAGACTTAAGCATCGCTATAGGTGAGAAAGTCTCATCGTAGTCAAATCCTTGAACTTGTCGAAAACCTTTTTGCAACAAGTCGAGCTTTGTAAACAGTGATATTACCGTCTGCGTCGGTCTTCTTCTTGAAGATCCAGTTATTTTTGATGGCTTGCCGATCATCGGGCAAGTCAACCAAAGTCCACACTTTGTTCTCATACATGGATCCCATCTCAGATTTCATGGCTTCAAGCCATTTTGCGGAATCTGGGCTCATCATCGCTTCCTCATAGTTTGTAGGTTCATCATGGTCTAGTAACATGATTTCCAGAACTGGGTTGCCGTACCACTCTGGTGCGGAACGTACTCTGGTTGATCTACGACGTTCAGCAGAAACTTGATCCGAAGTTTCATGATCATTATCATTAACTTCCTCACTGATTGGTGTAGGAATCACTGGAACAATTTCTTGTGATGTACTACTTTCCAATCTGGGAGAAGGTACAATTACCTCATCAAGTTCTACTTTCCTCCCACTCACTTATTTCGAGAGAAACTCCTTCTCTAGAAAGGATCCATTCTTAGCAACGAATATCTTGCCTTTGGATCTGTGATAGAAGGTGTACCCAACAGTTTCTTTTGGGTATCCTATGAAGACACATTTTTCCGACTTGGGTTCGAGCTTATCAGGTTGAAGTGTTTTCACATAAGCATCGCAGCCCCAAACTTTAAGAAACGACAACTTTGGTTTCTTGCCAAACCATAGTTCATAAGGTGTCGTATCAACGGATTTAGATGGTGCCCTATTTAATGTGAATGCAGCTGTCTCTAATGCATAACCCCAAAACGATAGTGGTAAATCGGTAAGAGACATCACAGATCGTACCATATCTAATAAAGTACGGTTACGACATTCGGACACACCATTACGCTGTGGTGTTCCGGGTGGCGTGAGTTGTGAAACTATTCCACATTGTTTCAAATGAAGACCAAACTCGTAACTCAAATATTCTCCTCCACGATCAGATCGTAGAAACTTTATTTTCTTGTTACGATGATTCTCTACTTTACTCCGAAATTCTTTGAACTTTTCAAATGTTTCAGACTTGTGTTTCATTACGAAGATATACCCGTATCTGCTCAAATCATCAGTGAAGGTCAGAAAATAACGATACCCGCCGCGAGCATCAACACTCATTGGTCCACATACATCAGTATGTATGATTTCCAACAAATCTGTTGCTCGCTCCATAGTTCCGGAGAACGGAGTTTTAGTCATCTTGCCCATGAGGCATGGTTCGCAAGCACCAAGTGATTCATAATCAAGTGATTCCAAAAGTCCATCATTATGGAGTTTCTTCATGCGTTTTACACCAATATGACCTAAACGGAAGTGCCACAAATAAGTTGCACTATCATTATTAACCTTGCATCTTTTGGCTTCAATATTATGAATATGTGTATCACACGATCGAGATCCAACAAACTATTTTCATTGGGTGTATGACCATAGAAGGTTTTATTCATGTAAACAGAACAACAATTATTCTCTAACTTACATGAATAACCGTATTGCAATAAACATGATCAAATCACATTCATGCTCAACACAAACACCAAATAACACTTATTTAGGTTCAACACTAATCCCGAAAGTGTAGGGAGTGTGCGATGATGATCATATCAATCTTGGAACTGCTTCCAATACACATCGTCACTTCATCCTTTAACTAGTTTATGTTCATTATGCAACTCCCATTTCGAGTTACTACTTTTTAGCAACTAAACCAGTATCAAATACCGAGGGGTTGCTATGAACACTAGTAAAATACACATCAATAATCTGTATATCAAATATACCTTTGTTCACTTTGTCATCCTTCTTATCCGCCAAGTATCTAGGGCAGTTCCACTTCCAGTGACCATTTCCTTTGCAGTAGAAGCACTTGTTTCAGGCTTGAGTTTAGCTTTGGGTTTCTTCACGGGAGTGACAACTTGCTTGTCATTCTTCTTGAAGTTCCCCTTCTATCCCTTTGCCCTTTACTTGAAACACGTGGTCTTGTTAACCATCAACACTTGATGCTCTTTCTTGATTTCTACCTTCGCCGATTTCAGCATCGCGAAGAGCTTGGGAATTACTTTCGTCATCCCTTGCATATTATAGTTCATCACGAAGTTCTACTAACTTGGTGATAGTGACTAGAGAACTTTGTCAATTACTATCATATCTGGAAGATTAACTCCCACTTGATTCAAGCAATTGCAGTACCCAGACAATCTGAGCACATGCTCACTGGTTGAGCTATTCTCCTCCATCTTGTAGGCAAAGTACTGTCAGAGGTCTTATACCTCTTGACACGGGTATGAGTATGAAATACTAATTTCAACTCTTGGAACATCTCATATGCTCCGTGGCGTTCAAAACATTTTTGAAGTCCCGGTTATAAGCCGTAAAGCATGGTGTACTAAACTATCAAGTAGTCATCATACCGAGCTTTTGTCAAAACGTTCATAACGTCTGCATCTGCTCCTGCAATAGGTCTGTCACCTAGCGGTGCATCAAGGACATAATTCTTCTGTGCAGCAATGAGGATAATCCTCAGATCACGGAACAATTCCGCATCATTGCTACTAACATCTTTCAACTTAGTTTTCTCTAGGAACATACAAAAAAATAAACGTGGAGCAACATCGCGAGCTATTGATCTACAACATAGATATGCTAATACTACCAGGACTAAGTTCATGATAAATTAAAGTTCAATTAATCATATTACTTAAGAACTCCCACTTAGATAGACATCCCTCCGGTCATCTAAATGATCACGTGATCCAAATCAACTAAACCATGTCCGATCATCACGTGAGATGGAGTAGTTTCAATGGTGAACATCTTATGTTGATCATATCTACTACATGATTCACGCTCGACCTTTCGGTCTCTAGTGTTCCGAGGCCATATCTGCATATGCTAGGCTCGTCAAGTTTAACCCGAGTATTCTGCGTGTGCAAAACTGGCTTACACCCGTTGTATTTGAACGTAGAGCTTATCACACCCGATCATCACGTGGTGTCTCGGCACGACGAACTTTCGCAACGGTGCATACTCAGGGAGAACACTTATACCTTGAAATTTAATAAGGGATCATCTTATAATGCTACCGTCGTTCTAAGCAAAATAAGAAGCATAATAAGATAAACATCACATGCAATCAAAATATGTGACATGATATGGCCATCATCATCTTGTGCTTTTGATCTCCATCTCCAAAGCACCGTCATGATCACCTTCACAAAACATGATCATCTCATACAAAACCGTATAACTCATCATGTCTTGACCATATCACATCACAACATGCCCTGCAAAAACAAGTTAGACGTCCTCTACTTTGTTGTTGCAAGTTTTACGTGGCTACTACGGGCTTTAGCAAGAACCGTTCTTACCTACGCATACAAAACCACAACGATGTTTCGTCAAGTATGTGCTGTTTTAACCTTCACAAGGACCGGGCGTAGCGACACTTGATTCAGCTAAAGTGAGAGAGACAGACACCCGCCAGTCACCTTTAAGCAACGAGTGCTCGTAACGGTGAAACCAGTCTCGCGTAAGCGTACGCGTAATGTCGGTACGGGCCGCTTCATCTCACAATACCGCCGAAGCAAAGTATGACATGCTGGTAAGCAGTATGACTAGTATCGCCCACAACTCATTGTGTTCTACTCGTGCATATCATCTACGCATAGACCTGGCTCTGATGCCACTGTTGGGGAACGTAGTATTTTAAAATTTTCCTACGATCACGCAAGATCTATCTACTAGATGCATAGCAACGAGAGGGAAGAGTGTGTCTACGTACCCTCGTAGACCGGGAGCGGAAGCGTCAAGTGACGCGGTTGATGTTGTCGAACTTCTTCGCGATCCAACCGATCAAGCACCGAACGTACGGCACCTCCGCGTTCAGCACACGTTCAGCTTGATGACGTCCCACGAGCTCTTGATCCAGTTGAGCTTCACGGCAGAGTTTCGTCAGCACGACGGCGTGGTGACGGATATGTTGTGTTCACCGGCGCAGGGCTTCGCCTAAACTCCGCGACGGTATGACCGAGGTGTGATTCTGTGGAGGGGGGCACCGCACACGGCTAAAACAATTCAACTTGTGTGTCTTTGGGTGCCCTCCTGCCCCCGTATATAAAGGAGAAAGGGAGGGAGGCCGGCCGGCCCTTCATGGTGCGGCTAGGGAGTGGACTCCTACTAGGAATAGGATTGCAATCCTATTCCTAGTAGGATTCACCAAAAGAAGGAAGAGGGAAAGGAATAGGAGAGGTTGCGCCCCGCCCAATCCTAGTCCAACTAGGAACCCTAGGTGGGGGCGCCGGCCAGCCCTATGGGCTGCCTCTCTCTTTCCCTTTAGGCCCACTATGGACCATCCCCTCTCGTAGGGGGTTCCGGTAACCCCCTCCGGCATTCCCGATAAATCCGAAACTTTTCCGGAACACTTCCGGTGTCCGAATATAGTCGTCCAATATATCAATCTTTATGTCTCGGACATTCCGAGACTCCTCGTCATGTCCGTGATCTCATCCGGGACTCCGAACTACCTTCGGTACATCAATACTCATAAACTCATAATACCGATCGTCATCAAACGTTAAGCGTGCGGACCCTATGGGTTCGAGAACTATGTAGACATGACCGAGACTCATCTCCGGTCAATAACCAATAGCGGAACCTGGATGTTCATATTGGCTCCTACATATTCTACGAAGATCTTTTATCGGTCAGAACCGCATAACAACATACGTTGTTCCTTTTGTCAAACGGTATGTTACTTGCCCGAGATTCGATCGTCGGTATCTCTATACCTAGTTCAATCTCGTTACCGGCAAGTCTCTTTACTCGTTCCATAACACATCATCTCGTGACTAACTCATTAGTCTTTTGCTTGCAAGGCTTATTGTGATGTGTGTTACCGAGAGGGCCCAGAGATACCTCTGCGACACTCGGAGTGACAAATCCTAATCTTGATCTATGCCAACACCACGAATACTTTCGGAGACACCTGTAGAGCATCTTTATGATCACCCAGTTACGTTGTGACGTTTGATAGCACACAAGGTGTTCCTATGGTATTCGGGAGTTGCATAATCTCATAGTCATAGGAACATGTATAAGTCATGAAGAAAGCAATAGCAGTAAAACTAAACGATCATAGTGCTATGCTAACGGATGGGTCTTGTCCATCACATCATTCTCCTAATGATGTGATCCCGTTGATCAAATGACAACTCATGTCTATGGCCAGGAAACATAACCATCTTTGATCAATGAGCTAGTCTAGTAGAGGCATACTAGGGACATACTATTTTGTCTATGTATTCACACATGTACTAAGTTTCCGGTTAATACAATTCTAGCATGAATAAAAGACATTTATCATGATATAAGGAAATACAAATAACATCTTTATTATTGCCTCTAGGGCATATTTCCTTCACGAAGGCCTTCGCGAAATCCAGTTTCAGAATACAACAGGCTCTTCCCGATGCTTGGTATTGGTGAATGTACTCAAAGGCCCAGGCCAAGCAATCCTGGATCAACCTCCCTTTGAGCAATCCGTACTGGTTCCGATGAATGACCTTGAGCACAATTTTCTGCAAGAGGTTAGCAAGCAACTTAGTTATCAGTTTCAAGCAATAGTTAAGTAGCGTGATGGGTCTGAAATCATTAGCAGTCTCCTGTGACTAGGTTTCTGGGATGAGGGTTATAAACCCAGAGTTCAAGCTCTGAAGATCAATGACACCGTCATAGAAGTCCTTGCATAGTCTGTAGAAATCTTCTTTGATGATGTGCCAGCATGATTTCAAAAAGCAGCCATTGAATCCATCGGGGCCTGGTGCTCTATCAGATGGCATCTCACAAACTACCCTGTCAATCTCATCGTTTGTGAAGGGTGTGGTTAGCTCCTCCAGGCCCTCCACCTTTTTAATGATTCTGGACAGATCAAACTTCATTTCATACTCCCCTCTCTTGCCCTATCTCTCCTTATAAGTGTCAAAAAGTTCTTTCGCTTTCCCCATATGGTCAGTCACCACTGTGCCATCCTGAAGTTTTAGCGAGGTTATGGAATTTTTACGGTATCGTTCAGACGCTGCAAAGTGAATTTTTTTGGGGTTATCACCTCCACAAGTAAACCAACAGACAGTGTACCTCTTTTTCCAATATTCTTTCTTGTAATCAAGCAGGGTTACCAGATGATTTTTGAGAATCAATCGAAAGATGGCTTCAGGTATTGTGAGAGGTCTTTTATCCTCGATATTATCAAGTTCCAGAAGAGCCCAGTTGGAGTTATCAATACATAGGTTCAACCGAGAAATCTGCTTACTCCAATGTTTAAGAGCATATCTCAAGTTCCGAAACTTCTTGCACAGTAGTTTAGCCGAATTGGATGCATAGCAATTTTTCTCCCAGGTGGATTGGACCAGATCAAAGAATCCTGGGTGTGATATCCAGAAGTTTTCAAACCTAAACACCTTACTTTTAGGAACCGATGTTTCAATCGAAATCATACAGGGAGTGTGATCAGACACTGGCTTGGGAAGGGGTCCCACTGTGGTGTTAGGATAGTTGGAAGTCCAGTTGGATGAGGTGAAGAACCAATCGATTTGTTCAAGCAGAGGATCAGTCTGCATGTTACTCCACGTGTACTGCCTGCCTTAATCGGTAGCTCAACAAGCGCTTGTGAGTAAATGAAATCGTTAAATGTAAGCATATCATTAGCATCACCCCCCAGTTTGTTACGATTATCAGGCGCTCTAATATAATTGAAATCACCACAGATTAACCAATCCTCATCATCAGGTATATCCAGATCAAACAGCCATGAGGTGAAAGCAACTCTGCCTGGCCCAGCACATGGCCCATACACATTAATAAGTTTCCAAGACCTGGTTGTTTGCATAGAAGTAAACTGAATGCCCAGGGCAAAAGATTCAGAACAAAACACAGTGCCAGAGAACACAAAGCTGTCCCACAACACAATTAACCCACCAGAGCCCCCCTGAGAGGGCACTACCTCAAACTTATCGAATTTTTTAGGACAGAAAAGTTTAACAAAAGCAGCATCAAAGGTAGCACAGTTAGTTTCTTGCAAACAGATAACTGAAAAACCACTACTACTGATAGCATTACGCAACGTCAGCTGCTTATTGTCCGAACTGTTCCCTCGGACATTCCAGCACGGAACTTTCCACGCTTTAAGCTGCATCGGGATCCGTGGCCTCGCTCTTCTGCCCACCTTGGCTAGAGAGTACCTTCCTTGCACTTAACTGGCTCGGATGAACACCACACATATTAGTCCCAATGGACTGAATAGCATGTATAGAAGTGGGAGGTGGGACAGCATCAGGTACCTTGTCGTGTGTTCCATCCCTAATGGTGAGGCCAGGAAGAGATGGATCCTTCCTAGGCTTGACCTTGGATGTTGTAGCCCTCTTGTCAGTAATGGGAGGGACTCTGAATCCATCATATTGGTTTGAGCGGGCACTCCGACGAAGAAATACAATGTCCACATGGGCCGGCTCCTTGAGCATCATACGGCCAATCGGGTCCACAGCATGATCCACACAGTCAGGCCCAACCAGTGTTGTCATAGGGACAGGCAATGGCACCTCCAGAACTGGCATCACAGGGTTTAACCTATCCAACGAGGCAGACAGAACAACCACCTTACTGACGCCAAAAGTTGAACTGAAGATACGACCAAAAACATCTGATTGGCATCATTTGGGCGAGTAGAGCCATGCACACACAGTCAATCTGATGCTGAATAGAAATTAAGGGGTTGAGTGGAAAGGAATGTGTCCTGGGAGTCAATGGTGGTAATATGGATCGGGTATAGATCCTCTTGAGCATTCCACCCATCCACGAAAGCAGATCATAGTCAGTAGAGATGAACAGAGCAGCTACAAAGCCTCCAACTCTGACAAAAGCATGAATAGCAGAAGGAGCACCGTTAATGTAACTGTCAGCGAAATCCTCAACATAAGAATATTCAGACCACGCATCAGACA
Source organism: Secale cereale (assembly GCA_902687465.1). NCBI lineage: Eukaryota > Viridiplantae > Streptophyta > Magnoliopsida > Poales > Poaceae > Secale > Secale cereale. Next base: position 253,225,875 of record LR738715.1, on the reverse strand, counting down.
AATTGTCCACCAGATTGTGCTCTTGTGTCACTCCATCCATCAAAGCCGGCCCATCGTACTCAAAGTACATTCTGAAGCTGAAACCTGTGTACTGAGGGGGTAAAACTGGCCATGCACTCCAACCATTGTCCTGTATCTGATCCTGGGCTTGCTCATAGCCATTCCAAGCAGCTTCATTAGCCGCTTGCTGGGCCTCCATCTCATTAATCCTAGCTTGTTGCATGATAGTATAGTACGGCAGGGTGTACGGATGTGGAGACGCATTCAGGAGTGGAGGAGTATCTTCATTCCCTTGCAGACCCGGCACTGTGTTTCTGCCATTCAGTACATATACATGGATAGACCAAGAACGACCCAGTCCCGGCAGCATCCCAACTTTGGTGACAAGTAGACTATGTGGAACATCCGCAACATCTTCGATGTGACATTTAACAAGAACTCTAGCTTTGTTCTCGTTCGGCCTAGGCCAGGCCAGCAGCTTACCAAACCTAGAAACCGCCTTGTGAACATAGTGTTCAGTCATGTAATCCATAGGGAAAGCAAGCATCAAAATCCAGACTTCATACTCAAAAGCGGGCATTCTCATGTTAATCCCTTCATTGTGGGGGATAAAAGTGAAATAAGAATCCTCAGTTAGGGCATGCGGCCCCTCTCTAAGAGCGTCCTCTCTGCTCTGGACATCAAGAAAAGCAACACAGCCTACTGCAATCGGATAAACAAACTCATCCTCAATATGGTATCCCAGATCCTCCCTAATGATCCGGTAGATTTCCTCTAACCAATATCCCTCATGATGATCTGGCACCCGGGGGGGTGATCTCAATCAGAGCATAGCTTTCATGGTTCAGAGGCGGTTCATCCACAACCATAGTGCTCCTCTGCAGCCGGTGATCTGGCCTGCGCTCAATGTGTGCTCCAACGGGGGTGAAGGCGAAAGGACAGACCGAAAAGTTCGCCATGGCGAGACCACGAGGGTTTTTCGATAACTCAGGTGCGTTTGGAGAAGGGGAAGGCGAGGAAGAACAGCGGAGGAAGGGGATATGTACGGAACTGGGAGGACTGCTTCCGATTGGTGCCCCAAGGCGGTGGAGTTGATAGCTGCGGGGGGGGGGGTCGTATTGACAAGCAATGAGGGCTCGCCACGTCACTTGTAATCGGGATTTTTTTGTTTCACTTTCCAGGCCCGATCCTAATTTTTACCATGTATATCCCGCCATCCTGGGTGATTGAATCCCACCCGTTCCCCCAAAAAAGGCAAGGTTTGTTTGGAGATCTTTGGCCTCCAGCAATATTTTGGCCCATTCCAACCTCCACAGCAAGATATGTGACCCAATAAGATACAGAATCTACACCTTTTAAGCCTAGGACAACTAGAGGTATAATGGTCATGTTGTTTACATGCTAGGCAAGGGTGTAGCTTATGGCCCATTATGAATGTATCTATCTGATCATACTGGTATTCAGGACATAAACATTGATCGATGGAACGAATGCAACGTTGGCAAAAGATACCTCGGCAGTCTAAAGCAAGATGGCCATGACGTGTGCAATTTAAGCATTTCAGCAAACGAGAATCAATATACTCCTGAGTTGGCACATCCTTGATCTAGACCATAGAAGAAACATCAGCATTAGAATAGCCAGCTTGCCAACCATCCATAATATGAAGTAGTTTTTCGTCCGAGATGGAATTCCAGTAAGATTCCCTAAAACGAGATCCCTTGAAAGAAGGAATAACTGATTGACGATTATCCTTGTGATTATAATTAAAATAACCCAGTCTGATAATCAGCTCCGAATCCGAAATAATCGGAAAATTGAACTTTCCAAACGAGATGCTTTCAGCGGCCGGAATCGGGCTCAGGCTCAACTCCGGCGAGGAATTATGATCATCACATCGTAAAGGCATAGGGATTTGAGCACCCAATCTCCTTAGTTCAATCTTTATTTTTTGATCCTGGAGCCATTTAGATTTAACAGCTATAGATCTAGAGCCCACTTCAGGAAGAAAACTATCCGCATGTCAACCAATCTCTGAGCGATCAAAACCTGATTCAATTTCTCCACGAAAGAGATGAAAATGACAAATGAAGTCTGGCCAGATCCAATCTTAAACCCATAGATAAAATGTCCCACACGATTTGAGGCTACTGAAAACAGAAACGGCGATCACTTTGCCGCAAAACCCTAAAACTCGAGCTGAGACGACCAATGCAAGATTGAAGCGCGAGGGCCACTAATTCCTCTGTCAGAGTAAATGATGCCGAAGAGAACAAGACGTCAAGGAAGAATTCCTTGGAGGACCTAGGATTGGGCGGAGAGAAGTGCACCGTGGATCCAAACTTGTCACGTACCTGAGATTCAATCGCCAAGCCCGGAGAAAAGTCCCAATGGAGGAGACTCTCCATGACTATGTGGTGGCTGCCACCGCCGGAATGACCAGTGGCAGGAAGGGTGGCCGTAGGGGCCGGAGTGGCCACCGGCGGTGCTCGCCTTAGGAGTCGCCTAGCAGGTCGCCTTAGGAGTCGCCTAGTGGGTTCATTGCTATGTAAAGTTTTGACCTCTTCAATCCCACTTTTAACAATTTTAACACCAAGATCTAAAAACTCCGAATCATTGGGACGCCTTTTAACTAAAGTAGACTCATCTCCAGTCCCATATTTATCAAGATTCATACTACAGAACAAGGATTTGATCGGAGACACATCAATCACTTTCAGATCTTCATCTTTATTTTCATGATAACTAGAAGAACACGCTTTCATAAAGCAATCTTTTTTTGCATGCATCCTAGCGGTTCTTTCTTTGCACTCATCAATGGAAATTCTCATGGCTTTGAGAGACTCATTGATATCATGCTTAGGTGGAATAGATCTAAGTTTCAAAGAATCAACATCAAAAGTAATTCTATCCATGTTTCTAGCCAACTCATCAATCTTAAGCAATTTTTCTTCAAGCAAGGCATTGAAATTCTTTTGTGAATTCATAAACTCTTTAACACTAGTCTCAAATTTAGAGGGCATCTTACCAAAATTTTCATAAGAGTTATTGTAGGAATTACCATAATTATTAGAGGAATTACTAGGAAAAGGCCTAGGATTAAACTTTCCTCTATAAGCATTGTTACTAAAATTATTCCTACCAACAAAATTCACATCCAAAGATTCATTATTATTTTCAATCAACGTGGATAAAGTCATATCATTAGGATCAGAAGAAGCACTCTTAGCAGCAAATAATTTCATAAGTTCATCCATCTTTCCACTCAAAACACTAATCTCTTCAATAGCATGTACTTTTTTACTAGTAGACCTTTCGGTGTGCCATTGAGAGTAGTTAATCATAATATTATCTAGGAGTTTAGTAGCTTCTCCTAAAGTGATTTCCATGAAGGTGCCCCCCACGGCCGAATCTAAAAGAGTTCTAGAAGCAAAATTCAAGCCATCGTAAATTTTTTGTATAATCATCCATAAGTTCAAACCATGTGTAGGGAAATTGCGTATCATTAATTTCATTCTCTCCCAAGCTTGTGCAACATGCTCATGATCTAGTTGCTTAGAATTCATAATATCGTTTCTAGGGGAGATAATCTTAGCGGGCGGAAAATACTTAGAGATAAAGGCATCTTTGCACTTATTCCATGAATCAATACTATTTCTAGGAAAAGAGGAGAACCAAGTTTTAGCACGATCTCTAAGTGAAAACGGAAATAGCTTCAATTTAACAATATCATTATTCGTATCCCTCTTCTTTTGCATATCGCACAAATCAACAAAGTTGTTCAGATGGATAGCGGCATCTTCACTAGGAAGGCCAGAAAATTGATCTTTTATGACAAGATTCAACAGAGCAGCATTGATTTCACAAGGTTCAGCATCGGTAATAGGAGCAATCGGAGTACTAATAAAATCATTATTGTTGGTATTGGAAAAGTCACACAATTTGGTATTGTCTTGAGCCATAGTGACAAGCAAGCAATCCAACACTCAATTAAACAAGAGGCAAGCGGACGGTAAACACACGGAAAAAGAAACGCGAATAAAATGGCAAGGGTGAAGTGGGGGAGAGGAAAACGAGAGGAAAATAATGTAACGCGAAGGATAAGGGTTTGTGATAGGTACTTGGTATATGACTTTTGCATAGATCTCCCTGGCAACGGCGCCAGATATTGGCTAGTTGTCGGGAGATCAAATCTTGACTTGACTCGGCATGAGTCTCCCTGGCAACGGCGCTAGAAATTCTTCTTGCTACTTCTCGAGCTTGCATTGTATTCCCTCGAAGAGGAAAGGGTGATGCAGCACAGTAGCGTAAGTATTTCCATCAGTTTTTGAGAACCAAGGTATCAATCCAGTAGGAGACCACGCGCGAGTCCCTTGCACCTGCACAAACAAATCAGAACTTCGCAGCCAATGCGATAAGGGGTTGTCAATCCCTTCACGGTCACTTACGAAAGTGAGATCTAATAGATATGATAAGATAGTATTTTTGGTGTTTTTGGTATAGAAACAGAAAGTAAAGAATGCAAATAAATAACAGCGGCAGAGATTGGCAAGTTGATGGGAAACTAATATGATAAAGATAGACCCGGGGGCCATAGGTTTCACTAGTGGCTTCTCTCATGATAGTAGAATTCTACGGTGGGTGAACAAATTACTATCAAGCAATTGATAGAAAAGCGCATAGTTATGAGAATATCTAGGCATGATCATTGTATATAGGCATCACGTCTGTGACAAGTAGACCGAAACGATTATGCATCTATGTAGCGACCCGATCCAAATGGATCGAAGTCTCTGTGCTTAAGTGTCATCCCTGGATCGGTATGCTGACACACACATTACTCGATGAATTATAACAGAGTTCAATCACACACTTTATTACATCGAGGTCCTCAAAAGAGTATTATTACAATAATATGGCCAAAGGCCATCTGGATAAAATAACTGCAGAAGCATCAAAAGTAAAATGAGTCCATCAACTCCACGGCAAACTGAGTGCAGAACAACGACCTATCGCACCTTTACTCCTCGTCGGAAAACTCTGCAACATGAGACATTGCAGCCGTGTAGGTCAGCACATGGAATATGCTGGCAATGTCACACCATAGAAATAATAATAAAGAAAAAGACTATCTCTATATGCAAATTTAGCTGGTGGAGGCTCTAAGTTTAATGTTTGCATAAAGCCAATTTTACCCTACAACAAAGGAATAAATTTTTATTTACTACAAAATTAAAATGCCATTATTGAGAAGGTTCCTCCAACTCAATCCCAAAAATTCCCAAGTCATTAGTAACCCAATGATTTCATTAAATAAAGTGATGAGATCAACCAATAATTCACTTCTAGATACTCAAGTTGTCCATAACCGGGGACACGGCTAATCATGATTAGTTTGTACACTCTGCATAGGTTTGCGCACTTTTCCCCACAAGACTCGACCACCTCCATGATCGGAAGATCGAGACATAGTCTTTATGAAGTATTTCCTCCAAACCCTAGGTAGACCGGTACACCTACTTTCCCCTACATCAGCTAGTCTACCACGGAAAGAGGTCACACAACTTACTCAACTATGCCAGAGCCCATAATGGCTTGTGGCTGCACACGGAAGTTTCTAGGCATGAAATATCTTATGATCCCTTTGAGCCTGGGTGGCGGACCTAGGGTAATCACACGGGTACTCCGGGATTCCCCTTTGGGCAAGCACTGATTTCTCCAGGTGCCCCAAACAATCCACCCAGATGTGTATTAGAGTTGCCACCTTATGTTGTCCCAATAAATTATTATCTCTCACAACTTGCATGTATCACACATACCAATCCCCGTCTACGAGCATGGCTAAGCAATATATAATATAGCGAATATTTCCCGGGGTGATAAAAGGTCATAGGTTCCTACCACATAAACTACAAAGCATATCCACATGTTCCCAATCCTACTCATGCAATCTTTGAGGGTGAAACTAATGCATAGTAAAAACTGGGTATTGAAAATTATGATCAAAGTGTGAACTTGCCTTGCTGACGTTCGTTGAACTCTAAAGATTCGTAGTAGCAAGCTTCGCACTCCGGATGATCTAGCGTAAGCAAGCAATAACATACATAAGCATACAAGCAAAGAATCAAAAAGAAAACGAATAAAAGACTTCGAAAAACAACAAATACACCCAAATAAAGTTTCTGTACAGAACGTAATTTTTACCGCAACAAAAATAAATGGTTTTGGTTTTAACAGAAAGTACATGTCACAAGCTTCGATTAGCAAAAAGAATCACCCAAAACGGAGTTACGAAACTCAAGTTATGGCCTAACGAAGTTTGAACTTAGATCTGTTTGAATTCAAATTTTAAAATTTTCAAAAATATATTTCGTTTGGTTCTCTGGATAGAGGATATTTCTACGAAACCGTAGGAAAAAGAATCAACTAAATCGGATATATATACTAAAAGATATACTAGAAATAAGAATTAGTATAGAATCTGAGATTGAAAAAATTACTGGAAAAAGAGAAGAAAAGGAATTCAACCAGATGCCATGTGACGATCTCTGAGTGGCTGAGGTGTTTGCTGTGGCTAAGAGAAAAAAAAAACAGAACCGAAGACCGGTTCGATCAACTGCAGAAAACCGATCTAACAAAACGGTTTATTTTTTTACTGAACTAAACGAACACAAGTTCGTTCACGTACAGAGAAGTACGTGAGCTGTGGGCAGCTCGGGCGTGACGGTGGCGGCGGCTCCGGCGGTCGTGGGCGGTGGCAGAGGTGTCTAGGAGTTGTGGTGGAGAGTGGCTCGTCCGGTGGTGGAGTCAGTGAAGATCGGAGGCGACGAACGGCGACGGAACGAAGCGGAGAAACTTGGTGCTCCGGGTGCTCCGGTGAAGACAACGAGGTTAGCACAGTGGCTGTAGATGGAGATAGATCACAAAGCCATGTCAAATGGAGTCTAGGGATCGAGAGAAGTCGGAACACAAGAGGATAAGGCTCGGGATGGCTCACCGACGTCGTAATCCGGCGATGAACTGGAGCTTCTACTGCGAGATTGGAACGTCGAGTACGTGTTGTAGGGGTGGACTTGGCGAGGGATTTTCGTCTGAATCGGTCGAGGAGGGTCGTGGCTATTTATAGGACATCTTCCTTGGAAGTGAAACGGACTGGAGAATTGATTTCCATGAATTGGAAACGAAGGGGCTTCGGGAGCACTTATACGCGTAAGTTTCTGTTCCTGTTCGTGTTCGTGTAAGAAGAAGAGATGCATGGGGCCCAGTCGCCAGATGGAAGTCAACGTGGGAGAAGGTTTCTTGGAAACAAACGGACGAGCGAGGGAAGGAAGTCGGAAGTCGGACGTGAGTGCTCGCCCCTTTTTTTTTGCGTGGACTCTGGCCTCAATTGGCTCGCTGCCTCGTCGCTGGCTGCGCGTGGCGCTGTGGCTGGGCCATGGCCTGTGCGGGCACTAGCTGGCCGGCTGGCCTGGTTGGCGTTTTTTTTTAATTAGACAGCGAGACAAAAAAATATAAAGATGGAAAATAAAAATATTTTTATATAGAATATATATATATCAAAAAAATCAGAAAAATAAATCCTACAAGATGAACTATTTTTCAGAGGCTAAATAAAAAATTTATAAAAAAACATTTTTCTAAAAAAATCCAAATGAAACTCAATTTTGAATTCAAAGCTTTTGGCATTGTTTTCTTCTGATTTTTTTGGAGTGTCATGTTAGCTCCTCTCACATTTTTGAACAAGTGTTTGTCAGGGATTTTTTTGAAATAAATTTCAATTGCCAAGTAGAATTCAAAGTCAGATAAAATTCAAATGCCTCTGAATTTCCAAATGACACTCAAATAAAAAAAATGCATAGATGCTTAGCTAATAATTGTAAGACATTCCAAATTGAAAATTTGGGATGTTACAAACCTACCCCCCTTAAGATGAATCTCGCCCTCGAGATTCGGGTTGGATAGCAAAAAGGTGTGGGTGATCCTGTCGAAGATCTTCTTCGCGTTCCCAGATGGCTTCTTCCTCAGTATGATGACTCCACTGAACCTTGCAAAATTTGATGACCTTGCTGCGGGTAACCCTTCTTGTTGTTTCGAGAATCTTGACGGGCTTCTCATCATAGGTCAGATCACTATCCAACTGTATGGCCTCAAGTGGCACTGTATCTCTCAAAGGAATATCAGCCATCTCTGCATGGCACTTCTTCAACTGGGAAACGTGAAACACATCATGAACTCCTGACAAGGCTTCGGGTAATTCCAACTTGTAGGCAACTTCACCAATGCGTTCCAAAATTCTGTATGGCCCCACAAATCGTGGTGCTAGTTTGCCTTTAACTCCAAACCATTTAATTCCTCGATGTGGAGACACACGAAGATATGCTCTATCTCCGATTTCATAAGTTACTTCCTTGCGTTTAGTATCGGCATAACTCTTCTGTCTGGATTGGGCTATCTCAAGTCTGTCATGGATCAATTTGACTTTCTCCTCCGAATCTCTGATAAGGTCGGGACCAAATAATTTACGGTCTCCAACTCCATCCCACATTAATGGTGTCCTGCACCTCCTTCCGTACAAAGCTTCGAAAGGGGCCATCTTCAAACTAGCTTGATAGCTGTTATTATATGAGAATTCTGCGTATGGCAAATTATCATCCCAACTAGATCCATAATCTAGCGCACAAGCTCTCAACATGTCCTCCAGAATCTGATTGACTCTCTCGGTCTGCCCATCTGTCTGCGGATGAAAGGCTGTACTGAACTCTAGCCTGGTACCCAAAGTTTCGTGTAACTGATGCCAAAACTTTGAGGTAAATTGTGTTCCTCTATCTGATACGATGGTCCTCGAAACTCCATGCAGACATACGATCCTGGTCATATATATCTTGGCCAACTTAGCACTTGTATATGTGGTTTTCACGGGGATGAAGTGAGCTACCTTGGCCAAGCGATCAACTACTACCCAAATAGAATCATAGCCTGATCGGGTCCTGGGTAATCCTGTAATGAAGTCCATGCCAAGCTTGTCCCACTTCCGATCCGGTATCGGCAAAGGCTGAAGTAATCCTGCTGGTTTCTGGTGCTCTGCCTTAACCCTTTGACATACATCACATACTGCAACATACTCGGCAATATCCATTTTCATACCTGTCCACCAGAAACTTTCCTTCAAGTCCAAATACATCTTGGTGTTCCCTGGGTGTATCGATTAAGGCGAATCATGAGCCTCCTGAAGAATCAACTTCCTGATCTCTGTGTCATTGGGCACGTAAATACGCTGCTCAAACCATAAGGTTATGTGTTCATCCTCACGAAATCCTTCTGCCTTTCCTTGGTTCATCCTTTCCTTTATTTCTGCAATACCTTTGTCTAACTTCTGGGCTTCTCGAATCTTTCCCAACAAAGTGGATTGAATTTCCATTGCGGCAACAAAACCTTGTGGTACTATCTCCAATCGAAGATCTCTGAGATCATAAATTAACTCCTGAGGTAATCCTCCTACTGTGAGGGTATTGACATAACTCTTGCGGCTCAATGCATCTGCCACAACATTTGCCTTTCCTGGGTGATAGTGCAATTTCATGTCATAATCTTTTATGAGCTCCAACCATCTTCTCTGCTTGAGGTTCAACTCCTTCTGCGTGAAGATGTATTTCAAACTCTTGTGATCCGTGTAAACATCACAATGATTTCCAATAAGAAAATGCCTCCAGGTCTTCAGTGCGTGCACTACGGCTGCTAACTCCAAATCATGTGTGGCATAATTCCGCTCATGGGGTCGAAGTTGACGTGAGGCATATGAAACAACTCTTCTTCTTGCATAAGAACACCTCCAAGTCCCTGACGAGAAGCGTCGCAATATACCTGAAAATCCTTGCGTATATTCGAAAGAATTAGCACTGGGGTTGTGACCAAACGTTTCTTCAACTCCTGAAAACTGGCTTCACATTCCTCAGTCCAATTAAACTTGGTGTCTTTCTTCAATAACTCTGTCATGGGCTTTGCGATCTTGGAGAAATTCTCAATAAATCTTCGGTAATATCCTGCAAGTCCAAGGAAACTGCGAATCTCTCCGACTGAGGTGGGTGCCTTCCATTCGGTGACAGCTTCAACTTTCGAAGGATCCACTGCTATTCCTTCCTCTGATATAACATGTCCGAGAAATCCAACTTCCTTCAACCAGAATTCACACTTGTTGAACTTTGCATATAATTGATGTTCTCTGAGCTTCTCAAGAGCCAAGCGCAAATGTTCCTTGTGTTCTTCTTCATTCTTTGAGTAAATCAATATATCATCAATGAATACCACAACAAACTTATCCAAGAACTCCATGAATACCTTATTCATCATATTCATAAAATAGGCAGGGGCATTAGTCAAACCAAAAGACATGACTGTATACTCATAAAGCCCATATCTCGTGGTAAAGGTTGTCTTGGGTATATCCTATTCTCGAATCTTCAGCTGGTGATATCCAGATCGAAGATCGATTTTTGAGAAAACTTTTGCTCCTTGTAGCTGGTCAAACAAATCATTGATCATCGGCAGAGGGTACTTGTTCTTGATCGTCACCTCATTCAACGCACGGTAATCCACAACCATTCTCAAGGATCCATCCTTCTTCTCAACTAGAAGCACTGGGGCTCCCCAAGGTGAAGAACTCGGTCGAATATAACCATTCTCCAATAATTCCTTGATCTGCTTCTTAATTTCCTCCAGATCATTTGCGGGCATCCGATACGGTCTCTTGGATATTGGTCCGGTGCCTGGTAACAATTCAATCAAAAACTCTATGTCCCGATCCGGTGGCATGCCGGGCAATTCTTCGGGGGATACATCGTGATAATCCTTCACAACTGGTACTTCCTCCTGAACAACTCCCGAAAGCGAATTCACTTGAGTCCTCCTTGGCGTATGCCTTGACACATACTTGATCTATTTCCCCTTTGGGTAGTGACGGTGGGTTGTTGTTGTTGTTCTGGTTATGATTCTGGATGAGTAGCTGCATGAGGGCATTCTGGTTCTGGATCAATTGGGTAACTTCCGGTGAGAATTTCCAGGTCACGTCTCGGCGGCATCAGTTCGGTTTAGAGTGGATGAGAAATTAGAATAGAATAAGAGCCTAATGAGAGAAATCACTACCCATATGCTTATGATAGCAATAAAATTTCAAATCAAGCAATTCACACAAATCACACCACACAAGCAAAACCTATAGATAAGGTCATATCCACAAGAGATATGATCTCTTCATACTACCGCAATCATTTGTTGGACTACATTTGGTTGTGGTGGTCTGAACTAAATCTTCTCAAATAAAAGTCAACTCTAGCTTCTTCTTCTTCGTCAATGATGTCTTCATGGGTCTTGGTCTCATCAGCTGAGCAACTTGGTCATGGGGTTCAACAACTATCGAATTGAAGTAGAGAAGAGATAGAAATGAATATAGAAGAGTACAGACCAACGGATATATAAGGAAGTGGTAAAATAGAGTTTTCTTCCTATGGTTTTCCATTTCCTAGTGGTCGCGTCCTACAGTCAGCGTGTGCTCTGATACCATCTTGTAGCGACCCGATCCAAATGGATCGAAGTCTCTGTGCTTAAGTGTCATCCCTGGATCGGTATGCTGACACACACATTACTCGATGAATTATAACAGAGTTCAATCACACACTTTATTACATCGAGGTCCTCAAAAGAGTATTATTACAATAATATGGCCAAAGGCCATCTGGATAAAATAACTGCGGAAGCATCAGAAGTAAAATGAGTCCATCAACTCCACGGCAAACTGAGTGCAGAACAACGACCTATCGCACCTTTACTCCTCGTCGGAAAACTCTGCAACATGAGACGTTGCAGCCGTGTAGGTCAGCACATGGAATATGCTGGCAATGTCACACCATAGAAATAATAATAAAGAAAAAGACTATCTCTATATGCAAATTTAGCTGGTGGAGGCTCTAAGTTTAATGTTTGCATAAAGCCAATTTTACCCTACAACAAAGGAATAAATTTTTATTTACTACAAAATTAAAATGCCATTATTGAGAAGGTTCCTCCAACTCAATCCCAAAAATTCCCAAGTCATTAGTAACCCAATGATTTCATTAAATAAAGTGATGAGATCAACCAATAATTCACTTCTAGATACTCAAGTTGTCCATAACCGGGGACACGGCTAATCATGATTAGTTTGTACACTCTGCAGAGGTTTGCGCACTTTTCCCCACAAGACTCGACCACCTCCATGATCGGAAGATCGAGACATAGTATTTATGAAGTATTTCCTCCAAACCCTGGGTAGACCGGTACACCTACTTTCCCCTACATCAGCTAGTCTACCACGGAAAGAGGTCACACAACTTACTCAACTATGCCAGAGCCCATAATGGCTTGTGGCTGCACACGGAAGTTTCTAGGCATGAAATATCTTATGATCCCTTTGAGCCTGGGTGGCGGACCTAGGGTAATCACACGGGTACTCCGGGATTCCCCTTTGGGCAAGCACTGATTTCTCCAGGTGCCCCAAACAATCCACCCAGATGTGTATTAGAGTTGCCACCTTATGTTGTCCCAATAAATTATTATCTCTCGCAACTTGCATGTATCACACATACCAATCCCCGTCTACGAGCATGGCTAAGCAATATATAATATAGCGAATATTTCCCGGGGTGATAAAAGGTCATAGGTTCCTACCACATAAACTACAAAGCATATCCACATGTTCCCAATCCTACTCATGCAATCTTTGAGGGTGAAACTAATGCATAGTAAAAACTGGGTATTGAAAATTATGATCAAAGTGTGAACTTGCCTTGCTGACGTTCGTTGAACTCTAAAAATTCGTAGTAGCAAGCTTCGCACTCCGGATGATCTAGCGTAAGCAAGCAATAACATACATAAGCATACAAGCAAAGAATCAAAAAGAAAACGAATAAAAGACTTCGAAAAACTCCAAATACACCCAAATAAAGTTTCTGTACAGAACGTAATTTTTACCGCAACAAAAATAAATGGTTTTGGTTTTAACAGAAAGTACATGTCACAAGCTTCGATTAGCAAAAAGAATCACCCAAAACGGAGTTACGAAACTCAAGTTATGGCCTAACGAAGTTTGAACTCAGATCTGTTTGAATTCAAATTTTAAAATTTTCAAAAATATATTTCGTTTGGTTCACTGGATAGAGGATATTTCTACGAAACCGTAGGAAAAAGAATCAACTAAATCGGATATATATATTAAAAGATATACTAGAAATAAGAATTAGTATAGAATCTGAGATTGAAAAAATTACTGGAAAAAGAGAAGAAAAGGAATTCAACCAGATGCCATGTGACGATCTCTGAGTGGCTGAGGGGTTTGCTGTGGCTAAGAGAAAAAAAAACAGAACCGAAGACCGGTTCGATCAACTGCAGAAAACCGATCTAACAAAACGGTTTATTTTTGTACTGAACTAAACGAACACAAGTTCGTTCACGTACAGAGAAGTACGTGAGCTGTGGGCAGCTCGGGCGTGACGGTGGCGGAGATGTGGTGGAGAGTGGCTCGTCCGGTGGTGGAGTCAGTGAAGATCGGAGGCGACGAACGGCGACGGAACGAAGCGGAGAAACTTGGTGCTCCGGGTGCTCCGGTGAAGACAACGAGGTTAGCACAGTGGCTGTAGATGGAGATAGATCACAAAGCCATGTCAAATGGAGTCTAGGGATCGAGAGAAGTCGGAACACAAGAGGATAAGGCTCGGGATGGCTCACCGACGTCGTAATCCGGCGATGAACTGGAGCTTCTACTGCGAGATTGGAACGTCGAGTACGTGTTGTAGGGGTGGACTTGGCGAGGGATTTTCGTCTGAATCGGTCGAGGAGGGTCGTGGCTATTTATAGGACATCTTCCTTGGAAGTGAAACGGACTGGAGAATTGATTTCCATGAATTGGAAACGAAGGGGCTTCGGGAGCACTTATACGCGTAAGTTTCTGTTCCTGTTCGTGTTCGTGTAAGAAGAAGAGATGCGTGGGGCCCAGTCGCCAGATGGAAGTCAACGTGGGAGAAGGTTTCTTGGAAACAAACGGACGAGCGAGGGAAGGAAGTCGGAAGTCGGACGTGAGTGCTCGCCCCTTTTTTTTGCGTGGACTCTGGCCTCAATTGGCTCGCTGCCTCGTCGCTGGCTGCGCGTGGTGCTACGGCTGAGCCATGGCCTGTGCGGGCACTAGCTGGCCGGCTGGCCTGGTTGGCGTTTTTTTTAATTAGACGGCGAGACAAAAAAATATAAAGATGGAAAATAAAAATATTTTTATATAGAATATATATATATCAAAAAAATCAGAAAAATAAATCCTACAAGATGAACTATTTTTCAGAGGCTAAATAAAAAATTTATAAAAAAACATTTTTCTAAAAAAAATCCAAATGAAACTCAATTTTGAATTCAAAGCTTTTGGCATTGTTTTCTTCTGATTTTTTTGGAGTGTCATGTTAGCTCCTCTCACACTTTTGAACAAGTGTTTGTCAGGGATTTTTTTGAAATAAATTTCAATTGCCAAGTAGAATTCAAAGTCAGATAAAATTCAAATGCCTCTGAATTTCCAAATGACACTCAAATAAAAAAATGCATAGATGCTTAGCTAATAATTGTAAAACATTCCAAATTGAAAATTTGGGATGTTACAATCTACTACTATTACTCCACACATCGACCGCTATCCAGCATGCATCTAGATTATTAAGTTCATAAGAACAGAGTAACGCTTTAAGCAAGATGACATGATGTAGGGGGATAAACTCAAGCAATATGGTATAAACCCCATCTTTTTATCCTCGATGGCAACAATACTATACGTGCCTTGCTGCCCCTGCTGTCACTGGGAAAGGACACCGCAAGATTGAACCCAAAGCCAAGCACTTCTCCCATTGCAAGAACTATAGATCTGGTAGGCCAAACCAAACCAATAATTCGAAGAAACTTGCAAGGATATTATAATCATACATAAAATATTTCAGAAGAGAATCAAAAATTGTTCATAGATAATCTTGATCATAAACCCACAATTCATCGGATCTCGACAAACACACCGCAAAAAGACTACATCGAATAGATGTCCTCGAAGATCGAGGAGAACTTTGTATTGAGATCCAAAGAGAGAGAAGACGCCATCTAGCTAATAACTATGGACCCGAAGGTGTGTGGTAAACTACTCACAACTCATCGGTGAGGCTATGGTTTTGATGTAGAAGCACTCCGTGATCGATCCCCCCTCCGGCGGAGCTCCAAAACAGGCCCCAAGATGGGATCTCACGGGAACAGAAGGTTGTGGCGGTGGAATTAGGGTTTCGTGTGTATCCTCGAATTTTCAGGGTACGTGGACATCTATAGAAGTAAAACGTACGTCGGTGGAGCAACGTGGGGCCCACGAGGGTGGGGGGGGCATGCCTACCCCCCTGGGTGCGCGCTGCCCCCTCGTGGGCACCTCATTTCTTCTCTCACTTGTACCCCAAGTCTCTCGTAAAGACATCATTCCAAAAATAACTCCCCCGAAGGTTTCATTCCGTTTGGACTAAGTTTGATATTCATTTTCTGCGAAACAATGAAATAGGCAAAAAAACAACAATCTGCCCTAGGCCTTGGGTTAGTAGGTTAGTCCCAAAAATAATATAAAAGTGTATAATAAAGCCCATTAAACATCCAAAACAGAATATATAAT
The DNA here is from genome assembly GCA_902687465.1 of Secale cereale. NCBI lineage: Eukaryota > Viridiplantae > Streptophyta > Magnoliopsida > Poales > Poaceae > Secale > Secale cereale. Next base: position 253,210,175 of record LR738715.1, on the reverse strand, counting down.
AGCATGGAACAATCAAAAATTATAGATACGTTGGAGACGTATCAGGCACCACCACCCTTTGCCATGTTCTTTTTCTCCTTAGAAGTACCCTATACCTCCTTCACAAAAGTTTGCTTGAGAGGAAGAGGTTGCTTAGTCTTGTCATTCTTCTTCTTCTTGGTCTTGGGTGCAAACCCAATTCGTTCCTTGGCCACAACTTCATTTTGATTGCTCAAAAGGTCGTTGAGGTTTTTCTTACCTAGTATGCAAGACACAAGGACTTTCTCAAGTTGCTCCTTCAACTTGGCATTCTCCTCCACAAGATGCACATGCTCACAACACAGGTTGGTAACATTTGCATTTTCAATAAAACCATATGAGGAAAAGTGGCTTTCTCCTTGGTTTACGAAACTTGGAGTTGATCATGAGACTCCTTGAGGCTAGCATGAACACTCTTCAAGACCTTGTGAGCCTTGTCAAGTAGATCAAACTCCTCCTTGAGTCTAGCATGGTCAACCCCAAGTTTGGCCTTCTCAGAATTAAGCACACGTTAGACAACAAGAGCATGATCAAGATCTTTCTTTAAGTTAGCATGATCATTGTTGTATGACTCCTCAAGAGCCAAACGATGACCACGCTCTTCCTCAAGCGCATTAGAGAGATTCGATATCTCATCGGCATAGTCACGACTATGTCCTTCCATCTTAGAGATGGTCTCTTCGTGAGCCTCGATCATGTCATTGGCTTCACCAAGTTGTTCCCAGGGAGCAACGAAGTGCTTCTTGGATTTACCTTTGAGTTTACTCATAAAAGACTCAAATTCATTTTCCTCCTCCATCGCCTCCTCACTTTCATAAATGCAATCAGTCAATGAAGGATTAGTAGTGAGGGTAGTTTTGATGTTGACGGTTACCTTGTTGGTGGCTTTAGCCATGAGGCACCTGGCGGTGATGTTCTCGTTGGGTTAATCAAAGAGAGACACCTGGGTAGTTGTCGCAATGGCAATGGATGCCATGGGCACCGACTCATCATCTTCACTATCATCGTCGTCCTCATCACACTCTTCTTGTGCCACCAACCCCTTGGGAGGAGTCTTCTTGGTGAAGTTTTTCTTGCTTGGGAAAGACTTGGCCTTGTCTTTTCGGATAAGCTTGCCACCATTGTCTTCCCTCTTCTCGTATGGACAATCCACAACAAAGTGACTCACATTGCCACAATTGTAGCATGTCCTCACACGTTGCTTACCCTTGGAGCCACTTGAGTTATTCTTGTTGAAGTTGGGCCTTGAGTTCTTCTTGTTGCCCCAAAATTGTCGTGAAGCAAGAGCCATGTGCTCACGATAGGCATATTTGGTATCTTTGGGACAACACTCCTCTTCTCCCCCTTCATCCTCTTCTTCCGCACAAGCCTTGGCCTTCAAAGCACAATTGGGCTTCTTTGATCGTTGAGACCGCAACACCGCATTGTCGGCGGTCTTGTCCATGATCCTCATAGCGACAAACTCATCCAACACTTCACTTGAGGATAAGGTGTGGAAGTCCGGCCTTTGACGAATGACAAAGGACATGGACTTGTGGTAAGGCATCATGGCCTTGAGAAACTTGTGCTTGATCCAATTGTCATCCGTATCCTTGATCCCATGATCTCGGAGTGAGACCGCAAGAGTGGTTAATCTTCGATAAAGTTCACGAGGTTCTTCATCTTCGATCAGGGCAAACTCATCGGCCTTATCTTGCACCACTTCATAGTTTGAGCGTTGAATGCTTGCGCTTCCCTTGTACAAGGAAACCACATGCTCCCATGCTTCCTTGGCCACAGATAAGGGTCACAGATGAGCAATATCTTCAGGAGGAATTGCTTCTTGGAGAATGAAGAGAACATGCCCGTTGAATTGAAGATCCACGGCTTCTCTAGGAGTGAGGTTGCTTGGATCATGTGGGTAGAAACCTTGCTCAATAATTCTCCAAAGATTAGTAGAACTATGATTTAAATGATATTTAAAGCGATAAACCCAAATGGCAAAATCAACATTTTTCACAAACTTCGGTGGAGGACCAACATGATTAAGATGCGTGAAGGGTGGGTCCTCCATAAATAATGGGAGGTTCAACGTGGGCAAAGATGCTACTCCCATTCTTAGGCACGAGAACTTGATCACTACTAGCTTCTCCCTTATCAGGAAGAGCATCCGTCACCACTTCCAAAGGTGTGGTGGATAATTTAAGTCCATCAAGAAATTCTTTGAACATGCCTTTGACCTCGGTTGTCATAGAGGTTTTCAATGTGTCCAAAGCCGCTTTGAACTCCTCATGATAGACCGAGGATCCCCCATCGGCCGTAGATGAGGACGGGTTCACATCGGAGTGCTCCTCTGTCTCGACTACGGTGTCACCCATACTCTTTGGATGGTATAGTCCTTAAAAAGAGACGAGGATCTGATACCAATTGAAAGGATCGATATGGTTGACTAGAGGTGGTGAATAGGCAACTAACAATTTTTAGCTTTTCTTTACCAAATTAAACTTAGCATCAAATAGGTTATATAGACATGCAACTAGTTGAGCAACCTATATGATGCAACAACAACAAGCATGCAAGCAAGCAAGGGATGCAATACTATGCAAGCTTGCACAAGTAAAGGTAAGAGATGACCAAGAGTGGAACCGGTGAAGACAAGGATGCGTTACCGAAGTTCCTTCCCTTTGAGAGGAAGTACGTCTCCGTTAGAGCGGTGTCAAGGCACAATGCTACCCAAGATGCCACTAAGGCCACCGTATTCTCCTCACGCCCTCACACAATACGACATGCCATGATTCCACTATTGGTGCTCTTGAAGGCAGCGAATGAACCTTTAAAAACAAGGTTGGGGCTACCTCCACAACTGAATTGGAGGCGCCCAACGACACCATGAAGCTTCACCACAATGGAATATGGCTTCGAGGTGACCTCAACCATCTAGGGTGCACAAACACCCAAGAGTAACACGATCCGCAAGGGATTAGTGGGGAGGATCAAATTTCTCTTGGTGGAAGTGTAGATCGGGGCCTTCTCAACCAATCCCTAGAAAATCAAAAAAATTCCTACGCTATAATTAGCGCAAAAATGGCGCACCCACCCACCCACCCTCTCTTCCGTGACCTAGGCTCCCCGGCGATCAACCAATCCCGCCGGTGACTCCTAGATCTTCTCCGCTCATCGGCTCCGGTGTCCTCCGATCTATACGTCTATACCCATCTCCTATGGGTTCCTCCCGTGGATCTACGCTGGGTCTGGACTTTTCGGAGGGTTTGGACTTTGCATCTAGGGTTTTCAACGCTTGTGGACAATCAATACATCCATCGGACGACACACATCATTTTGTTATGGTGGTGTCTTTCAGCAGGCATATTTTTCGTCTTAATGAGGACTCAGTGGCGGCTGCTCTAGAATCAGCCCTTGGCGGTTCTGCCATCGATCTCATGGTCTCTCATATCAAGGACAAGGTATTTTCGTTCTGTGTTTCCTGCAAGAAAGTTGGGCTATATATTCTGCAGCTACGTTCTTTTGCTTGCATGCATTTCAAATGCTTTTTCCATCTCTGGGGCCATGGAGGCCCTAACTGGCGTCGTGAATTTGAGATCTGGAAGAAAGAGTGTGATGTAGAATGGATTATTGTTAGTCCATCTAAAAAGCGGGCTACTCTTGGTCTCCTTGCTATGCATAAGCCCCCCGCTAAATCATCATTTCGTTCGGGTTCTTCTTCGGGGAGAAAGATCTTGTTTGCCACTTTCCAGCAATACCCAGCTTGTCGGGGCTACAGATATCCTGCTACACAAGTCTGTGTTGATACCGTTGCTGAGGCCGGTTATGAGATTAACCCTCGTGAACGTGTTATTATCTCCTCGCCGCCGGCGACCAATCTCCAGTGGACGGTGGCTATGCCGCCTATCTCTTTTGGAACTATCAACGTTCCGGCGAAATTTACGTCCGTCATTTCAGGATCGGATAAATCTGCACCAGTTCGGGATTTTCTTGCTCCCCAAGTTTCGGCCACATCATCTCGGGTATCACCTCCCTCGGCCCAGGTTCCCACAGCCCAGCCGGAGAATTTGGAGTTGGGCACTCAGCTGGCCCACGTACCTTCGGTGGCCCTTTTGGACCCCAATTCTTCTGATTTTTCCGCGGCCTCGTTGGCGACTAATACCCAGATCTCTTTGGATAATAATTGTCTTTCTGTTACTGATGATGATTTCATTAATGATATGGTATTACAAGTTTGGAAGTGCAGAAACTGTCTCTCGATGAAACACGTAACGGTCTCGTGTACTAATCAGATCCGTCGTCGAAAGTGTTTCCGCCTAGGTCATCGGGCTAAAAATTGTTCTGGCTCTGCACCTTCTCCTTCTTACAAGTGGGTCCCTCGGGTCAACATTGCGGCTCAAATCCAATCTAAGGATTTTTTATCGCCTGCCGCTTCGATTTCCCTCCCAGCCGGTCTCCCTGAGCCCTTGTCCAGTCCCATCGCGCCTGCCACCCCGTCGCCTCCACCATTGCCATCCGAGCCGCCGCCCATTACTCCACCGCAACCCTCATCGCTGCCGCCGCCCACACCTCCACCACCAACCACTCCCCTGCCACCACCACCACCCGCCATGGCCAACTTCGAGCTCGACCCCATGGACTTCCTCCCGCAGGGTTTCGACATCATCGACGGAGGCCCCTTGAGGCTCCCACGGGCTTTCTTCTCGCCGGCGGTTGCACCTGACCGGCAAAACGAAGCTTTCGCTGTTGCCATTGTTGAGCCTGCCCCCCTTCAAGCTGAGGTTCCTCTTTTCCGCAACTTAGTCAGTGATTTTGTTGTCAACAACCTTGGGCGTGCTGTTCTGGATGCCCAACCTTGGATTCAGGGGGTGGGACTTTTTCGCTTCCGCAGCGCTGTCGCTAGGCAAACCTAAGTGGATCACCCACCTTTTGATCTTGGCAATGATCGCTTTGTCCGTTTCATACCTCATGATGAGGGTATTAACTACCGTGTTGTCCAAGGTTTTCGCCGGGGTTGGATCATGCTCGTTGGCATCCCGCTCGACTACAGAAGAACTGCCTATATAGCTGATGCCATCGGTTCTTTTGGCCGATTTCACTATTGGCATCAGGAGGACCCAGTTCTCGCCCGCACTTTGGCGTATGTGTCGTTCCCTGCGCGTTTGCTAGTGCCGCGCGATATTGTTTATCGGGAATATTCAGATTTCGGAGGAGCCCGCATCTCCTGGACGGCACCAGTTTACATCCTTTCTGCGGACTTTGCGGATGTCTTACCTGCTGATGAAGATCCAATGCCAGCCAATGGTAATCCTCATCCTCTCCCGGGCCAGATGGTGTTTGATAATCATAACTCGGTCTTGCCTAAATTTCCTGAGCTTGGTTGGAATGATGTGCCGCCTCCAGCTAATGAGCAGCACCATGGCTTCCAGCATCAACCTGTGGACATCTTGGAGCAAGTAAAAGACAACCAGCATGAAGAGGAACCCTCTCAGGAATCCATGGTCCTTCAGCTGTCTGAGGAATCCATCAACAATGATGATCTTGTTGCTGATGTTGCAGTGAATCAACCTCCCCTTCAGGTTGGGATGGTTCTAACTCTTTTTGGGCCTGAATTACCCCCCGGTCTTCAGTGGCAGCGCAGTTTTGAGCGTTTGATGCCGCTCATGTGGGACTCTGAGATACCCAGATCTGTCCCCCAACAGGAGTTTCCGTCATTTTCTTTGCCTCTTAGTCTCTGGAATTTCAACTGCACTCTGTCAGGCTTCGAGATCTCTCTGAAGACGGACAGCAACTCCGTTCTGGTTTGCTCTGCTAAGAGGCCGGTGGCTCGAGCGTTGTGTTTTGATGATATCTCTCATCCTGTGACAGAGGCCTTCCAATTCTCTGCCCAGCTGCCTAGGAAGCGAGGGCGCAAGGCGGCCACGCCTCTCGTGGTCTCTGAAGTTCGCCGCAGTGCCCGTCTCTCTGCTCTCAAGGGAGGCTTTCGTCAAGCCCCTTTACCTGAAGATCTGCGGCTGCACTCCTCTGCTCCGAAGAAGCGCAAGACCAAGGCATCTGCGCATGGGCCGCAGCTTCCTCCGCTCAGCTCGATTGAGGATCTTCAGCGCATCGGCACCCGTCTTCGGATTGCACAGGAGAAGATAACCAAGGAGAAGCTTACAGCGGATCCTTCTGTCACCAGCAGCAAGAGTTCTGATGATCAGTAAACATTTCAGAAGGCTGGGTTTCTGGCGTACCCCCCAAATCGCCACCTATCTTAGTTTTCTTTTATTTGTGATGAACTTTATGGCTCGGATATGTACTATGCTTTTCTATGGATCACTGCGTGATACATTGTGCTACTGCTCTCTATATGTTTCCTATGAATCCAAACCTTTGTAGAGCTTGGAAGGTTCTCTGCTGGAATGTTCGGGGACTCAACTCCGAGGCACGTCAACTTGCTGTCAAGCAAAAGATAGATGAGAGTGGTTGCTCCGTAATTTGCCTTCAGGAAACCAAGTGCATGCATATTGACCATCGTTTTCTTCGTAAGTTCTGTCCAAGACGTTTTGACAACTTTGTGTATGTTCCTTCTGATGGGGCCTCTGGTGGTATTGTGATCATCTGGAATTCTTCTTTCTTCATTGGCAAGCTCATCATGGCAAAACCTTTTGGTATCGTGGTGGAATTCCGATCTGCTCATACGTCTGAACTTTGGACGCTTGTGACTGTTTATGAACCGTGTCAGGGTCCTGCCCATGATGATTTCGTACAATGGCTTTACAACCTCAACATTAATGCGGATGATAAATGGCTTCTTTTGGGAGACTTTAACTTCATGCGATCTTTGGAGAATCGAAACCTTCCAGAGGGCAATGTTAACGATATGTTCTTGTTCAATGAAATCATTGGGCACCTTGGCCTCATTGAGCTCCCGATAAAAGGCAGGCAATTCACATAGTCTAATATGCAAGCACAACCCCTGCTCGAGCAATTGGATTGGTTTTTCACATCAGTTGCATGGACGCATGACCATCCCAATACTTTAGTCTACCCCCTTGCTCGTACTGCCTCGGATCATGTGCCTTGTGTGGTTTCTATTGCCACGTGCATTCCCAAGGCCAAAATTTTCCGCTTTGAGAACTACTGGATTGATCTACCTGGCTTTTTTGAATGTGTCTCCACCGTGTGGAACCGAGATTTCCGACAGGTTAATATCGCTTCCAAAATTTCGGCAAAATTTAAAGCTCTCCGCTATGCCCTTAAACAATGGCATCTTAGTATGGCCAAGGTGAAGGCCCTCATCACTGACTGCAACAAGGTTATTCTCTTTTTTGACCAACTTGAGGAGTGTCGGCCTTTGAGTTGGCCTGAAACAAATTTTCGGCGCATCGTTAAGTCCCATCTTGCGGATATCTTGCACATGCAGTACATTTATTGGAAGCAGCGCTGCACCATCAGATCAATTAAAGTTGGTGAGGAGAATTCAAAATTCTTCCATGCCATGGCAACGGAGAGATATCGTAAGAACACCATTTCATCTCTCAGAAATGCGGCGGGCGAGGTGATTTCTGACCACCAACAACTTGCTTCTATGTTCTGGGCTGATTTCAAGCAGCGAATGGGCCATGCTAAAGGAATTCAAATGGATTTTGATCTTGCTTCCCTTATTGTCAAGGTCGACGGGCTTAAGGAGTTGTCCCGGCCTTTTTCAGATAAAGAAGTTGAGGATGTGATCAAGCATATGCCTTCTGATCGTGCTCCGGGGCCCGATGGTTTCACTGGGCTGTTTCTGAAGAAGTGTTGGCCCATTCTGAAGCATGATTTCCTATCACTTGTCAGGGGCTTCTATGAGGGTTCATGTGATCTAGAATGCTTGAACTCTTCCCTCATTACCCTCATTCCTAAGAAGTTAAGCCCTGAGGTGGTAGGGGATTTTCAACCAATATCCTTGACTAACACCTGCTTAAAGTTTCTGACGAAACTGTTAGCTAACAGACTCCAACAGGTGATCCTCAGATGCATCCATAAAAATCAGTATGGTTTTCTTCGGTGCCGATCAATCCAAGATTGTTTAGCTTGGTGTTTTGAGTACATACATCAATGCAAAGCTTCCAAACGACCTATAGTCCTCCTCAAACTCGACTTCACAAAGGCTTTCGATACTCTGGAGCATGCTACCATTCTTCAAATGTTACACTACAAGGGATTTGATGAGCGTTGGTCTGGCTGGGTAGATGCATTGTTATCATCAGGATCTTCTTCGGTGCTTCTTAACGGAGTCCCTGGCCAGCATTTTCACTGTAGAACTGGGGTGCGTCAAGGTGACCCTCTATCCCCATTGCTATTCGTCATTGCGGTGGACCTGCTTCAATCGGTGGTTAATGATATGTGCGCTCGCAACATTCTTCGAATGCCAATCCCTAATGGCTCCAATGATTACCCAATTGTCCAATACGCTGATGACACTCTGATCATCCTTCCGGCTGCTGATGATCAAATCATTGCTCTTAAGCAGATGCTTCAAAAGTTTGCCCGAGCCACCAGGCTCTGCGTCAACTTCAGCAAATCATCGTTGATACCTCTGAACTTGTCTGCTGAGGAAGGCTCTCGCATTGCTGCCCTCCTAGGCTGTGAGGTGGGAACCCTACCCTTCACCTATCTTGGGCTACCTATGGGTACTTCTAGACTCACCGTGGCGGAGCTATCGCCACTTGTTGATCGTCTAGAGCGGAGGCTGTCTGCCTCCTCCTGTTTACTAAATCAGGGCAGCCGTCTTCAATTGCTGCAATCCGTTTTAGCTTCCATGCCTATATACTTCATGTGTTCTCTATCCCTACCAAAAGGCATTCTTAAGCAGCTCGAAAGAATCATGTGCCAATGCCTCTGGAGGGGCAACTCGGAGACTCCACGACAATCTCTAGCTGCCTGGGACCTTATTTGCCGACCCAAGAAGTGTGGTGGACTTGGTGTTACACATCTGGGAATTCAAAACGAGGCTTTGCTCATGAAGCATCTATACAAGTTTTTCAACACACTTGATATACCTTGGGTTCAGTTGATCTGGGACTCTTATTATGTTTCTTCACCACCCCAGGCAACTCGCAGCTGTGGCTCTTTCTGGTGGAGGGACATTCTTCAACTCTATGATCAGTTCTGCTCCCTCGCCGTCCCGCATGTTCATTCAGGAGACACTGTGTTGTTTTGGGCTGATAAGTGGCATATTGATAATAGGGTTATTGCACTCCGGACCAGATTTCCTCACCTATACTCCTTTGTGCTTAATGACCTTATCACTGTCAAGGATTTCTTTCTTGCATCGTCTGAAGCCCAGAATTTTCATTTACCTTTGTCCATCGAAGCCTATCAGGAGCTACAGCAACTACAGTCTATGTTGGCTCCCATGCAGCTTGATCCATCAACCCATGATACCTGGCAATGGCCCTCGAAGTCTGGCACCTTCCAATCCAAAGTCTACTATGACTTCATGTTCTCTCATATTGTGGTCGACCCTATATTCAAATGGATCTGGAAATGCTCCTGCACGCTAAAGATTAAAGTTTTTGGCTGGTTACTGTTGATGGATCGCCTCAACACAAGAGATATGATGCAACGAAGGCATTGGCATATCGATGACGCCAACTGTGCTTTATGCCTTCTCCCTCAACTTGAGGACCGGGCGCATCTCTTCTTTGTATGCAACTTTAGTCAGCGCGTTTGGAACTACCTTGGTATCTCTTGGACATCTGAAGGTCACTCATCCACATACTCCATGGCTTTAGCAGCGCGTCAGGATTTCGGCCAACCTTTCTTCACTGAGGTAGTCTTCACTGCCACTTGGAATATCTGGACTCAGAGGAATGGTAAAGTTTTTAGAAATGAGCAACCTAGTTTCAGATCCTGGAAGAGAAATTTTGTGTATGATATTTCTCTCCTTGCTCATAGAATTAAATGTAAGTATAGAGATAAACTCCTCTCTTGGATAGCATCCCTCCAGTAGGTTAGCTGTAAGTACTCTCCTCCCTTGTACATATTTAGGTCTTTTGTAAACTTTACCCTACCTGGGTCTTTAATTTAATAAAGCACTGTGAGGCTGTTGCCTTGCAGTATATAGTCAAAAAACAAGTTTGATTTGCTAGGGAAAGAGATCGGGCGAAAATGGAGTTTTGAGCAACAATGGAGCTTGGGGAGGGAAGAGGTGGTCTTCTTGGGGAAGAAGACCACCTTTATATAGTGGGGGAAAATATCCAACCATTACCCACTAGCTCAGCCCGCGACAAGTGGTACTACCGCACTGAGTCGCGGTACTACCGCAACTGGTCGTGGTACTACCGCTAGTGCAGCAGTGACCAGGCAAGGCCCTGTTGCAATAGGCAGCGGGCGGTAGAACCGCCGGAGCGGTACTACCACGCGCCCTTGCGGTACTACCACAAGGCAGGGCTCAACTGGAATGGGAGACGACACGGACAAAATAAAATACGTCCATGGCTACTTCCACTGAGTAAAGGACTGTGCAAAAGTCTGGCACGGTACTGCCGCTCATAAGGAGCGGTACTACCGCGTAGGGATGGAAGTAAAAAATTACTTCCGCGCCTACTACCGTGTGCGCCAGCGTCTCGGCAGGAGGTAGCGGTACTACTACTCGCAAGGCACGGTACTACTGCAGGGCTCTGCGGTACTACAGTGTGACCGAGCAATACTACCACATGCCCCAGGCAGTGTAGCACTAGACAACCTTTATTTTGCAGAGACATGGATAACATGGATGGTGCTCCATTGAAGCGAAGGAAAGGCGGTGCAAAGAAACAGATGTGTACGTTATGATTCCACCCTAACCATTCTGAAGTGGACCCCCTCTTAATAGTACGGCTTTCCTACGACTCAAATCCACCAAAAAGAAATGTAGAGAAACATCGTCTTCGATAGGCTCTGAGGGGCAACGAAACATCTTATGTCTAGACAAGAGATATCTGAAATGCTCAATGCACACGATTAGTCCGCAAGAGTACTGTCATCAATCACCCAAACCAGATTGGGATAAATATGCCCTTACAGCGGCAAAGCATGGACTGACACCGGATGGCCATTGGTGTTTAAAAGTGCTAACTAGATTATTGACTCTAGTGTAAGTGGGAGAGTGTTGGAAATATGCCCTAGAGGCAATAATATTTGTATTATTATATTTCTGTATTCATAATTAAGACTTCATATTTCATGTTATAACTGCTATAAAATGTAGGTTCCTAGTCCTTCCTCTAAGACTAGCTCAAGTGTTGTTGGTGATCACGTTTTCCGGATCATAGGATATCGTTAAGTGTAACGATGATCCTAAAATAACATTGAGATTATGAATTGAGTTAATATCGTCTGTACTCAATTTTAACAACATGCAGAGCTAGCATGTGTTTTAGTTCCTTAGACCATGAGAGTGTCTCGGTCACTTCCTACCAGACGGTGGACTTTGGGGTTGCTCAAACATCATCTGTAACAAGGTGGTCATAACGATAACTTTCAGGCTCACCGAAAATTTTAACAAGTGACTGGACAGCTCGAGAGTGGGATTTGCTCCTCCGATGATAGAGAGATACTCTTAGGGCCCTCTCTCTGTGACAGCATCCATCATCGTCTGGCCAGACACAGGTGACTACGTCACGGGGATGTCGGAATACATTTATGAGAAAGAAGAATAAAGCCGGGAACGGGAGCAAAGGTATAGTGAGCATGATGAAGACTCAGGCGGATAGAGATGCACACCGGCTTTTGTAAAGTATAGCTGAGCAAATAGAACATCTCTTGATAACCAAAGGTTCACTCGAATATCATTCGTGTAATCATAGGGAGTGATATGATGTCCACAGTTCCGCTATCGGTCATTGAACGAAGGAGTTTCGTTCATATCTATGATTTACCGAACCTATGGGGTCACAAGCTTAAGGTAATCACGATATGCTTAGTGTTATTGGCGTGGGAGTGATGAGAATATATTTGTGAAATTGTTTCATTAATATCCGAAATAGTTCCGAGAGGTTCCGGAAGCGTTTCAGGGGTCACCGGAAGGGTTTCGGTGAATATTTGGTAATACTGGGTATTTTCAATTAATATATATATATAGGTGGAAATGTTTCCAGAGATTTTAAATTATATATAAAATGCTCTAAAATTGTTTAGAACAAATATATATTTAATTTAATATCAATGGGCCTAAAATGCCAAGAGGTGGAAGGAAACTTGGGCCACAAGGGCCCAAGTGGACTAGGCACCACCCTTCCCTAAGGAAGGGGGCCGAATCCTACTAGGGGAGGAGCCAACTCCTCCCGCTTGTGTGTCGCCCCAAGGAGACTTTTCCTCCTTGGTGGCAGCCCTCCTCTCCCCCTCCAACCTATATATTCTAGAGGATTTCCACCCTTTGAATATACAAGTTTTGGAGCCTCCTCTAATTGATCTAGTTCTAGTTCTAGTTGGTCCTAGTTGACTAATTAGAGCTAGCCCTAGCCACCTCTAATACTCATAATTAGAAGCCAGTAAGGTTCTAACATCCTCCCTCTAATTCTCCGGCAACGATTAGCTCTGGACGACGAAGCGCTGCCGGATCGTGAAGACTGCACGCTTGCAACCAAGTAGAGAGGTCGTGCTTTCGGTCTTCCGTTTGAGGGATCATTCAAGGGCGGTTCGTGGGATCGTCATCGACGTTCGAGGGACTTCAAGTACGATCTACACTGACTCATCTACTTCTGCTGCATTCTGGAGTCCGTAACGATCGTTGATCACAACCCGTTATGCATCTTCATATTGTTCTTGGGTGATCGTAGCTGCAAATTTTTTGTTTTCTACTACGTTTCCCAACACTGATATCATCCAATATCCTATACCATGTCAATGCCTTTCCCTCCAAAGATAAAGGGAATGCCTTCTTCTTAACTCCATCCTCAGATAACGTGCAAGCTAAAACAATCCATAAATGTCATCCACGTAGATTAAATGCAGATCAAGATGGACCGTTCCATCTCCTGCATAAGGATTAGCTAGCAGTTTCTCTAACATACCCGAAGGAATCTCATAATAAATATATTCACTAGGTTCGGTAGGTTCACAAGCAAATCTTATTGCTTCTGGTCGAGGTGAAGATACCCCGAACAAACCCCTCAAAATATTATTTTCCATAGTGACAAGTGACAGTAAATTTCAACACGTAATATACACGTTTCCTTACCAAATTCCACCTACCAATGGCGCTTCACTCCCCGGAAACAATGCTAGAAAAGATTCTCGATGACCCAAAAGTATAGGGGATCAAGCATAGTCCTTTCGGTAAGTAAGAGTGTCCACCCCAACGATGAGCAGAAAGAAATGATAAGCGGTTTTCGGCAAGGTATTATGTGCAAGTACTAAAAGTACTGGTGATAAATAGTTTTGTAGCATGATAATTCATAACAAGTAACAAGTAGCAATAGTAACAAAGGTTCAGCAAGGTGGCTTAATCCTTTGTATAGCAAATGACAAGCCGGAAAGTTCTCTTATATAAAGCAAAGTGATCTCGAGGACACATGGGAATTGTCGTCAAGTCACATTCATCATGTTTAGTTGATTCGCGTTCGCCACTTGATAATTTGATATGTGGGTGGACCAGTGCTTGGTTGTTGTTCTTACTTGGACAAGCAACCCACTTATGATTACCCCCTCTCGCAAGCATCCACAACTACGAAAGAAGAATTAATATAAATCTAACCATAGCATGAAACATATGGATCTAAATCAACCCCTTACGGAATAACACATAAACTAGGTTTTTAGCTTCGGTCACTCTAGCAACCCATCATCTAATTATTACTCCACAATGCCTTCCCTTAGTCCCAAGTATGGTGAAGTGTCATGTAGTCGACGTTCACATGACACACTAAAGGAAGCAACAACATACATATAATCAAAATATCGAACGAATACTAACTTCACATGATTACATATAACAAGACTTCTCCCATGTCCTCAAGAACAAAAGTAACTACTCACAAATCATACTCATTTTCAAGATCCAAGGTGTATTGAATATACTTGAGGATATGAACAGTTAATCTTCCACCAAATAAACCAACTAGCATCAACTACAAGATGTAATAATCAACACTACTAGCAACCCACAAGTACCAATATGAGGTTTTGGGACAAAGATTGAATACATTAGGTGAACTAGGGTTTGAGATGAGATGTTGTTAGCGAAGATGTTCATGAAGATTAGTCCTCCCATGGTGAGTGGATCATTGGTAATGTCGATGTCTTCGATTTCCCCCTACGGGAGGGAAATGTCCCCAGCAGAATCGCTCCATCGGAGAGCAAAAGTGCTCCTGCCTAGGTTCCACCCAAAGATGGTGGTGCTTCGTCCTGGAAGTCTTCTTCTTATTTTTTTTCCAAGGAAAATGGCTTTGTATAGTAGAAGATCGGCACTGAAGGCCTACCAGGGGGCCACAAGTTCATAGGGCGCCCCCTGAGCTTGTCGCAACCTAGTGGCCCCTCCTAGTATTTTTTACGCCAATATTTTTATATATTCCAAATCACTTGTCCGTAAATTTTCATGTCATTTGGAGTTGTGCAGAATAGTTGTCTCTTTTCTAGCCTTTTCTGATCTAGAACTCCAGCTGCCGGTAATCTCCCTCTTCATGTAAAACTTGCAAAATAAGAGAGAAAAGGCATAAGAATAGTATCATAAAGTGAAATGATGACCCCAAACATAATATATAATAGTAGGAAAACATGATGCAAAATGGATGTATCTGTTCACAGCTTTTGAGCTACTCCATGCCAACTGCCGTGTCATAACACCCAAGAGACATAATGCGGAGGTCACTGGTGAATTGTTTATCCTGTGTCGACCATTGGCAGCGGGGTATGTACCTAGAGGAGGAGAGAAAGCCCCCATTAGCCACCTTGACTTCTACCTAATTCATTTTCTTCATCTGGTACCGAATCTCCCTGCCACTACATTACTAATGAAGTTGTGTGAGCTCCTAGAGTCCTCCAGAACGAGCACCTCATGTGGTTCGATATGGCCAAGAAAGCACACCATGTGAGGAGTTGTCTGTCCGATAGTTGCCAGCTTGGATATTGACATGAGTAGCTCTTCGCCAACTACTTGCTCTTGCTCTAGCCGATCTTTTTCCTCTGCTTGTACAGTTCAAGCAATCCTTCCACGACATGTAGTTGTAGCATGGTGGCGCATTGGTGGACTTGCCCCCAATGCTCCCCACATTTGAAGCACAGGCCACGAGATCTTATGTAGTTCTAGAGCACTGCAACCCTGTCATCTCATCTGCCTTGCTCATGCCGGCGATCTGCTGTCCGAGCTACATCAAGCCCACAATTGTCCTCGGCGACTGCAGCTGGTGCCGGCAGCCCGACACATGGGGGAGGTGGCGCGATTGGCAATAGGGCCAGTTGCGGCACATGCACTAGCACTTGCTCTTCATGTCAGTAATCATGCCTCAACATCGCCTCCAATAGCTACTCCAGTAAAAGTGATAAAGAGAAGGCATAGTCCAAATCTTGCGGATGATGAAGAGCTACACCATCTCTAATTTCATAACTGTAGGAATGAAGTATGCCTACCATTGGGGGTGAATGGGAGTTTTAAAATTTCTTTAGGAAACTTCAAAACTCTCATAACACAACAGCGAAAAGAAGGATAACATATAACAGTGAGTGAAAGTAAACTACCAAACTAAAACTAAGCACAGTCATCGAAGAAAATCACATGCTAGTAAACGTTCAGGCAGGGTAATTCAAATGGAATAGTGCGAAGAAATAAGTAGTGATGCTCGATTGAGATAAATGATTTGATAGATCAGTTCGTCCTTCTGCACAAGGACTACGTTTGGTTGGAGGAGTTATGATTTAACACAGAAGATAAACTCTCTCGCCTTGTTCTCCTCAAAAATTGGTTTGCCAACTGATACGTCTCCAACATATCAATAATTTTTTATTGTTTCATGCTATTATATTATCAATCTTGGATGTTTTACAAACATTTTCTGGCAAATTTATATCATTTGTTGGGACTAACCTATTGACATAGTGGCCAGTGCCAGTTAATGTTTTTGCTTGTTTTTTACTTTGCTGAATATTAATACCAAATTGAGTCCAAATGCAACGAAATTTTTTGGACATTTTTTTCTGCCCATAAGAGACCGAAGGGCCCATGAGGTGTACCAGAGGAGCCTCGTAGGGCCCACAAGACACCAGGGCGTGCCATGAGGCCCATGCGTGCCTTGATGCCTTGTGGGGCCCACGAGAACCTCCTCCATTGACTTCCAGCTCTATAAATATCCAAATATTCTAGAAACCCTAGGGAAGTCGACAAAAAATTGTTTCAGCCGCCGCAAGTTCTAGAACCACGAGATCCAATTTGGAGGCCCTTTTTGGCACTCTGTCGGAGAGGAACACGATCATAGAGGGGTTCATCATCCTCATTGGTGCTCCTCCGATGATGCATGAGTAGTTTACCACAGACCTACGGGTCTATAGTTAGTAGCTAGATGGCTTCCTCTCTCTTTTTGATCTTTAGTACAATGTTCTCTTCGAAGAACTATTCCATGTAATTCTTTTTGCGATGCGTTTGTTGGGATCTGATGAATTGTGAGTTTATGATCAGATCTATTCATATCCATTGATTTATCTTGTAATGGGAAGAGGTGCTTTGTAATGGTTTGATCTTGCGGTCCTCAATCTCAGTGACAGAAGGAGAAATGACAAGCATGTATCATTGCTATTAAGGATAAAAAGATGAGGTCTATTCCTACATGAATAGATCTTGTCTACATCATGTCATCATTCTTAAAGCATTACTCCATTTCTCCATGAACTTAATACACTAGATGCATCCTGGATAGCGGTCGATGTGTGGAGTAATAGTAGTAGATGCAGGCAGGAGTCGGTCTACTAACTTGTACGTGATCCCTATATACATGATCATTGTCTTCAATATCGTCATAATTATTTGCTCTTCTATCAGTTGCCCAACAGGTAATTTGTTTACCCACCGTATGCTAT
Organism: Secale cereale; assembly: GCA_902687465.1. Lineage (NCBI taxonomy): Eukaryota > Viridiplantae > Streptophyta > Magnoliopsida > Poales > Poaceae > Secale > Secale cereale. Next base: position 253,193,159 of record LR738715.1, on the reverse strand, counting down.
TTTCTCGAGGGAAGCCACTAGTGAAATCTACGGCCCCGGGGTCTATTTTCCTATGATATATTTTCAGATTTGTTTTGCCAAAAATCCAAAAACACTTTGTTGCATTTTATTTTCCCTTATTTTATTCGCATCTGTCGATATATCTATTTATCCTACCTTGGAGGGATTGACCACCCCTCTAACGCGTTGGGTTGCGAAGTTTTGTTGTTTGTGTGTAGGTGTTATTTACATCGTGTTGCTTGGTTCTCCTACTTGATAGATAACCTTGGTTTCATAACTGAGGGAAATACTTACTGTTGTTGTGCTGCATAATCCCCTCCTCTTTGGGAAATTTACCAACGGGGTCACAAGTAGCACCAACCAATGTCGATTACTTGTGGTAGATACTTGAGGTGATCTCTGAACCTTTACATGCTTCTTCTTCTAGAACCACAATCACTCTTGGTCTCTAAAGGAAATTACACCTAACCATCTAGAGAGTTTGCATCTCTCAAGAGTAATAGGTGGAGCGTACTGGACTTAGATTCGAGTGATGCTAAACCACTATTTAATTCTTTGTCTCTAGGGTTTTTCTCTCGGTGGATTTCAAACTCAAATCTCTCTGGAGAGGGGGTGCTGAACAATCTTCTCAGAATCAAACGGAGCACTCAGAATCAAAAGGAGCAGCCACCGGAAAAAGCTGGTGCGGGGTGGCTATATATAGCCACAACCTTCCCTGATGGGAAATGACCATTATGGACACACGGTCTATCCAATGGCCAACCGACATGTTTGCAACGATCGAATTTTGAAGCAACGGTAATATTACTTGAGGGAAATGTAATGCCAACTCTTCGGTCATAGTCAAATCTCTCGCAATGAATAAGATCATGGTCTCTTGCTAGCAAGTATTTGCTCGGAACACAAAGAGATGCCTCTCACATCTTTCATAGGTGTGAGTTTAGCATCATAGAACCTAAGCTTCGAACACTATAACCCTCTAAATAGTATGGTGGTCCTATGACTCAATGAAAGAAAAGAGGAACAACGAAACAAATACTACATATTCACTTTGTATTCGACTTACTTTGACTAAAGTGACTTACTCCCAATTTCAGTAAGCGTGGAATTTGATGGAGATGCACCTGGTATTGGTTGCTTCTGAATTTTTCGCACAACACCACACACAACTCATCCCATGTGAATGACTTCGTGCCCGATTCATCCAATGCAACTGCAGCCATCGAGTTGTGTTATCCGTGAATTGGAGTGTATCTACTCACCCCCACACCCCCTGGTGTACCCCAGATACATCAAAGTACTTCTCATAACGCATTTTCCAGAATTGTGGGTTCAATATTGCGGTGCTCAATCTCAGTGACAGAAGGAGACATAACACACATGTATCGTTGCTATTAAGGATAAAAAGATGGGGTCTATACTGTCGGATTAGGGGCTCTGCAAACCCAAGAAGTTTGAACATAGGGGCGTGAACGAAGATCTCTCCCACTCACGTCTACCTGGTGTCTCGCCCTCGTCCGGTGAAGAGATTCAAGCGAACAGCAAGTAAAACACACCCAAATTTACCCAGGTTCAGGCCACCTTGCGGTGTAAAACCCTACTTCCTGCTATAGTGGATTAGCCTCAAGAGGGCTTGAGTATGAACGAGTACAATGGTTCCTGAGCTCAGGAGGAGAGCTCAGGAGGGTCAGGAGGCAAGGGTTCTTGCTCCTTTGTGCGAGGGCAGAGTTTCTGGATCTGATCCAACTTCAGTTGCCTCCATAGTGGAGACCCTATCTACTTATATAGGCAGCCAAGGTCCTCTTCCCCCGAAACGTTTAGACGGGAAGGGATCCCACAACGGCCATTTTGAGCGGGAACACAAGGATGTTTCTATCCTTACAAAAGCGGTCTTCGCCTGCAAAGGGATCAGGCGGTGATGCGGTGGTGGGCTCGATGGTGACATCCTCCCTGTTGTCCTTGCGGTCTTCGGTCTTGTTGCACCAATGGGGAAACCTTTGTCCCGCTCCTCGGGAACCTGCGCCTGCGCTGTCTCCTTTGCACCAAAATGGAAACTACGCCGCTGGCACGCGCTGGCACCCGCTGGCGCGGTGCATCACTGCTTGCATCACTGCCTCCTCCTGAGGCAGGCTTGGCCTTGGATTCTCCACCCCTCCGGAGCAACCTAGCCGAGGCCGCTCCTGAGGGGGTCTTGGCATCGTTCTCCTCGCGAGGTCTAGCCCCTTCGCAAGGGTCTTGGGTAGCCGGTCGATCAGCTGGGCCGTACCAGGCCGTAGTAGGAGCGCGTTGCGGCCCGCAGACAGGCAAGTCTGGGTACCCTGGTTCCCAAGACGCCGACAGTAGCCCCCGGGCCCAAGGCGCGCACGGAGTTGGCTTCGGGGCGAAGCCTTAGTCGAGGACGAAGTGTCGCTGGCCCCAAAAAGGCTGCGGGCCAGTCTGGCGCGTGAATGTTGGATGGGACGTGGGCGACTCTACTTCCCACGCAGTCTCGGCAACCGTGTGACTTGACAACTCCTTGGCGCGGGTGGCAGTGTCATTATGGCCACGCGCGAGTGGCAGGCGATTTATCGTCTCGACCTATAAATAGGGGGTGAGGCGCCATGCCCTTCATTTGACTGTTGCAGACCAACCCCTGCTCTTCCTACTTCTCCGACGGCTTTTCATGGCGCCGATACGTAGGTTCTCGGCCGCACAGAAGGGGAAGGCCCCGATGGTGGAGCCCGAGCAGCTCCCGTCGAAGAAGAGGCGCCGTGACTCTCTAAGAGTGCCCCTGAGGCTGGCGGACGGCCGTACGTGGTGCATGCGGGTGCCACCAGGATTCCCGCTTCCCTTGGGTGCTTTGGCGATGGGCGGACGAAGCGGGGGCAGCGACGGGGGCGGTGCAGTCAGCCACCCAGAAAGGCGGGTGATTTCACGTGCCCCGCCGCCGTATCATACTGAAGACAATGTCCGTGAGTTTATCGTGTGGGCGGAAGCCCCTCCGCATTCTTGGATCCTTCTTCCTCCATTCCTGAAGGAGGTGCTCCCAGCTCGCGGCCAGGTGACGATGCAGCTGCGGCATGAAGGGTGCCACCTTCCCCCTTCATATGCCGACGTGGAGGTGGTCTCCTCCGGCCAGGTCTTCATGACCTGGGGTTGGGGCGTGGTGCGCCGCGCCTGCGCCCCCGCCGGGAGGCACATTCTTCATTTCGCGCTGGACGGAATGGCCACGCTGACCTTCAAGGTCTTCAGGGCGGACGGCCGTCGGCTGGCGGGTAACGCGGAGGATTGGCCCACCGGCGACCATCTCCCGTGCTTCCAAGGCAACGAGGCCGGGGGCGAGGCGCTCGCCATCGGTCGTGCCTCCAACTCCTCCGGCAGCAGCTATGCTTCTCCTGAGACGGCCTCGAGCTCCGACAAGAGCTACGAGCCTCTGAGTTGTCGTTCTTATCGCCAGAGGGAGACCGCGCCCTCCAGCCGTCGGCGTCGCTGAAGGAGCCCGGGCCGTGTCCCTTTGAGAACGGCCTTCTTTAGCTTGGTCCCTGCGAGGCAGCCATGGACGGCCCCATGAGGGCGTGTAAATCTTTTGTGATACTTTTGCTGTTATCTGATGTTATAGGCTTATGTTCCTCATGAGGTCCTTAGCTAGAGCAGGACTTTCCCTTTCTTCTGTCCCTGCGGTAGTTTAGGGCCCTACGCCTGCGAGACCCAGTCCCTAGACAGGCTTTAGCCGTCGATAGTATGCCAGGTCGCAATGCCGTGGTCAAGGCCAGGAGGTGAGCGGCCCAGGGTCCGGTAAGAGCCCCCGAGGCGCGATGCTCAGGAGGTCCCTCTTGGCGTGCAGGTGATCAACCACAAGGGCCAACGAGAGGGGCTTTAGTGCTCCAGTGAATCATAATTACAGATGGTGGAGGTGTAGGTACGTGAGTAGATGCGGGCGTCAAACGCTTATCTTAGTGATCCCCTGTGGTCGGGCGGTAGTAGCACCTGATCCTCTACCACATTTCCCACGGGGCGAGGCTCTGTGCTTCTTGGAACTCGCATCCTCAGACGGCTAGGCTGCTGCTGGCATGCCGGGTTGCGATGCCACGTGCGAGGCCAGGAGGTGAAGGTTCAGGAGCCAGTTGGGGCCCTGAGGCTCGATGCTCAGGAGCTCCCTCTTCCTCGCCCAAGTCGTCTTCGCAAGGGGGTGGCAGCAGCCGCTCCCAGGCCACCGAACATAGGGGCGCGGCTGCCTAGGCCCCGGAGGAGGAGGTCAAGGGGCTGGCGAAGGCGTTCCTCCGGGTTGCTGCTGCCGCGGCCGAGGAGGCGGAGGCTGTTGGTGACGCACTTGGTGATGCCTGACCTGTTCCTGTCCATATGGGAGAAATGCAAGTGTCCAGGGGAGGCGTAAGAACTCGCTTGAATTTGGAGAACCTGGTACTATTGTAATAACTAGATTTGAACTTGATGATTTCCATGCTTGCTTCCTTTCATGTTTGCTTAGGTGATCTGCGTCGGCAGGGCCCAACCCCGCGCATACCTCAATCTCCATTGAGCCCTCCGGGTGACCGGGGTTATCGTAATAACTAGACTCAAGGAATGAGGGGCTACGTGGCTAGTGAGGCCCCTGGGTCGCGATGCCCAGGGATCCCCCTTGACGTTCAAGCTATCCCGTTTGCGTTCTGCATCAGCAGGGCCTAGCCCCGCGCATACCTAGACCGCCGTTGAGCACCGGGCTCAAGGAGTGAGGGGCTACATGACTAGTGAGGCCCCTGGGTCATGATGCCCAGGGGTCCCCCTTGACATACGAACGGCACTCATGAGGGAGAACGAGCACCATACCTTGCTCACGAGCCTTCGCCTAGGATGGGGGCGCGAGAAAGCCAGGTGTCTGGGCACCTGGTAGGGTGGCGTCTGCCAGGCGTGACCCGAGCATAGCCCCCGTGCCTAGCCCCCCTCGCGACAACTATCCAAGGAGAAGATGTGAGTGTCGTGAGCTGAAAAGCTCCCTGAGGTTGGTGCAACCGCTGGGGGCCGCCCTCAATGGTTTATAACTAGCGCGGAGCATAGAGCTACCACACTTGCGCGGAGTGTGGGCATAACCGCGCCTTGGTCATAGCGGTCAGCGCGAAGCTTGGTGCTTCCACTGGTTCATGGGCAAAACCGCTCCTCGGTTAGTTCTGCCAGCGCGGAGCATGGCACTTCCACTAGACCATGGGAGGGAGCCTCCCACTGGTAGAGACTCCGGGGCATGTACAACCCCGTCCTGACATGTGGCTTGCACGACAGGACAGCCAAAGTGTATATGGGCCCTCCCCAGGATGAGCTGAACGACTCTGAGGAAGTTCTCGTGAGCTTACGCATCACTCACGAGACCCTACCTTGAGGCGGGTTGCGCCTGAGTATTCTTCTGCAAAATGTGAAAGAGAGGCGTTGTGTCGACCTGCGCCGAGTGCATCTATAGAGGGCATCGCATGAGAAGGCCACAACATCAACGACCCCAGGAGGTGACGTTAGCGGGACCGGCCTGTAAGATAGAGCTCAGTCGCTGGATTTATCGACGGTGCAGGGACGGGCCCGAGCACAGATGTCGTGCCCAGTCTTCTCATGCAATAGTCCAAAAGAAAAACAACCGGCGCGCGGTTCCCGCGTGAGCGAGGCACCTGCCACGGGCCCTACTTACCCATCCACGATTAGCCCATGCGAGAACAAGGCACCAGGGACCACGGGAGGTGACTTCACGGGAATGGCTCGCGAGACAGAGCTCGGCCCTTGGATTTAGTGATGCTTCAGGGACGGACCCGAGCACAGATGTCGTGCCAGTCCTTAATCATGGGGCGGTTGCAAGTGGGCTTGCAAGGGCTCATAAGCTTAGCGGCAGTGAGAACGCCGAGCATATAGATAATGCAGATAGGAAGAAGCAACTAGCCTTGATTCATGCGAAAAAGAGATAGTTGCGGGGGGTGAGCCCCCAGCAGCTCAAGGATGATGAAGCCCGGGGGGCGCCCTCGATTGAATACCTAAACCATCACCTGACACTTGTCGAAGAAGAGTTGGGGTAGCTGAAGACGCGAGCCGTGCGGGTTGCCTCTGAAGATCGTTGGCCTCCTGAGACCCGGGGGCTGCGGAGGCCCTCAGTGGTCACGGGTGTCCGGCTCCCACTCCATCTGGACCGCCCGCCACTGAGCCTACAGAGCTGCCAAAGCATACCGCGCGAGGCGCTGGAACGTGGTGGCTGCATTGCGGAAGCCGAAGAGCATGCGGACATTGTTGCAGGGGAGAGCCCTCCTCCAGTTGACTGCCGTCGGCCAGAAGAGCTCCAAAGAAGCGGCTCGATTGAGACCCGCGACGTCGATGCAGACGCGGAAGTGGTCGCTTGGGTTGCAGGTAGGTGAGCTTGGTATCGTGCGGTTGCGTCCACCACGTATGAGCCTTGCGTACTGAAGTTCCTCCGTAACCTGGTCGATGAAGTCCTGAGCCCCCAGCGCCGTACGGCCCACGCTGGGCTCACAAAAACGTGCGTCGAGACATGCCTGCAGGTGGTGCCCGAACACCTCCCTCGATACGCTGGTCAGACCAAAGACACTCCAGAGGAGAGCCCCCGAGCCCGTCCTGAGAGGGGCGCCGGGAGCGCCCCCCTATGCGAGGGTGGAGGGCGCCTCTTCAGCAGGCGCGAGTCCTGAGACAAGGCCGTCAGGAGCCCCCGTGTCCTGAGGTCCATCGGCGGGCAGGTTCTTCTTCTTCTTGGGGGTGGTCTGCAGGGCGAAGACGGCTCCATCCTCGTCGGAGCTCTCGACCGTCGCGGTCTGGTAGGCGCGCTCCAGGGAATGCACTACTTCCTTCTCGTCGGAGGTGATCGTGATGACTCCGCCACTCCTTGGCATCTTGAGGACGTTGTAGCCATGATGGGTCGCTGCCATGAACTTGGCAAGGGCAGGATACCCAAGGATGGCGTTGTACGGGAGGTGGATGTTGGTGACGTCGAAGTCGATGAGCTCGATGTGATAGTTGTCACAGTCACCAAAGGTGACGGGGAGGCGGACCTGCCTCATCGGGAGTGTGGAGCCATCCGTGACTCCGTAGAATGGCTTGGTCGGGTGGAGCTGATCATAGGGGACCTGGAGCGTCTCGAAGGTCTGGACAGAGAGGACGTTGTGCCCTGCTTCGCCGTTGATGAGCGTCTTGGTCACGAGGAAGTTGCTAATGATCGGAGTGCAGAGAATCGGGAGAGCGCCTGGGGCTGCGGTGCACTTGAGCTGCTCCTTGGGGTCGAAGGCGATGACCTGCTTGGTCCACCTGAGGTTGCGCGCGGCGTCAGGCCTGGGAAGCTCCGCGTTCACCTCGCGAGCGAACTACTTGAAGATGTGGGGGGAAGCCAAAGCATGGGCTCCTCCCAAGATGCATGCAACCGCACGTGGCTCCTGAAAGCCCCCTGCTCCATCTCCCTGGCAGTCGTCGTCGTTCCTTCTCGGTGGCGGTGGCAGCGGAGGCAGACCTCCGTTGCCCTAGGGGCGACCCTCACGAGGCTGGTCGCGCCAGGGGCGTCACGAGGCTGCTCCTACTAGTGGTCTTCACGAGGCTGGTCACGCCATCCTTGGCACGAGTTCCTACCGTCCCAGCGTCCTCCACCACGGCCTCCTCCGCGGCCATAGCCGCGGTTGTCACGCTCAGGGCGCTGCCCAACGCGCCCGCAGCGCATCGCCCTGAGCTCCTGAAATTCGTTCGTGTTGTGGATGTGGACATCGTGGAAGACGCAGTAGGGATGGTTGTCTCTGGGGGGGGTCGTTGTAGCCGCAGCCACGCTTTACTTCTGGCTCCGCAGCCAGCACGGCGGGTCCCTTGCGCTTTGCTTCCTTGGCCTTGGCCTTTCTGTCGTCAGCCTCCGCTTCAGGCTGCTCCAGGAGGGAAAGGCGTCCTTCCTCCGCCCTGGCGCACTTTGCCACGAGCTTGAACATCTCGATGGCTGTGCACAGATCCTAGTGGATGGCGAGCTCCTCCCTCATCCTGACGTTGCGGACACCATCGGAGAACACCGAGATGATGGCCTCGTCCGAGACCCTGGGGATCCAGAGGCGCATGGCGTTGAAGCGCTGGATATACTTTTGCAGGGTCTCCCCATGCTGCTGCTTCACGCGGCGCAGATACGCGGCCGCCGGGGCTCGGTCACGGGTACCCTGGAAGTTGGTGACGAAACGCTCACGGAGCTCCCCCAGGAGGAGATGGATCCCACGGGGAGGTTCAGGAGACAGGAGCGGGCGCCATCCTTGAGGGCCATGGGGAACTAGTTCGCCATGACCTGCTCAGTGCCGTTGGACGCCTCAATGCTCAACTTGTAGAGGTGGAGGAACTCCGTGGGGTCGGTGGTGCCATCGTAGCATGGAGGCAGATCTGGCTTGAACTTGTCAGGCCAGACGAGGTGCCGCAGCTCGGGAGCTAAGGCGCGACATCCCGCCACGCTCATGATTTGCGGCGCCCCCTGCGCCTGCGGTGCTAGTTCTTGGGGCGCAGGCACCACCACCTCCTGTGGTGTGCGGTTCTGGTGTTGCGGGACGGGGGGCGCGCGAACTTCTGCCTGGGGATGCGGAATCACCTGGCAGCTCTCCTCATCGCGTGCAGGGGCCCTGCGGGGCGGCTCACGCCGCGAAGCCCCGCACCTCACCCCCTGGCCGACGTCGTAGGGAGGAGGTGGAGCCGGGACACCATGGCCCATGTTCCCCGCCATAGGCGACGAAGGATGGGAGGAGTGAGTTGGTGCAGGTACCTCCCCGGCGGCGTTGACGAGCTCGGTGATGGGGTGGAGCCACTCGTTGTAGAGGTCGTCCGTCGGGCGGTAGCGTAGGAGCTCCCGCGCCATCAGTAGCGCAGGCTGCTGGTAGACTGGCCCGCGGCGGATCAGTTAGGACGAAGCCACGGCCGGCGAGGGTGACGGCGTCGCCGTGCGTCCATCGCGCCGCACGGACAGCGGCAGCGACGAGTCCTGCTACTCATGGACGGTCGGGTCGGTGGCGGCGTTGGCGACCGGCGAGTTGGGACGGAGCGACGCACCGTTGCCCGCGGGCGCCGTCTGAGTGACGTTGGTTGCACGGCGGGCAGCGTGCGCTCGGCGTGTGAACACCATGGCGGCGAAGCGAGGTTGACGACGAGAGCGGGACGAGGTCGTCGGAGAGGCGAGATTTCGGCACGCCCCCTACCTGGTGCGCCAAATGTCGGATTAGGGGCTCCGCAAACCCAAGAAGTTCGAACACAGGGGCGTGAACAAAGATCTCTCCCACTCACATCTACCTAGCATCTCGCGCTCGTCTAGTGAAGAGATTCAAGCGAACAACAAGTAAAACACACCCGAATTTACCCAGGTTCAGGCCACCTTGCGGTGTAAAACCCTACTTCCTGCTTTGGTGGATTAGCCTCGGGAGGGCTTGAGTATGAACGAGTACAGTGGTTCCTGAGCTCAGGAGGAGAGCTCAGGAGGGTCAGGAAGCAAGGGTTCTTGCTCCTTTGTGCAAGGGCAGAGTTTCTGGATCTGATCCAACTTCAGTTGCCTCCATAGTGGAGACCCTAGCTACTTATATAGGCGGCCAGGTCCTCTTCCTCGAAACGTTTAGGCCGGAAAGGATCCCACCACGACCATTTTGAGCGGGAACACAAGGACGTTCCTATCCTGACAAAAGCGGTCTTCGCCTGCAAAGGGATCAGGCGGTGATGCGGTGGTGGGCTCGGTGGTGACATCCTCCCTATTGTCCTTGCGGTCTTCGGTCTTGTTGCACCAATGGGGAAACCTTTGTCCCGCTCCTCGGGAACCTGCGCCTGCGCTGTCTCCTTTGCACCAAAATGGCAACTGCGCCGCTAGCACGCACTGGCACCCGCTGGCGCGGTGCGTCACTACTTGCATCACTGCCTCCTCCTGAGGCAGGCTTAGCCTTTGATTCTCCGCCCCTCCGGATCAACCTTGCCGAGGCCGCTCTTGAGGGGGTCTTGGCGTGGTTCTCCTCGCGAGGTCTAGCCCCCTCACGAGGGTCTTGGGTAGCTGGTCAATTAGCTAGGCCGTACCATGCCGTAGTAGGAGCGCGTTGTGGCCCGCAGACAGGCAAGTCTAGGTACCCTGGTTCCCAAGACGCCGACATATTCCTACATGAATAGATCTTGTCTACATCATATCATCGTTCTTAAAGCATTACTCCATTTCTTCATGAACTTAATACACTAGATGCATGCGATAGCGGTCGATGTGTGGAGTAATAGTAGTAGATGCAAGCAGGGGTCGGTCTACTAATCTTGGACGTGATTCCTATATACATTATCACTATCTTGGATATCATCATAATTATTTTCTCGTCTATCAATTGCCCAACAGTAATTTGTCTACCCACCATATGCTATTTTGTTGAGAGAAGCCACTACTAAAATATACGACCCCGGGTCTATTTTCCTATCATATATTTCCAGATCTATTTTGCCAAAAATCCAAACACATTTTGATGCGTTTTATTTGCCTTTATTTATTTGCATCAATCAATCTAACTATTTACCCTACCTTGGAGGGATTGATAACCCCTCTAACGCGTTGGGTTGTGAGGTTTTGTTGTTTGAGAGGCTTTGTTGCTTGGTTCAACTACTGGATTGATAACCTTGGTTTCATAACTGAGGAAAATACTTACCGCTGCTTTGCTGCATCACCCCCTCCTCTTCGGGGAATTTACCAACGCAGATCACAAGTAGCAGGAAGAATTTCTGGCGATGTTGCCAGAAAGGATCAAGACAAGATAGTCTCTCGTCAACCTTTGGTGTGGTTGACGAAGAGGCATCATCCACATCTATCAGGTACCTACTCACAAACTCTCATCTCCTTGCAATTACATTATTTTCCATTTGCCTCTCTTTTCATCTCCCCCATTTCTAAAATGTTTTTACAATAACACAAAAATATTTGCCTTTTTATTTATGTTCTTTATGTTCGACTTTTTCGTGTCAAATCTCTTGTTTGCTTGTGTTCTTGTTTGAGTAGTCACGATGTCTCAAGAACACACCAAATTGTGTGATTTTTCCAATACTAATTATAATGATTTTTTTTAGTACGCCGATTTCTCCTCCCGCCTCTAGTGCGGAGTCTTATGATATTAATGCCGCTTTGTTGAATCTTGTTATGAATGAACAATTTTCGGGAACTCCTAATGAGGAGTCGCGTCCCATCTAAACACTTTTGTAGAATTGTGTGACATGCAAAATAAAAAAGATGTGGAAAAAGATATTGCGAAACTAAAATTATATCCATTATCCTTGCGTGATTGTACTAAAATTTGGTTTTCATCTTTGCCTCGAAATAATATTGATTCTTGGGATAAGTACAAAGATGCTTTTATCACGAAGTATTTTCCTTCGGCAAAAAATATTTCTCTGAGAAATCAAATCATCAATTTTAAGCAACTTGAGCATGAACATGTTGCCCAATCTTATGAAAGGATGAAGTTGATGATAATAAATTGCCCAACTCATGGTTTAAATTTTCGGATGGCTATACAAAAAAATGCGGGATTGCATTTTGTTTCTAGAAATCTTTTGGAGTCCGCCGCGGGTGGTACTTTTATGAAGATTACTTTGGGTGAAGCTACTAAATTGCTCGATAATATTACGGCTAATTATTCACAATATCATACTGAAAGAGCTCCTCCTAGTAAGAAGGTTAATTCCGTTGAAGAAACTAGTACTTTGAGTGAAAAAATGATGCTTTTATAAAATTGGTTGCTAGTAAAAATTCTCCTATTGATCCTAATGATGTGCCTTTGTCTACTTTGATTGAGGAAAATAATGATCTTGTATATGTGAATTTTGTCTCACGATAAGACTTTAATAATAATGCTTATAGAGGCAATTTTCAATCCCAGACCGTTTACTGGAAATTCCTCTAACAATTATGGCACTTCCTATGGTAATTCTTATAACAATAATAATAGGATGCCCTATGATCTTGAGAATAGTATTAAATAATTTATCAATGTGCAAAAAAATCAACACTACGATAGAAGCATTGATAGAATTACTCATGATGTAGAATATATCAAGATAAAAAAATTTCCACCCAAGGTTGATATCAATGAATCAATTAAAGCTTTATATGTTTCTATAGATTAAAGTAAGAAAAGTACAGATATGCTTAGAGCTAAAAGAGAATATTTAAAAAAGTGTTTCCCAAATACTTTCACAGTAATGATGAAGAGATTAAAACGATTGGTGTTTCTTCAATTGATTCCTTGTTTAGTAAAATTAAAATTGATGATAAGGGAACGGAAGAAGAGTCAACTTTAGCTAGAAGATGTTCCCATGATTCGGAGGGTGAAAATCTTGTTGAAAAAAGAGGGTTTGAAGAGGTAAAAACTTTAGCTAGTGATGTGCCCACTCCTTTGAATTACAAAGACCTTAATTATGATATTTTCTCTTTGATTGAGTGTATTTCCTTGCTAAAGCGGTGATGAATTCCTTGCAAGAAAAGTTAGAATATATTAGAGATTTAAATTTCTATAAAATTATATGATGAATGGGAACCTACCATTAAAATCAAGATAAAAAATTATGAGTGCTATGATTTGTGTGATTTGGGTGCTAGTGTTTCCACAATTCTGAAATCTCTATGTGATGTGCTTGGTCTAACCAATTTGGAGGAATGTTCTCTTAATTTGCACTTGGCGGATTCTACTACTAAAAAGCTTCTGACAAATTGGAATTATGTGACCATAGATTTTATTGTTCTTGATATTGATTGTATTTCATCTTGTCCAATTCTACTTGGTAGACCATTTCGACGAACTATAGGTGTCGTGATTGATATGAAAGAAGGGAATATAAAATTTTAGTTTCCACTAATAAAAGGGTATGGAACACTTCCCTAGAACTAAAATTAAACTACAACATGAATCAATCATGAGGACAACATATGGATCTACCCACAAAGATGACAACACGTAAAATCTATTCATTATGCCTAGCTAGGGGTGTAAAACAATAGCGCTTGTTGGGAGGCAACCCAATAGTTATCTTTTTGATTTTTGGTTTTATTTGTGCTTTTCAATAAATACACAATTAAATTATTGTTATGATTGTGTTTTTGGTGTTTAAGTTAATGTTTGTGCCAAGTAAAACCTTTGGGTTTGATTTGGGTGAGAGTTGATTTGATTCGGTGCATTAACAGAAACTTTCACGTCCAATAGCAGAATTGTTTTCAATTGGTGAAGTGTGATCAACTGATTAAATTTTTATGCCGAAATTATACACATTTCCCATGTTGTCCTAATTTTTCAGGAGGTTTAGAGTTACAGAAGTATTAATAGAAATTACGTGTTTACAGACTGTTCTCTTTTTGACACATTCTGTTTTCATTGCATTATGTGCTCATTTTGATGAATCTATGATTTGCACCGGGAGGGTATAAGCCATGGTAAAGTTAGAATACAATAGGTATAATGTAATAAAATATATCAATGGGTTTGCAATTGTACTTATAGTAAAGATGAGTTCTATTATACTAGCGGATCTCACGAGGTTTTGTTAAGTTTTGTGTGATTGAAGTTTTCAAGTTTTGGGTGAGATCATGATGGATGAAGGAATAAGGAGTGAAAAGAGCATGAGATTGGGGATGCCCCATGGCACCCCCAAGGTAATATTCATGGAAAACTAAGCAAGTAAGCCCAGGGATGCCCCGGAAGGCATGTCCTCTTTCTTCTAATGACCATCGGTAATTTTACTTGGATCTATATTTTTATTCGTCACATATCATGAGTTTTGCTTGGAGCGTCTTGTATTATATGTGTCTTTGCTTGTTTTGCTTTTTAGTTTGTCACAATCATCCTTGTTGGACACCCTTATTTGAGAGAGCCATAATTATGTTATGATTTGTTAGAATTGCTCTATGTGCTTCACTTAAATTTTTTTGAGCGATGGAATTGCTCTAGTGCTTCACTTATATCATTTTGAGCACGGTGGTGTTGTTATTTTGAAGAAATATTCTCTCAAGCTTCAGTTAGATCATTTTGAGAGTTAGAAGAATTTTTTAAGAAATACTCTCATGCTTCACTTAGATTATTTTGAGAGTTGAAATTTTGAAGAAATATGCGCTCTCGCACTTCACTTAAATTTGTTTGAGAGCTTGTTATTAGCAATAGCAATATGCTTTAAAAGAATTTCGTCCCAAAGTGATAGATATTCAAGAGGGATATAATTTAAAACTTCCATGAAGATCATTGTATATTAAACTTGATTCCTTGCAATAGGTTTGCGATATGAAGATAGTGATATGTGGGTTATGTCGGTGAGTAATTATGCTCTAGTAAGAATATAAATGCTAAGGTTTGTGATTCCCTATGCATGCACATTAAGTCAATAGTTATGAAATGTTTATATCCTACTTGTGGTGCATTATTCGGTGTTAGTTATGCTTAATGTTCTTTTATGATGGTTTTTGTTTCATGGTTGGTCCCTTCTCAATTTATTTGCTAGCCTTCACTTGTACTAAGCGGGAATACTGCTTGTACATCCAAATCCTAAAACCCAAGTTGTGCCAAATGAGTCCGCCATACCTACCTATATGTGGTATTTTCATGCCGTTCCAAGTAAATTTGTATGTGTCAACTCTAATTTTCAAAATAAATTTCTCTTTTGTGTGCCCGTACCGCTCATGGAGCGGCGAGGGGTGGCCGATATTTTCCATGCTGGATAGGTTATTCTCAAGATGAGTGTTTATTCACTTGTCATTGCATGAGAGTGTGGCGGTAATAAAGATGCCCAATCTCTAAATGCAAAAAATACTCTAAGAAATTTCTTGGTATGTGTTGGCTAGCTATGGATTGTGAAAGAATGGTGGAAAGGAAATAAATTTTATTTTATGTTTGGGAACCGCCTATGATTTATCTAGCATGTAAGGTATTGGGAACTCATAGTCATTTTCGTTGACAGAAAAAACATGCCACCCAAAATAATTTTATCTCGCAATTTAATCAAAGATCTCTTGCACCTCTACAAATCTCTGCTTCCCTCTGCGAAGGGCCTATTTATTTATTTTTATGCAAAAAAAATTGTTCAGTCTCCATCTTCTCTTATAAAGCACCAACTAAGAAGCACTATTATCATACTTGAGCATTGGATGCAGCTAATATTTGGATGTGTTTCATGAATGGATTAATGATTTAGCATAATGGGCTAGGGATACCTTTCTTTAGTGTTCATATTTTCAAAGACATGGTTGATTGTAGATATGCTTGAGTATTAAAGTCCTCACGTTAAATTATAGACTATTGCTTTGAATCATCTACAAGTCCAAATGTCCATTCTACAAAGAAAACAATATGGTGAATATGTTAGGCAGAATTCCAAATAAAAAATTCTATTTTTATCATTTACCTACTCGAGGACAAGCAGGAATTAAGCTTGGGGATGCTGATACGTCTCCAACTGATCTATAATATTTTATTGTCCCATGTTGTTATATTATCAATCTTGGATGTTTTACATAAAATTTCTAGCAACTTTATATCATTTATGGGCCTAACCTATTGACACAGTGTCCAGTGCCAGTTGTTGTTTTTTGCTTGTTTATTTACTTTGCAGAATATCAGAACCAAAAGGAGTCCAAATGCAATGAACTTTTTGGAGATTTTTTTCTACCCAGAAGAGACCGAAGGAGCCCCATGGGGCCCACAAGACACCAGGGCGTGCCAGGAGGCCCAGGCATGCCCTGATGCCTTGTGGGGTGTAGGATCGAAAGTATGTCTAGAGGGGGGTGATTAGACTTCCAATTTTATGTTTTGGCAAATTTTAGCAACTTAGCACAAGTCAAGCAATCTTCCAACACATGCAAGTCTAGAGTTGTGGTAGTGGAAAGTAAAGCATTGCATACGAAGGTAAAGGGAGGGGTTGGAGAGTGCAAACGCAATTGGAGACACGGATGTTTTTGGTGTGGTTGCAATAGGTGGTGCTGTCGTACATCCACGTTGATGGAGACTTCAACCCACAAAGGATAATGGCTGCGCGAGTCCATGGAGTGCTCCACCCACGAAGGGTCCACGAAGAAGCAACCTTGTCTATCCCACCATGGTCGTCGCCCACGAAGGACTTGCCTCACTAGGGTAGATCTTCACGAAGTAGGCGATCTCCTTGCCCTTAAAAACTCCTTGGTTCAACTCCACAATCTTGTCGGAGGCTCCCAAGTGACACCTACCCAATCTAGGAGACACCACTCTCCAAAAGGAAATAAATGGTGTGTTGATGTTGAAATCCTTGCTCTTGTGCTTCAAGTGCTACTCTCCCCAACACTCAACTCTCTCTCACAGATTTGGATATGGTGGAAAGAAGATTTAAGTGGAAAGCAACTTGGGGAAGGCTAGAGATCAAGATTCTTGTGGTTGGATTGGAATATCTTGGTCTCAACACATGAGCAGGTGGTTCTCTCTCAGAAAATAAATAGTGTAAGTGTAGGCACGTTCTGATGGCTCTCTCACTAATGGAGAAGGGGTGGAGGGGTATATATAGCCTCCACATAAAATCTAGCTGTTACACACGTTTGACCCAACTCGGTCAGACCGAATAAACGAACTCGGTCAGACTGAAGCAGTTCAAAATGTGAATGTTAGACATTTCGGTGGGACCGACAGTATCAACTCGGTGAGACCGATGTGTTAGGGTTAGGGAAAACCTCAACTCGGTTTAACCGATTACACAAACTCGGTGAGACTGATTTTGGTAATAGGCTAACAGAGTGTTGGTCAGGCAAACTCGGTGGGACCAATTCGCTCATCTTGGTGGGACTGAAACGTTACGAAGAGGAAATAGAGAGTTTGCAATGCCAACTCGGCGGGACCGATTAGCTCATCTCGGTTAGACCGAAACATTACGAAGAGGAAACAGAGAGTTTGCATTTTCGTCTCGGTGAGACCGAGATCCCTATCGGTGAGACCAAACTGATTGGGGTTTGTGGCAGTGGCTATGTCAAGTGAACTCGGTGGCGCCAGATAGATCAAATCAGTGGGGTCGAGTTTGACTTTTAGATTTAGGACATATGTGGAAATGATAAAGTGGTTGAGGGATTTGGAGCATATTACTAAGCACTTTGAGCAAGTAGACCATTAAGCAACACCTCATCCCCTTTTAATAGTATTGGCTTTTCCTACGGACTCAATGTGATCTTGGATCACTAAAGTAAAAATGTAGAGTCTTGAGCTTTTGCCAATCTTTTTCTTAGCATTTTGAGGGGTCCACATTTCTAATCCATGCCATGCCAACCATTGAACTTCCTGAAATATTTATCTTGAAAGGATATTAGTTCAATGAGCTATATGTTGTTATTAATTACCAAAACCACCCGGGGATTAGTTGCGCTTTCATGGGGCCCACGGGAATCTCCCCCACCAACTTCCAACTCTATAAATACCCAAATATTCCAAAAACCCTAGGGGAGTCGACGAAAAATTGTTTGAGCCGCCGCAAGTTCCAGAACCACAAGATCTAATCTAGAGGCCCTTTCCGGCACTTTGCCTGAGAGGAACACTATCACGGAGGGGTTCATCATCCTCATTGGTGATCCTTCGATGATGCGTGACTAGTTTACCATAGACCTATGGGTCCTTAGTTAGTAGCTAGATGGCTTCTTCTCTCTTTTTGATCTTCAATACAATGGTCTCTTCAGAGATCTATTCGATGTAATTCTTTTTGCGGTGTGTTTGTTGGGATCCAATGAATTGTGAGTTTATGAGCAGATCTGTTCATATCCGTACATGAATATTATAGCCTCGTATTTCTTCTTCGACATTTTGGATTTCTTTGGCCAACTTAATTGATTTATCTTGCAATGGGAAGAGGTGCTTTGTAATGGGTTCGATCTTGCGGTACTCAATCTCAGTGACAGAAGGAGACATGACACGCATGTACCGTTGCTATTAAGGATAAAAAGATGGGGTCTATTCCTACATGAATAGATCTTGTCGACATCATGTCATCGTACTTAAAGCATTACTATGTTTATCCATGCACGTAATACAATACATGCATGTTGGACGGTCGATGTGTGGAGTAATAGTAGTTGATGTAGGCAGTCGATCTACTAATCTTGGACGTGATGCCTATATACATGATCATTGTCTTGGATATTGTCATAATTATTTGCTCTTCTATCAATTTCCCAAAAGTAATTTGTTTACCCACCGTATGTTATTTTCTCGAGAGAAGCCACTAGTGAAATCTGTTAAGCGTCATGCACTAGCCAACACAACCAAAAGTCCAAACTGACGGAAAGGGCTAGACAATCCACATATACTGTAACACCCCCTCTCACGTGTGATGGGGAAGACAAGTCAACACGTGCAACCGGAAGAGAGCGACGGCGTGCGAAATTCACGTATGACTCAAGAGGCCTATACGTGGACACAAAGGGGGGCAGCAACAATTTTTTAGATAAATTGCGAAAGCCAGGACTTGAACTCAAGACCTTAGCTCCGATACCATGTTAAGCTTCATGCACTAGCCAACGCAACCAAAAGTCCGAACTGATGGAAAGGGCTAGACAATCCACATATACTGTAACACCCCCTCTCACGTG
>LR738715.1:253162303-253174523 GCA_902687465.1 Secale cereale | reverse complement strand
GTGCGAAATTCACGTATGACTCAAGAGGCCTATACGTGGACACAAAGGGGGGCAGCAGCACTTTTTTAGATAAATTGCGAAAGCCAGGACTTGAACTCAAGACCTTAGCTCCGATACCATGTTAAGCTTCATGCACTAGCCAACGCAACCAAAAGTCCGAACTGATGGAAAGGGCTAGACAATCCACATATACTGTAACACCCCCTCTCACGTGTGATGGGGAAGACAAGTCAACACGTGCAACCGGAAGAGAGCGATGGCGCGCGAAACTCACGTATGACTCAAGAGGCCTCTACGTGGACACAAAGGGGGGGGCTACCATCAATTTTTTTACGTTGCATTGGCTAGTGCATGAAGCTTAACAAAATCTACGGCCCAGAGTCTATTTTCCTATCATATCTTTTCATATCTGTTTTGCTAAAAAACAAAAAACACTTTGTTGCGTTTTATTTGCCGTTATTTTATTTACATCTATCAATCTATCTATTTATCTTAGCTTGGAGGGATTGACAACCCCTCTAACGTGTTGGGTTGTGAGGTTTTGTTGTTTGTGTGTAGGTGATGTTTACATAGTGTTGCTTGGTTCTCCTACTGGATTTATAAGCTTGCTTTCATAACTGAGGGAAATACTTACCACTTTTGTGCTGCATCATCCCCTCCAATTCGGGGAATTTACCAACGCGGATCACAAGTAGCACAAACCAATGTTGATTACTTGTGATAGATACTTGAGGTGATCTCCGAACCTTTACAGTCTTCTTCTTCGAGAACCACAATCACTCTTGGTCTCTGAAGGAATGACACCTAACCGTCTAGACAGTTTGCAGCTCTCAAGAGTAATAGGTGGAGCGTACTAGACTTAGATTCGATTGATGCTAAACCATTAGTGAGCGTGCGGGTGGTGATACGAGTCCAGGGAAGGCGGCTAGTGTGCTACTGCAAAGACGCGACCCAATTCAAGACCAGAGGGTGGGTATGTTCACGGGAAGGAGGGAATGCATCCTTTATCGGAGGTGGTTCCAGGGTGGTGACCACCCCGTGCACCTGTCCGCTAGAATTGCATATCTCATCATGAACACTTGGCCCGTAGTGCCCTGGGTCTTCGTGCGGCGAAGCCATTGCCGTGTGTACCCTTGGATCCATCGTCGTTGGTGCCAGATCGGCGAGCGTGGGGTGGAGGGCGATCTTGCCCACTTACGTAGAATCACCCGAGGATTCTTTCTACATAGCAGGGGGGCCAGTGCTGATGGTGTTGGTCCCAAACGGGGGTCCTGCAGGGCCACCTTGGGGGAACCCGAGGGCTGGTTTTACCTGTAGCATCACCCATCCGGTCGTGGCCTGAGACGAGATACACGCGGCTACTATCAGGGTGTCGACACACCGGGAGGTCCTGCTAGACTTGTTTTACCATTGTCGAAATGTCTTGTGCACCGGGATGCCGAGCCTGATCGGATTTCCCTAAGATAAGGGGTGATGATATCATATTTATCACTTCAGCTGATCGTGAGAGCTTGTGATGGGCTAAGTTGGGACACCCCTGCACGGTTATGATCTTTCGAAAGCCGTGCCCGCGGTTATGTGGCAGATTGGAATTTGTTAATGTCCGGTTGTAGAAAACTTGACAGAGGATCCGAAGTAAAACACACAACTGTGTGAGTAACCGTGACTGTCTCTTTTCACTTTGAGAAGAGAACACGGTGGGGTTATGTTTGACTCGTAAGTAGTTCATGATCTTTAGCGATCACTACTATTTCGCGACCGTTTGCGTGGATGCTCATCTTATTCTTGTACTCGTAAGTTAGCCACCATACTTTTGCTTAGCCGCTGCTGCAACCTCACCACTTTACCTGTTCCTCCCTATTAAGCTTTGATAGTCTTGTTACCCATGGTTATGGGATTTCTGAGTCCTCGTGTCTCACAGATACTACAACAACAGTTGCAGGTGCAGGTTTTCGATGTCTTGACGTGAGAGCGATGATCGTTGTTTGGATTTCTTTCTTCTTCTTCTTCTTCAGTCTTGGGTTAGGTTCCGGGTCGGCTGCCTGGGATAGCAGATGGATGTCTTTGTTCTTTTCTTGTTTGCATCCGTAGTCGGATGCCTTGTATTGATGTTGTTGTATCCATGTGACGTGTATGTATTGTTGTATCCCCCATGTATGTATGTAATGGTACGATGTAATGATATCCATCTTACTAAGCGCCCGAAATGTGGTTGTGCCCCAATCACGTAAGTGTCACGTGATCGGGATGGAATCGCATCTTGGGCCTGACAGAAAAGTACGAGACTACCAAGGCGACACTCAAGCCAGAGGCATGAAGAGCAGAGGGGCGAGATGGACTCCCCCCGGCAACACCCTTGCCGGGGTGGCCTACATAGCCCCGGCAAGAGTCTTGCCAGGGTGGCTTGCCCAACACCAGCAAGGCCACCACCCTTCAGCCTGAGAACTCTGACACCATCAACAACGTCAAGACCAAGACTCAAGGGCGCCTACATGGCGGCATGCAGGTCTTTGTGGAGACCAAAGGCCTATGAATCTAGATAAGGACCAGAAGACGAAGAGCCCTGGCAAGATCCTTGCCGGGGATGACCGAAGATCCCCGGCAAGATCCTTGTTGGGGATGGCAACGAGAACCCGGCAAGACCCTTGCCGGGGGCGTCTGTGGGGCCACGACCAAGCCCGCACCTGCCAAAGTTTCGTTGCCCCGTGGCCGTTCTGATGCGGCAACCAGCCGGTCAGCTAGTCAAGCACCTGCGTGGTGGCATGAAGATCTTCGTGAAAACCATGTCACCGCACCAGCGCAGCGACCAGCCAGCCAGCGTGGCATTGCATGCCTCGTCAGCTTGGACGCGTGTCGAAGCAAGCTCTATTGCCGTCCCTGATAAAGCAAGAGGGCACGTAGGCAGCGCATTAAATGCATTTGTCCTATGATATCAGGCGATAAACTTGTACACTGTAGATACTTTCCACCTCATGTGTGCCACTGTGGTGACCCCTTTGCCATATAAAAGGAGGCATGTGGCGTACTGTGGAAGGATTTGGACTTTTTGGACAAGGCACGCATAGTAGCCAGTTCAAGAACTGAAGAGCACAAGATAAACACAGACAAGTAGGACTAGGGTTTTATGCATCATTTGCAGCCCGAATCTGGGTAAAAATCCCTATGCGTTGATTGCTAGACCTGCTCTATGCGCAGCCCCTCGCGCCCCGCCAAGCGTAGTAGGGGTCCCCGAGATCCCATAGGTGTCGTTTTCCCCGTCAGAAAAACGGTAAGGAAAGAGAACCGTGGGTTCAAAAACCTATGCCTTTTCCACCTAATTCAACTAAAAAGAAAGATGATGAAGAATTTGACCGATTTGCTGAAATGCTGAGGCCAGTCTTTTTGCGTACTCGCTTGACTGATATCTTGAAAAAGCCTCCTTATGCAAAGTACATGAAAGACATCATCACTAATAAGATAAAAATACCAGAAGCTCAAATCTCCACCATGCTTGCTAATTATACTTTTAAGGATGGAGTACCTAAAAAAACTTGGAGATCCTGGAATACCAACTATACTTTGCTCCATCAAAAAGAATTATGTGAAAACTACTTTATGTGATTTAGGAGCTGGTGTTAGTGTTATGCCTTTGTCTTTATAAAAAAAGACTTGACTTGAATAAACTCACACCTACTGAAATATCTTTCCAAATGGCTGATAAATCAACAGCCATACCTATCGGTATCTGTGAGGATGTGCCTGTTGTTGTTGCCAATGTTACTATTTTGACTGACTTTGTTATACTGGAGATGCCCGAGGACGACAACATGTCGATTATCCTTGGTAGACCCTTCTTGAATACTGCAAGGGCTGTTATTGATTGCAATAAAAGCAAGGTCACTTTTCATATCAATGGTAATGAGCATACGGTGCACTTTCCAAAGAAAGAATTCCAAGTGAATGGTATTCATGTTATTGAAAAATCTACGACAATCACTATTGGAAGTTTTTAGATACCTTTACCTACTGTTGAAAATAAATATGAAATGCTTATTGTTGGGGACTTTCATATCCCCGTTGAGGTAACTTAGTGATCACGAAAGTTCTTCGGTTTCATGTTAA
Organism: Secale cereale; assembly: GCA_902687465.1. Taxonomy (NCBI): domain Eukaryota; kingdom Viridiplantae; phylum Streptophyta; class Magnoliopsida; order Poales; family Poaceae; genus Secale; species Secale cereale. Next base: position 253,170,422 of record LR738715.1, on the reverse strand, counting down.
CCGAAAGTCGTTGTTAATAATACTTGATCAACCTTATTAATGGATCATTTTTTAGTGGTATGAAGTTGATGAATTTAGTAAGAACTACCTTCTGTCCCTATCTTTTGTTTTCTGTTTTTATTAGCTAAATAAAATAAAATGCCATGATATGTTTGTTTTCTGAATTTCCCGTGCAATAAATAAAAAATAGCCCGAAAATAACCCCGGACTACTTTTCCAAACGCTTTTCCTCTTGTTTTGGACTCTAATTTGCATGATTTGAATGAAACTAACCCCGGACTGACGCTGTTTTCAGCAGAACTACCATGGTGTTGTTTTTGTGCACAAATAAAAGTTCTCGGAACAGAACAAAACTTTGTGAGGATTTTTTATATAATAAAAGAAAAATACTGGAGCCAAGAACCACCGAAGGGGGCCACCTGGGTGGGCACAACCCACCAGGGTGCCCCGCATCCTGGCGTGCCCAGGTGGGTTGTCCCCACCTGGTGGCCCGTCAGACGCCAACCCTGATATTATAAATTCACATTCGTCGAGAAAAAAATCAGGGAGAAAGAATTATCGCGATCTACGAGATGGAGCAGCCGCCACCTCCTGTTCTTCCTCGGGAGGCCAAATCTGGAGTTCGTTTGAGGCTCCAGAGAGGGGAATCTTCGTCCTTCGTCATCACCAACCCTTCTCCATCGCCAATTCCATGATGCTCCCCACCGAGAGTGAGTAATTCCTTCGTAGGCTCGCTGGTCGGTGAGGAGTTGGATGAGATTCATCATGTAATATAGTTAGTTTTGTTAGGGCCGATACCTAGTATCCATTATGTTCTGAGATTAATGTTGCTATGACTTTGCCATGCTTAATACTTGTCACTTTGGGCCCGGGTGCCATGATCTCAGATCTGAACTGTTTATGATAGCATCGTTATACTCATGTTTTAGATCCGATCTTGCAAGTTATAGTCACCTACTACGTGTTATGACCCAGCACCCCAGGGTGACAACAACCGGAACCACTCCCGGTGATGACCGTAGTTTGAGGAGTTCATATATTCACCGTGTGTCAATGCTTTATTCCGGTTCTCTATTAAAAGGAGGCCCTAATATCCCTTAGTTTCCAATATGGACCCAGCTGCCACGGGAGGGTAGGACAAAAGATGTCATGCAAGTTCTTTACATAAGCATGTATGACTATTTAAGGAATACATGCCTACATTATATTTATGAACTAGAGCTGGTGTCGTATTGCCCTAGGTTATAACTGTCACATGATGAATATCATCCAACAAATTACCGATCCAATGCCTATGAATTTATCCTATATTGTCCTTGCTAAGTTACTACTGCTATTGTTACTGCTGCACTTGTTACAAAACTACTACTATCACTGTTACCGTTACTATTGATGTACAACTACTATCAAAACAATCATATTACTGTGCTACTGATCACTTTGCTGCAGATAATTAATCTCCAGGTGTGGTTAAATTGACAATGTAGTTGTTAATACTTACAAATATTGTTTGGATCCCCTTGTGTCGGATCTATAAATTTGGGTTGAATACTCTACCCGCGAAAACTGTTGCGATCCCCTATACTTGTGGGTTATCATGTAACACCTCTTCTCCCTGCCGTAAAATATAATTAAACATGGTGCTTAATGTTATATATTATATCCCAATGATGTATGGCCATCCTATGATGTTTGAGTAGATATGTTTTGTCCAGTGAGTTGATTGATGATCGTGATAGGTTTGAGTTGCATGTTCTATCTTGGTGATGTCCTATGGTGCGATCCGTGTCGCGCAAGCATGAGGGATTCCCGCAGTAGGGTGTTGCAATACATTCAGGATTTTCTTATGGTGGGTGGCGTGAGTGACTGAAACACATACCCGAGTAAGGGATTTGTTGCGTATGGGAGTAAATAGGACTTGGTACTTAATGCTATGGTTGGGTTTTACCTTAATAATCTTTAGTAGTTACGGATGCTTGCAAGAGTTCCAATCATAAGTGCATATGATACAAGTAGGGAAAGTATGTTAGTTCATGCCTCCCCCCCCCCATGTAAAATTTCAATAATGATTACCGGTCTAGTTATCGATTGCCTAGGGACAAAATAATTTTCTTGTGTTACAAAAATCTATCTACTGAACAACTAACTATTATTATCTCGCAAAGTACTCCTAGTTTTATTTTTACAAAGTTGGTCTAGCATCACACCTACAAAATAGTTTCATACTAGTTCTAGGTAAAGCGTACGTTAAGTGCGCGTACAGTTGTATCGGTGGTCGATAGAGCTTTCAAGGAATATAAATCCTACCTTTAGCTCCTCGTTGGGTTTGACACTCTTATTTATCGAAAAAGCTATAATTGATCCCTATAATTGTGGGTTATCAAGACTTTTTCTGGCGCCGTTGCCAGGGAGCAACAGTGTGGGGTGAACATTCTCATGTGTGCTTGTTTGCTTTATCACTAAGTACTTTTTGTTTTCTGTTCTAAGTTGTTTTCTATCTTTAGTTCTGGGTAGGAAACACAAAATACCAAAAAAAAACAAGTTGTACCTGCTAACCCAATGGTTGAAGAATTATAACCCACAAGTATAGGGGATCAATTGTAGCCTTTATTTATAAGTAAGAGTGTCGAACCCAACGAGGAGCTAAAGGTAGAATTTATATTCCCTCAAGTTCTATCGACCACCGATACAACTCTACGCACGCTTAATGTTCACTTTACCTAGAACAAGAATAAAACTAGAAGTACTTTGTAGGTGTAGTAGGATAGGTTTGCAAGAATATAAAGAGCATGTAAATAAAACTTAGGGGCTGTTTAGATAAAGAAACAATTAAGTTAGTTTTAGTAGAGAGCTCTTTGTTAGAAGAAAGTTCTTTGTCCCTAGGAAATCGATAACTAGACCAGTAATCATTATTGCAATTTTATATGAGGGAGAGGCATGAGCTAAGACACTTTCTCTACTTGGATCATATGCACTTATGATTGGAACTCTAGCAAGCATCCGCAAATACTAACGATCATTAAGGTAAAACCCAACCATAGCATTAAGTACCAAGTCCTATTTACTCCCATACGCAACAACCCACATACTCAGGTATGTGTTTCTGTCACACACGCCACCCATCATAAGAGAATCATGAACATATTGCAACACCCTACAACGGGAGTCCCTCACACTTGAGCGACACAGAGGGCACATAGTACAACAAGAAAATAAAACATACAGGTCAAACCAATCATGATCTTCAATCAACCCATAGGACAAAATGAATATACTCAAACATCATAGGATGGAAACACATCGTTGGATAATAATATGGAGCGATAAGCATTATGATTAAGTAGAGATTACAACACGGAGAAGAGGTGTTACACCGCTGCATAGAGGGGAAGAAATTTGTGTTGACAGTAGCGAGATTGTTGGTGTAGATCACCGTCATGATCCTTGCCCCGGCAGCACTCCGACGCCATCGGCAAAGAGGGGCGAGAGCCCCCCCCCCCTTCTTCTTCTTCTTCCTTGACCTCCCCCTAGATGGGAGGAGGGTTTCCTCTCTGGTCCATGGCCTCCATTTCGGTGGAGGGGCGGGAGCCCGTCCGAGATTGGATATATCTCTCTGTTTCGCTTCTGTTTCGCGTCCCTGTTTTTTGGCCTTGCACCGTTTATTAAATATCCTAAGATTCGTAACTGTGATTTGGTTGAAATTTTGAGGGTATTTTTATCCGGATATTAGCTTCTTTGCGATCGAAGGACACCGCGAACCGACCTTCGAAGTGGCCACAAGTGCAAGGGGCACACCCACCCCCTAGGGCGAGTGATTTGAGCTTGTGGGGCTTGTGCGCCACCCCTTACGCTGATTCTTCTTCCCAAAAACCACATATATTCCAAAAAAATACCGTAAATTATTATCGCGTTTGGACTTCATTTGATATGGATATTCTACTAAACAAAAAACAAGCAACAAACAAGAACTGGCACTGGCACTGGGCATTGGATCAATATGTTGGTCCAAGCAAATTGTATAAATTATTGTCAAAAGTATGTAAAAGTTGTAGAATATTGGCATGAAGCAATCAAAAATTATAGATATGACGGAAACGTATCAGCATCCCCAAGCTTCAATGCACGTCGGTGCTATATAAAAAGTTTTTAACCCCTTTCCGCGACGGCATTTGGAACCGTCGCTAAGTGAGTGTGGGCGATAGGGGGGTCGTTCCTACACTATTACCCAGAAACCGTCGGTTATAGGGAGCCAAGATGCATATACAGTACTCCTACTCTTTTGTGCTCTCATTTCCATCGCAGTCGGTATTCTGTGGTGCTATGTTTATGATGCGCGGCCCATCACAAACGGTTCACTATTATAGAACGTGTATGATAAGCATACAATCACACACATTCGCTTTTCCCAAAACGTATGCGGTAACTAATTAAGAAGATTAGATAATCATTGCACGAGCGTCGGACAGGATTACGAAACGTCGGACCATCGTAACATTGTCGTACACGACAACTATCGCACACGCTATTCTACGGTGCAACGTTTATGATGCATACTTCATCAGAAACATTTCATGGTTGCGAATCATGTACGATAAGGCAACTATCACAAACGTTTACTTTGCCCGTATCATTTGTGATATTGTCTGACATCGCACACACTTTGCAAACGGCAATTGTGTCATGCTTGCACATGTTTCCTCTTTGTGAACCATGTCGGATTATGGTGTTTTACCAACCGTGTGTGCCATAACGACCTGGAGAGTGTAATTTCATAGGAATTTAATTGCTGCTATTTCAAATTGTACCGGATTTGAATTTGAATATGAATGTATGCTATAGCTTTATTCATATCCATCAGGTTCAGACAACCAATGCATTATTCGATTCATAGGTACATATGTTCAAGAATTACATAAGAACCAAATAAAGAATGATGAACCACAGTTGTATACTTGTACTATTAAAGACGCTAAATAAAGAGGCGAAATACATTCTTGCTGCTGAACAAGGTGAAGCAGAATGCCATATTGTGCCCTCCTCCATGCAGAAGGCACGCACGACTCTAGTCCAACCCCTTGTGATGGCCGACCACCCATCCTTCACATTTTCATGAAAACATCTAGATAATCATCGTGTTCTGGTAGAAATACTTTAACCTTTGCATGTCCACCAATCATGTAGTTTGAGAGGTAATCTTGAGTAAACTGCTTTGGGAACCACTGCAAAGGAAAGAGATTCAGACATTGTCATCTAACACAACTCATTATGGGCAGTAAAAGGAAGGCTACAGAGTTCTTACTTACCATCCTAGAGTTCAATGTTGTCTAGGATAAAGTGTAAATAAATAGTTTAATTGACATCTTTTGACCCATTTTACTAACAATCTTTATCAGCTTCCTCACTTGATGCTGGTTCATCGATATCTCATTTACCCATAAGCAGAAAGGGTCGAAGCGCGGATCTTTACCAATGACATATGTACCTAAAAGCACCAAGTTAATATTAGAAGCTAAACAAGAATTGCACAATGATGTAGTACAACACTCTTTTATAATATCTTATAACATCCCATATACTCACATATTAGATGAATTAACATCTTATATTATGGGCCAGAAGGAGATTATTGCATTCTTACAAATTATCGGCTGATTAACATCAGATATATTACATATGGCCCTAGTTAACCTAACGATAAATGGGTTACAGATATATTCAGTTAAAAGTCCGATTCAACGATTAGTCCCTTATCAGCCCTCGGCCTATATAGTACCAAGTACCGATATCCTGAACAGTGAACATATATAAGCCATGGGATGAAACTAACCTCGATGGAAAACAACAGTTATTCCCAAAATTGTCCTCTCTAGGTACATCGAGAAGCATCTTAAGCACAACAGGTTAAACATCAACCAAAACTATCCATGGTAGACAAAATAATCTACAAAAGATAGCTTCAGTGTGCAGGTTTAAGCACGCTAGTAAAGCAAAACAAGTGGAAAGACGTGTTAACTGCAACAGGCCTAACATTTAACAACAAGAAAATATAGTCATTCAAACTGGTATTGTGCTGGTCTAAGTACACTGGTTATTATTAAATAAAAATGGAAAGGCATGTTAACTACAAGATGCAGCAATCAAATGTAGTCACTCATAGTGGTATTGTTGAAACTGGCACTGATGAAATTGAACTGCACAGTTCATACTTGCACATATAGAACATGACATTGTGAATAACTGGAATAAAGAAGGCATAGTACAAACAACCAAAGATAGCATTTGAAGCTGGACATATGCTAACTACAAACAACCGAACAATCAAAAAACTTTAAAAGAGGCATATGCTAGCTATAACAGGCTTAACAACAAGCAAATATATGCATTCTTATCGGTATGTTTAAAACTAGATTGATGAAATGTACTGCATAGTAAATAATTGCACATGTAGAGCATCACATTGTGAACAACTGAAATAAACAAGGCATACTGCAAAAAACCAAATATAGCAATTAAAATTGGACATATTCTCACTACACTACAAAAGGGACTCAGCAAAACAAATCATGGGGTTTCCCCTGTAAAGAGGCATGGCAAAACAAATCATGGGTTTCCTCACTTGTCACTGATGGGCTCATTCCCGTGGGAAGAGCACGGGCCCTGGATGCGCTCCATGTTGTCGTAGATGGGCTCGTTCCCCTTGGAAGAGCACGGTTGTAGGGTGCCCTCCTTGATGTCACATACGGGCTCTCCCCCTTGGAAGAGCAAATGGGCTCTTTCCCATTGGAAGAGTCGAAGAGGGTGCCCTCCTCGTGGTCGCGGCCGATGAGGTATGACTTGGAAGCTGTGGATCCCAAGCCAGCGTCGCAGAACGTGTCCTTCAGAAATGACAAAAGGGGATCGATGGCGATGTAGGATGGCAAATTCTTGACAGGAAGCCAGAGGAGATCAGCGGCGGGGCCATGGATGAGATCGACGGCGGTTGAACCCGAGGGGTTGGGAGTGGCCCACTTAACCTATGACATAGTTCGCATCAGGCCGTCGCTGTCGACGACCTCGATGTCGTAGCCGGCATCTGCGACATACTCGCATACTCTAGCCCACTGATTGAGTGTCTGCGTCCAGTAATGGTCGTCAGCTTCCTCAGCGACGTCAGGCAAAGAGACCACGATACACCTCTTTTGAGCCAGTCGCTCCCTGAGCTCCACGGGAAGCATAGCCGGGCTTAGGCTGCGACGCTCTGGAGTGGGGGATGGGGATGTGATATGTGGGAAAGGGGTGTTTGGTAGGCGTTGTCTAAGAAACTCAGGGCAGCCAGGGTATGGAGATCGGTGGGTAAGCTGCACGGGCAAACTGGCAGATGTTGACAATGGAGGCCTTGCGGCGGCGGCGGCGGGGACCTTGCTAGGATTTCGAGCGAGGGAGGGCGTGTGTGCGTGTGTGTGTGCGCCCGACGAGGGTTTGGTGTGTGTGTGTGTGTGTGTGTGTGTGTGTGTGTGTGGAGGGGGGCGGGGGTGTGTTTGAGTAAATGACGCGGGTACTGAAAATTTTACTACGCGAGAGTCAAACGCGGTAGTGAAATGCCGGGGCTATTGAAATTTTTGATGATGGTGCATCGCACATAGTCCAGAGATAACAACAGTGTGTTATGAAACAGAAAAACCCTCGAGGCAGGCAGATATTTGCGAGGAATGCAAGCGGGATTGGGAACAAGAAACATCACACACGGTCGAAAAACAATAATTGTGTGTCATCAAACAGAAAAAAGCTGCAGGCGGGTGGATATTTTTGAGAGGGGAAGCCTCGTGGAGAACAATGTACTGCGCGGATGTGTGCGTGATAGGGGCACTGGCATGGCACACGGTTAGTTTGAGTGAACTGTTTCTGTTGCGTCATCCGACTTGTCTAATGTTCATAAATTTGGCGAAACATGACGCGGGAGAGGGTCAGAACACGAACACGCTTGCATGTGGACCAAATTTAAGCATGAAAAGGGTGGTTTGATGTTCAAATACCAAATGCAGCTTTGATGTGGCACCTATCTTGCAAAGCGCACGGTATTGCTTGCCCCCTCCTCGTGTTGGCACGAAGGGAATCCTAAGATATGAATGCATGCCCCCCC
>LR738715.1:253118761-253159794 GCA_902687465.1 Secale cereale | reverse complement strand
CTCGTGGACAGCCCAGAGACCCCCTTTACTTGCCCCCGACTCCAACACCTCGTATATATACTGAAACCTTCGGAATATAACCTAGATCGGGACTTCCGCCATCGAAAGCCTCTCTTGCCACCGAAAACCAATCTAGACCCGTTCTGGCACCCAATCGGAGGGGTAATCCCTCTCCGGTGGCTATCTTCATCATCCCGGCGCTCTTCATGACGAGGGAGGAGTAGTCCACCCTCGGGGCTGAGGGTATGTACCAGTAGCTATGTGTTTGATCTCTCTCTCTCTCTCTTGTGTTCTTGAGATGGCACGATCTTGATGTATCGCGAGCTTTGCTATTATAGTTGGATCTTATGATGTTTCTCCCCCTCTACTCTCTTGTAATGGATTGAGTTTTCTCTTTGAAGTTATCTTATCGAATTGAGTCTTTAATGATTTGAGAACACTTGATGTATGTCTTGTGTGGGATACCTGTGGTGACAATGGGGTATTCTATTGATTCACTTGATGTATGTTTTGGTGATCAACTTGCGGGTTCCGTGACCTTGGAAATCTATGCATAGGGGTTGGCACACGTTTTCGTCTTGACTCTTCGGTAGAAACTTTGGGGCACTCTATGAAGTTCTTTTGTGTTGGTTGAATAGATGTTTCTGAGATTGTGTGATACATATCATATAATCATACCCACGGATACTTGAGGTGACAATGGAGTATCTAGGTGACATTAGGGTTTTGGTTGGTTTGTATCTTAAGGTGTTATTCTAGTACGAACTCTTGAATAAGATCGATCAGAAAGAATAACTTTGAGGTGGTTTCGTACCCTAACATAATCTCCTTGTTTGTTCTCCGCTATTAGTTACTTTGGAGTGACTCTTTGTTGCATGTTGAGGGATAGTTATGTGATCCAGTTATGTTATTATTGTTGAGAAAACTTGCACTAGTGAAAGTATGAACCCTAGGCCTTGTTTCCTATCATTACAACACCGTTTATGCTCACTTTTATCTTTAGTTACCTTGCTGTTTTTATATTTTCTTATTACAAAAACCTATATCTACCATCCATATTGCACTTGTATCACCATCTCTTCGCCGAACTAGTGCACCTATACAATTTACCATTGTATTGGGTGTGTTGGGGACACACGAGACTCTTTGTTATTTGGTTGCAGGGTTGTTTGAGAGAGACCACCTTCATCCTACGCCTCCCATGGATTAATAAACCTTAGGTCATCCACTTGAGGGAAATTTGCTACTGTCCTACAAACCTCTGCACTTGGAGGCCCAACAACGTCTACAAGAAGAAGGTTGCGTAGTAGACATCAAGCTCTTTTCTGCCGCCGTTGCCGGGGAGGTTAGTGCTTGAAGGTATATCTTTAGATCTTGCAATCGAATCTTTTAGTTTCTTGTTTTATCACTAGTTTAGTTTATAAAAGAAAACTACAAAAAAATGGAATTAAGGTTACCTCATATGCTTCATCTTTTTAATATCTTTCGTGAAAATGATGGGAAGGAAAATTGTGCTCAAGTACTTGAAGAAGAATTACATAGAATGCTTGGCATAAAATATGTGAATGATGACTATGATTGCAATGTTGTTAGTGTGAATCCTTTGAATATCCATGGTACTAATGATGATTGCACTAGTCATGATGAAAATATCTCTTATAAGCATGTCGATTTTTGTGGAGTGCATAGAGTTTGCAAGTACATACCAAATAGGGAAGATAGATTTTGCAAGCGGCATAAGTATTTAGAAACTAAATGTTTGCAAGAAAGGCTAGATGATTGTGCTAAAATTTAATATGTCTTAGCCGTACTTGTGAACTTTGCAATGAACATGGTCATTTAACTCTCCAATGCAAATTGTTTCATGATCGAATTGTGTCCAAAAATTGTGATGAATTGATTCCCTTGCACATCATAATGAACTTAGCTTGCTTTTGGGTTATTAACATGTAGCGACCAGACCTCAAACAATCTGATCTCTATGCATCAGTGTCATCCCTGGATCAGTAATGCTGACATGCACAGTACTTGAAGGATTTATAACAGAGTAGCAATCAAACACTTATTACATCGATAGTCCAACGATGAATTTATTACAATAAATATGGCTGAAAGCCATCTAGCACGATAACAGCGGAAGGCTTGGAAGATAAGTGAGTCCATCAACTCCAACGGCATCACTGATTATAGAACCACGACCTAAAAGGCATCTTACTCATCGTCTGAAAAGTCTGCAACATGAAACGTTGCAGCCCGAAAACGGGCCAGCACATGGAATATGCTGGCAAAGTAACACAAGAGAGCAACTGAAAGTAAAGCTATACTATATGCAATATGGATGGTGGAAAGCTCTATGGTTATAGTTTTTGCGTAAAGCCAGTTTTTCCCTACTTCAAATGGAATACATTTTAATTAACTATCATGGTAGTTGAAACATCGTTGAGAAGATAGACATCCTCTCAACCCCAATTAAAGTTCATCATTAAACCCAACAATATTAAATTAGAGTAACATGATGAGATGCACATGATATCCAAGTACTAGATACTCAAGACGTTCGTAACCGGGGACACGGCTAATCATGATCAGTTTGTACACTCTGCAGAGGTTTGTGCACTTTTCCCCACAAGACCCGATCTCCTCCGTTCGATTTCTCGCACTGCATGATGTTTGAGAAACGGATGACCGAGACACAGTCTTTCAGAAGCACTAGCACCTACGACCGGGTGAACCGTACCAACCTACATCCCCTACATCTGCTAGTTCACCTCTGTAGATGTCCGCACGACTTACTCATACTATGCTAGAGCCCATAATAGCATTGTGGCTGCACACGGAAGTTTCTAGTATGAATAATCTCATGATCCCTTTGAGCCTGGGTGGCGGTCCAAAAAAACAGGCAATCCCTGGAATACCCAGATGACTCAATCCACCCAGATGTGTATTAATGTTGCCACCTTAAGTTGAACCATTAATTAACAAACTCCCATCTGTCATGGATTTCACTCACCCAATCCACGTCTACGAGCATAGCATGTCCTAACAGCAAACGTAGAAGTAACTCCCAAAGGTTTGAATGTAATGCAGGTAATAGGTACTACCTCAATCTACTTCCCAGTCCCACATGTTAATTGATCCTACTCATGCAATGTGTGAGGGTTTGGACTAATGCAATGAAAACTGGGTAATTGGGAAAGTATGATCAAAGTGTTACTTGCCTTGCTGATGATCCGCAAAACCTAGAGACTCAAAGTAGCAAGCGGCGCACTCCGGGTACTCTATCGCAATCAAACAAGCACACAATAAGTACTTAACTATTGCACGGGTAAAACTCAAATAAGAGATCTAACCAGAAAGTTCAACTTAAGAACTCTGGTTTGCAAAAAGAATCAACTCCAAATAAGCAACAAAACTCAAACTACGAAAGAAACGAGCTCCGGTTACTAATTCGCCTAAAGTCAAATTTTACAGTAGCCAAAACTTTGTTCCAGTTGATTAAACGTAAAGAGGGCATCGAGACGAAGATCTGGGATTTTGAATCACCTGATTCCGACTCTCGAGCGAAAAGAAAAACGAAAAACAAAATCAGGGCAGAAATCGCGATCGGAATAATCGCGGATAAATACCCCGAAAAGGAATAACAGACGAACAGGCTAACGAACGAACGTTCACTGTCTGCGGCTAACTGACGAAAATCATTCATTAAAATGAACGTATGGACGAACGTCCGCTAAATAACTAAATCGACGAAAACCGAACCGAACTAATCTAAATAAAAAAACAGATCTACGGTTTTAAAAAAGACAGAGCGGTTCTTTAAAAAAACTGTAACTACCTCGACTACTCCGGCGGGATCCGGCGCTCCGGCGGCGGCGGTGGTCCGGCGGCGGCGGGGTCGGCGGCGGCGGCGGCTAGCGGTGGCGGCGCGGCTAGTGGCGGCAGCGACGGACAGCGGCGCGGGCGGCAGCGACTTGGGCCGGCTGGCCGCGGCGGGCAGCGCGGGCGGCGGCGGCGCTATGGTTTCGCGGCGGCTGCGGCTAGCGAGCTGGCGGGGCGAGGCGGGGCTGGCGGCGACTTGGGCCGGCTCTGGCGCTTATAAAGCCCAGAGTCCCAATCCTATACGAGTCTAAGTCGGTTCACTTTTTTTTAAATAGAGTCCCTGCGCAGAAAAACTAACGAAAGAAATACTAAACGGACTCCAAAAATCCTGAAATAAATTTTTACCGTCCTCTAATAATATTGAGGACAAAGTGAACATTTTTTCCGGACCTAAATGCAAGTTTGAAAAACGCGCATTTTTCCTATGCAAATAAAATCGCAAATAAATCCAGAAAAATACCAAAAGTGATTTTAACATTTTCCTGCAATATTTCTGTTATTTTGGGGAAGTCATATTATCTCCGCTCATATTTTGCGTTTAGAAATATTTTTAGGAGAGAAAAATAATTAGAATCACACTGTCCTCGTACCGGTATTCGAGCGAACTCAAATACGAAAACTGTAAAATTCCCAACTCTCTCCGTAGGTCCTTGAGTTGCTTAGAATTTCGAGGAACACCGCAACCAAAAATGCAAAAAGCTTGCAATGCAAATATGATCTATGTATAACATTCCAAATTGAAAATTTGGGATGTTACAAACCTACCCCCCTTAGAATGAATCTCGCCCTCGAGATTCGACTTGGCTAGAGAACAGGTGTGTGTGGTCCTTGCGTAGATCATCTTCTCGTTCCCAGGTGGCTTCTTCCTCGGTGTGGTGACTCCACTGAACTTTGCAAAACTTGATAACCTTGCTGCGAGTGACTCTGCTCGAAAATTCGAGAATCTTAATAGGCTTCTCCTCATAAGTCAGATCAATGTCCAACTGAATTGCTTCCAGGGCTACTGTGTCTCTAAGCGGTATATCGGCCATCTCCGCATGGCACTTCTTAAGCTGTGAAACGTGAAACACGTCGTGCACTCCTGACAATCCTTCGGGCAATTCCAACTTATAGGCAACCTCTCCCATGCGTTCCAAAACACGATAAGGTCCCACAAATCTCGGGGCTAACTTCCCTTTAACTCCGAAACGTTTAACTCCTCGCAGAGGTGATACTCTCAAGTATGCTCTGTCTCCGATCTCATAGGTTATCTCCTTGCGCTTCGAGTCTGCATAACTCTTCTGCCTGGACTGAGCTACCTTCAGTCTATCTCGGATCAACTTCACCTTCTCCTCAGACTCTTTGATCAAGTCTGGTCCAAACAACTGTCGGTCTCCAACTTCGTCCCATGACAACGGAGTCCTACATCTCCTTCCGTATAATGCTTCGAAAGGGGCCATCTTCAAACTGGCTTGGTAACTGTTGTTGTATGAGAACTCTGCGTAGGGCAAATTGTCGTCCCAACTAGATCCATAATCTAGTGCACAGGCTCTCAGCATATCCTCCAAAATCTGATTGACTCTTTCGGTCTGTCCATCTGTCTGCGGGTGAAACGCTGTGCTAAACTCTAGCCTAGTACCCAAGGTTTCATGTAACTGATTCCAGAACTTTGAGGTAAACTGGGTTCCTCTATCTGATACGATGCTCCTCGGAACTCCATGCACACATACAATTCTGGTCATGTATATCTTTGCCAACTTTGCACTGGTATATGTGGTTTTCACAGGGATAAAGTGGGCTACCTTCGTCAATCGGTCCACTACTACCCAGATTGAATCATATCCTGCTTTGGTCCTGGGCAATCCGGTGATAAAATCCATGCCAAGCTTCTCCCACTTCCATTCGGGTATTGGCATAGGTTGTAACAATCCTGCTGGCTTCTGATGTTCGCCTTCACTCTCTGACATACATCACAAACTGCTACATACTCCGCAATATCCTTCTTCATACCGGTCCACCAGAAAATATCCTTCAAATCCAAATACATCTTAGTATTTCCTGGGTGAATCGAGTACGGTGAATCATGGGCCTCCTGTAAAATCAACTTCCTGATCTCCGGGTCATTAGGCACATACACGCGGTCCTCAAACCATAAGGTGTCGTGTTCATCCTCACGAAATCCTTTAGCTTTTCCATCGCTCATCCTCTCCTTTATCGAGGCAACCTCCTCGTCAGTTTTCTGAGCTTCTCGGATTTTATCCATCGGGGTATACTGGGTAATGTGTTGCTACATAGCCTCTCGGAACTATCTCCAAACGTAGTTCTCGTAAGTCCTCGACTAACTCCTTTGGAAATTCCTCCATCATTAGGGTATTGACATGGCTCTTACGGCTTAGCGCATCGGCTACTACGTTAGCCTTTCCGGGATGATAATGCAATCTCATGTCATAATCCTTAATGAGTTCCAGCCAACTCCTTTGCCTAAGATTCAACTCCTTCTGAGTGAATATATACTTTAAACTCTTATGATCTGTATATAATGGTTTCCAATGAGAAAATGTCTCCACGTCTTCAATGCATGCACTACGGCTGCTAACTCCAAATCGTGGGTGGCATAGTTCAGTTCATGAGGTTTTAGCTGTCGTGAAGCATACGAAACCACTCTTCCTTCCTGCATAAGAACTGCTCCAAGTCCTCGACGTGAAGCGTCGCAGTACACCTCATAATCCTTATGTTGATCTGGCAGAATCAACACAGGGGATGAGACCAAACGGTTCTTTAATTTCTGGAAACTGGCCTCACATTCTTCTATCCATCTGAACTTCGTGTCCTTCTTTAACAACTCTGTCATAGGCTTTGCAATCTTTGAGAAATTCTCGATGAATCTCCGGTAGTATCCTGCAAGTCCAAGAAAACTCCGGATCTCTCCAACTGTTGTCGGTGCTTCCCAATGGGTCACAGTGTCCACCTTGGTGGGATCTACTGCTATTCCTTCTCCAGATATAACGTGTCCGAGGAATCCGACTTCCTTCAACCAAAACTCGCATTTGCTAAACTTGGCATATAACTGATGTTCTCTGAGCTTCTCCAATACCAATCGCAAATGCTCTGTATGCTCCTCTTCATCCTTCAAGAAGATCAAAATATCATCTATGAACACTACGACGAACTTATCCAAATACTCCATAAACACTTTGTTCATCAGGTTCATAAAGTATGCCGGTGCGTTCGTCAGACCAAACGACATAACGGTATACTCGTACAACCCATACCTAGTGGTAAAGGCCGTCTTAGGTATATCCTGCTCTCAGATCTTCAATTGATGGTACCCTGATCGCAGATCAATCTTGGAAAATACCTTAGCTCCTTGCAATCTATCGAACAGATCATTGATCATCGGCAATGGGTACTTGTTCTTGATCGTTACTTCATTCAAGCCTCGGTAATCAACAACCATTCTTAACGATCCATCGTTCTTTTCCACTAGAAGTACTGGCGAACCCCAAGGCGAAGAACTTGGGCGTATGAATCCTTTATCCAGTAACTCCTTAATTTGTTTCTTAATTTCCTCCAAATCCTTTGCGGGCATCCTATATGGTCTCTTGGAAATTGGTCCAGTGCCTGGCAAAAGTTCAATCAAAAATTCTATATCTCTGTCAGGTGGCATTCCTGGCAGTTCTTCTGGAAACACATCCGGATAATCCTTCACTACTGGCACTTCCTCCTGAACAACTCCTGACAAGGAATTTAATCTGCTCCTCTTTGACTCATGCCGAGATACATACTTGATCCTTCTTCCTTCCGGCATAGTAAGAAAAATGGTCTTACTGGCACATTCAATATTCCCTTCATACTTAGATAACCAATCCATGCCTAATATAACATCCAGTCCTTGAGATTCCAATACTATTAGGTCCGAAGGGAAAATGTAATTACCAATCCTTAAAGGCAACTGATCACACCATAGCTTAGCCATATACTCCGCTCCTGGTGAGGTTACTAACATGGGCGATCTAAGGGCTTGGGTTGGCAGCTTATACTTATCCACAAATCCCCTTGAAATGTATGAATGCGATGCACCAGTATCGAAAAGAACGAGTGCAGTAAAGGACTTAACTAAGAACTTACCTATTACTGCATCTACTTGGGCTTCTACCTCCTCCACGCTAACGTGATTCACTTGTCCTTTGTTGAAGGGGTTGGGCTTCTTTGCGGCGCTTCCATTGCCGTTCCCATTCTTAGCTTCTGGGCAGTCAGTGGCATAATGTCCATTCTTCCCGCACTTGTAACAAGTGACATGGCTGAAATCCTGCTTGGTGGGTGTGGACGGTGTAGGGCGGTTCTGGTTTCCATTGGCTCCATTCCCATTTCCATTCTTAGTGCCATTGTGGTTGTGCGAGCTACCTCCTCCATGGGTATGTTGAAACTGTCCTACCGTCTTAGGGGTAAAACGGAGCTTCTGTTGTGCTCCAGAGTTATACCTTCCTTGCCCATACTTCCTCTTGCGACTTTCAATCTGTTGATGCTTCCTTTCAATCATTAGGGCACGGTCAACCAACTCCTGGTAGTTATTGAAAGTTGCCACCATCAACTGTACAGTCATCTCATCATTCAGCCCTTCCATGAATCTCTCTTGCTTAGCGGCATCTGTGGCCACATCATCTGGGGCATAACGAGATAGGGTACTAAACTCATCCACGTACTGAGCCACAGTACGATTTCCTTGGCGCAGATTGCGAAACTCCTGCTTCTTCATACTCATAGCTCCAGTTGAGACATGGGTGGTACGAAAAGCTTGCTGGAACTGATCCCAAGTCACATTGGCTATGGGATAAGTGGCTGTGTAATTCTCCCACCATGCTGCGGCTGGTCCAGACAACTGGTGTGCGGCAAATCGCACCTTCTCAGCATCCGAGCAATTGGCGGTGGTCAAATCCCTTCCAATCTTGCGTAGCCAGTCATCAGCCACTATTGGTTCGATGCTGCTAGCAAATACTGGTGGTTGCAACCTTAAGAAACGTGTCAGGTTGTCCACGGGTGGTGGTGGTGGAGGGTTGTTGTTGTTGTTCTGGTTGTTCTGAGTGTTCTGGACAAGAAGTTGCATCAGGGTGTTCTGCTGCTAGATCAACTGGGTGAGCTCAGGGGGAAACTCAAATTCACGTCTTGGAGGCATCTGATGGGTGTAGAGGGAAGAGATTAGAATAGAAAAGAGTTCTAAGGGAAAATCACTACCCATATGCACATGAGGCAAACACACAATCATATCACACCAATCAATTTCAAGCAAGGTCTTACAAATCTAACTAACGTTACAAAAGTGCTCTAAAGCTAATATATGGAGGTAAACTACTAGTCACAGGGTGGTCACCTAAAAATATTGATCGGCAGAGGATTCCATGATATCTGCTCCAGCTTCATCTTCATAGTCTTCGTCCTTGCTATCATTAGCTTCCGAATCTGTGTCATCTATGATGATATAGTCTTCCGGTGGAATCTCCTTGGGTTCTTCTTCCTCGTCTTCTTCTCCCATGAGTATTCCTAACTTCCGTGTCAAATCATCATTCTTCTCCACAAGTATTTTCATCTCCTCCTCATATCCGTCGCGTGTAGACTTGAGTTCTTCCTCTAGCTCAAAATTCCTATTTAGGGCTTTCTTCAAATCTATCATCCCTGCACACATCTGGTGCTCCTGGCGACGAATGTGATGGTTCAACTCCGGAATGAATGCTGCAATGGATCTATCCTTCCGGGTACTGATCATATCCCAACTCTCATCTCGGCGTCCACAAATCTGGTAGATAGTGTCCTTTAGCTCTTGCTTGTAGACTTCACCAATCCTTCCCATAGCGATGTGGGCTGCCATGCTCCTGCCTAGGTTCCATGTAGGCGCATTGAAAGAAAATGCTATGAGTGAGGTGACGGGTGCGAACGTCTTTCCTGGAACTTGGGCTTGAATCAACCAACACTCCTCCTCAGGTAGAGTGGCATTGTAGGTTCTGGTGAAACTTGATAGTCCAATGTTTAGATATCTTGTGACTTCCTTCAGGTGTCGTCCAAATGGTGTATCATCATCCGGTTGCATGAACTTGTTCTTTGCATCCACCATCCTAAAGAGTAGAAAAGATGAGGAGTCAGAAAGAGAAGAGTGAATTGTGCTCTAGGGCTTTAGCTTAGTTGTCGTGTCCTACAGTCAGCGTGTGCTCTGATACCATCTTGTAGCGACCAGACCTCAAACAGTCTGATCTCTGTGCATTAGTGTCATCCCTGGATCAGTAATGCTGACACGCACAGTACTTGAAGGATTTATAACAGAGTAGCAGTCACACACTTATTACATCGATAGTCCAACGATGAATTTATTACAATAAATATGGCTGAAGGCCATCTAACACGATAACAGCGGAAGGCTTGGAAGATAAGTGAGTCCATCAACTCCAACGGCATCACTGATTATAGAACCACGACCTAAAAGGCATCTTACTCGTCGTCTGAAAAGTCTGCAACATGAAACGTTGCAGCCCGAAAACGGGTCAGCACATGGAATATGCTGGCAAAGTAACACAAGAGAGCAACTGAAAGTAAAGCTATACTTTATGCAATATGGCTGGTGGAAAGCTCTATGGTTACAGTTTTTGCGTAAAGCCAGTTTTTTCCTACTTCAAAAGGAATACATTTTAATTAACTATCATGGTAGTTGAAACATCGTTGAGAAGATAACATCCTCTCAACCCCAATTAAAGTTCATCATTAAACCCAACAATATTAAATTAGAGTAACATGATGAGATGCACATGATATCCAAGTACTAGATACTCAAGACGTCCGTAACCGGGGACACGGCTAATCATGATCAGTTTGTACACTCTGCAGAGGTTTGTGCACTTTTCCCCACAAGACCCGATCTCCTCCGTTCGATTTCTCGCACTGCATGATGTTTGAGAAACGGATGACCGAGACACAGTCTTTCAGAAGCACTAGCACCTACAACCGGGTGAACCGTACCAACCTACATCCCCTACATCTTCTAGTTCACCACTGTAGATGTTCGCACGACTTACTCATACTATGCTAGAGCCCATAATAGCATTGTGGCTGCACACGGAAGTTTCTAGTATGAATAATCTCATGATCCCTTTGAGCCTAGGTGGCGGTCCAAAAAAACAGGCAATCCCTGGAATACCCAGATGCCTCAATCCACCCGGATGTGTATTAATGTTGCCACCTTAAGTTGAACCATTAATTAACAAACTCCCATCTCTAATGGATTTCACTCACCCAATCCACGTCTACGAGCATAGCATGTCCTAACAGCAAACGTAGAAGTAACTCCCAAAGGTTTGAATGTAATGCAGGTAATAGGTACTACCTCAATCTACTTCCCAGTCCCACATGTTAATTGATCCTACTCATGCAATGTGTGAGGGTTTGGACTAATGCAATGAAAACTGGGTAATTGGGAAAGTATGATCAAAGTGTTACTTGCCTTGCTGATGATCCGCAAAACCTAGAGACTCAAAGTAGCAAGTGGCGCACTTGTAATGCCCAGGATGGGACTATACCTCCTACGTGTCGAGGCACGACTTAAAGGTATAAGCCCATTCTGGAATGATCTTGTCACAGCCCTAGACCAGCCTTGCCTACCTTGCTTGGTCTTCATGTGCATCATATTTATTTTTATAGAAAATTGAAATGGGGATGTTCAAACCCTAGCACTAAATGAATTTAACTAGGGTCAAATTAAAATATTTTTCAGTGAACCCAAAATGCCCCTTGGAAAAGTACATCATTTTTGGATTGATTAAAAACCTCTGCCAAAAATGTTGCACATATTTCTGGGACCATTCTGGATTTTTGAATTAAATCATATCTTACTTGCATTTGGGCATTTAAATTTTATATATTATTTTAAATGCTCAAATAATCATAAGCTAAAATGTTTACTGTTGGATTTATTCTAAACAGTAGCCATGCTTGGTTTCATGATTTTTGAGTGTGCCTAAGTATTTTTAATAAAGCCCAGAACAAAGTAACAAAATAAAAAAACAGAAGATAAAATAGAAAACTGAAACAGAATTAGAAAAGGAGAAGGCTTACCTGTCCAGCCTCGCCGGCCCGGTACTGTGCGGCCCAGC
Organism: Secale cereale; assembly: GCA_902687465.1. Classification (NCBI taxonomy): domain Eukaryota; kingdom Viridiplantae; phylum Streptophyta; class Magnoliopsida; order Poales; family Poaceae; genus Secale; species Secale cereale. Next base: position 253,147,804 of record LR738715.1, on the reverse strand, counting down.
CCAACTGGCCGATGCCAGTCATCCCCCTCCTCTTGCCAGAGGGACGGAGGGCGCGTGCCCGCGGCACGCCGGCCACCTCCTGCTTCCACCGCGACGCCTCCGAGCTTCTGGTCGTGCCACGAAGACGTCCACGGCCCCCCCTCATCGACCTCACCTCCCCGCACTCATTTTCCCCTCGCTCCCCAGCTTCTCCTCGCCATGGCCGAAACCACCGCAGCCGCGCCGGCAAGCACCACCGCGGCCACAGCTACCCCCTCGCCTCTCTGTTGTGTCCAGGAGAACCGCCTCGACGCCCTCTTCCTCCTCGCCGAGCCGCCCGATGCCGGAAGCCCCGTAGCGTCTCCCCCGACCTCGTCTTGTAGCTCCGGCCGCCGGAGATCGTCGTCATCAATTCGCGCCGTCCAGAGCCTCCCCGTCCACGTCGTTGGCTCCGCTGGAATCTCTGTGAGCTCCTCTCCGTCTTCCCCTTGACCCCGTGGTCCATCTCTCGCCGTAGACGCCGTCCCCTTGAGCTCCGAAGCTCGCCGGAGCTGTGCTTCCTCGCCGCCGTGGCCACAACTGCTGTCGCTCTCGTCCGAGCCCCTAAACACACTCAGCGCACCCCCAGGAGCACGCCGCACCCACCAGCTCACCTCCCCGTGCCCCGTAGCGCCTAACTCGAGGGAGCCCGAACTCCGGCGCCGCCGCGAGCTCGTTTCCGACGAGCTCCGGCCACCCTAGCCCCTCTCGATGGCACAAATGGATGCGGGCGAGTCCCAGCTCCACGTAGATGCCCTCCGCCGGCCATTTGGTTGCTGGAGGAGGATTTCCGAGCCTCTCCGCCGTGTCTGGCCTCGCCGGCGTCGAGTCGCCGGTGGGCTTGACCTCTTTGACCACGGCTGGACCCCCCCATGTGTCCATGACATGTGGGGCCGGCCGTTGATTAGTTTTAGTTTAGGTTTTAATTAAGTACTAATCTCTGTGCTTAGCTCTATGAGTCACTGACACGTGGGGCCAACCCCTGTTAAATTTGTTCAGTTTAGTTTTAAACTTAGTTAGGCCCTGAGAGATTGACCAGTGGGACCCACTGGTCAGGTTTGACCCGAACAGCCTTTGTTGACTTGCTGACCTCATGATGACGCAATGCTGACGCAGTAACTATTTTCTGGAATTTTAAATAAATCAAAAATGATTTATTTATTTCAGAAAATAGCCAAAACTTCTAAAAATCATATAAAATCAACCGTAGCTCAGATGAAAATATTTTATATATGAAAAATGATCAGAAAAATTCAAGGAATCTGTTTATGGCATTTTCATGCATGTTTGAACTAGTTAAACCTGCTGATCAGGTCAAATCAATTAAATGGCATTTAAATAATCACATATGGAGTTTGAATTTGAATCTTGGGTTCAAACCAACTTCATTTAATTGTGTTGCTAGTTGCATTAGCTCAATCAACATCATATTGCCATGTCATGATCATGCATCATATTGTCGCATTGCATTGATTGTGTTTCTTTCTCTGTTGCCGGTGTTTGTCCCCTCTCAGTAAACGTGGTTCCGACGATGATTTCGATGACACCGATGAAGACCCAATGTTATCTTCAGAAGTGCCAGGCAAGCAAAACCCCATTGAGCATTCCGATACAATCCCACTCTCTCGCTCTTGCTCTCTTTTACTGCATTAGGACAACAACGCTTCAACTGTTACTTGCTACGGTAGTTGAACCCCTTTCCACTGCATGACCCGTCATTGCCACAGTAAATAGTTGAAACCCACTAGTATGAGTAGGAGTTGTTTGAGCCATGTTGTGCCTACTCATTCATGCTTTCTGGTTATGCCTGCTATTGCTTAGAGTTGTGTCAGGTCTGATTCATCGGGAATGAATTGGAATGTGGTGAACATGTCCTACTGTTGAGAGCTAAGTGTGTGAACACGATTTGGTAAAGGTAGCGATGAGAGGCCATGTAGGAGTACATGGTGGGTTGTCTCATTGCAGCCGTCCTCAGGAACTGAGTTCTGTGTTGGTTGGTCCATGAAACAGCTACTACCACACATTGGGATCCTTAATTGACTCTCTCGACTTATTAATCAACATGATCTCTGTCCAGGAGTTGCAACTAGTTTCTGGTGTTTGTAGTTTACTGGAGGTCGTGCGCAGCGCTGACCCTCGGGGTGGGCGGTGACGCGGCAGGTACGTGGCACGGTGTACCGATCGCCCGTTTGGTGATGCGGGAACCCTGTACACATCGTTTGGGGCCGTGAGCGACACCCCGACCGGATCTCCCCACGGATGGAACCCAAATAGGCGATAAACCTGGACGAGAGACTTGTGTGGTTAGTCAGGTCGTGGCCGACACCCTCGCTGGGCCTCCGCTTGAAGGTTGCCGAGTACATGTCGTGTAAACGGCGGTAAGTGGTGAGAGTGTGTGTGAATAAGTACACCCCTGCAGGGTTATATATAATCTATTCGAATAGCCGTGTCCGCGGAAATGGACTTCTGGGTTGCCTATTACAGTTCATAGACAAGTGAAAGTGGATACTCTAAAACACGCAAGATAAGCGTGAGTGCTATGGATGGCCTTCTCGTAGGGAGACGGGAGCGGATCCATAGTGGTGTATTGATTGGTGAATATGTGGACTCGTGTGCGCCACCTCAAAAGAGTTACTTGCAGTCGTAATTTAGGATAGCCACCGAGTCAAAGCTGGCTTGCTGCAGTCAAACTCCACCACCCCCTTTGTTGATACTGATGCATATGTAGCTAGTTCTGATGTAAGTCTTGCTGAGTACCGTTGTACTCACGTTTTTTAATTTATGTTTTTTGCAGAGAGACCTCAGTCTCGCTAGTGGTTTCGCATGGACTTCGACGTTTAGCTTGTTACCTCAGCTACGATCTTGTACCCTTGGGAGGGTCTGGTAGATAGTCAGGCTTCCCAGCCTTTTTCATTTGTAGTTGTCTGTACTCAGACATGTTATGCTTCCATTGCCTGTATGCTCTGTATGTTGGGTCATGTGACCTCTGTTTGTAATAAATGCTATGATGGCTCTTCTGGGCCTTTATCTATATGAGTTGTTGAGTTATGTTGTGATGCCTTGTTGTACAACACATACTTGCATGTTATGCGTACGTATAATGTGTATTGCTATGTGTGGGATCCGACACCTAGTTGTTTACCTTTGGTAGCCTACCTTACAGGGAAATGTCTCCTAGTGCTTCCACTGAGCCTTGGTAGCTTGCTACTGCTCCGGAACACTTAGGCTGGCCGGCATGTGTCCTTCTTCGTTCCTGTGTCTGTCCCTTAGGGGAAATGTCATGCGTTGTTCCTTTAAGTCCTTGTAGCTTGCTACGACTTGGGTTCATACGTTGATGACCGACACGTTCGTTGCTGGGTCATGTATGCCTGTCTCTGTAATTTAGTGCCACTTTTGTTTTGTAACTGGTCATGTCGGCCCAGGTTCTCTGTCATATGGATGCTAGCGACACTATCATATACGTCTGCCAAAATGCGCAAACGGTCCCGGGCCAGGTAAGGTGGCACCCGTGGGGATACCGTGCGTGAGGGCGCAAAGTGATATGATGTGTTACAGGCTAGACCTGTGTGACTTAGGATCGGGGTCCTGACAGCTTTGGTATCAGAGCCTGACTGCCTGTAGGATTAGTAAGCCAAACTGGTCGAAATTGTGTCTAGAAACCCTTTAATTATATAAGGGAATTGATTGTGGAAGGGAACGTAAGGCTCTTTTTACTCCTTTACCTTATGACCTTCTGATCTGAGTCACCTTCTCCTATTCCACGGGGATTAAGAACTAGGCTTTCTCTTATGTCTATCAGGATCACGTTAATTGTGGATTCAACTCTCAGTTCAGTTTATTCTACTTCTGTGTGTTCAATTGTTGATCTCAGAACCCTGACATTGGGATGTTGAGTGGTTATTCTATCTTGTGCACGAGTCTCAAAAATAATTTCGAGCATTTACAGCTGTTATGTTGTCTGAGGCATCCCAGGTTTCTAAATAGTCTGATGCATTTGCAAACCATTCCTATCTGTTCTTAATGTCCTTTTAGGCCAGATTAACCACACTAGTCGGTGTGTGGAGGTGCTCCGTTACCTCGACACATGTGTTGGAGTTATTATGACCCTAGCTGTCGTAGAGGATCTCCCAGTAATCTAGCAATGCTTTATATTCTCAGTGTGATGATTCTGGCCATTATTCTCGAAAGCATCCCGTGATGCCATTTAGTTGGTAGGCATCCTACTCCTGGGTTCTTGAACCCAAGATTCATTTTACCTACTTCATGTTGGTAGTATTTGCTCGTCCCTTTAGGATATTAGTAACCTTTTGATAGTCCTCGAGGTCCGTGGTATATCCTTCTTCCAAATACCATGAACCATCATGGCATAAGTTCTTCCGAACCAAAAGATCACAACCCGAGTGCTCTTGAGTAGTACTCCATTCATATTGTGACTCTGCCAATTCTACTTTCTGCATGGGTTATCCGGAAGAAATATGTTGAACTCGTTCGACATGTTAATCTATGCATCCACAACTCAGAAGTTATATGTTCCTCGAGTTGTCTCCCTTAGTTGTATTATGACTCTCGTCTATCAGTCGATAGTCAGGAGTAGTTGTGCATTCGTGTTTATCGATGCCTTTTACTCTTGTGATCCGTCAATTCATTCTATCCCGGAATGACTAGGAGAAACAAACTCCAGTACCTTATCCATATCCAGGATTGGGTCAAAGAAGTTGTACTCTGCAGATGAAGAATGCTGACCCAGCTTCTAAACTGTTCTATCCTAGAGTATTACCATTGTTATGTCAGGAATGTCATGAGAATTGCACTATCTCTTATGAACTCTTGATACAGTGATACTTCTCACCATCATTGTCCATTCCTCGGTCTCCGCGTTGTTATAACCGGAATACCGACAAGTGAATTGTGATGTGTGAAATCAATACTCCTAGCAACTTCGTTGCTTGGTAGTTAATGGACGATAATCTCACTCTTAGCATGTTGGCTACCGAATCATCATCCTAAGATTGATTGTGCTACCTAGTCCACTTTCTTGGTGCACTCCTTGATTGATGAGTTAGGATTTTGTTAAGTCCTCGCTCATTTGATCATATCGTCTTACCCTGAAAAGCAAGATTGTTTCGGACTTAGCAACATTCGTGATTTTCTGAATATCTTCTCGGAAGTATTACCAGGTTGTCACCTGACCGCTATGTGGAGTTCGTGATCAAGCTGGTTTCTCTCTAAACCACCCTTTCTCCAAGAATCTGTGTTGGATACCCTGAACTAGTTGGTTAAGCTAAACAACAACTTGGAGAGTTGGAAGATAAAAGCTTGCCTGACTTAGTTCCTTCCAAGGGATATCTTGTGTGTGTGTTGAAGAAAGATGATATCTTGATCGGTTGATCCTTGTGATCAATTGTTGGATCTATTGTCCTGTTCATACTTTGATTTGAGTATGGGTTATCATCAAATCAAATCAGAACCAATGATATTCATAATGTTGTCTTACCCGTGGTTGATCCCTCGAGCGTACACCATTATATCTCCTGGGTCTGTCCAATACTATCACTTGTTCACCTAATTATGGAATTCCATCTCCATGGAAACCTGGATGAATTGTTGTTGAGCCCATCAGCAACACTACTATCTTCTCCATGATTTTGTAGGACATTAAGCTAGTGTTGGAAACTTTGTAAGCATTGCCTTCGTGTCCCGTTCATGAGGTATATGTTGGATGAGAGAAGAGATTTTCCCAAATTCATGTGTAATTAATGTAAGTTGCCACCGTGAGTTCGAGAAAGTTGTTTTGCTTCCTGTGGAATCATCCCAAGTCAGTCATGCATACGTGCGAAGTATTATGTGGTTTGGAGACTTGCAACCTTCACTCTATATGTATCCCTAGCACACCAAGCCACTGATTGATTTGTTAAGGATAAGAAGTTCGAATGCTATTCCCGAAGGGCCTGGACGGACATGCACAAGACTTCGTTATCCTCAATGATGATTCCTAACCTGAACTTGGTAGTGTTTCATTGTAAGACAACTATGTGGTCATGCTTGTTTGTGACAACGTGTTCACAGGTGTTGTAGCAGAACCAGCTCATGTTTTGGAGCTGCCATCGTAGTTCATTCCTGAGAATCTCGCAACGCCGTCTCGTCGATTTGTGTTGCAAACATTCATTCTTTCTAGACCCTATGAGTCTGGAATATCCTGACCCCAACCAGAACTGAATCTCAGGCAGATATGATGGTTGGAACATTTTCCAAGAACTATAATATTGGTCTCTCGATAATCGGTAAAGTGGATGTTGTGGCCAACACACCTAGCCAGAAGACCTATTGTTGTAGTATCTTGATTGAAGAAGTTGGTCACCTCCCCATAAGGATTTCGTAGGATTTACTTCCTAGTTATTCTTTATGGATTCTTGTGCTCCCGAAGCCCGACCTTTACTTGATGTTCAAGATACCAAACATATCTATGAATGGCTTACGCTAACACATCAAGGAGAACATTAGAAGCGGAGTGCTAAATGTCTCTCGGTCGATCATCCAGATTTTCCCCTTGGCCTCGCTAAGGTGAAATCTGGGAAAGTGTTATCTTCCTTTGCATCTGCATCGTCAATCGTTATTCATCATGGTAGTATGTGGTGTTGCCAGGATCCTTGACACGGATATTGGTAAAACCTTGATGAATATGGGAATACTCAAGTTCTTGAGAGCACACACAAGCACTAGGTGTTATCCTCGACACCAACCGGGATTGCTTCAAGTGTTCTTGGTTATATTATACACTCTCAAAGAGTAGATTTACTCTCTACTGTTGGGTTTCTTCCCAGTTACCAGAATCATTCCCAGCATTTGCCTTTTGTTCCCAGCTTGCACCACCATTGTGCCATCTACCATGGGCTGCCCTTTTCAGCAATTGCTGTTCAGGATCATCCTCAAAAGTGGACCTACCATGGGTCCCATCCATTTCCGATGATAACCAAATCATCCCTTGTGTTGTCTTTAACAAGGTAGTCCACATCATCCATTCTGGCCGAGTATGTCATTCTTTCGGACCACCGTCAAACGATCGATTGTGATTTGCCTCCGGCTGGTATAGAGAGTTTCAATGACCTCTATATCAAAAGTAATTCTTTTTGCCACTTAAGAGAATAACTCTACGAGTCACCTTCTCTAAGGTGCCCCGTCTGGTGACCTCGACCACCATTTTCTTAGGTGCGGAATTATTGCCTACCGAGTGAACCTTCAGCGTTTATTTCACTCCATCCCTCTGGAGGTGTACTCCGTGTCTCAACTCAAAGAGATGTTTCAACGTCTCACTCCATGAGTTGATCTTGAGTTGCCCGATCTTTCACAAGATCAACTATTGCGGAGTTTCTTTCATCGTCACCGTGTTGGACAAAGACCTCAAAAGCAAGGGTTTCAAGATCAGCATGACGCCAGAAATCAACATTCATATGAAGGACACCTGGATCATGAAGATTATGTTAGTTAGTGTCCCCTCTGATTTCTTACCCTACGCCTGAATCTCAGGACGAGATTCTTGTTTAGTGGGGGTGAGTTGTCACAGCCCTAGACCAGCCTTGCCTGCCTTGCTTGGTCTTCATGTGCATCATATTTATTTTCACAGAAAATTGAAATGGGGATGTTCAAACCCTAGCACTAAATGAATTTAACTAGGGTCAAATTAAAATCTTTTTCAATGAACCCAAAATGCCCCTTGGAAAAGTTCATCATTTTTGGATTGATTAAAAACCTCTGCCAAAAATGTTGCACATATTTCTAGGACCATTCTGGATTTTTGAATTAAATCATATCTTACTTGCATTTGGGCATTTAAATTTTATATATTATTTTAAATGCTCAAATAATCATAAGCTAAAATGTTTACTATTGGATTTATTCTAAACAGTAGCCATGCTTGGTTTCATGATTTTTGAGTGTGCCTAAGTATTTTTAACAAATCCCAGAACAAAGTAACAAAATAAAAAAACAGAAGATAAAATAGAAAACTGAAACATAATTAGAAAAGGAGAAGGCTTACCTGTCCAGCCTGGCCGTCCCGGTACTATGCGGCCCAGCCCAACTGGCCGATGCCAGTCATCCCCCTCCTCTCGCCAGAGGGACGGAGGGCGCGTGCCCGCGGCACGCCGGCCACCTCCTGCTTCCACCGCGACGCCTCCGAGCTTCTGGTCGTGCCACGAAGACGTCCACGGCCCCCCCTCGTCCACCTCACCTCCCCGCACTCATTTTCCCCTCGCTCCCCAGCTTCTCCTCGCCATGGCCGAAACCACCGCAGCCGCGCCGGCGAGCACCACCGCGGCCACAGCTACCCCCTCGCCTCTCTGTTGTGTCCAGGAGAACCGCCTCGACGCCCTCTTCCTCCTCGCCGAGCCGCCCGATGCCGGAAGCCCCGTAGCGTCTCCCCCGACCTCGTCTTGTAGCTTCGGCCGCCGGAGATCGTCGTCATCGATTCGCGCCGTCCAGAGCCTCCCCGTCCACGTTGTTGGCTCCGCTGGAATCTCTGTGAGCTCCTCTCCGTCTTCCCCTTGACCCCGTGGTCCATCTCTCGCCGTAGACGCCGTCCCCTTGAGCTCCGAAGCTCGCCGGAGCTGTGCTTCCTCGCCGCCGTGGCCACAGCTGCTGCCGCTCTCGTCCGAGCCCCTAAACACACTCAGCGCACCCCCAGGAGGACGCCGCACCCACCAGCTCACCTCCCCGTGCCCCGCAGCGCCTAACTCGACGGAGCCCGAACTCCGGCGCCGCCACGAGCTCGTTTCCGACGAGCTCCGGCCACCCCAGCCCCTCCCGATGGCACAAATGGATGCGGGCGAGTCCCAGCTCCACGTAGATGCCCTCCGCCGGCCATTTGGTCGCCGGAGGAGGATTTCCGAGCCTCTCCGCCGTGTCTGGCCTCGCCGGCGTCGAGTCGCCGGTGGGCTTGACCTCTTTGACCACGGCTGGACCCCCCTGTGTCCATGACATGTGGGGCCGGCCGTTGATTAGTTTTAGTTTAGGTTTTAATTAAGTACTAATCTCTATGCTTAGCTCTATGAGTCACTGACACGTGGGGCCAACCCCTGTTAAATTTGTTTAGTTTAGTTTTAAACTTAGTTAGGCCCTGAGAGACTGACCAGTGGGACCCACTGGTCAGGTTTGACCCGAACAGCCTTTGTTGACTTGCTGACCTCATGATGACGCAATGCTGACGCAGTAACTATTTTCTGGAATTTTAAATAAATCAAAAATGATTTATTTATTTCAGAAAATAGCCAAAACTTCTAAAAATCATATAAAATCAACCGTAGCTCAGATGAAAATATTTTATATATGAAAAATGATCAGAAAAATTCAAGGAATCTGTTTATGGCATTTTCATGCATGTTTGAACAAGTTAAACCTGCTGATCAGGTCAAATCAATTAAATGTCATTTAAATAATCACATATGGAGTTTGAATTTGAATCTTGGGTTCAAACCAACTTCATTTAATTGTGTTGCTAGTTGCATTAGCTCAATCAACATCATATTGCCATGTCATGATCATGCATCATATTGTCGCATTGCATTGATTGTGTTTCTTTCTCTGTTGCCGGTGTTTGTCCCCTCTCAGTAGACGTGGTTCCGACGATGATTTCGATGACACCGATGAAGACCCAATGTTATCTTCAGAAGTCCCAGGCAAGCAAAACCCCATTGAGCATTCCGATACAATCCCGCTCTCTCGCTCTTGCTCTCTTTTACTGCATTAGGACAACAACGCTTCAACTGTTACTTGCTACGGTAGTTGAACCCCTTTCCACTGCATGACCCGTCATTGCCACAGTAAATAGTTGAAACCCACTAGTATGAGTAGGAGTTGTTTGAGCCATGTTGTGCCTACTCATTCATGCTTTCTGGTTATGCCTGCTATTGCTTAGAGTTGTGTCAGGTCTGATTCATCGGGAATGAATTGGAATGTGGTGAACATGTCCTACTGTTGAGAGCTAAGTGTGTGAACACGATTTGGTAAAGGTAGCGATGAGAGGCCATGTAGGAGTACATGGTGGGTTGTCTCATTGCAGCCGTTCTCAGGAACTGAGTTCTGTGTTGGTTGGTCCATGAAATAGCTACTACCACACATTGGGATCTTTAATTGACTCTCTCGACTTATTAATCAACATGATCTCTGTCCAGGAGTTGCAACTAGTTTCTGGTGTTTGTAGTTTACTGGAGGTCGTGCGCAGCGCTGACCCTCGAGGTGGGCTGTGACGCGGCAGGTACGTGGCACGGTGTACCGATCGCCCGTTTGGTGATGCGGGAACCCTATACACATCGTTTGGGGCCGTGAGCGACACCCCGGCCGGATCTCCCCACGGATGGAACCCAAATAGGCGATAAACCTGGACGAGAGACTTTTGTGGTTAGTCAGGTCGTGGCCGACACCCTCGCTGGGCCTCCGCTTGAAGGTTGCCGAGTACATGTCGTGTAAACGGCGGTAAGTGGTGAGAGCGTGTGTGAAGAAGTACACCCCTGCAGGGTTATATATAATCTATTCGAATAGCCGTGTCCGCGGAAATGGACTTCTGGGTTGCCTATTACAGTTCATAGACAAGTGAAAGTGGATACTCTAAAACACGCAAGATAAGCGTGAGTGCTACGGATTGCCTTCTCGTAGGGAGACGGGAGCGGATCCATAGTGGTGTATTGATTGGTGAATATGTGGACTCGTGTGCGCCACCTCAAAAGAGTTACTTGCAGTCATAATTTAGGATAGCCACCGAGTCAAAGCTGGCTTGCTGCAGTCAAACTCCACCACCCCCTTTGTTGATACTGATGCATATGTAGCTAGTTCTGATGTAAGTCTTGTTGAGTACCGTTGTACTCACGTTGTTTAATTTACGTTTTTGCAGAGAGACCTCAGTCTCGCTAGTGGTTCCGCGTGGACTTCGACGTTTAGCTTGTTACCTCTGCTACGATCTTGTACCCTTGGGAGGGTCTGGTAGATAGTCAGGCTTCCCAGCCTTTTTCATTTGTAGTTGTCTGTACTCAGACATGTTATGCTTCCGTTGCCTGTATGCTCTGTATGTTGGGTCATGTGACCTCTGTTTGTAATAAATGCTATGATGGCTCTTCTGGGCCTTTATCTATATGAGTTGTTGAGTTATGTTGTGATGCCTTGTTGTACAACACATACTTGCATGTTATGCGTACGTATAATGTGTATTGCTATGTGTGGGATCCGACACCTAGTTGTTTACCTTTGGTAGCCTACCTTACAGGGAAATGTCTCCTAGTGCTTCCACTGAGCCTTGGTAGCTTGCTACTGCTCCAGAACACTTAGGCTGGCCGGCATGTGTCCTTCTTCGTTCCTGTGTGTGTCCCTTAGGGGAAATGTCACGCGTTGTTCCTTTAAGTCCTTGTAGCTTGCTACGACTTGGGTTCAAACGTTGATGACCGACACGTTCGTTGATGGGTCATGTATGCCTGTCTCTGTAATTTAGTGCCACTTTTGGTTTGTAACTGGTCATGTCGGCCCGGGTTCTCTGTCATATGGATGCTAGCGACACTATCATATATGTGTGCCAAAATGCGCAAACGGTCCCGGGCCAGGTAAGGTGGCACCCGTGGGGATACCGTGCGTGAGGCCGCAAAGTGATACGATGTGTTACAGGCTAGACCTGTGTGACTTAGGATCGGGGTCCTGACAGATCTCAAGTTTGGTATCTTTGCACGACTCATGTAAAAATAGGGATGAAATTGCAAAAGGAGGTAGTTGGCTTACACTCGCCACTTCACACAATACATTACATAAACAAAACATCATTCAAAACATCACAACCCGACTACAGGCGAATATCCAAAAGAAAGATACCAAAACATAAAGCCACATGTCCGAATCGCCCCTAGTAGAAACCACTACTGATCATCGAAAACGTCACAAGCAAACGGACACTCTCTTCATCGAGCTCCCAGTGAAGTACTTGAACCAGCTCCTGCATCAATCTCGGCTGAACCTACATCTGGTGTTGTAGTATCTGTGAGCCACGAGGACTCAGCAATCCCATAACCATGGGTATCAAGACTAGCAAAGCTTTGTGGGTAGGAAGAGGTAAAGTGGTGAGGATGCAGGAGCGGCTAAGCATAATATGGTGGTTAACTTACGAGTACAAGAGTAAGATGAGCATCTACGCAAACGGTCGCAAAAGTAGTGATTGCTAAAGATCCTGAACTACATACGAGTCAAACATAACCCCACCGTGTTCTCTTTTCAAAGTGAAAAGAGACAGTCACGGTTACTCACACAGTTGTGTGTTTTACTTCGGATCCTTTGTCAAGTTTTCTACAACCGGACATTAACAAATTCCAATCTGCCACATAACCGCGGGCACGGCTTTCGAAAGATCATAACCCTGCAGGGGTGTCCCAACTTAACCCATCACAAGCTCTCACGATTAGCTGAAGTGATAAATATAATATCATCACTCCTTATCTTAGGGAAATCCGATCAGGCTCGGCATCCCGGTGCACAAGACATTTCGACAATGGTAAAACAAGTCCAGCAAGACCTCCCGGCGTGCCGACACCCTGATAGTAGCCGCGCGTATCTCGTCTCAGGCCACGACCGGATGAGCACGGCGTACAGCAGCCAAACCCCAAGTTTCCAAGGGGGGACGCCGCACACGACTCTATTTGGGACCAACACCATCAGCACTGGCCCCCCCTGCTATGTAGAATTAAGAACCCGGGGACGCGACCCCCTATGCAATTTTAATTAATTAAATAAGTTGTTATTATGAGGCAAATTAAAACCAATGTTGGGCCTTGGTGGAGGAGTTTTATTCAAAGTCGAACTGTCAAGGGGTCCCCATCCACCCATCGTGTAAGGAACGCAAAATCAAGGAACATAATGCCGGTTTATCGGCGCCTAAGGTGGCATGAGTGGAACAAAACACCGAGCAAAAGGCCAAGCCTTCCACCCATGCCCAGTATATAGGTGTGTTAATAATAATAATAGATATTGTGATATAACAACAACAAGTTCCCTCCTGGAACGAACTTCATCTTCACCTGCAACTAACAACGCTATAAGAGGGGCTGAACAAGCGGGTAACATAGCCAAACAGTGGTTTTGCTAGGAAGGTGTCAAAGGTTAGAGGTTTCATGGCAACAAGGAGAGGCTGACATAAAAGATGGGTAGCGCGACATGTAACGATAGCATCGAGACAACTAAGCATGGCAATGGTAGTAAAGGTATCCAAAGGTATGATCATCTTGCCTGGGATTCCGCAAGGGAGAAGAACGGTTCCATGAAGTAGTCGGAGCAACATAGTCGAGCGAATCCTCACAACTCCGGAACGAAACCGAAGCTAACAAGAGAAGCAACCGGAAAGAAGCAAACAACACGGTAAACACACAAGCATAAACATGGCATACGATGCACATCCAAGTATGATGCATGTCCGGTTTAATTATGCATGGCATGACAAGGTGCACAAACAAAACTACAAGTTAAGTGGAGCTCAATATGCAACGAGTTGCATATTGACGAAACACCACATTTTAATTATTTAATTGACTCCCGTTTATTTACAAGACAATGTTAAATGTTTTTAACATGGCAAGAGGTGAAGCATAATAAAACTACACTATTTAGGCATTTTAAATGAGGCCGGAAATAACAACAACAATTCCGGAAAAATCCCCATGAGCATGCTTAGTTATTTTTAAGCAACAACAATTCACACATTTTCAATGTTGTTAACATGATGCGGATGACATGATCAAGTTTTATGCAATTTTATTAAAAGTTGACATGAAGAGATATGAAGCACTTGTCACCGTGGTGGAAGGAAAGGGTGCCACGGCAACGATCCGAAAATGATGCAATGCAACATCTCGGTTCCGGTAACCCGTTGAGAGTCCGGTGCAAAAGATGAAGGGAGGCACGAGCGAGCGGAACAAGATGAAAGGTGGGGTGATCCCGTCACCGGGTTCCCACGAGTCGGCGACGAGGCAACCGAGGAGCATGACAAAAGACGATACGGGCACAGAGCACACAAGTGGAGCATCTCATACAACACATGCAAGCAAACGTTCTCGGGACATCGTCTCGGGGTTATACCTTCGGAGCGATCGTTCTCGGAGGGTTTCGAGATCGTAGTGGAAGTAGTGGTACACGGGTCGTAGAGGAAGTAGTTGTTCTCGTTATCGTGTCGTTCTCGTGATTCGTAGAGGAAGTAGGCGTTCTCGCTCGGAGAGGAAGTAGTGGTACACAATCATCGGTAGGGGTACTTGTTGCGGCATCGGACATAGTGGTACTTGAAGTATCGCCGTGTAGTTGTTCCCGTTCGTAGTCGTTCACGTCTCCGAAGAGGTACTTGGCGGGTCGTCGTGGTACTTGCCGGTCTTGGTCTCGGCCACGTAGTTGTATAGGAGCGTCGTCGGTCTTGCCAAAACCGAACTCTTCGAGGCCCGTCGGGGTACTTGGTAAAATAACAGCACAGGCAACACAAAAACACAGCGCACGGCAGCAGCAAGGGGGCAACGAGGCCATGGCAGCGGCAGCAGCAGCAGCTGGCCGGAAGAGACGGCCATGGCAGCAGCAGCTCGGAGCTCGGCTCCAAGGCGGGAGACAGGGGCACTGACGACGGCGGCTGGTGGAGGAAGCCCGCAGGCGCTGCGAGGCGACGGAGGGGTGCGGTACTGGACTGAAGCAGGGGACCCGGGAGAAGCAGAGGGTGGTGACCCTGGTGGTTGCCGAGGCGGCAGAGGTCGCGGCCTTCTGGCGGTTCTGTGACGGCGGCGGGGAGGCAGGTGCGCGATGACGAGGAGCTTGGACGCGGTAGCTCCTGGCCGGCGGCGGCTTGCGAGCGCCAGGCGCGCGGGAGATGAAGGGGGCGGGGCGGCTTCGAGGACAGAGGAGCACTGCGCTGCGGGGATCGAGCAGAGCTGCGAGGGAATCGAGCGCGTGAGGGAGCAAAGGGGTCGGGACTCGGGAGGAGGCGACGGATCGAAGGGAGCGGGCGCACGGGGTGATGCGAGAGAGCGAGGGGAAACGCCTGGCGGCGGGGGTGCGGGAGAGGGACGAGGGGAGAGGATCGGGGCTGAGCGCTAGGGTTAGGAGACCTGGGCCAGGAGTGGGCCTTGGGCCTGGAGGCCTGGCGGCTTAGGAGAGGTTGGCCGCTGGGCTGGGAGCCCAGATGGCTAGCTTAGAGGGATGGAGGCTGGGCCGGCGGCTGGACTCCTCCTGCTGAGATTTTCTTCTGCCTGAGCCCAATTACAGATAAACAGCCATGAAGAAAAAAAGAAGAAGGAGGGGGTCAACATTTAAAAAGAAAAGAGGCTATGAACAAGAAAATAAAAGATGGAACATTTTTGTAAGGCTTCAATGAATATTACCAACCCAACAAAAATGGTTCCAACAAAATAGGGAAGTGCAAACCAAAAATATTAGCTTGCCTTACAGGAGTTTGAAAGGAGTCTAGATTTTAGGAGGAGCCTCGATACAACGGAAAAGAATTATAGGGAAGGTTTTGACGGTGAAACTTGAATTAAGAGGCATGGGGAATATGCAAGTGTGTTGGGTTAATTCCAAACAAACGGAATATTCATTTATAATATAGCTCCCTAAATATTGGGAGGATATGTTATAAAGAGAAGTCACACTTCCCTCGATTTAAATGGACCGAAGGTCCACACAATTT
Organism: Secale cereale; assembly: GCA_902687465.1. Taxonomy (NCBI): domain Eukaryota; kingdom Viridiplantae; phylum Streptophyta; class Magnoliopsida; order Poales; family Poaceae; genus Secale; species Secale cereale. The sequence continues at coordinate 253,132,110 of LR738715.1, read as the reverse complement.
ATTTAAGTTGAGATGCAAAGATTAAAGACATGATGGCATGATGACATGATGCAATGCAAAATAAATAACACAAGCACAAATAAAACAAATGGGAGAACCCGGAACATCTGGAATCTTCTGGAATCTTCTGGGACGTCGGTCTTCGGGCGTCACAACTCTCCCACACTAACAGAGGATCTCGACCCGAGATCCTAGAGATGGCACCGGGTAGAAACGAAAAAGAAGAGGTAAAACAAAGTTGCTTCTCTGACAAACGAGTGAAACCAAAGAACCTTGAGAGGTTAAACACTCTTGAAAGAAGGAATAGAATGGAGATGAACGAAGATGAAACACTCCATTTTTATGATAAGCAAGGGAAAGAACATGATCTTGATAAAAACGAGATGATGGTCAAAGAGAGCAATATCACAATGCCTCCGGAATGAAAGAATAGCATATAATCCATGAAGAAAATGAATGGAGAAGAAAAATGACAAATTCTCCCACGAATGAATTAGGAAATCCTCCTTACAAGGAAGGGTTGAACGGAGTTGATGGAAAAATCAACAACGAAAACGAATAAGCTTCATGTGGGCTTATGGAAAACATCTCAAATTTTTATGAAGTGACAACCAGCCACTAACGGAAACGATTGATTGCATTGAGATCAACAAGGAGACGATAAACTTATTTCGCCGAAATGATAAATGAAGAACTTGGGTCATTTATAAGCACCATAATAGCAACAATTCTCAGGGAAAGCTTTTAGGTGAAATAGAACCCAAGATAACTCCAAGAAATAAAAAAAGAGGGGTTGAAAGGATCTCCTGAACAAGGAAAATGATGGTTTTAAATATCCCATTCCTGACAACTCGTGAATCATGAAACATGAAGGAATTGTCAAGAATGACATAACACCATCTGAAAAGATAAAGAATTGCAATTGGAAGCATGATGAAGAATGCTTGAGCTCCAACAAGAATCTTGATGAAGACTTCGAGGATGAATTAAATGATGAAGAACCACCATGAGAACTCCGGTAATGAAAACATGAGAAGTGAAAGATGAAAAGAATAAGATTCAAGGCCTGCGATGAATTAGATGGAGCTTGAAATGATATGATTGAAATAACATAGATCTCCGGAAAACAAGATGAACAACTTGAAACCTAGAATTTATTCCTCATGAATAAACTCTAAACGAAGGGATTAACCCACTTGGATGAAATAAGAATAAGAATTATGTTATGCATATCCTTCATCAATTTAAATTGATGACAACCAAAGGATTTGGCATACTACTTATTCTCGTTGCAAAGAATTAAAGAGAGATCTAGCACAAGCTTGGGTAAAATTCAACGAAGCACCTGTAGGATTATGAAAGAACAAGTGAATTAATACGATAACAACGAAAGAGTAATCTAGAGAGAACCACCGTAAAAATATGGAGACGAACGAAGAGACATCAATGAAGAATATTTGGAGGACGAAGTTGCAAACAGAGAACGAAGAAATATTCTGAAATGATGGCCTTCGGAGGATCACAAACAAAATAATTCATGAAATGCTTCGGATGGTTATGAAAAGTAATTCCTCACAATCAAAACGACAATGAGGATGGCATGAAGCTAGAACCACGAAACTTCAAGAGAACGGGTCAAGATTTAAGAGAAATTCGTCTTCGATCTTCAAATGTTGAGAGTGAAGACGAGAAATGCCATGAAGAATTTCGAGATACTCCGGACGAATGACAGGAGGAAGGTGGAGCAAAAGATGGAAATAATTGAAAACAAGCTTGGAGAAGGCATGTGACTGATGGAGATCATTCTTACGTCACACTTTAAAAAGAATTTGAGTATAACTCTAGAAAAATAAGAAGAGTCGGGTAAGATCCTGGGAAAAGACCTGTGGGTTAGGGCCAACTAAAGAAATCACCATTGAAAAAGATTGCTTAAGATATATTGCACCAGTTGAATTAAATGGCTTGAGTAAGATAACAATCTCAAAATAGCTTGAAATGATTAAGAATGGAAACGCGGATCATCTGAGATATCTTGAGCTCTCCGGATATGAATAGCAAGAGGAGAATGATTAATTGGAGCACCGGAATAAGAAAGCATTGTGAAATGAGAAAAAAGGATAAGATCAACACCGAAATCTTGAATTACATCCACCGGCAGAATTTGAGAACAAAAGAATGATGAACTAGAAGCTCTCGAGCATCTTCACGATAAATCACCGGATTAGAACATTGAAGGAAAAGAATGAAGAAACATCACATGAATAAAATGGATACTTCATCTGAGAATCTGGCTCCAAGAAGAAGAAGGGTGGGAGGGTGTGGAAAACAAAGACAACTTGGGATGAATGAAACAGACAAATCGTCAGATTTCACAACGACGTCCGTATGGAATAACTTGAAGAGAAGACACACTGGTTGAAAAGGATTAACATGAAGATCTCGATGGTCAAGAAGAATTAGCACTCCCATAGAAATATGGGAACACCGATTAAGAAAGGTATGGAATCAACATTTGACATCGAAGCAACTCGAATACTAGAATCAAAACGAAACAACGGATAGATATGTTTATGAAGAAGATTATGTTGCAACATATCTATCCGAACAGAGAATTGAACGAATGAATTACGCAGTACATCAACTTGATGAGAAGCCACTTGGGAGAACAAAAGATAAATAAAAGCAACAAGGATCAGATAGAACAAATACAAGATAGAAGCTTCGTTCGACATCTTTGTGCTGAAAGCTTATGAGACGTGTTACAAAAGGGTTTTGCAATCCCCGGATCAGCATAGCCAAGGACCCTTTAAGATGCAACTCGCGGTCGGAACAAGCCCATAAAACCACTTCACTCAATGTAGAACCCCGAACTTCATATCATGCATTCGTTGGAAGAATGCCTAGAACTACTAGATGAACCCACCTATTAATTTCCGAAAGTTTCCAGTTATGCAATCAGGTGTTGGGGATACAGGGGAAGCACCGCGCACTCAACTCTAATCCTACACCCAGTTGTATCCGTCCTTCAACACATAACCAGTCTTTCTCGAAAACCGTTTACCTCGGACCTTCGAAACGCATCTACTATACAAGCTATGGTAATACTCCCGAACTACCTCCCCAGTACTGGGTGATGTCGGGGTTATCTTGCCACTAACCGCATAGGAGAGTTTTCGAAGTCGGCCGTCTTAAGTATTCTAGTACTGCCGCGATGGATTTGTGACGACAACACCTCGGAGCTCAACTCCCCCGGACACTGCCACAACCCCTAAATGACAGGAGGCATCGAGAACCATGTTCTCGTCACAAAGACATCGGAACAATCCAAACAATACTCGCGAGATCCTAAAAAAAAAATTGGTGCAATTTTTTGAAAGTAGAAGAGACAAGAGTAATCGTCAGGAGTCCTCACCAGAGTGAAAAGAGATGAGGAGCAAAAGAAATCCTACTCTCCGATATATATATAGGACTCAAAATATTTTCAGTGTGTGCCTAGACTCAACCGTCAACGATTCGATCAATCAGTGGGGCTTCTAGGTCGGAGAAGGCTCTGAATACCAACTTGTAATGCCCAGGATGGGACTATACCTCCTACGTGTCGAGGCACGACTTAAAGGTATAAGCCCATTCTGGAATGATCTCAAGTTTGGTATCTTTGCACGACTCATGTAAAAATAGGGATGAAATTGTAAAAGGAGGTAGTTGGCATACACTCGCCACTTCACACAATACATTACATAAACAAAACATCATTCAAAACATCACAACCCGACTACGGGCGAAGATCCAAAAGAAAGATACCAAAACATAAAGCCACAGGTCCGAATCGCCCCTAATAGAAACCACTACTGATCGTCGAAAACGTCACAAGCAAACGGACACTCTCTTCATCGAGCTCCCAGTGAAGTACTTGAACCAGCTCCTGCATCAATCTCGGCTGAACCTGCATCTGGTGTTGTAGTATCTGTGAGCCACGAGGACTCAGCAATCCCATAACCATGGGTATCAAGACTAGCAAAGCTTTGTGGGTAGGAAGAGGTAAAGTGGTGAGGTTGCAGCAGCGGCTAAGCATAATATGGTGGCTAACTTACGAGTACAAGAGTAAGATGAGCATCTACGCAAACGGTCGCAAAAGTAGTGATCGCTAAAGATCCTGAACTACATACGAGTCAAACATAACCCCAGCGTGTTCTCTTTTCAAAGTGAAAAGAGACGGTCACGGTTACTCACACAGTTGTGTGTTTTACTTCGGATCCTCTGTCAAGTTTTCTACAACCGGACATTAACAAATTCCAATCTGCCACATAACCGCGGGCACGGCTTTCGAAAGATCATAACCCTGCAGGGGTGTCCCAACTTAGCCCATCACAAGCTCTCACGATTAGCTGAAGTGATAAATATAATATCATCACTCCTTATCTTAGGGAAATCCGATCAGGCTCGGCATCCCGGTGCACAAGACATTTCGACAATGGTAAAACAAGTCCAGCAAGACCTCCCGGCGTGCCGACACCCTGATAGTAGCCGCACGTATCTCGTCTCAGGTCACGACCGGATGAGCACAGCGTACAGTAGCCAAACCCCAAGTTTCCAAGGGGGGACGCCGCACACGACTCTATTTGGGACCAACACCATCAGCACTGGCCCCCCCTGCTATGTAGAATTAAGAACCCGGGGACGCGACCCCCTATGCAATTTTAATTAATTAAATAAGTTGTTATTATGAGGCAAATCAAAACCAATGTTGGGCCTTGCTGGAGGAGTTTTATTCAAAGTCGAACTGTCAAGGGGTCCCCATCCACCCATCGTGTAAGGAACGCAAAATCAAGGAACATAATGCCAGTTTATCGGCGCCTAAGGTGGCATGAGTGGAACAAAACACCGAGCAAAAGGCCAAGCCTTCCACCCATGCCCAGTATATAGGTGTGTTAATAATAATAATAGATATTGTGATATAACAACAACAAGTTCCCTCCTGGAACGAACTTCATCTTCACCTGCAACTAACAACGCTATAAGAGGGGCTGAGCAAGCGGGTAACATAGCCAAACAGTGGTTTTGCTAGGAAGGTGTCAAAGGTTAGAGATTTCATGGCAACAAGGAGAGGCTGACATAAAAGATGGGTAGCGCGACATGTAACGATAGCATCGAGACAACTAAGCATGGCAATGATAGTAAAGGTATCCAAGGGTATGATCATCTTGCCTGGAATTCCGCAAGGGAGAAGAACAGTTCCATGAAGTAGTCGGAGCAACATAGTCGAACGAATCCTCACAACTCCGGAACGAAACCGAAGCTAACAAGAGAAGCAACCGGAAAGAAGCAAACAACACGGTAAACACACAGGCATAAACATGGCATACGATGCACATCCAAGTATGATGCATGTCCGGTTTAATTATGCATGGCATGACAAGGTGCACAAACAAAACTACAAGTTAAGTGGAGCTCAATATGCAACGAGTTGCATATTGACGAAACACCACATTTTAATTATTTAATTGACTCTCGTTTATTTACAAGACAAGGTTAAATGTTTTTAACATGGCAAGAGGTGAAGCATAATAAAACTACACTATTTAGGCATTTTAAATGAGGCCGGAAATAACAACAACAATTCCGGAAAAATCCCCATGAGCATGCTTAGTAATTTTTAAGCAACAACAATTCACACATTTTTAATGTTGTTAACATGATGCGGATGACATGATCAAGTTTTATGCAATTTTATTAAAAGTTGACATGAAGATATATGAAGCACTTGTCACCGTGGTGGAACGAAAGGGTGCCACGGCAACGATCCGAAAATGATGCAACGCAACATCTCGGTTCCGGTAACCCGTTGAGAGTCCGGTGCAAAAGATGAAGGGAGGCGCGAGCGAGCGGAACAAGATGAAAGGTGGGGTGATCCCGTCACCGGGTTCCCACGAGTCGGCGACGAGGCAACCGAGGAGCATGACAAAAGACGATACGGGCACGGAGCACACAAGTGGAGCATCTCATACAACACATGCAAGCAAACGTTCTCGGGACATCGTCTCGGGGTTATACCTTCGGAGCGATCGTTCTCGGAGGGGTTCGAGATCGTAGTGGAAGTAGTGGTACACGGGTCGTAGAGGAAGTAGTTGTTCTCGTTATCGTGTTGTTCTCGCGATTCGTAGAGGAAGTAGGCGTTCTCGCTCGGAGAGGAAGTAGTGGTACACAATCATCGGTAGGGGTACTTGTCGCGGCATCGGACGTAGTGGTACTTGACGTATCGCCGTGTAGTTGTTCCCGTTCGTAGTCGTTCACGTCTCCGAAGAGGTACTTGGCGGGTCGTCGTGGTACTTGCCGGTCTTGGTCTCGGCCACGTAGTTGTATAGGAGCGTCGTCGGTCTTGCCAAAACCGAACTCTTCGAGGCCCGTCGGGGTACTTGGCAAAATAACAGCACAGGCAACACAAAAACACAACGCACGGCAGTAGCAAGGGGGCGACGAGGCCATGGCAGCGGCAGCAGCAGCAGCTGGCCGGAAGAGACGGCCATGGCAGCAGCAGCTCGGAGCTCGGCTCCAAGGAGGGAGACAGGGGCGCTGACGACGGCGGCTGGTGGAGGAGGCCCGCACGCGCTGCGAGGCGACGGAGGGGCGCGGTACTGGACTGAAGCAGGGGACCCGGGAGAAGCAGAGGGAGGTGACCCTGGTGGTTGCCGAGGCGGGAGAGGTCGCGGCATTCTGGCGGTTCTGCGATGACGGCGGGGAGGCAGGGGCGCGGTGACGAGGAGCTTGGACGCGGCAGCTCCTGCCCGGCGGCGGCTTGCGAGCGCCAGGCGCGCGGGAGATGAAGCGGGCGGGGCGGCTTCGAGGATGGAGGAGCGCTGCGCTGCGGGGATCGAGCAGAGCTGCGAGGGAATCGGGCGCGTGAGGGAGCAAAGGGGTCGGGACTCGGGAGGAGGCGACGGATCGAAGGGAGCGGGCGCACGTTGTGATGCGAGAGAGCGAGGGGAAACGCCTGGCGGCGGGGGTGCGGGAGAGGGACGAGGGGAGAGGATCGGGGCTGAGCGCTAGGGTTAGGAGACCTGGGCCAGGAGTGGGCCTTGGGCCTGGAGGCCTGGCGGCTTAGGAGAGGTTGGCCGCTGGGCTGGGAGCCCAGATGGCTAGCTTAGAGGGATGGAGGCTGGGCCGGCGGCTGGACTCCTCCTGCTGAGATTTTCTTCTGCCTGAGCCCAATTACAGATAAACAGCCATGAAGAAAAAAAGAAGAAGGAGGGGGTCAACATTTAAAAAGAAAAGAGGCCATGAACAAGAAAATAAAAGATGGAACATTTTTGTAAGGCTTCAATGAATATTACCAACCCAACAAAAATGGTTCCAACAAAATAGGGAAGTGCAAACCAAAAATATTAGCTTGCCTTAAAGGAGTTTGAAAGGAGTCTAGATTTTAGGAGGAGCCTCGATACAACGGAAAAGAATTATAGGGTAGGTTTTGACGGTGAAACTTGAATTAAGAGGCATGGGGAATATGCAAGTGTGTTGGGTTAATTGCAAACAAACAGAATATTCATTTATAATATATCTCCCTAAATATTGGGAGGATATGTTATAAAGAGAAGTCACACTTCCCTCGATTTAAATGGACCGAAGGTCCACACAATTTATTTAAGTTGAGATGCAAAGATTAATGACATGATGGCATGATGACATGATGCAATGCAAAATAAATAACACAAGCACAAATAAAACACACGGGAGAACCCGGAACATCTGGAATCTTCTGGAATCTTCTGGGACGTCGGTCTTCGGGCATCACAGCACTCCGGGTACTCTATCGCAATCAAACAAGCACACAATAAGTACTTAACTAATGCATGGGTAAAATTCAAATAAGAGATCTAACCAGAAAGTTCAACTTAAGAACTCCGGTTGCAAAAAGAATCAACTCGAAAGAAGCAACGAAACTCAAACTGCGAAAGAAACGGGCTTCGGTTACTAATTGGCCTAAAGTCAAATTTTACAGTAGACAAAACTTTGTTCTAGTTGATTAAACGTAAATAGGGCATCGAGACGAAGATCTGGGATTTTGAATCACCTGATTCCGACTCTCGAGTGAAAAGAAAAATGAAAAACAAAATCAGGGCAGAAATCACGATTGGAATAATCACGGATAAATACCCCGAAAAAGAAAAACGGACGAACAGGCTAACGAACGAACGTTCGCTGTCTGCGGCTAACTGACGAAAACCGTTCGTTAAAACGAACATACGGACGAACTTCTGCTAAATAACTAAACCGACAGAAACCGAACCGATCTAATCTAAATAAAAAAACAGATCTACGGTTTAAAAAAAACCGAGCGGTTCTTTAAAAAAAACCGTAACTACCTCGACGACTCCGGCGGGATCCGGTGCTCCGGCGACAGCGGTGGTCCGGCGGCGGCGGAGTCGGCGGCTAGCGGTGGCGGCGCGGCTAGCGGCGGCGGCGGCAGCTGGCGGAGGCGGCGGACGGCGGCGCGGGCGGCGGCGACTTGGGCCGGCTGGCGGCGGCGGGCAGCGCGGGCGGCGGCGGCGCAAGGCGGTGGCGGCGCTAGGGTTTCGCGGCGGCGGCGGCTAGCGGGCTGGCGGGGCGAGGCGGGGCGGGCAGCGACTTGGGCCGGCTCTGGCGCTTATAAAGCCCAGAGTCCCAATCCTATACGAGTCTAAGTCGGTTCAATTTTTTTTAAATAGAGTCCCGGCGCAGAAAAACTAACGAAAGAAATACTAAACGGACTCCCGAAATAAATTTTCACTGTCCTCTAATAATATTTAGGACAAAGTGAATATTTTTCCCAGACCTAAATGCAATTTTGAAAAACACGCATTTTTCCTATGCAAATAAAATCGCAAATAAATCCAAAAAAATACCAAAAGTGATTTTAACATTTTTCCTCCAATATTTCTGTTATTTTGGAGAAGTCATATTATCTCCGCTCATATTTTGTGTTTAGAAATATTTTTAGGAGAGAAAAATAATTAGAATCACACTGTCCTCGTACCGGTATTCGAGCGAACTCAAATACGAAAACGGTAAAATTCCTAACTCTCTCCGTAGGTCCTTCAGTTGCTTAGAATTTTGAGGAACGCCACAACGAAAAATGCAAAAAGCTTGCAATGCAAATATGATCTATGTATAACCAAATTGAAAATTTGGGATGTTACAGAACATATCAAACGTAGAACTAAGCATCTTCCAGGATTTGCCCTTGATAAACTTCTTGATTTTGAACTAGAGGAAATTTATATGTATTGTGCGGTGAATTGCATTGAAAATCCTTATATTGCCAATTACCTAAAGACAAGAAAACAAATAGGAGATGAAGAGAATACTAATGAAAGGGAAGAGATTTCCCAATATCCTCCTATTATTTCTTATGATGTATCAGGTAACGAGGAGGAGCCTTCTATTCTACCAATCTCATTAATAAGGAGCCCCAAAAAGAAGATTAAACCCATACTTAATGTGAAGAAGAAAAAGAAAAGACGGAGAAGCAAAGATAAAAAGGTATCCCTCCCAAATGATTTTGCTCCTATTACTCATTGTGATGATGATAATTGCTATACTATCAGTGTTATCCATACCATTAATGATGAGAGTGATTATGCTTATGAAAAAGGCCCTAGCTTGGGGATGCTATGTTTTATGAGGATGACATGTTTGAGAATATATTCGCTGCAATTAATGTTTGTCCCAAGCTTGGGGATGCTACGTTTAATCAAGATGATATTTTTAGTCCACCAAGTTTTGATATGCAAATCTATTATGATGATAGCATGCCTCATATTTATGATGACTATTGTGATGACACTTATGCTATAAAAAGTAGTGATGACTATATTTATAAAACTTGTCATGATTATGACTACCCTTTTTCTGAACATTACTCCTTTAATGTGGAAACCATCTATAGTATTCAGGTCTGTTATGATACTCCCACTATTCTGAATGAGAAGAAATTCGCTTATGTGGAGAGTAATAAAATTCATATGCTTGGGGATCATGAAAAGAATGCTTTATGTGATGTTTATATTGTTGAATTCATTCATGATGCTACTGAAAATTATTATGAGAGAGGATCATATGCTTCTACATATTGCAATAATATCAAGTTTCCTCTCTATGTGCTTAAAGTTTTGAAGTTATGCTTGTTTTGCCTTCCTATGCTAGTTGATTATCGTTCCCATAAGTTGTTTGCTCACAAAATCCCTATGCATAGGAAGTGGGTTTGCCTTAAATGTGCTATTCATATTCTTCATGATGCTCTCTTTATGTTTCAATTATTATCTTTTATGCGAGCATCATTGAAATCATCATGCCTATCTAGGGGCGTTAAACGATAGCGCTTGTTGGGAGGCAACCCAATTTTATATATTTTGCTTTTGCTTATGTTTAGGAATAAATATTGCATCTAGCTTATGTTTAGATGTGGTTTTGTGTTTTAAGTAGTGTTTGTGCCAAGTAGAACCTTTGGGAAGACTTGTGTGAAGTTTATGCGATCATGCTCTAAAAAATAGAAACTTTAGCGCTCACGAGTTTAGCTACCATTTTTTTACTGGAGAGAGATTTTTAGTTAATTCTTTTTGCAGATGATTAATAGACAAATTCCTCACGTCCACCAATTTATTTCAGAATTTTTTGAGTTACAGAAGTATTCGAAAGTTACAGATTGCTACAGACTGTTCTGTTTTTGACAGATTATGTTTTCTATGTGTTGTTTGCTTATTTTGATGAACCTATGAGTAGTATCATAGGGCATGAACCATAGAGAAGTTGAAATACAGTAGATATTACACCAATATGAATTTAGAATGAATTCATAACAGTAACTAAGTGGTGGTTTTATTTTCTTACACTAACGGAGCTTACAAGTTTTCTGTTGAGTTTTGTGTTGTGAAGTTTTCAAGTTTTGGGTAAAGATTCGATGGACTATAGAATAAGGAGTGGCAAGAGCCTAAGCTTGGGGATGCCCAAGGCACCCCAAGGTAAAATTAAAGGACAACCAAGAGCCTAAGGTTGGGGATGCCCCGGGAAGGCATCCCCTCTTTCGTCTTCGTCTATCGGTAACTTTACTCGATGCTATATTTTTATTCACCACATGATATGTGTTATACTGGGAGCGTCAATGTGTTTTATTTTGCTTTGCTTTCTGGTTGAATAATATCACAAGATCTGAAATTATTAAATGTTAGAGAGTCTTCACATAGTTACATAATTATTCAACTACTCATTGATCTTCACTTATATCTTTTGGAGTAGTTTGTTGTTTGCTCTAATGCTTCACTTATATCTTTTAGAGCGCGGCGTTGGTTTTATTTTGAAGAAATAGATGAACTCTCATGCTTCACTTATATTATTTTGAAAGTCTTTTAGACCAGCATGGTAATTGGCTTTTGTTATAAAACTAGTCCTAATATGATAGGCATCCAAGTTGGATATAGTAAAAACTTTCATATAAAGTGCATTGAATATGATGAGAAGTTTGATACTTGATGATTGTTTAGAGATATGAGGATGGTGGTATTAGAGTCATGCTAGTGGAGTTATTATGAAATTGAGAAATACTTGTGTTAAAGTTTGCGATTCCGTAGCATGCACGTATGGTGAACTGCTATGTGACGAAGTTAGAGCATGAGGTACTTATTGAGTGTCAACCTTTGTGTGGAGGTCGGGGGCGCGCGATGGTTAACTCCTACCAACCTCCCCCCTAGGAGCATGCGTTGATTGCTTTGTTTTGATGACTCATAAATTTTTGCAATAAGTATATGAGTTCTTTATGACTAATGTTGAGTCCATGGATTATACGCACTCTCACCCTTCCACCATTGCTAGCCTCTCTTGTACCGCGCAACTTTCGCCGGTACCATACACCCACCATCTACCTTCCTCAAAACAGCCACCATATCTACCTATCATGGCATTTCCATAGCCATTCCGAGATATATTTCCATGCAACTTTCCACCGTTCCGTTCATATGACACGCTTCATATTATCATATTGCCATGCATGATCATGTAGTTGACATCGTATTTGTGGCAAATCCACCATGCATAATTTGTCATACATGTCACTCTTGATTTATTGCACATCCCGGTACACCGCCGGAGGCATTCATATAGAGTCATACTTTGTTCTAGTATCGAATTGTAATATCGAATTGTAAATCAATAAAAGTGTGATGATCTTCATTACAGAGCATTGTCACATGTGAGGAAAGGCCCAAAAAAGGGAAGGCCCCTCCAAAAAAAGGGGGGACAATTGCTACTATCTTTTTTCCACACTTGTGCGTCAAAGTAGCACCATATTCTTCATGATAGAGAGTCTGTTGTTTAGTCACTTTCATATACTAGTGGGAATTTTTCATTATAGAACTTGCCTTGTATATTCCAACGATGGGCTTCCTCAAATGCCCTAGGTCTTCATGAGCAAGCAAGTTGGATGCACACCCACTTAGTTTCTTTTGTTGAGCTTTCATACATTTTTGGCTCTAGTGCATCTGTTGCATGCCAATCCCTACTCACTCACATTGATATCTATTGATGGGCATCTCCATAGCCCATTGATACGCCAAGTCGATGTGAGACTATCTTCCTCCTTTTTGTCTTCTCCACAACCACCACTCTATTCCACCTATAGTGATATATCCATGGCTCACGCTCATGTATTGCATGAAAGTTGAAAGGTTTGAAAAAATTGAGTATGAAAACAATTGCTTGGCTGAAACCGGGGTTGTGCATGATATGAATATTTTGTGTGATGAAGAGGGAGCATAGCCAGACTATATGATTTTGTAGGGATAACTTTCTTTGGCCATGTTATTTTGAGAAGACATGATTGCTTTGTTAGTATGCTTGAAGTATTATTATTTCTTATGTCAATATAGACGTTTGTCTTGAATCTTTCGGATTTGAACATTCATGCCACAATAAAGAGAATTACATTGAGAATTATGTTAGGTAGCATTCCACATCAAAAATTCTATTTTTATCATTTACCTACTCGAGGACGAGCAGGAATTAAGCTTGGGGATGCTTGATACGTCTCCAACGTATCTATAATTTTTGATTGTTCCATGCTATTATATTATCCTTCTAGGATCTTTTATGGGATTTTATATACACTTTTATATGATTTTCGGGACTAACCTATTACCCTAGAGCCCAGTGCCAGTTTCTGATTTTTCCTGTTTTAGAATATCGCAGAAAAGGAATATCAAACGGAGCCCAATTGACCTGAAATTCAACGAAGCTTATTTTTGGACCAGAAGAAGCCCACGGAGTACCGGAGGAGGACCACGAGATGCACTGGCTGCCCACGAGGGTAGGGGACGCACCCCCCCTAC
>LR738715.1:253084774-253118609 GCA_902687465.1 Secale cereale | reverse complement strand
CGCCTCGTGGACAGCCCGGAGACCCCCTTTACTTGCCCCCGACTCCAACACCTCGTATATATACTGAAACCACCGGAAAATAACCTAGATCGGGACTTCCGCCACCGAAAGCCTCTGTTGCCTCCGAAAAATATCTAGACCCATTCTGGAACCCTGCCGGAGGGGGGAATCCCTCTTCGGTGGCTATCTTCATCATCCCGGCGCTCTCCATGACGAGGGAAGAGTAGTCCACCCTCGGGGCTGAGGGTATGTACGAGTAGCTATGTGTTTGATCTCTCTCTCTCTTTTATTCTTGAGATGGCACGATCTTGATGTATCGCGAGCTTTGCTATTATAGTTGGATCTTATGATGTTTCTCCCCCTCTACTATCTTGTAATGGACGGAGTTTTCTCTTTGAAGTTATCTTATCGGATTGATTCTTTAAGGATTTGAGAACACTTGATGTATGTCTTGTGTGGAATACCCGTGGTGACAATGGGGTATTCTATTGATTCACTTGATGTATGTTTTGGTGATCAACTTGCGGGTTCCTTGACTTTGGAAATCTATGCATAGGGGTTGGCACACATTTTCGTCTTGACTCTCCAGTAGAAACTTTGGGCCACTCTTTGAAGTTCTTTTGTGTTGGTTGAATAGATGTTTCTGAGATTGTGTGATAAATATCGTATAATCATACCCACGAATACTTGAGGTGACAATGGAGTATCTAGGTGACATTAGGGTTTTGGTTGGTTTGTATCTTAAGGTATTATTCTAGTACAAACTCTTGAATAAGATCGATAAGAAAGAATAACTTTGAGGTGGTTTCGTACCCTACCATAATCTCTTCGTTTGTTCTCCGCTATTAGTTACTTTGGAGTGACTCTTTGTTGGATGTTGAGGGATAGTTATGTGATCCAGTTATGTTATTATTGTTGAGAGAACTTGCACTAGTGAAAGTATGAACCCTAGGCCTTGTTTCCTATCATTGCAACACCGTTTATGCTCACTTTTATATTTAGTTACCTTGCTGTTTTTATATTTTCTTATTACAAAAACCTATATCTACCATCCATATTGCACTTGTATCACCATCTCTTCGCCGAACTAGTGCACCTATACAATTTACCATTGTATTGGGAGTGTTGGGGACATAAGAGACTCTTTGTTATTTGGTTGCAGGGTTGTTTGAGAGAGACCATCTTCATCCTATGCCTCCCACGGATTGATAAACCTTAGGTCATCCACTTGAGGGAAATTTGCTACTGTCCTACAAACCTCTGCACTTGGAGGCCCAACAACGTCTACAAGAAGAAGGTTGTGTAGTAGACATCAGGTGCATGTTTACTCCCTGTGCAAGAAATTTCAAACATTGAGAATCTTGATTTTTAAATTCTAGTGCATCCAAAACTGATTTGAAGTTCACAAAACTTATCGTGTTGTCTTATGGATACCAACACAAAGTAGCATTGTAATTTTTTGTCAAATTTGAGACCAGTTTTTATGTAATCTATATCTAATTACAAACGGGAGAATATTAATAATTGGGAACTTATATTTAAACGGATTATTTATTCAAACCGTGAGAATTAGATTTTATTAACCATCCTCAAATCTGTTTACCTTGTCGATCTCACAACACACGATCTGTATAGCTAACTCGACTACGATCTTCGACATTATTGCACAAAGTTGGTTTCTTCAACCATGTTCCGTGTAGAGCGCGGAATTAATTATCGCACTTGAGTGTCCATCATCACCCTTATGTGTAACTTTGACCTCATCACCCATGGGTAAACTTATGACCGAAGTCATTCCACACACTTCGTTTTTACAAAGCTTTTTGCTAATAAACGCCCACGATTTGTCCCTCTTCTAGCTGACGCGTGGCCAAACTAGCCGGGCGGGAAGCTTGCGCGGTAAACTGCGCGATAGCACGGGAACAGGCTCACCGACGATACATTTGGTGCCTCTTCAAGCCCACGCATGGTCAAACGAAACGCCTGCCCTGCGGTGTTGTCAAGCGTGCACTGGAATCCTCCGCTATGAACGTCGTGACAAGACGTGAGGCCTGCATGCCAACTGGCCCCCATTTATTACATCGGCCATTTAACCCTTGTGTCTCTTCAACCTTTCGATCGTGCCCCACCATTGCAAGAAGCACACCCACCACGACAAATTCTCAGAGGGTATCCTGCGCGGCTCCAATGGCGCTCCGAGCGGCTACTGACGACGAGCAGCAGTTCACCATGCATGCCATGGTGGACACCCACAGAAGGTTCACGGAGCTCTCGGTGGTGTACACCAACAACCCGGTCTGGGTGGAGCACTCCATCCACAACATGGAGTTGTTGCTTGCCGAGGAGAAGTACAAGGTGGTCGGGTTCGACCTCGAGTACACCCACGCTCGTGCCAGGTCTCGTCCCAAGGTCACCATCACCCAGTTGTGCATGCGCAACCACGTCCTCGTCTACTACTACTGCCTGGCCACAAGGCCTTGTGAGCGTTTCGCCAGGTTTGTCAACAGCCCCCACTACATGTTCACTATGATGGACATCACCAATGATGTAAAGGTGCCCAAGAATTTGGGCATCGCCTGCCATAAACTTGTCGACATCCAGGGCCAATACAAGATCTGGGGCAGCAAGGAGCATGAGAAGGACTTACTGGTTCACCTCGCCGAGGCCATCATCAATCCCTACTACAGAGACATGAAGGATTCCTGCAACAAGGACAAGCGTGCCTGGCACTCGACCTGGATGGAGAAACTCGACAAAGCTCACGTCGTGTACGCGGCCAAGGAGCCGTACATGAGCTACGACATGTACAGGCGGATCGTTGACATGAGGAAGTGCCTCCTTCCCCAAAACGGCATGGGATCCAGCCGGAAGCAGTGCAATGGCAAGCGTTGTCGCAACAAGAAGTAGATGATTATATCCTCGTTTCTCCTAGTTTAGTATGCATGTAATTTCTTACTTTGGTGTGTGGAAATGTTATATGTGTAGTCACTTGTGTAATTGTATGCTTAATTTGGTTATGCAATGCTGTCTTTTTAAGTATATATGTTGATGCTCTGTAGACAGAGCGTAGAGGTTGTGCGTATAAAGAAAATCACATCCCACACGGACTAAACAATGGAACCCGTCGGTGATGTTTTCATCGATCACTCACAATTGTATACCAGCAATCAATTGGTCACAACACACACAGCTTGTTAACAGGAATCATCTGTGTTGTTATCGGTCTTCCCACACGTTTCCAAATACAGACCTGTTTGCCGCGTATCACACACATCTTCTTAAGTTGAATCGTTTTTGTTCTCTTAGCTCAACGCAAACAGTTCATCCGAGTGAACTATATATATGTCGTATATCGCACACACCTTCATCTGGCTGCCCGTTTATGTTGTTCCGCCTCATCACAAACAGTTTATCCGAGTGAACTATATGCCGTATATCGCACACTCCTACATCTGCCTGCCCGTTTCTTTTGTTCTGCCTCATCGCCAATACTTAATTGAACTGAACCGTATGCCCGACATCGCACATGGAACTAAAATCTGGACCGTGTTTGATGTATCCTTCATCACAAACATTCTGCATCTTTTTTACGGTTATTTTACATCACCGTTTGCGATTAATGCATCGCGCAGAGTTTCGTCAAATGGTCTCTGATGATAGTGTCGCGTTAGCAGCATCCTGCAGTAGTGATTCCTACTCGTCCTCGTGTAGGTAAATGATAAAAAGGTTATTTTTGATGTGGAATGCTACCTAGCATAATCTTGATCATGTAATATAATCATGGCATGAATATTAAGACACAAGTGATTCAAGGCAATAGTCTTTCAGTTTGACATCGAAAGAATAATACAAGACATCCATGTAATTCATCATTGTCTTTCATAATAATGGAGCTAAAGGAAACAACCTCTATACACTTAGTTGTGGTAATCATGACACACTCAGTCTTACCTGCATAAAGTATAAATCATGAGCAACTTGATGTCGAACCAGGCAATTGGATTGTACTTCTAACGCGCTTTAGCATTTTCAACTTCTTTCAATACATGAGCTTGAGCCATGGATATATCACTATGGGTGGAATAGAATGCGGTGGTATAGGGATCAATAGGAGAAGGAAAAAAGTTTCGCATCAACTGGGTTGATCAAAGGGCTATGGAGATTTCCATCAATCGATATCAACGCGATGAGTAGGGATTGCCATGCAAGGGGTGCACTAGAGCTATAAGTGTATGAAAGCTCGCAAATGAAACTAAGTGGGT
Source organism: Secale cereale (assembly GCA_902687465.1). Taxonomy (NCBI): domain Eukaryota; kingdom Viridiplantae; phylum Streptophyta; class Magnoliopsida; order Poales; family Poaceae; genus Secale; species Secale cereale. The sequence goes on along the minus strand of LR738715.1, from coordinate 253,114,347 downwards.
GTGCATCCAACTTACTTGCTCATGAAGACCTCGGGAATTTGAGGTACCCCGTCATCCGAATATACAAGCCAAGTTCTATAATGAGAAATTCCCACCTGTAAATGAAAGTGATAGCTCAACTCTCTATATTAAGAACATGGTGCTACTCTGAAGCACAAGTGTGGTAACAGGATAGTAACATTACCCCTTCTCTCTTTTTCTCTCATCCTTTTGTCTTCTTTTCTTTTTTTGTTAGGATCTTTTGGCCTCTTTTTATTTTTATTTTTTGTCCGGAGTCTCATCCCGACTTGTGGGGGAATCACAGTCTCCATCATTCTTTCCTCACTGGGGCAGTGCTCTAATAATGATGATCATCACGCTTTTATTTACTTACAACTCGATACAACTAATACATGATGACTCTATATGAATACCCCTGTCAGTCTGCCAAGATGTGCAATGATCTAGCATAGCAAAGATATCAAAAAACTGACAAGCCATGAAAATATCATGCTAGCTATCTTATGATCATGCAAAGCAATATGACAATGAACGCTCAAGTCATGTATATGATGATGATGGAAGTTGTATGACAATATATCTCGGAATGGCTATGGAAATGCCATGATAGGTAGGTACGGCAACTGTTTTGAGGAAGGTATAAGGAGGATTTATGCACCGACGAAAGTTGTGTGGTACTAGAGAGACTAGCAATAGCGGAAAGGTGAGAGTGCGTATAATCAATGGACTCAACATTATCATAAAGAACTCATGTACTTCTTGTGACAGTGTTATTAGCCCTTGAAGCAAAGTACTACTCTCATGCCGCTAGGGTGGAGGTTGTTAGGAGTTAACCATCGCGTACCGCCGGTTCAAACAGCACAGAAAGATTTCAATCAAGGAGAAATTATGCTCCAACCTCACCGCTAATTTCAGCGGCCACCACTTTACATGCATGAGGATTCATTTGCTAAAGACTTATCTCCCTTAACATCATTATTAATACTCAACTTTAGTTCTTTTACTAGCATGCCCCCATATTACCACCTCAATATCGCAAAACTATTGCAAATAACCAAACCTATCATACTCAGTGATCTACAAGTTTTCTGTAGGATTTTATGATTAACCATGTGAATGACCAATTCCTAACTCTCTAAATAGATGTAAGTGAAGCAAGAGAGTTTAATTATTTCTATATTCTCTAATAAATATAAGTGAAGCAAAAGAGCATTATACAAATAATAGTTTTCTATGTGTAGCGAAATAGGCAACCAACCTTCGAATGATATAAGTGAAGCAAATGAAGCATTCTATAAAGCCATACTCAAAAGATATAAGTGAAGTGCTAAGAGCATTCTATAAATCAACCAAGGACTATATCATACTAGCATGGTGCATAAAAGAAAATGGAAAAATAAACACAAAAGACGCTCCAAGAGTTTATGCATATCATGTGAACAAAACGAAAACCGAAACATACTGATAATTGTTGAAGAAAGATGGGATGCCTTCCGGGGCATCCCCAAGCTTAGACGCTTTGAGTATCCTTGAATATTTAATTTGGGTGCCTTGGTCATCCCCAAGCCTGAACACTTGCCTCTCCTTATTCTCCCCATATCGATACATCCTCGGTCTTCGAACACTTCATCCACACAAAACAAACTTTTCATTAGCGGGGTTAGTACATATAACATCAAATCCCATCATGTACCGTTGTAAAATTATTGTATCTTTACCTAATAATAAAGCAAATTGGGGTTCTTCTCGTCCGTCATGGCATTTTTCAGAAAAGTCCCTCTACTACAAAAAATTCAACCCGCAGTCCTATTTTAAGTTAAAACGATTCGTTTTTTCAAATTTTACACAAAAGTCCCTGTGTTTCCTTGAAATCAACCCGTAGTCCGAATTTAAGTCATACCCGAACCGTTATTTTACATTTTTCAAAAAAAAACCTGATGTGTTAGGTAATTCATCCGTAGATCATATTTAAGTCAAATAAATGTTTTTTTAATCATCCATATCTTTTAAACCGTAACTCCGATTTGAACATGTTATATATGAAATTTGATTAGAAAAATATGTAGAATATGAATATGAGATTATTTTTACCTGATAAGTATTTTAAAATATTGTTTTGGAATATATTTAATTCAAACAAATGATTTTCTAAATTATATGTATCTTTTAAACCGTAACTTCGATTTTAACATATTGTATATGAATTTTTATTAAAAAAATGTGTAGAATCCAAATATGATGTTAATTTTACCTGTTAAATATTTTTTAAATATTATTTTGGAAGGAAACTTATAATTTATAGCGCAAGATCCGTTTTTCTTTAGTACCGGTGGTGATCCGGATTGCAAATAAACACCCCACTATAACCATACAGGGAAAAGAAAACATCGATAACTGCACATGCATACCTGTGAAAAATGTCGCAGGGGAAAACAACAGATTTCTCATCGCGAGAGTGAGAGAAAGTGAGTGAGTGAGAGAGAGAGAGAGAGAGAGAGACGCCTCAGGATTAACCATATTTAAACACGTTTTTGCTTTGTTTTGTGTGAACACTGAGACCATCGTCGGCAAGGGTGAGAAGGAGGATAAGCGGCAACACAAATATGATGCCTCGCAAAAATAAAGGAGATGGAACTATTGTGGTCTTGAGTGATGGTTGTTGGGTTAAGAGCGTGTGTTATGTTTTCTCTCCCGTTGCAACGCATGGGCTCTTTTGCTAGTAATTATAATATATCATTATCCATTGTATTCTATCACAATTCTATGGCCCCAAGTCAAAGGGGGCTCAAAAAGATTTCAAACATATGCAAAAAATGAAACTATAAAAGCAATCTGTGAAAACGGAACAGTCTATAAAAGATGCAGATGGTGCATATACATATGTAATTCACAAAATTCTGAAAACTTAGGACATAATAAAAAATTGCATAGCAGTTTCATGTAAAAATTTCAGAAACTTTTGACATTCCAGTAAAAAATGTAAATTCACGCACTACCGCCAAAGTTTCTGATTTTGCACTTCGCTGTCACGCCCAAGATGCGATTCTATCCCGACCACGTGATACTCTCGTGATTGGGGCACAACCGCATTTCGGGCGCTTAGCAAGATGGATATCATTACATCGTACCATTACATAGATACATGGGGGTACAACAATTCATACAAGTCACATGAATACAACAACATCAATACAAGACATCCGACTACGGATGCAAACATGAAAAGAACAACGACATCCATCCTGCTATCCCAGGCTGCCGACCAGGAACCTAACCCAAGACTGACGAGGAAGAAGAAGAAAGAACTCCACACAAGTAACATCGCTCTCATGTCAAGTCATCGGAACCTGCACCTGCAACTGGTGTTGTAGTATCTGTGAGCCACGAGGACTCAGCAATCCCATAACCATGGGTATCAAGACTAGCAAAGCTTAAAGGGTATGGAGAGGTTAAGTGGTGAGATTGCAGAAACGGCTAAGCATAATATGGTGGCTAACTTATGAGTACAAGAAGAAGATGAGCATCTACGCAAACGGTCGCAAACTAGTAATGATCGCTAGAGATCCTGAACTACCTACGAGTCAAACATAACCCCACCGTGTTCTCTTCTCAAAGTGAAAAGAGACGGTCACGGTTACTCACACGGTTTGTGTGTTTTATTTTGGATCCTCTGTCAAGTTGTCTACAACCGAACATTAACAAATTCCAATCTGCCACATAACCGCGGGCACGGCTTTCGAAATATTATAACCCTCCACGGGTGTCCCAACTTAGCCCATAACAGGTTCTCATGATCAGCAGATGTAAAAAAAATACCCCTTATCTTAGGGACAACCTGATCACACTCGGAATCCCGGTGCACAAGACATTTCGACAATGGTAAAACAAGTCCAGCAAGACCTCCCGGCGTGCCGACACCCTGATAGTAGCCACGCGTATCTCGTCTCAGGCCACATCCGGATGGGACAAGCAACGGGAGCCAGATACCTCGAGTTTCCCTAAGGCGGCCCCGCAGGTTGCCCATTTGGGACCAACACCATCAGCATTGGCCCCCCTGATACGTCTCCAATGTATCTATAATTTCTTATTGTTCCATGCTATTATATTATCCTTCTAGGATGTCTTATGGGCTTTATTATACACTTTTATATGATTTATGGAAATAACCTATTAACCTAGAGCCCAGTGCCAGTTTCTGTTTTTCTCATGTTTTAGGGTTTTACAGAAAAGGAATATCAAACGGAGTCCAATTGACGAGACAATTTTTTATGATTTTTTCCGGACCAAAAGAAGCCCCCGAAGAAAAAGAGTTGGGTCAGGAGAGCCACGGGCTGCCCTCGAGGGTGGAGGGCGCGCCCTGGGAAGGTGGTGGCGCCCTCCTATCTCGAGGACAGCCCAGAAGACCCCCTGACGTTGGACCTACGCCAAAAATTCCTATAAATACCGAAACATTCGGAAATTAACCTAGATCAGGAGTTCCGCCGCTGAAAGCCTCTGTAGCCACCGAAAACCAATCTACACCCGTTCTAGCACCCTGTCGGAGGGGGAAATCCCTCTCCGGTGGCTATCTTCATCATCCCGGTGCTCTCCATGACGAGGAGAGAGTAGTCCACCCTCGGGGCTGAGGGTATGTATTAGTAGCTATGTGTTTGATCTCTCTCTCTCTCATGTTCTTGAGATGGCACGATCTTGATGTATCGCGAGCTTTGTCATTCTAATTGGATCTTATAATGCTTCTTCCCCTCTACTCTCTTGTAATGGATTGAGTTTTCCCTTTGAAGTTATCTTATCGGATTGAGTCTTTAAGGATTTGAGAACACTTGATGTATGTCTTGCACGTGTTTATATGTGGTGACAATGGGATATCTTGTGATCCACTTGATGCATGTTTTGGTGATCAACTTGCGGGTTCCGTGACCTTGGGAATCTATGCATAGGTGTTGGCACACGTTTTCGTCTTAACTCTTCGATAGAAACTTTGGGGCACTCTTTGAAGTTCTATGTGTTGGTTGAATAGATGATTCTGAGATTGTGTGATGGATATCATATAATCATGCCCATGGATACTTGAGGTGACAATGGAGTATCTAGGTGACATTAGGGTTTTGATTGATTTGTGTCTTAAGGTGTTATTCTAGTACGAACTCTATGATAGATTGAACGTTAATACAGACTCTTGAATAGATCGATCAGAAAGAATAGCTTTGAGGTGGTTTCGTACCCTACCATAATATCTTCGTTTGTTCTCCGCTATTAGTTACTTTGGAGTGACTCTTTGTTGCATGTTGAGGGCTAGTAATATGATCCAATTATGTTATCCTTGTTGAGGGAACTTGCACTAGTGAAAGTATGAACCCTAGGCCTTGCCTACTATCATTGCAGCACCGTTTATGCTCATGTTTACCACTTGCTACCTTGCTATTTTTATATTTTTATGTTTACAAAAACCTATATCTACCATCCATATTGCACTTGTACCACCATCTCTTCGCCGAACTAGTGCACCTATACAATTTACCATTGTATTGAGTGTGTTGGGGACACAAGAGACTCTTTGTTATTTGGTTGCAGGGTTGTTTGAGAGAGACCATCTTCATCCTACGCCTCCCACGGATTGATAAACCTTAGGTCATCCACTTGAGGGAAATTTGCTACTGTCCTACAAACCTCTGCACTTGGAGGCCCAACAACGTCTACAAGAAGAAGGTTGTGTAGTAGACATCAAGCTCTTTTCTGCCGCCGTTGCCGGGGAGGTTAGTGCTTGAAGGTATATCTTTAGATCTCGCAATCGAATCTTTTAGTTTCTTGTTTTATCACAAGTTTAGTTTATAAAAGAAAACTACAAAAAAAATGGAATTAAGGTTACCTCATATGCTTCATCTTTTTAATATCTTTCATGAAAATGATGGGAAGGAAAATTTTGCTCAAGTACTAGAAGAAGAATTACATAGAATGCTTGGCATAAAATATGTGCATGATGAGCATGATTGCAATGTTGTTAGTGTGAATTCTTTGAATACCCATGATGTTAATGATATGCAAAGCCACAAGCTTGGGGATGCTATGTTTGATGAAGATGATATTTTTTTTGTCCCCCAAGTTTTGATGAGCAAATTTATTATGATGAAAGCATGCCTCCTATTTATGATATTTATATTGATGAAAGTGGATTTGGAGAGGTCATGACATTATTTAGTGATGAATCCACTATTTCGGAAGAGGTTCCAATTGATTATGAGAACAAAGTTGCTATCTATGATGATTATTGTGATGACTTGTATGCTATTAAGAATAATGATAACCATGAAACTTGTCATCATGATTTTAGTTTTCAATTGGATTATGCTTCACATGATAGTTATTTTGTCGAGTTTGCTCCCACTACTATGAATGAGAAGAATCTTGCTTATGTGGAGAGTAATAAAATTTATATGCTTGGGGATCATGAAAAGAATGCTTTATGTGCTGGTTATATAGTTGAATTCATTCATGATGCCTCTGAAAATTATTATGAGAGAGGAACATATGCTTCGACATATTCCAATAATATCAAGTTTCCTCTCTATGTGCTTAAAGTTTTGAAGTTATGCGTGTTCTACCTTCCTATGCTAGTTGATTATTGTTCCCATAAGTTGTTTGCTCACAAAATCCCTATGCATAGGAAGTGGGTTAGGCTTAAATGTGCTAGTCATATTCTTCATGATGCTCCCTTTATGTTTCAATTCTTATCTTTTGTGCGAGCATCATTGAAATCATCATGCCTAGCTAGGGGCGTAAAAAGATAGCGCTTGTTGGGAGGCAAACCAACTTTATATTTTTTGTTTTTGTTGCTGTTAGGGAATAAATATTGCATCTAGCTTCTGTTTAGATGTGGTTTCATGTTTTTTTTAGTGTTTGTGCCAAGTAGAACCTTTGGGAAGACTTGTGTGAAGTTTATGTGATCTTGCTGTGAAAAACAGAATCATTAGCGCTCGCTAAAGTAGTCGGAAGATTTTACTGGAGCGTGCTTTTTAGTTGATTCTTTTTGCAGATGATTGTTAGACAAATTCCGCAAATTTACCAATTTAGTTTGAATTTTTTTGGAGTTCCAGAAGTAGGCGAAACCTGCAGATTACTACAGACTGTTATGTTTTTGACAGATTCTGTTTTTCGTGTGTTGTTTGCTTATTCCGATGCATCTATGAATAGTATTGGAGGATATGAACCATAGAGAAGTTGGAATACAGTAGGTTTAACACCAATATAAACAAAGAATGAATTCATTGCTGCACCTTTGAGTAGTGGTTTGCTTTCTTATACTAACGGAGCTCACGAGAATTTTTGTCTAAGTTTTGTGTTGTGAAGTTTTCAAGTTTTGAGTATTTTTTTGATGGACTGTGGAACAAGGAGTAGCAAAGGCCTAAGCTTGGGGATGCCCATGGCACCTCAAGTAAATTCAATATAATCAAAAGCCTAAGCTTGGGGATGCCCCGGGAAGGCTTCCCCTCTTTCGTCTTCATCCATCGGTAACTATACTTGGAGCTATACTTTTATTCGCAACATGTTATGTGTTTTGCTTGGAGCGTCTTGTATAATTTGAGTCTTTGCTTGTTAGTTTGCCACAATCATCCTTGTTGGACACACCTATTTGAGAGAGTTAAATATGGCCTAGAAATTGTTAGAACACTCTATGTGCTTCACTTATATCTTTTGAGTTGAATAGTTTTTGCTCTAGTGCTTCACTTATATCTTTTAGAGCACGGTGGTGGTAATATTTTGTAGAAATTGTTGAACTATCATGCTTCACTTATATATATTTGAGAGTCTATTAAAACAGCATGGTAATGTGTTTAGGCTAAAGAAACTAGTCTTCACATGATAGACGTCCAACGTCAATGTAGTAAAAAATAATCACACCAAGTGCATTGAATAGAATGAGATGTTGGATGCTTGATAATGTTGGAACACAACTACCTCCACGTCCTCCACGGAACCAGCATGTTCGGGTCCTGCGCCCACGACTGGCTCATCTCGCACGTAGCTCACGTCTCCACAGGACTAGCTAGATCAGTTGCAGCTTTATCCTGCCGTTGTAATCCGTGTATATATATGTGTAACGTGTGCAGTCATAATCAATACAGAGAGTTTGATCCTCCAACTTGGTATCAGACGCGAGTTCTCCCTGAGACCTCACCATGTCCACCTCGGCGCCCACCCTCCCCGTTGCCACCAGTGCGGCTCATCCACGGCGCCTCTCCCGGTCAGCACGGCGCCCCTGCCCATGGTCACGGCGCCCCCTGCGATGGCGCCGCTCGGGGTCACCCTCCCGCTCACGGGTCCCCTGACCGCCGGCGCCTCCTCTTCCTACGGCATCCCCAACATGCACCAGCTCAACATCGGCCACTTCCTCGACTTCAAGCTGGACTTCACCACCGGCAACTTCTCCAAGTGGCGGCAGATCTTCAGGTGCGTGCTCTCTATGTACGATGCCGAGGGGCACGTCGACCACTTCTCCGAGCCCCTCCGGCAGACCGTGGCGTGGCGCCACGCCGATGTCACCATCCTGCTCTGGATCTACGGGTCCATCTCCGACGACCTCTACGACATCATCAAGTCACCGGACACACGGCGCACCACGCTTGGAGCCAGCTGACTCACTTCTTCCACGACAATCAGCCGGCCCGGGCGATCCACATCGGCGCCGAATTCCGCTCCACCACCCAGGGCGACCTCCGTGTCGATGAGTACTGTCGCCACCTGAAGGCCCTTGCTGACGCCCTCGCCGACGTGGATGAACCGGTCACCGACCGGTCCCTCACTCTGTAGCTCATCCGTGGGCTCTCGTGCCGGTTCCACGTCCTCGCCTCGGTGCTCCCTCTCCAGGTACCTTTCCCCACCTTCATCCAGGCGCGCTCGCGCCTCCTTCTGGAAGAGATCTCCCTCGACGCCCGTGATCGCACCGAGGGGGCCGCCGCCCTCACCATCAGCACCACCCCCGGCGGCTTCCCTCCCGGCAACTCCACTGGCGACCGCGGCAAGCCTGGCTCCGGCGATCGCACTCGGCCCAACGGCGAGGGCAATCCCGGCCGCGGCGGCTCCTCTGATCATGCTCGTGGCCATGGCCGCGGTCGTGGCCGCGGTCGCGGACGCGGCAACGGGAACAGCGGCGGCGGCCGTCCCCACCAGCAGCAGCCGTTTCCCGGCGGGCAGACGCCATGGATGGGGTACTTCGCCCCCTGGGGTGCGCCTTTCCCTCCTCCTGGGCGTGCTCCATGGGTGCCCCCGCACGCCGCCGGCATTCTCGGGCCGCGCCCCGCCGCTCCAGCACAGGCGTACCCGGTCTTCTACCCCGGTGCGCCGTCCTCGTCGTACGCACCACTTCCACCATCACCCGCCCCTGGCTCCTGGGACAACGCCAGCATGCTCAACGCGGCGATGAGCAACATGTCCCTGCAGCAGGCCGGCACCGCCGACTGGTACTTGGACTCCGGTGCCTCCTTGCACATCTCCGGGAAAGCAGGTATACTCACTCGGATTTATGATGTTTCAGCTCATCATCTTCCTCACGTTGTGGTAAGCAACGGCTCCACCATGTCTGCCTCCTCCCTGGGTTGTGCCTCTTTCCCTCCCAAACCCTTTCATCTCAACCACGTTCTTGTCTCTGCCCACGTAGTTAAAAACCTCATCTCTGTTCGTAAATTCACTACTGATAACTCTTGCTCGGCTGAATTTGACCCCTACAGTTTTTCTGTGAAGGATCTGCGCACTCGGAGGTTAATCATGAGGTCCAGTAGCTCCGGCCCGCTCTACCCGTTCCTAGGCTCCGGCGCCACCGTCCTCACCAGCACCACCGCAGGCGACATTTGGCACCGCCTCATAGGCCATCCAAGCCGGGCACTCAAGCCTCGCTGCAATCTTTCCTTTCCCCTGCATGTAATAAAGTGCCCGCACCATCTCCTACATGTGATGCATGCCAAAGAGGGCGCCACACTAGATTATCGTTTTCCAAATCAATTTCCTTTACTAGTTTCCCTTTTCAGCTAGTTCATTGTGACCTCTCGACGTCGCCTGTATCCAGTTTCTCCGGCTTTAAATATTATTTAATAATAATGGATGACTACACTCATTTCTCCTGGTCCTTTCCTCTGCGAAACAAGTCTGAAACCGCCGTTGTTCTCGTACGATTCTGCCATTACATTCAAACACAATACCACTCCCTCGTCCACAGCATCCAAACTGACAATGGGGGTGAGTTCGTCAACACAGCTCTCCTCACCTTCCTCTCCGACCACGGCATCATTCTTCGCCTCTCCTGCCCACACACTTCTCCGCAAAATGGGAAGGCGGAGCGCACCATTCGCTCCACTAACGACATTCTTTGCACCCTCCTTGCCCAAGCTCACATGCCGCCATCATACTGGGTCGAAGCTCTCCATACAGCTACACATCGCCTCAACCAGCGGTCGTCTCGAGTAGTGCATAACCTCACACCGTTTCTTCTCCTCCACGGCGTTCACCCTAGCTACACAGACCTACGCACCTTTGGGTGCCTCTGCTACCACAACCTTGCATCGTACCCGCCCACAAACTCTCACCCCGATCCACCCCGTGCGTTCTTCTTGGTAGTCCTCCCGAGCACAAAGGCTACCGCTGCCTCGACCTACGAACTCGGCGCGTTTATACCTCTTGGCACGTCACATTCGATGAGAACATTTTTCCCTTCCAATCCACACCAACCGCACCGGAACCCACCCCACCAAATCCTGGCGCCCGACCACCTCGTCCGCCGCCCTTCCAAGCCTCGGGATCGCCCCCACCTACCTCGTTTCCCACCTCGCGCCCGATCCTCCTTGGATCACGCGCCCACCCATAACTGTCGCCCTGTCTCACCCGCACTCGCCGCGTCCCCCCATCCCACCGGCCCGCCTTCTAGGCCCGCTCCATGGACCCCACCCTCGCATGCAACGCCAACCTCGCCCCCTTCTCTTCCACCACGCGGCTCCACCCCACGCAATGTGGCCCCTGACCGCATGCAACCCTCCCCTCGCTGCCTTTTTTCCCACAACCAGCACCGCGCCATGCAGCACCTTGCTTCCATCGCGCGCCGTTGCCATCGCACCCCCACAAAATCCTCATCCTATGCGCACGCGCGGCAAATCTGGCTTTGCCCTTCCTAAAAACCAAACCAATCTCGTCGTAGATGTCATCTCCCCAATCCCTCCTACCTACCGCACTGCCCTCAAAGATCCCTGCTGGTATGCCGCTATGTGTGAAAAATATGATGCACTGATTCATAATAAAAGTTGATGTTTAGTGCCACGTCATGCAGGTGTGAATGTCGTCAGCGGTAAATGGATCTACAGGCACAAATTCCACGCCGACGGCTCACTGGCACGCCACAAGGCTCGATGGGTCCTGCGCGGGTTCACCTAGCGCGAGGGCGTCGACTACACCGAGACCTTCAGCCCCGTCGTCAAGCCATCCACCATCCGGGTCGTCCTCAGCCTTGCCGTCAGCAGCTCCTGGCCAATCCACCAGCTGGACGTGAAGAACGCCTTTCTTCACGGCCGGCTCAATGAGGTCGTCTACACCGAGCAGCCTGCCGGCTTCGTCGACGCCGACCGTCCGGATCATGTCTGCCGTCTCCAACGCTCCTTGTACGGGCTGAAACAAGCCACCCGTGCCTGGTTCCCGCGGTTCACGGTGCATCTAGTCGCCCTCGACTTTGTCGCCTCCCGCAGCGATAGCTCGCTGTTCATCCTGCACCGCGGCGACTCCATGGCGTATCTGCACTTATACGTGGACGACATCATCCTCACCGCCAGCAGCGACGCCCTCCTACGACACGTCATCGACTCTCTGCACCAAGCCTTCGCCATTACAGATCTTGGCGAGCTGCATCACTTCCTCGGCGTCAACGTGCAGCACTCCGCTTCCGGGCTCTTCCTCTCGCAGCAGAAGTACGCGCTCGAGGTCATCGATCTAGCGGGCATGCTCACCTGCAAGCCGATCAGCACGCCCCTCGACGCTCGCGCCAAGCTGTCTGCCTCCGAGGGTGCGCCCGTCGCCGACCCCTCCCTGTACCGGAGCCTCGCCGGAGTGCTCCAGTACCTCACCCTGACGAGGCCGGACATCACTCATGCGGTGCAGCAGGCATGTCTCTTCATGCACGAATCCACATGAGCCGCACCTACAGCTCGTCAAGCAGATCCTGCGATACGTGCATGGCACCTCCCACCTCGTTCTGCGCATCCACAGCTCTGCCTCGACACACGACCTCGTCGCCTACTCCGACGCTGACTGGGCCGGGTGCCCAGACACCCGCCACTCGACATCCGGGTTCTGCGTCTTCATTGGGCCCAACCTCGTCTCTTGGTCCTCGAAGCGCCAGAACACGGTGTCCCGGTCTAGTGCGGAGGCCGAGTACCGCACGGTCGCCAACGTCGTCGCCGAATCGTGCTGGCTTCGCCAACTCCTCACCAAGCTCCGTCGACCGCCACGCCGCGCCACCGTTGTCTTCTGTGACAACGTGAGTGCCGTATATCTCTCCAGCAACCCGGTGCAGCACCAGCGCACAAAGCATGTGGAAATCGATCTGCATTTCGTCCGTGAACGGGTCAGCATCGGCAACGTCAAGGTTCTGCACGTTCCTACACCATCTCAATTCGCGGATATCTTCACTAAAGGACTGCCAACGGACATCTTCAACGAGTTCCGGGACAGCCTCAACGTTCTCAGCGACCCCATCTCGACTGTGGGGGGGGGTGTTGGAAAACAACTACCTCCACGTCCTCCACGCCACCAGCATGTCCGGGTCCTGCACCCACGACTGGCTCGTCTTGCACGTAGCTCACGTCTCCACAGGACTAGCTAGATCAGTTGCAGCCTTATCCTGCCGTTGTAATCTGTGTATATATATGTGTAACCTGTGCAGTCATAATTAATACAGAGAGTTTGATCCTCCAAGTGATAATTGTTTTGAGATATGAGGATAGTGATATTAGATTCATGCTAGTGGAGTTATTATGAAATTGAGAAATACTTGTGTTAAGGTTAGTGATTCCTGTATCATGCACGTATGGTGAACCGCTATGTGACGAAGTTAGAGCATGAGGTACTTGTAGAGTGCCAACCTTTGTGTGGAGGTCGGGGGCGCGCGATGGTTAACTCCTACCAACCTCCCCCCCAAGGAGCATGCATTGATTGCTTTGTTTTGATGACTCGTAGATTTTTGCAATAAGTATATGAGTTCTTATGACTAATGTTGAGTCCATGGATTATACGCACTCCCATCCTTCCACCATTGCCAGCCTCTCTTGTACGGCGCAACTTTCGCCGGTGCCATAAACCCACTATATATCCTTCCTCAAAACAGCCACCATATTGTTCCTCAAAACAGCCACCATACCTACCTATCATGGCATTTCCATAGCCATTCCGAGAAATATTGCCATGCAACTTTCCACCGTTCCGTTTATATGACACACATCATATTGTCATATTGCCATGCATGATCATGTAGTTGACGTCGTAGTTGTGGCAAAGCCACCATGCATATTTTTTCATATATGTCACTCTTGATTCATTGCATATCCCGCTACACCACTGGAGGCATTCATGTAGAGTCATACTTGTTGTAGTATCGAGTTGCAATATCGAGTTGTAATAAAAAGTGTGATGATCATCATTATTAGAGCATTGTCCCATGTGAGGAAAGGCCAATAAAAAAAGAGATGGCCCCAAAAAAATAGAGAGGGGCTAATAATAAAAAAAGAGAGAGAAAGCTCCTCCAAAAAATGAGAGAAAAGAGAGAAGGGACAATTGCTACTATCTTTTTTCCACACGTGTACTTCAAAGTAGCACCATGTTCTTCATTGTAGAGAGTCTCATGTTTAGTCACTTTCATATACTAGTGGGAATTTTCATTATAGAACTTGGCTTGTATATTCCAACGATGGGCTTCCTCAAATGCCCTAGGTCTTCGTGAGCAGGCAAGTTGGATGCACACCCACTAGTTTCTTTTGTTGAGCTTTCATTCATATTTAGCTCTAGTGCATGTGTTGCATGGCAATCCCTACTCACTCACATTGATATCTATTGATGGGTATCTCCATAGCCCGTTGATACGCCTAGTCAATGTGAGACTATCTGCCTCCTTTTTGTCTTCTCCACAACCACCTCTATTCCACCCATAGTGCTATGTCCATGGCTCACGCTCATGTATTGCGTGAAAGTTGAAAGGTTTGAAAAGATAGAGTATGAAAACAAGTGCTTGGCTGAAATCAGGGTTGTGCATGATATGACTATTTAGTGTGACAACGAGGGAGCATAGCCAACACTATATGATTTGTAGGGATAACTTTCTTTAGCCATAGTATTTTGAGAAGACATGATTGCTTTGTTAGTATGCTTGAAGTATTTTTATTTTGTATGTCAATATAGACTTTTATCTTGAATCTTTCAGATCTGAACATTCATGCCAAAATTAAGAGAATTACATTGAGAATTATGTTAGGTAGCATTCCACATCAAAAAAATTGTTTTATCATTTACCTACTCGAGGACGAGCAGGAATTAAGCTTGGGGATGCTTGATACGTCTCCAACGTATCTATAATTTTTGATTGCTCCATGATATTATATTATCCTTCTAGGATGTCTTATGGGCTTTATTATACACTCTTATATGATTTTTGGGACTAACCTATTAACCCAGAGCCCAGTGCCAGTTTCTGTTTTTCTCCTGTTTTAGGGTTTTACAGAAAAGGAATATCAAACAGAGTCCAATTGACGAGCCAATTTTTCTGGACCAAAAGAAGTCCCCCTCCTGTCTCGAGGATAGCCCAGAAGCCCCCCTGACGTGGGACCTATGCCAAAAATTCCTATAAATACTGAAACCTTCGGAAATTAACATAGATCGGGAGTTCCGCCACCGAAAGCCTCTGTAGCCACCGAAAACCAATCTACACCCGTTCTGGCACCCTGCCGGAGGGGGAATCCCTCTCTGGTGGCTATCTTCATCACCCCGGCACTCTCCATGATGAGGATGGAGTAGTCCACCGTCGGGACTGAGGTATGTATCAGTAGCTATGTGTTTGATCTCTCTCTCTTGTGTTCTTGAGATTGCACGATCTTGATGTATCACGAGCTTTTCTATTCTAGTTGGATCTTATAATGCGTCTCCCCCTCTACTCTCTTGTAATGGATTGAGTTTTCGCTTTGAAGTTATCTTATCGGATTGAGTCTTTAAGGATTTGAGAACACTTGATGTATGTCTTGCACGTGTTTATCTGTGGTGACAATGGGATATCATGTGATCCACTTGATGTATGTTTTGGTGATCAACTTGCGGGTTCCATGACCTTGGGAATCTATGCATAGGGGTTGGCACACGTTTTCGTCTTGACTCTCCAGTAGAAACTTTGGGGCACTCTTTGAAGTTCTATGTGTTGGTTGAATAGATGATTCTGAGATTTGTGATGCATATCGTATAATCATGCCCACGGATACTTGAGGTGACAATGGAGTATCTAGGTGACATTAGGGTTTTGATTGATTTGTGTCTTAAGGTGTTATTCTAGTATGAACTCTATGATAGATTGAACGTTAGTACGGACTCTTGAATAGATCGATCAGAAAGAATAGCTTTGAGGTGGTTTCGTACCCTACCATAATCTCTTCGTTTGCTCTCCGCTATTAGTTACTTTGGAGTGACTCTTTGTTGCATGTTGAGGGCTAGTAATATGATCCAATTATGTTATCCTTGTTGAGAGAACTTGCACTAGTGAAAGTATGAACCCTAGGCCTTGCCTACTATCATTGCAACACCATTTATGCTCACGTTTACCACTTGCTAACTTGTTGTTTTTATATTTTCAGTTTACAAAAACCTATATCTACCATCCATATTGCACTTGTATCACCATTTCTTCGCCGAACTAGTGCACCTATACAATTTACCATTGTATTGGGTGTGTTGGGGACACAAGAGACTCTTTGTTATTTGGTTGCAGGGTTGTTTGAGAGAGACCATCTTCATCCTACGCCTCCCACGGATTGATAAACCTTAGGTCATCCACTTGAGGGAAATTTGCTACTGTCCTACAAACCTATGCACTTGGAGGCCCAACAACGTCTACAAGAAGAAGTTTGTGTAGTAGACATCGCCCCCTTGTATGTAGAAGAATCCTCGGGTAGCGCTAACTCCCTATGCAATTTAATAAATTAATTTAGTTTTTATTATGTTGCAAATTAAAACCAAAGTTGGGCCTTGCTGGAGGAGTTTTATTCAAAGACGAACTGTCAAGGGGTCCCCATATACCTAACCGCGTTAGGAACACAAAATCAAGGAACATAACGCCGGTTTATCGGTTCTTAAGGCGTCATGAGTGGAACAAAACACCGAGCAAAAGGCCAAGCCTTCCACCCATTGCCAAGTATATATGTGTGTTAATTTAATTAATAGATATTGTGATATTCCAACAATCCAAGTTCCGACATGGAGCAATCTTCATCTTCACCTGCAACTAACAACGCTATAAGAGGGGCTGAGCAAGTGGGTAACTTAGCTAAACAACGGTTTGCTAGGAAGGTGTCAAAGGTTAGAGGTTTCATGGCAACAAGGAGAGGCTAAAAACAAAAGATAAGTCGCCCGACATATAGCGATAGCATCAAGACAACTAGCATGGCAATGATAGTAAAGGTATCCAAGGTGACGGTCATCTTACCTGAGATCCCGGAAGGAAGAAGAACGAGTCCATGGAGAAGACGAAGAAGAAGCCACGAAGACGAACCAAGTGTAGCCGAACGAATCCTCACGATCGCAACGAAACAAGCACTAACAAGAAGAAGCAAGCAAAACGGTAAACACACCACACAAGAACAAGTCATGAAGCTCAAACAATTATGATGCAAGATAAGTCTATGTGATGCAAATCATGGCAAGGGATGATGCATACAAGACCAACACAACCAAACAAGTTTAAAATGAGGCCGGAAATAACTTATAACAATTCCGGTAAGTCCTCATATGCAAATTTCAAAATTGGTCCAGAACTGAACAAACCTTAAGTTCAAGTTGTTAAACAGCAAGTTAACATGCACCATGATGATCTACTCGAAATTCTAGTCAAGTTACTTATAAAGTTCATTTAATTCGGAGCTATGGCCTAGAAGATATGAGCAAAACAAGATGAACATGGCAAGGATGCAAAATGCATCCAACCATCAAGCAAACACACTCCAAACAGGTATATAACATGTCATTATGCATCTACATGCAAAAACACACAAGTTTCATATAGGACAAGCTCAAAACGGAGCAACGGTTCATCACATACGCATAGAACAAGTTTGAAACACAAATAGCCCAAAACAGCAAGTAGGCATATAGTTGACATCAAAACAACATGATACAATAACATTTTATGGCAACAAAGGGCATGGCAAGCATGTACATGTCAAGCACTACAAGCATGATCACTGAGCTACTACCAAACACCACTAGAACATGCTCAAAACATAATGGCAAGATTGCAAAAGATAACAGATTCACAGACTTAGTGAAATAAACTAAACATGGCAGCAACAACGACAAGTAGGCATGTTTGCAAGCTTGTGCAACTCATCTCAAAGCATATAATGGCATGTGAATGTAACCAACAGCAATAAGACATATTTATTAAGCTACTCATGGCAAGAACATACTCATAGGATAATAGATCACTAGCAATTCACATGGCAAAACTGATATTACTGATAACAGGCTGACAGAAACATTTTATAGCAATTTGAGAGCAAGAATTAAACAAGCTATAGCAACCTATAATGGCAAACAAGGGCATGGATGGATAGAGCATAACATGGAATTCAAGACATGGTCATTGGACATCCCAAAACATTCATGGATTTGAGTGGGGCATCAAGCAAACATGGCATCGGGATATAACAGTTTCGGACTTAGCAGTTTTCAACAAGTGTAAGAAATCAGCCAACAGCGAGTAGGTCAATTTGCAAGTTTGTTGCAATCACCACAAGGCCTATCATGAAAAATGGATTGCACCACATCAAAGATGGCATGATTGTGCTTCTAAAACATATTGACATGTAACTCAAACAAAAATCACACATAAAGATATGAAAAAGACAAATCAGCATCTCATAACAAGTTTCAGCACTTAACAACCACATGCACTTTTGCAATAGAGATAAACATGGCAATATGACACCTAACATGAATGCAACAGCCAGCATCATGTAGAGCACTTCACAATGAACATTTTGACATATCATACACTCCATTTGGACCAACATGCACAAAGATACAACCTCACAAACATGCTAACATATTGTTCATAGACAACAAAGACTTGACACTAACATCACATAGCAGTTTTGCAATGAAGATTAAGACATTAATATGAACAGTAACATGCATGCAAATGCAACTAACATGTAGAGCACTTCGAGATGAACATTTTGACATATCATATCCTTCATTTGGACAAATATGCACAAAGATATCATAGGTCAAACATGCACACATAATAACAGTTTTAAAGGACTTAGCAGTTTTTTAACAGAAAACAGAGTGAGCGGTGGATAGTAAAACGCGCTCAGGGCGACACTAAGCGGGGCTCACCAGGTGGGCTCGACCCAAGATAAGACGAGGAAGCAGCAGGCCGAGGCGGCTTGGGCTTAAGGCGGGGCAGGCCGAGGTGGCCTGGAGCTGGGCCGGCTCGACAGGATCAAGGCCACGTGGGGCTGGGCCTTGGCGTCGATGCAGCCCAGGCAGGGGCGAGGCAGTCGCGGCGGGGCGACTGCCGCACGAGGCAACGATGGCGGCGCTAGGTCCCGGCGAAGTGGGACGGCGAGGACGGTCGAGATCCCCCCGGATCCGAAGAGGAGGAGGTCGGGGCGGCCGGATCAGGGCACGCGGAGGTGAGGTCGGTGGCCGGAGGCCGGGGCGGAGGCTGGCGGGTGGCGGAGCTTCCCGTGGCGACGACGACGAGCTCCCGAGGCGGCGATGGCATCCTGGGTTACTTGCCGGCGGCGGCTCGCCGGCCGGTGCACAGGACGACGGCGCTCGGCAGGGAGCTCGAAGCGAGCAGGAGGAGGCAAGGAGGAGCGAGGCGAACGGAGCGGGCGGCGGCGCGCTCGGGCCCGGTCTGGGCTGCGTGGCCCGACGGCGAAGTGGGGCACGGTGGAGGTGATGTGGCGGCACTGGATTGGCCGAGGCGGCGGTGGCAGACATGTTCTGCGCGGGGTGGACGTGTCCGGCGACGTGAGGAGGATGAAGCTAGGGTTTGGACCCGAAATTTCGGAGGGGCATGCCTATTTATAGGTAGAGGGAGCTAGGAGAGTCCAAATGAGGTGTGGCTTTCAGCCACGCGATATTGATCCGACGACCGAGAGCATGGAGGGGGTCAGGATGGGCTAGTGGGCTGTTGTGGAGGGGTGCTGGGCTGCAAAGAGAGAGGGGTCATGGCGGTTAACCGTTGGGGCATCAAACGGACTCCGAATGCGACGAAATTTGACAGGCGGTCTACCTATGCTATAATAAGACCACACGCCAAGTTTCAACCCATACCGAGAACATTTTCCGGCCATTTACAAAAGGAGGTTTCGGAGGTGTCTCGGGCACGTGCGAGTGTGTATGGGCTCCGAATGGAGAACGGAAAGGACGAGGGGGACTCGGACGGATGCAAGTTTTAAAAACATGATGATGACATGCAGATGATGACATGGAAAAATACAACACGCAAGCAGATAACATGGCAAAGGCAGCGAATAACTGGCTGACACATGGCGCATCGGTCTCGGGGCGTCACATTCACATACCAAACAAGCAATCTAATCATCCTAAAGGAAAATCTTGGCATATTATTTTTATAATACAATGGATTTGTACAAGGGGATAATTACTTTTGTTGAAAATTTTCTGTAATTCAAGATTTGCAAAGTTTCCATGGGCATGACCAAAGTTCAAGGAGCTCCCTCACTTCAACGTGCTCGTCTTTCTCACTTTCACTTTTCTTTTTGAAAAGTTTTAGGTTCCCCTATATATTTTTTTTGTTTTAAAACTTTTTAAAACACACAACGGAATAAAATGACTCTATAAAACTTCTAGGTTGTCTCCCTGGTAGCGCTTTCTTTAAAGCCATTAAGCTAGGCCTAAAGTGCTCAAGTAATTGATCCACCCAGATCCCAAGGTATATCAAAGCCAATTTAAATTAGCAATGGTCTATAATTTAGTACTGAGCACAAAGCAACATATATCATGCAACATCAAAGTCAAACTCTCTTCCAATGCATCGGGATGTCATAAAAGAACAATTCATGCACACAAAGTAAAGGCTGATACATGGCATAAGTAGTTTCTTGCAATTTTATCGTGTTGGAAACATAGAGAGGTGAAGATGTAGTCCCTCTCTCATAATAATTGGAAGTAGGAGTAGTAATCTCATGCATATTATATTCATCAAAATCATCATGTATAGTGGTAAAATGCAACCCACCAATATATTCCTTAAGAAGTGCAAGCTTCTCCGATATAGTGTAGCTGGAGAATTCAAAAGGATAATAGGACTATCATGTGTGGGTGCAATAGCAAAAATTACTTTCTTGACATAAGGAACTATGACAATTTCATCTCTATAAGCATAATTCAAATTGATATCATGGACACAAGCATAGCAAGCATCAATTTCATCAAGAAGGAATATTTCAAATGAATCCAAGGGATCATAACAATTATCATAGCATTCATCCTTCGGTAAGCACGAAGGAAAATAAAAAATGTATGAGTTGAAGAGTTACTCTCATTAGAAGGTGGGCACAAGTAACTAATCCGCTCTTCCTCCTTTCGTTATTCACACTCCTCCTCATCCTTTTCATCTTATGAGCTCACACTCTCATTAATTTCTTCTTCCATGGATTCCTGCAAAATATTAGTCTCTTCTTGTACAGCGGAGGTGTCCTCAATATATGGTTTAACATAAGCATTAGAAGCATAGTTTTTATAGCAATATTTAAGTATGGAAAAAAATCAGATTCGTAAAGAGTAGCATCATACTTTTCAATCAAAGAAGCAATTTCAAAAGCACCCTTAAAAGCAACAAATTCTTCAATTTGTTTTATATCAAAGTAATTATAAGAATTTATGGTATAAGAAGATAAGATTCCATTATCCTTAAACTCACATTGGAATTGAAGGTGTTTTTTGAGGTCTTCAGAACAACAAATAAAATCATGTATTTCACATAAATTCCAATCATATCACTGCAAACGATTAATTTTATACTATAAAAGTTTCCCTTTTTGAGACAAGCGGTGTCTAAGAAAATAAGCATGTTCCTTTAATGATTTTCCCTCAACTAAGCTAGTTGGGTTTTCAGCACGAGCACAAATGGATCAAAGATGATCCAAGTAAAAAGCTTCAGGACTGTGGTGGATTTTGAGTGGTTCTTCAACCACTGGGTTAGCACGTACAACTATTTTTTTGGTATTTTGCGCTTCCTACCCACAATTAAAGATAGAAAATGTTGGGGAACGTTGCATGGAAAACAAAAAAATTCTACGCACACGCAAGATCTATCCATGGAGATGCATAGTGCTGGCTGCTAAAGCTACGTTGGTTTTTTTTCAAAGAGGAAGGGATGATGTAGTATAGCAGTGGTAGGTATTTCCCTCAGTGATGAAACCAAGGTTATTGAACCAGTAGGAGAACCAAGCAACACAACGTAAACAGCACCTGCACACAAATAACAAATACTCGCAACCCGGCGTGTAAAAGGGGTTGTCAATCCCTTTCGGGTAACGGACGTGATAGAGTTGTAAATATTGATAGATTGAATGATAAATAAGATAAATTTCAGCAAGGTATTTTTGGGTTTTTGGTATAATAGATTTGAAAATAAAAGCAAATAAAAATAGATCGCAAAGGCAAATAATATGAGAAAGATACCCGGGGGCCGTAGATTTCACTAGTGGCTCCTCTCGAGAAAATAGCAAACGGTGGGAAAACAATTACTGTTGGGAAATTTATAGAACTTCAAATAATCATGATGATATCCAGGCAATGATCATTATATAGGCATCACGTCCATGATTAGTAGACCGACTCATGCCTGCATCTACTACTATTACTCCACACATCGACCGTTGTCTAGCATGCATCTAGTGTATTAAGTTCATGTAGAAAACGGAGTAATGCAATAAGAACGATGACATGATGTAGACAAGATCTATTTATGTAGAAATAGACCCCATCGTTTTATCCTTAGTAGCAACAATAGATACGTGTCGGTTACCCTTCTGTCACTGGGATCAAGCACCGTAAGATCGAACCCACTACAAAGCACCTCTTCCCATGGCAAGATAAAGAGATCAAGTTGGCCAAGCAAAACCAAATATCAGAGAAGAAATACGAGGCTATAAGCAATCATGCATATAAGAGATCAAAAGAAGACTCAAATAACTTTCATGGATATAAAAAGATAGATCTTATCATAAACTCAAAGTTCATCGGATCCCAACAAACACACCGCAAAAGAGTTACATCATATGGATCTCCAAGAGACCATTGTATTGATAATCAAAAGAGAGAGATGAAGCCATCTAGCTACTAACTACGGACCTGAAGGTCTACAAGGAACTACTTGCGCATCATCGGAGAGGCACTAATGGAAGTGGTGAACCCCTCTGTGATAGTGTCTAGATTTGATCTGGTGGTTCTGCACTCTGCGGCAGTTGGATCGAAATTCCGTCGACTCCCCTGGGGTTCTTGGAATATTGGGGTATTTATAGAGCAAAGAGGTGGTCCGGGGGCACCCGAGGTGGGCACAACCCACCAGGACGCGCGTGGGCCTCCAGGCGTGCCCTGGTGGGTTGTGCTCCCCTCGGAGCACCCCCCCCCCCAGGTGCTGCCTTGGCCCATTGGGTTTCTTCTGGTCCAAAAAATTCTCCAATTTTTTTTGCTACGTTTGGACTCCGTTTGATATTGATTTCCTGCGATGTAAAAAAACATGCTTAAAACAACAACTGGCACTTGACACTATGTCAATAGGTTAGTACCAAAAAATGATATAAAATGACTATAAAATGATTGTAAAACATCCAAGAATGATAATATAACAGCATGGAACAATCAAAAATTATAGATACGTTGGAGACGTATCAGCATCCCCAAGCTTAACTCCTGCTCGTCCTCGAGTAGGTAAGTGTTAAAAACTGAATTTTTGATGTGGAATGTTGCCTATCATGTCATATCATATTCTTTTCTTTATAGCATGGATATTTGGACTTTTATATGGTTCAAAGCAATAGTCTAGTTTTGACATGAGATTTAAATACTCAAGCATATCAATAAGCAACGATGTCTTTCAAAATATCAATGCTAAAATAAGTTATCCCTAGCCCATCATGCTCAACCATTGATACATTCATGAAACACACTCGCATATTAGTTACACCCAATGCTCAAGTACGATCATAGTGTTTCCTAGTTGGTGCTTGTAAGAGAAGATGGAGACTCAAATTCCGAAACCACTTCCGATGAATTCTGGAACCTTTTCGGAGACCAAACAATACTATCCCATATATCAATCTTTACCTCCAGACTATTCCAGAGCTCCTCGTAATGTTCGCGATCTCATCCAGGACTCCGAACAACATTCGGTCAGCAACAAACATAACTCATATAATACTATATCGTCAAAGAACGTTAAGCGTGCGGACCCTACGGGTTCGAGAATGATGTAGACATGAACGAGATGCTTCTCTGGTCAATAACCTATAACGGGACTAGGATGCCCATATTGGTTCCTAGATATTCCACGGAGATCTTTATCGCTCGAACTATTATGACAACATATGTAGTTCCCTTTGTCCATTAGTATGTTACTTGCACGAGATTTGATCGTTGGTATCTCCATACCTATTTCAATCTCATCCCGTAACTAACTCCTTAGTCACTTTTCTTGCAAGCTTCTTGTGATGTTGTATTACTAAGAGGGCCTAGAGATACCTCTCCATCATATGGAGTGACAAATCCCAGTCTCGATCCATGCCAACTCAACAGACACCTTCGGAGATACCTATGGAGCATCTTTATGATCACCTATTTACGTTGTGACGTTTGATGGCACACAAGGCATTCCTCCAGAGTTCGGGAGTTATATGATCTCATGGTCGAAGAAACATGTCTTTGACATCAAGAAAGCAGTAGTAATAAACTGAACGATCATATGCTATGCTAACGGTTGGGTCTTGTCCATCACATCATTCTCCTAATGATGTGATCCCGTTATCAAATGACAACTCATGTCTGTGGTTAGGAAACCTTAACCATCTTTGGTCAACGAGCTAGTCTAGTAGAGGCTCATTAGGGACATGATATTTGTTTATGTATCCACACATGTATTTAAGTTTCCGGTCAATACTATTCTAGCATGAATAATAAACCATGATTAAGAAAATATAATAATAACCATTTTATTATTGCCCCTAGGGCACATTCTCATCATAAAATAACTTAGAACAGAAATAAAAAATACTTAGTGATAAATCAAACAAGCACACACGAGAATATTCACCCCATGTTGTTGCTCCCGACAACGGCGCTAAAAAAGGTCTTGATAACCCACAAGTATAGGGGATCAATTGTAGCCTTTCTCTATAAGTAAGAGCGGCGAACCCAACGAGGAGCTAAAGGTATAATTTATATTCTCTCAAGTTCTACCGACCACCGATAAAACTCTACGCACGCTTAATGTTCACTTTACCTAGAACAAGAATAAAACTAGAATTACTTTGTAGGTGTAGTAGGATAGTTTTGCAAGAATATAAAGAGCACTTAAATAAAAGTTAGGGGTTGTTTAGATAAAAACAATTAAGTTAGTTCTAGTAGAGAGCTTTTTTCACAAGAAAGTTGTTTGTCCCTAGGCAATCGATAACTAGACATGTAATCATCATAGCAATTTTATATGAGGGAGAGGAATGAGCTAACATACTTTCTCTACTTGGATCATATGCACTTATGATTATAACTCTAGCAAGCATCCATAAATACTAAAGATCATTAAGGTAAAACCCAACCATAGCATTAAGTATCAAGTCCTCTTTACTACCATACGCAACAACCCACTTACTCGGGTATGTGTTTTTTTCACTCATGCCACCCACCATAAGAGAATCAAGAACATATTGAAACACCCTACAGCGGGAATCCCTCACACTTGCACAACAAGGAGGGAACCATAGGACAGCACCAAAATTAAACATACAACTCAAACCAATCTTGATCATCAATCAACCCATAGGACAAAATGAATCTACTCAAACATCATAGGATGGCAACACATCATTGGATAATAATATGTAGCATTAAGCACCATGTTTAAGTACACATTACAATGGGGAGAAGAATTGTTACACCACTGCATAGAGGGGGAGAAACTTGGTGTTGATGGTAGCGAGAATGTTGGTGTAGATCACCGTCACGATCCTTGCCCCGGCGGCACTCCGGTGCCACCGGGAGAGAGGGGGAGAGAGCCCCCCTCCTTCTTCTTCTTCCTTGACCTCCCCCCTAGATGGCAGGAGGATTTTCCCTCTCGTCCATGGCCTCCATGCCGGCGGAGGGGCGGGAGCCCCTCCGAGATTAGATATCTCTCTCTATTTCTCTTATATTCCGCGTCTCTATTTTCTGGCCTTTCACCGTTTCTTAAATATCCGGATATCCGCAACTCCGATTGGGCTGAAATTTTGAGGGGATTTTTATCCGGACATTAGCTTCCTTGGAGCTGAAGGATACCCTCAACCAACCTTCAAGGTGGACACAAGTGCAGGGGGTACACCCACCCCCCCTAGGGCGTGCCCTTTGAGCTTGTGGGGCTTGTCGGCCACCCCTTATATCGATTCATTTTCTCAAAAATCACATATATTCCAAAAAATCTCCGTAATTTTTTATCCGTTTGGACTTTGTTTGATATGGATATTCTGCGAAACAAAAAACATGCAACAAACAGGAACTGGCACTAGGCACTGGATCAGTATGTTAGTCCAAGAAAATCATATAAATTGTTGCCAAAAGTATGTAAAAGTTGTAGCATATTGGCATGAAGCAATAAAAATTATACACACGACGGAGACGTATCAAAGAACCACTCAAAATCTACCATACTCCTGAAGCTTTTTACTTCGATCATCTTCGATCCATTTGTGCTCGTGCTGAATAAACCAACTAGTGGAGGGAAAATCATTAAAGGAGCATGCTTATTTTGTGCGACATCGCTTGTCCCAAAAAGGGAAACTTTTACGGTATCAAATTAATCATTTGCAATGCTATGTTTAGAATTTATGTGAAATACATGGTTTTACTTGTTGTTCTGAAGACCCAGAAAAACACCTTCAATTCCAATGTGAGTTTAAGGATAATGGAATCTTATATTCTTATGCCAAAGATGCTTATAATTACTTTGATATTGAACAAATTGAAGAATTTGTAGCTTTTAAGGGTGCTTATGAAATTGCTTCTTTGATTGAAAAGAATGATGCTACTCTTTACGAATCTGAAATTTTGCCATACTTGAATATTGCTATAAAAATCTGCTTCTAATGCTTATGTTAAAACATATATTGAGGACACATCCGCTGTCCAAGAAAAGACTAATATTTTGCAGGAATCTATGGAAGAATAAATTGATAACACCGTGAGCTCATTAGATGTAAAAGATGAGGAGGAGAGCGAGGAACAAAAGGAGGAAGAGCGGGTTAGCTACCAGTACCCACCTTCTGATGAGAGTAACCCTTCAACTCATACATTGTTTAATTTCCCTTTGTACTTACCGAAGGATGAATAGCTATGATGATTTCTATGATCCCTTGGAATCATTTGAAATATCCCTTTTTTATGATGCTTGCTATGCTTGTGGCCATGATGCCAATATGAATTATGCTTCTGGAGATGAAATTGCTATAGTTCCTTATTTTAAACATGAAATTGTTGCTTTTGCACCCACACATGATAGTCCTATTATCTTTTTGAATTGTCCCGACTACACTATACCAGAGAACTTTGCGCTTATTAAGGATTATATTGATGGGTTGTGTTTTACCACTACACATGTTGCTTTTGATGAATATAATATGCATATGCTTGATGCTCCTACTTGCAGTTATTATGAGAGAGGAACTACATCTCTGCCTCTCTATGTTTCCCACACAATAGAATTGCAAGAAACTATATATGTGATAACCCACAAGTATAGGGGATCAATTGTAGACTTTCTCGATAAGTAAGAGTGTCGAACCCAACAAGGAGCTAAAGGTAGAATTTATATTCCCTTCAAGTTCTATCGACCACTGATACAACTCAGCATGTACTTGACGTTCGCTTTACCTAGAACAAGTATGAAACTATTTTGTTGGTGTGATAGGATAGGATTCTGAGAATAAAACTAGATGTACTTAGCGAGAATAAAACTACAAGTACTTTGCAAGATAATAAAGTTAGTTGCTTAATTAGTAGAAAGCTTTTTGTCACAAGAAAGTTATTTGTCCCTAGGCAATCGATAACTAGACAGGTAATCATTATTGCATTTTTATATGAGGGAGAGGCATGAGCTAACATACTTTCTCTACTTGGACCATATGCACTTATGATTGGAACTCTATCAAGCATCCACAACTACTAAAGATCATTAAGGTATAACCTAACCATAGCATTAAGTATCAAGTCCTCTTTATTACCATACGCAACAACCGACTTACTCGGGTATGTGTTTCCGTCACTCACTCCACCCACCATAAGCGAATCATAAACATACTGCAACACCCTACAGCGGGAATCCCTCAAACTTGTGTGAGATGGAGGGCACCATAGGACATCACCAATAATAGAGCGTACAACTCAAACCAATCACGATCCTCAATCAACCCATATGAAAAAATAGATCTACTCAAACATCATAGGATAGCCACATATCACTGAATAATAATATATAGTTTTGAGCACCATGTTTTAGTAGATATTACAGCAGGGAGAAGAGGTGTTACACCGCTGCATAGAGCGGGGGAGAGTTGGTGTTGACGGTGGTGAGGTTGTTGGTGTAGATCGTGGTCATGATCCTTGTCCCGGCGGCACTCCGGCGTCACCAGGAGAGGGGGCAGAGCCCCCTCCTTCTTCTTCCATGATATCCCCCCTTGATGGGAGGAGGGTTTTCCATCTGGTCCATGGCCTCCATAGCGGCAGAGGGGCAGGAGCCCCTCTGAGATTGGATCTATCTCTCTATTTCTCTTCTGTTTCGTGACCCCGTTTTCTGGCCTTTCATCGTTTCTTAAATATCTGGAGATCCGTAACTCCGATTGGGTTGAAATTTTAACGCTGTTTTTATCCGGATATAAGCTTCCTTTCGGCCGAAGGACACCGCCAACCAACCTACGGGGTGGCCAAAAACTTTCTAGGCATGCCCTGGGTTGGGGGCGTGCCCCTTGCGCTCGTGGGTCCCTCGGGCATCGTCTCGCGTTGATTCATCTTCCCAAAAATCACATATATTCCAAAATAATTCTACGTAAAATTTTATCGTGTTTGGACTTCGTTTGATATGGATTTTTTGCGAAACAAAAAGCATGCAACAAACAGGAACTGGCACTAGGCACTGGATCAATATGTTAGTCCAATAAAACCATATAACTTGTAGCCAAAAGTATGTAAAAGTTGTACAATATTGACATGAAACAATCAAAAATTATAGATACGATGGAGACGTATCAATATGCTATGTATCGGCCTTTACTTTGTGTGCATGAATGGTTCTTTTATGACATGCCGACGCATAGGAAGAGAGTTAGACTTCATTGTTGCATGATATATGTTGCTTTGTGGTTAATACTAAATTACAAATCATTGTTAATTAAAATTAAATTTGATATACCTTGGGATCCAGGTGGATCTATTACTTGAGCACTATATATGCCTAGCTTAATGGCTTTAAAGAAAGCGCTGCCAGGGAGACAACCTGGAAGTTTTAGAGAGTCGTTTTATTCTGTTGTGTGCTTTTAAAAGGTTTTGAAACAAAAAATATAGAGGGGAACCTAAAAAAATCAAAAAGAAAAGTGAAAGTAAGAAAGACGAGCACCACTGAAGTGAGGGAGCTCCTTGAACTTTGTTCATGTCCAAGGAAACTTTGCAAATCTTCAATTAAAGAAACTTTTCAACAAAAATAATTATCCCCTTGCACAAATCAATTGTATTATAAAAATAATGTGCCAAGATTTGCCTTTAGGGTGATTAGATTGCTTGTTTGGAATGTGCAATGCAAAAACAAAAACTTTTGTTGTAGTGCGTGAATTTACATTTTTTTTACAGAAGCATCGAATGTTTATGAAATTTTTACATGGTACTGATATGCAAAAAATATATTTTTCCCTAAGTTTTCAGAATTTTTGGAGTTACAGAAGTATGATCAATGTTCAGATTACTACAGACTATTCTGTTTTTGACAGGTTCAATTTTTGATGCATTGTTTTGCTTGTTTTGATGAAACTATGGATTGTATCGAAGGGTATAAGCTTTGGAGAAGTTAGAATACCATAGGA
>LR738715.1:253049811-253083759 GCA_902687465.1 Secale cereale | reverse complement strand
CATGGTTAGTTATAAAATCTTGCATAAAACTTGTGGATCACTGAATATGATATGTTTGATTTCTTGCAATAGTTTTGCAATATAGAGATGGTAATATGTGGGAGGCACTAGTGAATGATTGTGGTTTAGTAAGAATATTGGTGTTAAGGTTTGTGATTCCCAAAGCATCCATGTATAGTCTCATGTTATGCCAGGAAGTTGGAGAACAATTTATCCTTGATTGTCTATCTTTGTGTGAAGGTTGGGGGCGTGCGATGATTAACTCCTACCAACCTCCCCCCTAGGAGCATACATAGTAGTACTTTGCTTCAATAGCTAATATACTTTTGCTATAAGTATGTGAGTTCTTTATAACTAATATGAGTCCATGGAACATACGCACTCTCACCTTTCCGTGATTTGCTTGCCTCTTCGGTACCGCGCATTGCCCTTTCTCACCTCGAGATGTGGTGCAAACTTCGTCGGTGCATCAAACCCCCATGATATGATACACTCTATCACACATAAGCCTCATTATATCTTCCTCAAAACAACCACCATACCTACCTATTATGGCATTTCCGTAGCCATTCCGAGATATACTGCCATGCAACTTCCATCATCATCATCATATACATGACTTGAGAATTCATTGCCATATTGCTTTGCATGATCGTAAGATAGATAGCATGATATTTTCATGGCTTGTCCGTTTTTTATATCTTTGCTACGCTAGATCACTGTAGATCCTGGTACACCTCCAAGGGCATCCATATATAGTCATATTGTTCTAGGTATCGAGTTGTAAGTAAATAGAAGTGTGATTATTGTCATTATTTATTATTAGAGCATGTCCCAAGTGAGGAAATAAAAAAAGGCCAAAAAGAGCAAAAGAAAAAGGGAAAAGAGGAAACAAAAAGAGAAAACAAAAAAGGAAATGAGAGAAAAGAGAGAGAGAGAAGGGGCATGCTAATTCCACACTGGTGCTTCAAAGTAGCACTATCTTTTTCATATGGAGAGTCTCCTATGTTGTCACTTTCATATACTAGTGGGAATTTTTCATTATAGAGTTGGATGCACACCCACTTAGTTTTGAGTTTGAGCTTTCATACACTTATAACTCTTAGTGCATACATTGCATGGCAATCCCTGCTCCTAGCATTGGCATCAATTTATGGGCACCTCCATAGCCCATTGATTAGCCCGTTGATGTGAGACTATCTTCCTTTTTGTCTTCTCCATATTAATCTCTACCACCACATTATATTCCACCCATAATGTTATGTCCATGGCTTGAGCTCATGTATTGTGTGAGAGTTGAAAATGTTGGAGCGCGTTAAAATTTATGAACCAATTGCTTGGCTGACACTGGGGTAGTGCATGATTTATACTTTGTGCTAAGAAGATGGAGCATGACAAGACTATATGATTTTGTAGGGATAGTGTTCTTTAGCCTTGATATTTTGGAAGACATGATTGTTTGTTGGGATGCCTGAGTATTAATGTCTTTATATAAAATTATACACTTTTGCTTTGAATCACTCGTGTCTTAATATTCATTCCATGATTAGATTGTATGATCAAGATTATGCTAGTTAGCTTTCACATCAAAAATTATCTTTTTTAACGTTTACCTACTCGAGGACGAGCAGGAATTAAGCTTGGGGATGATGATACGTCTCCGTCGTATCTATTATTTTTTATTATTACATGCCAATATTATACTACTTTGATACACTTTTGGCATAATTTAATATTATTTTTGGGACTAACATATTGATCGAGTGCCGAGTGCTAGTTCCTATTTGTTGCATGTTTTTTGTTTCACATAATATCCATATCAAACAAAGTCCAAATGAGATAAAAATTTATGGATATTTATTTTGTAATATATCTGAATTTTTGGAAGATAAATCAACGCAAGATGACGCTTGAGGGGCCCAGTGGGCACCAAGGCGCACCAGGGGGCCCAGGCACGCCCTGATGGGTAGTGGGCACCTCGTAAGGAGGTTGATGCCCTTCTTTCACCGCAAGAAATATAATTTATGGATAAAAATCCCCTCAAAACTTTAGCTCAATCGGAGTTACGGATCTCCAAATATTTAAGAAACGGTGAAAGGCCAGAAAACAGGTTCGCAAAACAGTGAACACATAGAGAGATGCAATCTAGGAGGGGCTCCCGCCCCTCCGCCACCATGGCGGCCATGAACCAGAGGGGGAACTCTCCCATCTAGCGGAGAGGCCAAGGAAGAAGAATAAGGAGGGGGCTCTCTCTCCCCCTCTCTCCCGGGGGCGTTGGAACATCGCCGAGGCAATTATCGTGACGGCAATTCTACACCAACAACTACATCGCCGTCATCACCAACTCTCCCCCCGCCCCCACTATGCAGCGGTGTAACACCTCTTCTCCCCGCCATAATCTCTATTTAAACATGGTGATTAATTCTATATATTATTTCCCAATGATGTATTGCCATCCTATGATGTCTGAGTAGATTTGTTTTGTCCAATGGATTGATTGATGATCGTGATTGGTTTTAGTTGCATGTTTTATTTTGGTGTTGTCCTATGGTGCCCTCTGTGTCACGCAAGCGTGAGGGATTCCCGTTGTAGGGTGTTGCAATATGTTCATGATTCGCTAATGGTGGGTGGCATGAGTGACTGAAACACATACCCGAGTAAGGGAGTTGTTGCATATGGGAGTAAAGAGGACATCATACTTAATGCTATAGTTGGGTTTTACCTTAATGAACTTTAGTAGTTGTGGATGCTTGTTAGAGTTCCAATCATAAGAGAATATGATCCAAGTATGGAAAGTATGTTAGCTCATGCCTCTCCCTCATATAAAATTGCAATAATGATTACTGGTCTAGTTATCGATTGCCCAGGGACAAAACACGTTTCTTGTGTTATAAAAGTATTTCTACTAAACAACTAACTATTATTATCTCACAAAGTACTCCTAGTTTTATTCTTGGAAAGTAGTTCTAGTATCACACCTATAAAATAGTTTCATACTTGTTCTAGGTAAAGCGAATGTTAAGTATGTGTGTAGTTGTGCGGGTTGTCGATAGAAATTGAAGGAAATATAAATACTACCTTTAGCTCCTCGTTGGGTTCAACACTTTTATTTATCGAAAAGCTACAATTGATCACATATACTTGTGGGTTATCACACGCCTAGGGGGTAAGCGTGCCCCTGGCTAACGAGGCCCACAGGCCTCTTCTTGCATTGATTCTTGCACCTTAAGGCACCATGGTCATGATGGTGGCAAACTTGTGGTTTATCATTCTATATTTTTATTACATGCTATTATATTATCATTTTATGCATAATTATGCTATTTTATATCATTTTTTGGGACTAACCTATTAACCTAGTGCCGAGTACGAGTTGCTGTTTTTTCCTTGTTTTGTCTTTACAGAAAATCAATACCAAACGGAGTCCAATGCAACAAAACTTTAAAAAAAATCTTGGACCACAAGACACCTTGGAAGCTTCGGGGTGAGGTCAGAAGAGCCATGAGGTGGCCACAAGCTTAGGGGGCGCCCCCAAAGCTTGTGGGCCCCCCGTGGCACTTCCAACCCTAATTTTTTTCTATATAACTATCCAAGTATTCCCCGAAGGCCCAAGAGCAACCCAAAATACTTATCCGGCATCGCAAGTTTTTGTCTTTGTGAGATCTCATCTGGGACCTTCTCCGGTAGTCCACCGGAGGGGGATTCGATCATGGAGGGCTTCTACATCAACCTTGTTTCCCTTCCAATGATGTGTGAGTAGTTTACCACAGACCTATGGGTCCATAGCTAGTAGCTAGATGGCTTCTTCTCTCTCTTTGATCTTCAGTACAATGTTCTCTTCGATGTTCTTGGAGATCTATTCGATGTAATCTTCTTTTGTAGTGTGTTTGTTGAGATCCGATGAATTGTGGGTTTATGATCAGATTATCGATTAATATTGTTTGAGTCTTCTCTGAACTCTTGTATACATAATTGTTATAGCTTTGTATTTCTCTCCTATGTATTGATTTGTTTTGGCCAACTAGATTGACTTTTCTTGCAATGGGAGAGGTGCTTTGTAATGGGTTCAAACTTGCGGTGCTCAATCCCAGTGATAGAAAGGGACATGACACGTATTTGTATTGTTGTCATTAAGGATTAAAAGTTGGGATTTATTCATATTGATTGGATTTGTCCCTCTACATCATGTCATCTTGCTTAAGGCGTTAGTCTCTTCTTGTTAACTTAATACACTAGATGGATGTCGGATAGCAGTCGATGTGTGGAGTAATAGTAGTAGATGCAGGCAGGAGTCTGACTACTTGTCTTGAACGTGATGCCTATATACATGATCATTGCCTTTGATATCGTCATAATTATGCGCTTTTCTATCAATTTATCAATAGTAATTTGTTTACCCACCGTATGCTTTCTTTCACGGGAGAAGCCTCTAGTGAAAACTATGGCCCTGGGGTCTATCTTTTACGATATTGCTTTCGATCTATAAAATAAAAAGACAAAAATACCTTGATGCAATTTATTGAATTTTATTTTATTTTTCACTTTTACTTATCTTTTATCCCATCACTATGGGATCTCAGCCTTGCAAGTAAGCGTGAAGGGATTGACAACCCCTCTATCGTGTTGGGTGCAAGTATTTGTTTGTTTGTGCAGGTAAAACTATTGGATACTTGTGTGTTCCTCCTACTGGATTGATACCTTGGTTCTTAAGTAAGGTAAATACTTGTCTCTACTTTGTTGCATCACCCATTCCTCTTCAAGGGAAAACCAACGCAAGCTCAAGAAGTAGCAGGAAGAATTTCTGGCGCCGTTGCTGGGGAGGATCTACATCAAGACTATCAAGTACATATCATAAACTCTCATCTCTTGCATTTACTTTATTTTCCATTTGTCGCGCGCTTTCGTCTCCCCCACTTCTAAAACATTTTCAGAAAAAATAGAAAACTATTTGCCTTCTTTTCGTTTGCTTTTTGTTTGCTTGTGTGCTAGATTGCTTGCTTTGTCGCAATGTCTCAAGAAAATACCAAGTTGTGCAATTTTTCCAATACTAATAACAATGATTTTATTAGTACTCTGATTTCTCCTGTGACTAGTGCGGAATCTTATGAAATGAATGCTGCTTTGCTGGATCTTGTTATGAGAGAACAATTTTCTGGAAATCCTAATGAAGATGTTGCATCCCATCTTAATACTTTTGTTGGATTGTGTGATATGCAAAAGAAAAAATATGTGGATACTGATATTTGTCAAATTGAAACTATTCTCGTTCTCACTACGAGATCGTGCTAAAAGTTGGTTTTCATCCTTGCCTAAAAAAAAGTGTTGATTCATGGAATAAGAGTAAGAATGCTTTTATTTCCAAGTATTTTCCTCACGCTAAGATCATCTCTCTTAGGAACAACATAACTAATTTTAAGCAACTTGATCATGAACATGTTGCACGATCATGGGAGAGGATGAAGTTAATAATAAGAAATTGCCCTACTCATGGTTTAGCTTTATGGATGATCATACAAAAAAATTATGATGGGTTGAATTTTGCATCTAGAAATCTTTTAGATTCCGCCGTGGGTGGTACTTTTATGGAAATCACATTAGGATAAGCTCTAAACTCCTAGATAATATAATGGCAAATTACTCTCAATGGCATACCAAAAGATCTACTAATAAAAAAGTGCATGATGTTGAAGAAATTAATACTTTCAATGGAAAGATTGATGAGCTTATGAAATTTATTGCTAGTAAGGGTGCTCATGTTGATCCTAATTATGTGCCTTTGTATACTTTGATTGAGAATAATAATGAATTTTTGGATGTGAATTTTGTTGCTAGGAACAATTTTGGTAATAACGCTTATAGAGGTAATTTTAATCCTAGGTTGTTTCCTAGTAATTCGTCTAATAATTATGGTAATTCCTAAAAAAATATTATGGAAATTATAATAAGACTCCCTCTTATCTTGAGAACAATATTAAAGATTTTATGAACTCTCAAAAGATTTTCATGCTATGATCAAACCAAATATTGCTTAAGTTCAATTGTGTGGCTAGAAACATTGATAGAATTTCTCATGAGGTTGATTACCTTAAGATTAGATCTATGCCACCCAAGATTTATATTAATGAGTCTCTGAAATCTATTCAAATTTCTATTAATGAAAGTAGGGAGAGAACCGCTAGAATGCGTGCTAAGAGAGAATGGCTTGAAAACGCGTGTTCTCCTAGTTTTTGTGATAATCATGATGAAGATCTTAAAGTGATTGGTGTGACTCTTATTCAATATTTGTTTGATAATATAAAATTTGATGAAAAGTGACTATAGAGGAGTCAACTTTAGCTAGAAAGCGTCCCAATAATTTTGAGGGTGATGGTTTTAATGAAAAATTCATGAAAGTGGGTTTGGCAAGGTCAAAAGTTTAAATACTGATGTGCCCACTCTTTTGGATTATAAGGATTTTAATTATGATAATTGTTCTTTGATTGAGTGTATTTACTAATCCATGCTTAATTCACCTCATGCTTATGATCAAAATAAGGCTTTCACCAAACATATCATTGATGCTATGATGAGATCTTTTGAAGAAAAACTAGAGTTGGAAGTTTCAATCCCTAGAAAGTTATACGATGAATGGGAAACTACTATTAATATTAAGCTTAAATATTATGAGTGCAATGCTTTATGTGATTTGGGTGCTAGCGTTTCCACTATTCCAAAATCTTTATGTGATGTGCTACGCTTCCATAAACTTGATGATTGTTCTTTAAATCTGCACTTAGCAGATTCCACTATAAGGAAACCTATGGGAAGAATTAATGATATTCTTATTATTTCAAATAGGGATTATGTGCTCGTAGATTTCGTTGTGCTTAATATTGATTGCAATTCTACATGCCCTATATTTCGTGGTCGACCTTTCCTTAGAATGATTGGCGCAATTATTGATATGAAAGAAGGAAACATTTAGATTTCAATTTCCATTAAGGAAGGGCATAGAGCACTTTCCAAGAAATAAAAGTAAGTTACCATATGAATCTATTATGAGGGACACTTATGGATTGAATACCGAAGATGACAATACATATATCTATGCATTATGCCTAGCTAGGGCGTAAAACGATAGCGCTTATTGGGAGGCAGCCCAATGATTTTTTTTGTTTTTCTTGTTTTTCTTCTGTTTTTGAATAAATATACCATTATGCTTATGTTATGATGGTGTTATTGTGTTTAAATTAGTGTTTGTGTCAAGTAAGACCTTTGGGATGATTTGGAAGATTGTTGATTTGATTCTGTGCGAAAACAAAAACTTTTGTGTCTAGTAGTAGAATTCTCTGTGATTGCTGGAGCACGATCAATTTGTGAAAAATTTACAAGTTATTTTTGTACAAGTTTTCCATGTTGTCCTAATTTTTCAGAATTTTCAGATTGACATAAGTATGACTTTAAATTGTGTCATTACATACTGTTCTGTTTTTGACAGATTATGTTTTCATTGTGTTTGATGCTTGTTTTGATGAATCTATGGGCTATATCAGGGGGTATAAGCCATGGTGAAGTTAGAATACAGTAGATATAATTAAAATATAAAATTGAAATGAGTTTACAACAGTACCTAAAGTTAAGATTGGTTTTATTATACTAACAGATCTCACGAGTTTTCTCTTGAATTTTGTGTTGTGAAGTTTTCAAGTTTTGAGTGAAGTTTCAATGGGATAAAGAATAAGGAGTGGCAAGAGCATAATATTGGGGATGCCAAGGCACCCCTAGGTAATATTATAGGACAACCAAGCATCTAAGCTTGGGTATGAAAAGGATGGCATCCCCTCTTTCGTCTACAATCCATCGGTAAATTACTTGATGCTATATTTTTATTCACTACATGATATGTGTTTTGCTTGGAGCATCGTGTATTATACGAGTCTTTGCTTTATTTGCTTTTTAGTTTGCCACAATTGTCCTTTCTGGACACACCTTTTGAGAGGGACACACATTAATCATGAATTTATTAGAATACTCTTTGAGCTTCACTTATATCTTTTGAGCTAGGAAGTTGCTCTAGTGCTTCACTTATATCTTTTAGAGCATGGCGGTGGTTATATTTTAAAGAAATTGATGAACTCTCATGCTTCACTTA
This sequence comes from Secale cereale, assembly GCA_902687465.1. NCBI lineage: Eukaryota > Viridiplantae > Streptophyta > Magnoliopsida > Poales > Poaceae > Secale > Secale cereale. Next base: position 253,075,628 of record LR738715.1, on the reverse strand, counting down.
TATTATTTTGAGAGTCTTATAGATTGTATGGAAATTTTCTTGGGTTATGAATTTAGTCCTAATATGATGAGAATTCAAGAGGGATATAATAAAAACTTTCATGAAGACCATTGAATATATGAAAAGTTTGATTCCTTGTAATAGTTTTGAGATATAAAGATGGTGATATTAAAGTCATGCTAGTAGTAAATTGTGGATTAGTAATAATATTTGTGTTAAGGTTTGTGATTCCCGTAGCATGCATGTATGGTCTTCCTATTATATGATGAAGTTGAAGCACACTTTATTCTTGATCGTCTTCCTCGTGAAAGTCAGGGGGCGTGATGGTTAACTCCTACCAACCTCCCCCTTAGAAGCATGCGTAGTAGTACTCTTGTTCGAGGGTTAATAAACTTTTTGCAATAAGTATGTGAGTTCATTATGACTAATGTTGAGTTCATGGATTATACGCACTCTCACCCTTCCACCTTTGCTAGCCACTCTAGTACCGCACAACTTTCGCCGGTGCATTAAACCCTCTTTATACATTTCCTCAAAACAGCCACCATACCTACCTATTATTTCCATACCATTCCGAGATATATTGCCATGCAACTTCCATCATTCTATTATTTTGAGTTTTTACATTGAGTTGTAAGAAAATAAAAGTGTGATGATCATAATTATTAGAACATTGTCCCAATGTGAGGCATAAAAAAAGAGGACAAATGAGCCCAATAAAAAATAGGCCAAAGTGCCCAACAAAAAAGGAAAACAACAAGAGAAAAAGAGAGAAGGGACAATGTTACTATCCTTTTCCACACTTGTGCTTCAAAGTAGCACCATGTTCTTCATTGTAGAGTGCCTCCTATTTTGTTACTTTCATATATTACTAGTGGGAATTTTTCATTATAGAACTTGGCTTGTATATTCCAATGATGAGCTACCTCAAATGCCCAAGGTCTTCATGAGCAAGCAAATTGGATGCACACCCACTTAGTTTTCTTTTGAGCTTTCATACACTTATAACTCTAGTGCATCTGTTGCATGGCAATCCCAACTCACTCACATTGATATAAATTGATGGGCATCTCATAGTCCATTAATTTGCCTAGTTGATGTGAGACTTTCTCCCTTCTTTTTTGTCCACTACCACTTTCTATTCCACCTATAGTGCTATATCCATGGCTCACGCTCATGTATTGCGTGAAGAGTTGGAAAATGAAGCGTGTTAAAAAGTATGAACCAATTGCTTGGCTAACACCAGGGTAGTACATGATTTACACTTTGTGTTGAGAATAGGGTGCATAATAAGGCTATATGATTTTGTAGGGATAACTTTCTTTAGCCATGATATTTTGAGAAGACATGATTGCTTTATAGTATGCTTTAATTATACGTCTCTGTCGTATCTATAATTTTTTACTGTTCCATGCCAATATTTATTCAACTTTTACATACTTTTCGCAACAATTTATATGATTTATTTGGACTAACTTACTGATCCAGTGCCCAGTGCTAATTTCTGTTTGTTGCATGTTTTTTGTTTCGCAGGAAAATCCATATCAAACGAAGTCCAAACGCGATAAAAAATTACGAAGAATTGTTTTGGAATATATGTGATTTTTCGGAGTTGGAATCAACATAAACAGGGGCCCACAGTGACCACAACCCACCAGGGCGCCCCGGGCACCCCCTGGCCCGCCCAGGTATCATGTGCCCTGCTCGAACGTCGGTTGGGGCCCTTCTTCTGGCAGAAGAAACCCAATTTATGGGGGAAAATAATGTTAACAATTTAGCGCAATCGGACTTAGGGATCTCCGGGAATTTAAGAAACGGTGAAGGGCCAGAAAACAGGAACACGAAACAGAAGAGAACAGAGAGACGGATCCAACCTCGGAGGGGCTCTCGCCCCTCCACCGCCATGGATGCCAGGGCCTACAGGGGGAACCCTCCTCCCATCGAGGGGGAGGCCAAGGAAGAAGAAGGAGGAGGGGGCTCTCTCCCCCTATCTCCCGGTGGCGCCAGAGTGTCGTCGGGGCTCTAATCGTGACAATGATCTATATCAACAATCTTGCTACCGTCAACACAAACTTTCTCCCCCTCTATGCAGCGGTGTAACCTCTCTATTCCCGCTGTAATTCTCTACTTAAACATGGTGCCCAACTCCATATATTATTTCCCAACGATATTTGTCTATCCTATGGTGTTTGAGTAGATTCGTTTTGTCCTATGGCATAATCGTGATCTTGGTTGGTATGTTTGTATATTTTAGTTTGGTGATGTCCTACAGTGCCCTCTGTTCTTGCGCTAACGTGAGGGGGCCCGGCTGTAGGGTGTTGCAATATGTTCATGGTTCGCTTATGGTGGGTTGCTAGAGTGACAGAAGATAAAACTCGAGTAAGCGGGGTGTGACGTATGGGAGTAAAGAGGACTTGATACTTGATGCTATGGTTGGGTTTCACGACCTTAAGGGTTTTTAGTGGTTGCGGGTGCTTGCTAGAGTTTTGCTGACACACAAACATGTCACATGTACCCTCGACGCCAGGGGTGATGCACCACAGCTCACGTCGAAGGAGACCCGACCAAAATTGCGATACGCAAGATAGTCGGCAGGCGCTTTTGAGACCCGAAACCCCACACACCCGGGAGCGACCCCGTCAGGGAATGCGGTGCCAATGGGCTACCCTAGGTCGATTCGCTCACCCCTAGAGCCTCGGGATTCACAGCTCTCAAACACAAAGAACGGCGAAGAACGAGGGAGAAAAACGGTGGAGAGATAAAACATAGATGAAAAAGTAGTATATTGATTTGTTCGATTATGTGTTGTTCAATCGGCCGTTACCCCCAACATATATAAGAGGCAGCTGGACTTCCCGTACAATTAAAGGATTCATCTAGGCTTTCCTTACAAGAAAATTACATTAATTCATGTCCTACAGTTCTAATTCCAATCCAACTCAGATTTAGCCCGAATCTGGTCCAAACTTGTGTTTTGTTCCTTGCACAGGCCGTGGAATTTGCATATGACCTCCAATTAAGAAGATTAAAATACGACATTTGTGCGCCTCGACGAGACAAACAACTCTCCTGTTGATCATTTTTCCAAATAAGGTCATCTTCAATACTTTACGATGTCATCTTTAGCTTCCAGTCGGATTTGGTCATGCAGTTTTCTTAGCTGCCTGAGTCTTGCAGCAATTCTGCAGGCTCTATACTATCTCAGATGATGATGACTCCAAATGAAAAGTTGACTATTTTGACGATACGCACAACTTCCATGTAGAACACTTTTCCACCCGAGGTCATGTGAATAACCTTTCGAGCCCATCTCCAACTTCTGGTCGGATTGACTCTAACAGCCTCCACCCGGACAAGCTTTCCACCCCGGCAAGATTTTCACACAGGCAAGGTTTCTACCCGACAAGCTTTCACACCGGCAAGATTTCCACCCCATCAAGGTTTTTACCCCAGCAAGCTCACACCGGCAAGCTTTCCACGCCGGCAAGGTCTCCACCCCGGCAAGCTTTCCACGCCGGCAAGGTCTCCATCCCGGCAAGCTTACACACCAGCAAAGGCTTCACCCGGCAAGCTTCATTCAGGCGGCAAAGGCCGAATAACTCACACGACCCATCAGACACCACCTAGATAGGTGTCTTGTCCCTCGCGTCACTTTTTCACTCAGGACCGGTCCACAAAGTGTTGCCTCTAACTTTTGCATACAAACTCGGATTGGGACAATTTTTATATCAAAATTGATCGTTTCCACGAGACGAAGACAATTCATGTAGATCATTTTTCCATATGAGGCTGTCTTGGGGGCGTAATCAGTCAAATAGTGTTTTGAATATGAAATCTCAATACTTCGAACACAACTTCGGCCTTAGAGATGAGATTGGATGGCTACGGCCCAAATATCAAAGTTTTTCTTTTTGAAGATACAGAACTTTCTCACTTTGAGCACTTTTTCATTTCAGGCTATCTTAATTGTGTTCTTGACCATGCCAAAATCTGCTGTCAACACATTCCCCCCTGTTTTTCGGCAAAGCTTGTGTGCCGAAAAATAACTTGTACCTTGTTTGTTCTAAGGACGATGTCAACACTCCATCGGCCATTTATTTTTATCAGGGCGATAATTATGTATCGGCCATGTTTGTGCTAAGGGCGATAATCGTATATCAGCCATTGCCTACTTAGGCTTCTTGCCACACACTCGGGTGGTATTTTTCCAAGTACTTGCCATTGAGAGCTCGAGGTAACAATGCCCCTTGTATTGATTCCACCAAATATGAATTTCGAGGAACTACTCTTGCGATCCTAAAAGGACCTTCCCAGCCTGGAGACCCCTTCTCGAATTTTCTATCTCTTGAACCAATCGGTAGAATCACTTTCCATACGAGACCGCCAACTTGAAAATTCTTCAACTTGACTTTCTTATTGTAAGCTCTTGCCACCCTCGACTTGTCTTTCTCTATGTCCTTCAAAGAAGTCAAATGTTAATCGGCAACCTCATCAATATTGTCCATCATCAAGTTATACAAGTTTATTGTCGATATATCATTTTGTTTGGCTATTCTCAAGGCATTTAAATTTACTTCCACTGGTAAAACAGCTTCTTGGCCATATACTAGCTCATATGGAGTCACCTTCGTAGCACCAGGCCTTGAGATTCTATGAGCCCACAATGCTTCAGACAACAACTCATGCCATCTCCTTGGATTATCCTCAATCTTTTTCTTGATGAGCTTGATTAAAATTTTATTGCTAGACTCAGCTTTTCCATTAGCTTGGGCATAATACAGAGAGGAATTTAGCAACTTTATGTTATAAGATTTGGCAAACTCTCTGACTTGGTGTGACATGAAAGATGAACCTTGATTTGTAGTTAACGTTTGAGGAATACCGAATCTATGAATATTGTGATCCGTTATGAATTGAATTACCTCTGTATGTGTCATGTTCTTGAGAGGTACTGCTTCAGACCATTTAGTGAAAGAACCGGTTGCCACCAATACGAACTGATGCCCTTCGAGGAAGACAGATGAATTTCCCCAATAAAGTCTAAACCCCATCCTTTGAAAGGCCACGACTTGATAATAGGATGTAACATAGCAGCAGGAGCCAACTGAATATCACCAAATTTTTGACAAGCTTCACACCCTTTATAATATCTGAAGCAATCATTAATCATAGTCGACCAATAAAACCCAGCATGTCATAATAACCATTTCATCTTGGGAGCCAACTGATGAGTGCCACAAATACCTTCATGGACCTCTCCCATGGCAACTCTCGCTTGGTCCTCATCCAAACATTTTAAAAGAACATCGTCAACCGTTCGGTGATAGATACCATCATATCTCATTGTGTATTTGAAAGCCATACGCCGAACAACCCTGTCCACCCTTCTACTAGGATCACAAAAATAATCAATGATGGGTTTCCTCCAGTCTTGATTTTCTTCTGCATTGAATATTTCATTAGTGGCCGAAACGGTGGGCTCTGGTTCGTCCTCCCCTATGTTGGCAAGACTACACATCGGCTTTTCAGAAATATGAAACATGCCATGATCAACATGATAGCCGGATGCTTGTTGTGCTAACTCATTTGCCTTCCAATTGTCATGTCTAGGTATATGAGCAATGCTAAAATAAGTGATTTGTCAAAACATTGAAAGACTTTGGATATTTGTTGCAATACTAATAACGAATCACCAAAAGCCTCAATATGTGTAGCACCTATGGCAAGCAACATCTCTAAGCCGAATAACAATGCTTCATATTTGGCTTGATTATTTGTGCAAAAAATATTCTAAGCGGCACGAGGCTTCAAAAACAGCACCATGAGGAGATATATAAACAATACCAACACTTTGGCCATTGCTACAAACTGAACCATCAAAATATAATCTCGAAGGTATTAATGAAACAAGGTTTATATCAACATCATGCTTGTCTTTAATTCGATGCTCAACAATAAAATTAGCAACGATTTGGCCTTTCATGGATTTTAGAGATTCATAAGCCAAATCATATTCAATCAAAGTATAAGCCCACTTGCCAATTCTACCACTAAGAATTGGCATATGTGACATGTATTTAATTACATCAGTTTGACAAGATACTATGCATTCACTCGGCACTAAATAATGTCTCAATTTTGTGCAAGCATAATATAGGCAAAGGCATAGTTTCTCAATAAATGTATACCTTGTCTCGGCGTCCAATAAATGCATGCTCAAATATGTAATAGCATGCACTTTTCCTTCGGTTTCTTGAGTCAAAACAGCACAAATAACACCTTCTTTTGCTGCAATGTAAAGCTTATAGGGTTTCCTATGCTCGGGTGCTTTCATCAGCGGAGAAGTGCACAAATAGTTCTTGATCATATCAAACGCCTCTTGCTGTTTTGCCCCCCAAGTGGAATCAACATCATTCTTTAACCGAAGGATAGGAGTAAATGCATCAACTTTCCCTGACAGATTAGCTATGAACCTTGTCAAATAATTGACCTTGCCAAGGAACTTTTGCATATCTCTCTTGCATGGTGGAGCCTCGACTTTCTGTACGGCCTCTATCTTTTTGGGATCAATTTCTGAAACCCAGAAACTTCCTAGTCGATACACAAAAGGCACACTTCAAAGGATTCATTTTCAGCCCATATTTCTTCATTCTTTCAAAAGCCAAACGCGAATCGGCTAAGTGAGATACAAAAGCATCCGATTTGACAACAATATCATCAATATAGACCTCAAGTATAACACCAAGTAAATCGTGAAAAATTAAATTCATAGCCATTTGATACGTGGCGCCGACATTCTTTAATCCAAAGTTCATCACCGTCCACTCAATAAACCAAGGAAACAGGGGCATCGAAAAGACATTTTGGACATGTCCTCTTCGGCCATAAAAATTTGGTTATACCCCGCATTACCATCAAGAAAGCTAATGATCTTATGTCCAGAAGCATCATTAATAAGTATATCGGCTATTGGCATGGGATACTCATCTTTAGGTGTAGCTCTATTCAAATCTCTGAAATCAATGCACACCCTCAACTTGCCGGAGCCTTTCTTATCTACTGGTACAATGTTAGAAATCCACTCGACGTACTTGCAAGGTCTAATAAAATTAGCTTGGAGCAAACAACTGATGTCTTCCTTGATCTGGTCATACATTTTTGGATTCAACTTTCTGGACGATTGCTTGTATGGTCTAAAACTAGCCTTTATAGGTAAACGATGCTCCACTAACTCTCGGCTTAAACCTGGCATCTCATGATATTCCCATGCAAAGCAACAAATATATTCTTTCAACAGCTCAATCAATTTAGCTTTATGATCGGCTCTTAAATTTACGTTCACAAATGTCGGCCTAGGAATTGAACCATCTCCTATATCTATCTCTTCTAATGGATGGGCCGATGTAAAACCTTGTCCTAATTTATCCATATCATCTAACTCTTCTATGGACTCATACATATCGTTCTCATTGGACCGATATTCTACAAGACGCTTTTGTAACCATTCTGAGTTAGGATCCATTTAAATACATCGTAACTTGGAGCCGATTATCGCTAACCGGCTTTAAAGAAACGAGCATGAAACCACTTCTTGTGGCGGTAAGAAAATCAAATTCTGATAAGTCGCGCCCAGTCAAGCAAGTAGCATTAGGATGTTGTCAGTCCACCGATGCATCAGCCAAAGCAACACAAGCCGAATTATCCGCATGAATGACCTCCACTTCATCATCTACCCACTGGATCAAAAACTGGTGCATAGTGGAAGGCACGCACTGGTTTGCATGAACCCAATCACAGCCTAGTATGACGTTGTAGTTACCTTGGACCTCGGTAACAAAGAATGCAGTAGCCAAAGTTTTGCTTCTGACTATAAGTTCCACATACATCACACCTTTGGCTTCAGTTTTCTCTTTGCGTTCAAATCCATTGAGAACCATGTTGGTCTTTATTAACTCTTTATCACGCAGCCCCAATTTTTTGAAGGCCGAATATGGCATAAGATTCACCACAACACCACCATCGACAAGCATTCTAGCAACCAGAGATCCATTAATATGACCTTCAAGGAACAGTGGCTTCAAGTGCGTCACCGGTTCTTTTGGCTTCTCGAATATAGCATTTTTAGGACCAAAATCTAGTTGGGCTACTTCCCCTTCTTCATCTATAGCACGAAATTCATTGGGTAAGTAATACACCATATTAATATCCATACCTTCATGAACCGGTGTAGACTCATAATCAAGCATTTCATCTCCTTCCGCAAGCATGTCCGCTAACTCCGAAATATCTCCAAGGCAAGAAGAAGTAGTAGGCAAAGTGGACGTTGTAATAATAGCCCCATCGTCCTCCATTGGTGGTGTAGGTGTGGCCATGATCAATGCAGAAGCTGCTATGTTTTCTTTTTGCTTTGGCCTCCACACTTATTTTGGGGGTACCATCGGACGGCTTTCACTGAATAATGTATCCCTTAACTTTTCTTCTTCTTGTTCCTCCTTCTCTTGACTCCTCATGCGTAGCAATCTCCTTTTTTGCGCCTTGGTCAGACCGGAAGGACACCACTTAGGCTGAGTATATTTTGGATCCCTTGACTTGGCCTTGCTTGTGCTAGCTTCATGATCATTAGCCATGGGACCCTGCTGGACAGCAGCCACGTCTTTATTAGAACCAGCCAGATTACTAACAATAATCGGCTCTTTGATTGTTAATTCCTTAGTGCCTATCATAATAGTTTCAACACTAGTATTCTTCTCCTTTTGCTTTCTAGGCTCTGAAATTTCGGCACTTGGTGATTTAGCACGCCACACTTGCTTGCCAACCCTTTTTGATTATCTTGCATTGGATGATTGACACCATTGCTCAAACAGCCTCGTGTGGGATAAGAAAGTCTCTCATGAACGGGCCTCTTTGGTTCTGCCCAACCCGGATGAAAAGCATAAGGGGCCATTGGGGGCTGCCACCATCCTTCATTTAAGTCTCCCATGTAGTATGACGCATAGGGGGTGGCGGCATCCATGGTCCTGGCACCCACGACCCATATGGCCTTGCATGATGCTGAAATTCTTCCCGAGGAGGTGACCTTGAGCGCTTCAAATTTGATGACCGGCTAGATCTAGAACATGCCGCTTGACTGGCATACTTGGATAACAACATATCAAAAGTTGGCTTGATTTTCTTGCGCTGCACTTTAGCTTCATTCGTCTTCCAGTTGCCAACCTCTGGATTCTTGGGCTTAACAAATTTGATATGAGTGTTCTCTTGCACTTGTGGTTGCCCCCTAAGTGTAGGATTCTTGATGGTGATCTTGATTATCTCCTTGCCACCGGGTTGCTTGTCAAGCACGACTTGTCTCCCCATGACCTTGTCGCTCTCCTTATTTTTCCTGGGCTCACTAATGACAATATTAGTTTTATTAGCTGATTCGGCTATGCTGGGCCGAATTAACATCTTCTTACCCTCCAAATCCATGGTGTTCATTGGGAAAGGTTGTTTATCAATTTGCATCTCAAAAAAGCTCAATCATCCGTCATTAATGGCCGATTGTATCCATCGTCGAAAAACATTGCAATCGTCAGTAGCATGAGAAAAAGAATTATGATACTTGCAATAAGCGCGCCATTTCAGCTCTTCAAACGGCGGTAAAGTATGAGATATTCTAATAATCTTAGCCTGCAGCAAAGCATCAAATATTTTATCACACTTAGCAATGTTAAAAGTAAACTTCATATCTTCATCACGATTCTTATGAATTAGTTTCAGATCATTGCAAGTAAAGGGTCTGGCCTTAGATGGCCAAACAAATTCAGTAGCATAAATATCACCCTCATCGTCCGAGTGATCACTATCATATTCAACCATATTCATATTTTGACGATTGGCTTTGTATCTATGCACTTCTTTGAGATCTTTGCTTCGGCTTTCCTGAGCCAAAGCCCTTTGTAAGACTTGGTTGATATTTAAGAACTCATAGCCTTCTAGCTTTTCTCTAATGGGAGTTCTCAAACCACTCAGCACTAGGTCTGCCAAGTCTCTCTCAGTTATCACCAAACTATAACACCGGCTTTTTGTTTCTCTAAATCTCTTGACGTAATCGGAGACCGATTCATCATGCTTCTGTTTAACCGATGTTAGATGTGACAACTTGAGTTCATTGTCGCCTCTATAAAAGTGATCATGAAATTTCTGCTCTAGTTGCGACCAAACCCGAATCGAACCATGTGGTAAAGAAGAAACCCATGAAAATGCAGTACCATTTAATGATAAAGGAAACAAACGCACTTTCAATTCATTTAGCGAGCCTGCCTCACCTAATTGTACTAAATATTGACTAACATGCTCCCATGTGGTTTTTGTGCGTTCTCCGTTAAACTTAACAAAATCTGGAATATTATATCCCGGAGGGCACGGGATGGCATCAAAGTACTCGGGGTACGGCTTTTGGTAAATCCGAGTCCGAGGTAACTCAATTCCAAAATTCACTCGAAGCATTTTAGCCATCTCCTCTCTAAAATTAGCTAGGGCATCATCTGTAGTAGACGATGAAGCTTGTTGTAGTGGCATAGGAGGAGTAGGACTACTAGCTGTAGGTAGGAACTGTGGCATGTATGCCGAAGCATAGTTCGGTATTGGTCGAGTGGTTGTAGCTATAGGTAGGGTTTGGTTCGCCGTTGCCACCGAACCTGGCATGCTCATAATAGGATTGAAGGGTGCAGTCACAATCTAATTTGTTTGAGTAGGATAATAAGTCATCGGCATGGGAGGCGCCGATGAGATAGTTAAAGCCAGATTAGGGTTTTGCACACTAGCAGCTACATCACCATTACCACTAGAAGATTGAGATATATTCTTCTGATCATTAGTATTTTGTATTAAAGTTTGATAGACCAGATTGTTCCCATCAGCAATATGACTCTCAATCCTAGCCCACTGCTCAGGAGAGAAGGCAGTACTTACAGAGGGTTTAACCTGCTCGGCTTGAAGAGGAGGGAACTTGATTTCTTCAATCGGAGTGATGTTGCCTTGGCGATCCTTCTTGAATTTTGCAAGGAACTCCGGCAAATCCTTCTCTTCGCGCGCCTTCTTGTACTCCTCAAAGATTTGGCGATGATCAGCCGATATCTCATCAAGACTGGGCCTAATGATGTTATCGGCGTCTACCTTATATGGCTTGGGAAGATCGGACATGGTGGGTGATGATGATTGATCTTCACTCCCCAGTGGAGTCGCCAAAAAGTGTGTTGACACATGAACACTCACGTGTACCCTCGACGCCGGGGGTGATGCACCGCAGCTCACGTAGAACGAGACCCGACCAACAATGTGATATGCAAGACAGTCAGCGGGCGCTTTTGAGACCCGAAACCCCGCACACCCAGGAGGGACCCCGTCAGGGAGTGCGGCGGCAAATGGGCTGTCCTAGGTCAATTCGCTCACCCCTAGAGCCTCGGGATTCGCAGCTCTCCAACACGAAGAACAACGAAGAACGAGGGAGAAAAACGGTGGAGAGATAAAACACAGATAAAGAGTAGTATATTGATTTGTTCGATTGTGTGTTGTTCAATCGGCCGTCACCCCCAACATATAAAGAGGCGGTTGTACTTCCCGTACAAGTAAAGGATTCATTTAGGCTTTCCTTACAAGAAAATTACATCAATTCACGTCCTACGGTTCTAATTCCAATCCAACTCCGATTTAGCCCGAATTTGGTCCAAACTTCTATTTTGTTCCTTGCACAAGCCGTGGAATTTGCATATGACCTCCGATTAAGAAGATTAAAATACCAAATTTGTGCACCTCGACGAGACGAACAACTCTCCTGTTTATCATTTTTCCAAAAAAGATTATCTTCAATACTTTACGATGTCATCTTTAACTTCTAGTAGGATTTGGTCATGCAGTTTTCTTGGATGTCCGAGTCTTGCAGCAATTCTGGACGCAGTATACTATCTCAGATGATGATGAGTCCAAAAGAAAATTTGGTTGTTTCCACTATACGCACAACTTCCGTATAGAACACTTTTCCATCCGAGGTCATCTAAATAACCTTTCGAGCCCATCTCCAACTTCTGGTAGGATTGACTCTGACAGCCTCCACCCTGGCAAGCTTTTCACACCGACAAGGTTTCTAACCGGCAAGCTTTCACACCGGCAAGGTTTCACCCCGGCAAGGTTTTTACCCCGGCAAGCTCACACCGGCAAACTTCCACGCCGGCGAGCTTTGTGTGCCGGCAAGCTTTCTATGCCGGCAAGGTCTCCACCCCGGCAAGCTTTCCAAGCCGGCAATGTCTCCATCTCGGCAAGCTTCCACACCAGCAAGGCTTCACCCCAGCTAGCTTCATTCAGCCGGCAAATTATGAATAACTCACGCGACCCATCAGACACCACCTAGATGGGTGTATGGTCCCTCGCATCAGTTTTTCACTCAGGACCGGTCCGAGAAGTGTTGCCTCTAACTTCTGCATATGATCTCGTGTTGGGACAATTTTTATATTAAAAGCGATCGTTTCGACGAGATGAAGACAATTCATGTAGATCATTTTTTTTTCATCTGAGGCCGTCTTGGGGGCGTAATCAGCCGAACAGTGTTCTGAATACGAAATCTTAGTACTTCGAACACAATTTCGGCCTTAGAGATGAGATCGGATGGCTATGGCCCAAATATCAAAGTTTCTCTTTTTGAAGATACAGAACTTTCTCACTTTGAGCACTTTTTCATTTGAGGCCATCTTAATTGTGTTCTTGACCATGCCAAAATCCGGTGTCAACAAGTTTCAATCATAATTGCACATGATCCAAGTACGGAAAGTGTTTTAGCTCATGCCTCTCCCTCATATAAAATTGCAAGAATGATTACCGGTCTTGTTATCGATTGCCTAGGGACAAATCATTCTCTTGTGTTACAAAAAGCTTGCTACTACACTACTTTTACTGTCTTACAATTTATTTCAAGTTTTATTCCCGCTAAGTACTTCTAGTTTTATCCTTTTTTAGATAAAGCAAACGTTAAGTGTGCATTGTATCGGTGGTCGATAGAACTTGAGGGAATATTTTTTCTACCTCTAGCTCATCTTTGGGTTCGACACTCTTATTTATCGAAAAAGGCTACAAACGATCCCCTACACTTGTGGGTCATCATTTAACTATTATTGTTTTATGTCAATATTAAACTTTTCTTTCGAATTTTATGGATATGAATATTCATGCCACATAAAGAAAGATTACATGACAAACATGTCAGGCAGCATTCCACATAAAAAATTATGTTTTTATCATTTACCTACTCGAGGACGAGCAGGAATTACGCTTGGGAATGCTTGATACGTCTCCAACGTATCTATAATATTTTATTATTCCATGTTATTATATTATCAATCTTGGATGTTTTATATGCATTATTATGCTATTTTATATCATTTTTTGAGACTAACCTAACCTAGTGCCCAGTACCAGTTGTTGTTTTTCCTTGTTTTTGTATTTACTAAAAATAAATACCAAACGGAGTCCAAATGCAACAAAACTTTTTGAAGATTTTTCTTGGACCACAAGACACCCTGGAAGCTTTGGGAGGAGGCGAGAAGAGCCACGAGGTTGCCACAAGCTTAGGGGGCACGCCCGAGGGGGCACTCCCCAAGCTTGTGGGGGCCCCCATGGCACGTCCAACCCTAATTTTTCTCTATAATACTCAAATATTCCCCGAACACCCGAGAGCAGCCCAAAATACTTTTTCCGTAGCCGCAAGTTTCTGTCTTCGTGAGATCCCATGTGGGGACCTTTTTCCACTACTCTGTCGGAGGGGGATTCAATCACAGAGGGCTTCTACATCAACCTTGATGTCCTTCTGATGATGTGCGAGTAGTTTACCACAGACCTACGGGTTCATAGCTAGTAGCTAGATGACTTCTTCTCTCTGTTTGATCTTCAATACAATGTTCTACTTGATGTTCTTGGAGATATATTCGATGTAATCTTCTTTGGCAATGTGTATGTCGAGATTCGATGAATTGTGGGTTTATGATCAGATTATCTATGAATATTATTTGAGTCTTCTCTGAACTCTTTTATGCATGATTGTTATAGCTTTGTATTTCTCTCTGATCTATTGACTTGGCCAACTAGATTGATTTTTCTTGCAATGAGAGAGGTGCCTTATAATGGGATCAATCTTGTGGTGCTCAATCCCAGTGAGAGAAAGAGACATGACACGCCATTAAGGATAAAAAGATGGGTTTATTCATATTGATTGGATATATCCCTCTACATCATGTCATCTTGCTTAAGGTGTTACTTTGTTCTTGTTAATTTAATACACTAGATGCATGTTGGATAGGAGTCGATGTGTCGAGTAATAGTAGGAGATGCACGCAGGAGTCGGTCCACTTGTCTCGGACGTGATGCCTATATACATTATCATTGCCTTGGATATCAGCATAACTATGCACTTTTCTATCAATTGCTCAACAGTAATTTGTTTACCCATTGTATGCTTTCTTTCAAAAGAGAAGCCTCTAGTGAAAACTATGGCCACCGGGTCTATCTTTTATTATATTTCTTTCAATCTATAAAATCAAAAACGCAATAATACCTTGTTGCATTTCATTTTATTTTATTTTATTTTTCACTTTTACTTATCTTTTATACCTATCACTATCAGATCTCATCCTTGCAAGTAAACATGAAGGGATTGACAACCCCTTTTTCGCGTTGGGTGCTAGTATTTGTTTGTTTGTGCAGGTACAACTATTGAAGACTTGTGTGTTCCTTCTACTGGATTGATACCTTGGTTATTAACTGAGGGAAATACTTATCTCTACTTTGCTGCATCACCCTTTCCTCTTCAAGGAAAAAGCCAACGCAAGCTCAAGAAGTAGCATCCACCTTCTGATCATTGTCCTCCATTGCCTCCGGAGGGTGAGAGCCCTTGGATATTGGATCTCTCCTTTGTTTCTCTAGGTTTTCTTGATTTTTTGGTTCTATTTTCTGGCCAAACAACGTTTATTTTATAGACGGAGTTTCATAACTCTTATCAGGCTGGAATTTTTACACGACCCCCCCCCCTCATAATTAGCTTCCTTACGCCTGAAGGAGAGCTCCAACCGACTTATGGTTGGGCCACAAGGCACCATGGCACATCTAGGGGGTAGGCGTGCCCCTGGGTTGTGATGCCCATGAGCCTCATCTTGCGTTGATTCTTACAAAATAATTTCAGATATATTCTATAAAAAATCCACGTAAATTTTTAGTTCATTTCGGCTTCGTGATTTTTTGCCAAAAAGTATGTAAAAGTGATTGGATAATAGCATGAAACAATCGAAAATTATAGATACGTCGGAGGCGTATTAGTTACCAACAAACTAGAGCTGGTAGAACAAACCAGAGACACGCATAGATAGCATAATAACAAGTTTAACATAGTATGAAACTTATTAAAGAAGCAGTTTTAAACCAAACCAACATGACATAGTCTTCATACCAAAGAAATACTCCCAATCAGGTGACAGAGAGCTTTATAGACGTTCACGATGAAGGCATCATTGTGCTTCTTGCACTTGGTGACCACCTCCACGTCGTTGTTGTTGAAGACGGTCACCTTTAGGGTATCTTTTATGTCCCTCATATTAATTTCAACACCTTCCATCTTGGTCACCCTCTCTTGTAACAAAAGATCCACAACTTATGGGTTTCTCATAGATAAGTTTAAGGCTAAGTCAACTTGTTACAAGGCTAATGGATTATCTCATGATAGCGGTAAACTTTAATCAAATCTTGTTTTTTCTTCCATTTATATCTACTATGTACCTACTATGCTCCGAAGCTAAGAGATTTTAACTAAAGCAACTTTTGTTGTTAATTTACTAAACATGGATTCAAAAAAATAATGTTGCCAACCCCTTTTGTCCAAGGGCTTAGGAAGAAATATGTAAACCTTTAAGTGAAGGAGAATTAGGTATTATGGGCCTTTTTAGTGAATAAAGCTTTCATTAATATGGCTGCTTGGCCCTTATTAAAGAACCTTCTTATTTTATTGCACGTGTCTTAAAGGCCAAATACTTCCACAATTCCTATATGGAAAGTTCCGCATATTGTCCCTAACTCCGCCTTCTGATCTTCTGTACTTCAAATTTTGCCACAAATTTCAAAGTCTTCCTCCCTTTAGATTGCCAAAGGTAAGTCTATTTGGTATATCCCTTAGTGCTTGGACTACAAAAATATGTATGACCACTTAAAAACTGCATCTGGGAGACCTTACCCAAGCATTGGCAAGTAACCTTTGCGGTTCTAATTCAAAATGTTGGGGCACAAGTTTTCTATGTACCTTCATTGATGATACTTTGAAAGATCAAATTATGTAGATTCCAAAATCCGGGCTTTAGGTTGGAATGAAGTCTCCATTCTTACAAATTGCAAGACTCTAGCAGCTACAGTTGAAGCAAAGGGTCTTCTATCCAAGCCTGGCCACTAGTACATCAGGCCCTTGCTGGCAAACTTCCTCCTCACAACTTCATCCTTGGGAAACTACATGGTCTCTCACATTAACAGAATCTTAAACTTAATAGCTCATCCTCTTACCAAGAGAGCTTTTAATCATTGTTCTTTCTTTGTTTGTTCTTTTCATTTTAGTCAAGCATTTAATTGTAAAACTAAATGGGTTCTCGAAGCGATGGTCTTCCCTGCGGGGAGGCTGTTGTCTGGACATTGCTTAGGATGTTAATGAATAAAGTAGCCCTGTTTTTACGGGACATGAAGTTTATGATCCCAAGCTCACATGCATCCACGTGAATAGTAAAATCTAAAAAGGTAAAAAATGAGACATTGATCAATGTTTCTCATACATGCAAAAAATTCTGACAGAATGACATTAATGAAGGTGCGGAGAAAGACAAAAACAATCGATGCTCTAAAAGGAAGCATTTTGAAGCATATTTTTTTAAGTTCAAACCTCCCCTATTTATTCATAAAAGGCAGGAATTTATGCCAGGATGATGTTCAGGATACATTCAGGTGGCTCTTGTAGCCAAACCTTACACTAATTATTCATAAAAGGAAGCATTTTGAAGCATCTTTTTTCTAAGTTCAAACCTCCCCTATTTATTCATAAAAGGTAGGAATTTATGTCGGCATAATGTTCAAGATACATTCAGGTGGCTCATGTAGCCAAATCTTACACATATTGTTTCAGGCACCTACCTTAGCTAAGCCATGAGCTACACCATTTGCTGATCATCTCACCCAACTCTCCTTCCATCTTTGGTGTGACTCCAGTAGGCATTTGACTTCCGCTATCAGTGATGCTAGCGTTGACAAGTCTTTGTCCTGACTTTGAAGTTTTCCAACAACTTCTTTGCAATCCATCTCGATATGCAAGCTATGAATATGCAGTTCCTCCGCCATGAGTACAGCCCGCCTACAGGCTTGAAGTTCAATCCTAGCTGGGTCTGAATTTTGAGGAAAGGAGTGGCATGCTCCTCCCAGGTAAGAACCCTCATGATTCCTCAACACCACACACACTCCTCATTTATCTCCATTTTTTGATGTTGCACCATCGACGTCCGCTTTGACCCATCCGAAGGCGGGCACCTCCCACTTCTGTATTGGTGTGACTTTGACTTCTTTTCTCTTACGGTCATGGATAGACTACCATTCTTCAATTAACTTGACTGTCGTTCGTGCAATATTCTCATCTTCTTCTATCCTTTTACTATCCCGTCGATCCTTATTTTGGACCCATCCCCGACCTGCCATATCAAGCCATCCAGTAAGAGGTTCCGACCATGCAGGATGCTTTTGAAAATGATTGAACCCCCAGCAAGGCATGTAGCATTCAGAATTGACCCATCACCAAAATATCGGGTCTTTAAAACTCTTGCACAAAGTGATGATGGAACTTGTAAGATACGCCAAGCCCGCTTCCCTAGCAAGGCTTGGTTAAACGCTTCAGGATCTCGAAACCCCATGCCTCCTTCATGATTCCATGTGCACATCTTGCCCCACACGATCCAGTGTACCTTCTTTGGACCATTCACTGCACCCCACCAGAAGTTCGAAGAGATCAAAGAAAGGTTCTGACACATTTTCTTTCTGAGTTGAAAACAACTCATGGTAAAAGTTGGTGTAGATTGGAAGCCAGCCTTAATTAACACCTCCCTTGCAGTCTTGGAAAAACCTTGTCCCTTACATTTTGCAACCTTTCCACGTGCACTCTCACTCATGCTTAAACGTTCCATCTTTTGATGTTCCCACAACAGTAGGTAAACCCAAGTACCTGTCACTCAAAGCCTCTGAAGAAATGCCCATTGTTTGCTTGAGAGTAATCTTATCATCATCCCCACAACCCTTCCTTAAGAAGATGGATGATATCTATAGGTTAACTTTCTTCTCTAATGCAACCTCGGTCCTGCAAAATAGTACTGAGAGCTTGAAAGTTTGCTTGGGACCCCTCCAGGAACAACACACTATCATCCACAAAAAGAAAGTGAGTAATCGTAGGGCCAGTGCTCCCAAAGGAAACTCCCTTTATATCCTTGGCCACCTGAGCCCTCCTTAATAGAGTTGAGAAGCCCTCCACACAGAATAAGAAAAGATACGGGGACAAGGGGTCCCCCTATCGTAACCCTCTGGATGGTACAAAATTGTGGGAGAGGTCACCATTCATTTTGACTGAGAATCTCGCCGCCGTGACACACCTCATAACCATCTCTGTCTAGGGACTAGAGAAACCAAATCTCACCATCATTTGCTCGGGAAACACCCATTCAACTATGTCAAATGCATTCATCATGTCAACTTTTACCACGCATAAGGGCTTCTTTATCTTTCTTTTCCTTATAGCATGTACACACTCATAAGCAACAAGTACATTATCTGTGATTAACCTGCGTGGCATGAAGGCACTTTGCTCTTCAGAAATCATGAACGGCGGCACCACCTTGAGCCTACTAGACAACATTTTTGCAGCAATCTTATGCAGGACATTACATAGGCTTCTAGGACGAAACGGCGAGTGAAACTCCAGTGAGTTAACTTTCGATATCATAACGATGATGGTGTCATTAAAACCATTTGGTGTTGCATTCCCTGCTAGAACCTGATATGCAGCCAAGCAAACATCCTCCTTTACCAAAGACAAGTGTCATTGATAAAACACTATCGAGTAACCATCCGGTCTTGGTGATTGGTTGGTCCCATTTGGAATAAGGTCCCTCGGATGTGAACAAATTTTCATAAAAGTTTGTTGTGATTTTTCGCATCCCCTCATCGTTAGTGCACTTTGTCCCATCCTCCCATTTTAACACCTTCACAATATTTTTGTGGTTTCTATGAGAAGCCATGTTCTAGAAATATTGAGTATTCTGGTCTCCTTCTAGAAGCCTGTCAACTCTGGATCTCTGCTTGCGGTAGATATCTTCTCTTTAATATACCTCATCTTGCTGGTCCTCAATATCCTTGATCTCATTTCTATATCCATACTGTGCAGCTATTAGCATCCTTAAGTTGTCCTTTTAAATGAGCTATTTGGCGTTTGATTGACCCAAACACCCTTGGGCTCCACTAATACATGGACTTAGGCTGGTCATAGTGGTGAGTAACTTACACTAATAACAGTCTATGTTACTATCTTCATATTGGGCAGTGTCATAGTTGTGGTGATATAGATACCTTCATTTATTATTTTGTTGAATCATCTTTCATTGGGAAGCGCTATGTGATGGTAACATATTATGTTACTACATTTGTCTCTCTCCTCTTTAATTGCTCGCCACATCACCTTTTTTGCTCATGTGGCATGCATGTCACTACCTATGTTACTCCTACTATGACAAGTTTTAGAAAGCATCCTGAGTTGGCTAAATTTCGTGTTCTGACCCTTTTGTGGTATAAATTCGGGATCTGGCCCCTGTTTGGATTTTTTTTAATTTGACCCTTTTTCCTACCGCCAAAGGGCTCGGCGATAGGATTACATAGCCTACCGCCACGGTGCCTGGCGGTAGGCAACGAGTCCACATCAGCAGCTCAAATGGCCCTCGTCCCCCTCCGTTTTCACCCTACCGTCGCAGGTCCTGGCGGTAGGTTGTCTGATCCTACCGCCAAGGACCCTAGCGGTAGGGTGCGAATGGCTATTTGGTGCGGCCGCCCGCCCCACCCCCTTCTTCCCCCACACCCACCCACCCCAACACCCAAGAACAGAGAGGAACTGCCTCTCTCGCCCCTCTCTCATCTCCTCCACCTCCCCCCTCCGATCTTCTTCGTTTCTTCATTGTTTTGCGGATTGAGATGGCCCCGAAAAGACAAAAGTAAGTTCCTTCGATCCCTCCAATTAGTTTCAGTCCAATAGCTTATGATTCGTCGCATTATTTGATTCGAATCACCCCCCTTTTTGAACTAGATTTGATTTTTTTTAACCTTAGGATTGATTTAGGTTGATTCTAGATGTTATATTGTGTTAGATATGAACTCTAGTCACTAGTTGGTATGGTTGTGTGAAGATGAACCCTAGTTCATATTTTTTGTGGAGGGATTTTTTATATGATGCATGTTGGAGGAATTTGTTGTCATATGATGATGCATGTTGATATGCTATGATGCAGGTAGTGGATGTAGTTGGACAAAAAATGTTGAACCCTCAAGATGAACCTAGTTCATAATTTTTTTGATATGTAAAACTGTCGATGGATTTTATATAGATGTGATGATGCATGTTGATATGATGAACCCTAATTCATATTCACGTTTAAAAAAATCATGTTCCTGTTAAAAAAAATCATGATGAACCCTAATTGATATGGTGTACCTTTGTGATTGCATCTTGATATATTTATTTATTTATTGACCATATGATGACCCTAATTAATGTTCATATTTAAAAAATCTTCATATGCTTATTGAAAGATTAACTCATATTTCCTAGGTTTAGGTACGGAACCGTGGAGCAAGCACCGCCCACTCCATCACCGCCCGCTCCTCCCACTCCTCTCCAGCACATCCCGTCAGAGATGCCACTCCCGTACGTGTACGAGGCCTTCCCCGAGCTATTTCAGCCGGTGGGATCTGTCTCAGATGAGGTCCTAGAGGCAACGAGGGCAATGCGATGGCACGAGAGGGCAGAGGGGATCCTCGACGATGTAAAGTGTTGGTCGCAGAGCGTGAAGGAGTGGAAGAGTGTGAAGGCGGAGATGGAGGCAGATCCAACTATGGCATGTGTCCGCCGTGAAGAGTACATTGAAGCTGCCAAGCAGCACGCCAACTGGGAGCTGCGCAATTTGGGCCGAAGAATCTACTTCGAGAGCAATGCGGAGGAGAGAGTCAGGATGTCGCCCTAGTGCATCGGCGTTCGAGATCATCAACTGGGGAAGGGCGGAGGCGAAAACTCCAGCGGGCAAGGCAAGGTGGGAGTGCTTGAACGGTCGGATGGCGACCAGCGTTTCGCCTCCGCCTGAACTGGTGGATCTGCTGCCATTTCTGTCTCCATGGCCAGGGCTAACATACGACGAGCTCTGAAGATGTCTTCCCGCTCTTTGAACTTGTCTTAAGATTGTCATATTAGTTTGTCTTGTGCCTTTCAATTATGTTCTCAATGTCCAAGAAACTATGTGGCTCTTGTAATGCCTTGTGCCTTTCAATTATGTTCTCAATGAACATGATACTATGTGTTGTCAAATTTAGTTTTTTCATAAGTTTGTCTGTCAAATTCAGTTTGAACATTAAGTTAACTTCATGGCAATTGTTCTTGTCAATATGAGTGTACTTTCATGTGAAAAAAGAGAATCATTACAACACTTAAAAGAGCACAGTTTCTTCAACAACTACTACTTCAAAATACAAGTTGTGCAAGAAATGCACTATGATGGGACCCTACCACTGGGGAGTGTGATGGTAGGTTTACCCAGCCTACCGCCGGGGTCTACGGCGGTAGGGTGCCCACCTCACGGCTATGGGTTCTGTGACCAGAAGTGGCAGTTGATATGTGGTAGGGTTGCACACCCTAGCACCAGGGCTGCTGGCGGTAGGACTGCATACCCTACCACCGAAGCCTCCGATGGTAGGATGTCTGCCAAGTCAGCACATGGCCATTTGTGTGACGGCAGCTGTCGTTTCCCTACCGCCAAAGGTCCTAGCGGTAGGCTATGCAAGCCTACCGCCATAGGGTGTGGCGGTACCAAAAGCGTCAAATTTCAAAAAAAAATCCAAACGGGTCCAGATCCCGAATTTATACCACAAAAGGGTCAGAACACGAAATTTAGCCTCTCGAGTTTGTTGCATACAACGCCCAAACCTGCTTCATTCTGATTGGCTACATGTGCAACCCTTCGTGCATTAGTTACCATGTCCTCGTACTCTGCATGCCTCGTCCATGCCGCTTCATAAATAAAGGACCGTTGGTATCGGGTAGTATTTGCAGCCGGTGTTATCGCCACCCGGATAACAATAGCCTAGTGGTACGATTCCTTGGTTAGGATATGGTGCACTTCTGTTTTCGGGAACATTTGCAGGAAATAAGCATTGCATGTAGCTCGATCCAGCCTGACTTGTATGTTCTTATGTGCTTCGCGCTTGTTGTCCCATGTATATGGATAGCTAGAAAAGTCGAGATCTGCCAAACCATAAATCGGTTAGATAGTCTCTAAACGCCTCCATCTGCCTCAAACTCCTCGGGTTTCTGATAACCCACAAGTGTAGGGGATCGCAACAGTTTTCGAGGGTAAAGTATTAAACCCAAATTTGTTGATTCGACACAAGGGGAGCCAAAGAATACTCTTAAGTATTAGCAGCGGAGTTGTCAATTCAAACACACCTGGAAACTTAGTATCTGTAGCAAGGTAGTTTAGTAGCAAAGTAATATGATAGTGGCGGTAGCAGCAATAAAAGTAAAGATAGTGTTTTTGTAGTTTTTGTAATAGTAGCAACGAAAAAGTAAATAGGCAACTAGCAATATAGGTAAAACTCGTAGGCATTGGATCGGTGATGGGAAATTACGTCGGATGCAATTCATCATATAGAAGTTATAACCTAGGGTGACACAGAACTAGCTCCAGTTCATCAATGCAATGTAGGCATGTATTCCGAATATAGTCATACGTGCTTATGGAGAAGAACTTGCATGACATCTTTTGTCCTACCCTCCCGTGGCAGCGGGGTCCTATTGGAAACTAAGGGATATTAAGGCCTCCTTTTAATAGAGTACCGGACCAAAGCATTAACACATAGTGAATACATGAACTCCTCAAACTATGGTCATCACCGGGAGTGGTCCCGATTATTGTCACTTCGGGGTTGCCGGATCATAACACATAGTAGGTGACTATAGACTTGCAAGATAGGATCAAGAACACACATATATTCACGAAAACATAATAGGTTCAGATCTGAAATCATGGCACTCGGGCCCTAGTGACAAGCATTAAGCATAGCAAAGTCATAGCAACATCAATCTCAGAACATAGTGGATACTAGGGATCAAACCCTAACAAAACTAACTCGATTACATGATAGATCCCATCCAACTCATCACCGTCCAGCAAGCCTATGATGGAATTACTCACACACGGCGGTGAGCATCATGGAATTGGTGATGGAGGAAGGTTGATGATGACGATGGCGACGATCTCCACTCTCCGGAGCCCCGAACGGACTCCAGATCAGCCCTCCCGAAAGAGGTTAGGGCTTGGCGACGGCTCTGTCTCGTAAAACGCGATAATTCCTTCTCCTTGATTTTTTTTCTCCCCGAAACGGAATATATAGGACATGGGGATACGTCGGTGGAGCATCGGGGGGCCCTCGAGGCAGGGGGCGTGCCCTGGGAAGGGGGGCGCGCCCCCCACCCTCGAGGACAGGCCGTGGGCCCCCCGGTGTGGATCTTCTTGCAGGTATTTTTTATATTTTCCAAAATAATTCTCCGTTGATTTTCATGCGATTCCGAGAACTTCTTATTTCTGCACGAAAACAACACCATGGCAGTTCTGCTGAAAACAGCGTCAGTCCGGGTTAGTTCCATTCAAATCGTGCAAGTTAGAGTCCAAAACAAAAGCAAAAGGGTTTGGAAAAGTAGATACGTTGGAGACGTATCAACTCCCCCAAGCTTAAACCTTTGCTTGTCCTCAAGCAATTCAGTTGATAAACTGAAAGTGATAAAGAAAAACTTTGACAAACTCTGTTTGCTCTTGTTGTTGTAAATATGTAAGCTAGCATTCAGGTTTTCAACAAGATCATGAACTAACCGCATTCATAATAACTTTCAGGTCTCAAGACTACTCACATCAATAGCATAATCAACTAGCGAGCAATAATAATAAACCTCGAATGACAACACTTCTCAAAACAATCATGATATGATATAACAGGATGGTATCTCGCTGGCCCTTTTTGGGACCGCAAAACATAAATGCAGAGCACCTTTAAAGATCAAGGACTGACTAGACATTGTAATTCATGGTAAAAGAAATCCAGTCATGATCATACTCAATGCAAATTAATAGTAATACATGCAACGACAGAGGTGCTCTCCTAATGGTGCTCTTTGATAAGAGGATGATGACTCTGCATAAAAGTAAATAGATAGGCCCTTCGTAGAGGGAAGCAGGGATTTGTAGAGGTGCCACAGCTCGATTTTTAATTAGAGATTGAATAACATTTTGAGCGGTATACTTTCATTGTCAACATAACAACCAAGAATCTCGATATCTCCCATGCTACGCACATTATAGGCGGTTCCCAAACAGAATGGTAAAGTTTATACTCCCCCAACCACCAACAAGCACACTCCACGGCCAGCCGAATCCACGGGTTACCGTCCAAACAAGCAACAGCCCTGGGGGAGTTTTGTTTAATTATTATGATTTTGAGCATGGGACTGGGGCATCCCGGTTACCGGCCATTTTCTCATGAATGATGAGCACAGTCCACTCATCGTGAGAATAACCCACCTAGCATGGAAGATATAGACAACCCTAGTTGATACATGAGTTGTTCGAGCATACAAAACAGAATTTCATTTGAAGGTTTAGAGTTTGGCACATACAAATTTACTTGGAACGGAAGGTAAATACCACATATAGGAAGGTTTGGTGGACTCGTGTGGAATAACTTTGGGGTTTATGGAAGTGGATGCACAAGCAGTATTCCCGCTTAGTACAGGTGAAGGCTAGAAAGAGACTGGGAAGCGACTAGCTAGAGAGCAACAACGGTCATGAACATGCATTAAAATTAATCAACAATGAATGCAAGCAAGAGTAGGATATAAATCACCATGAACATAAATATCGTGAAGGCTATGTTGATTTGTTTCAACTACATGCGTGAATATGTGCCAAGTCAAGTCACTTAAATCGTTCATAGGAGGATACCACCCATCATAACACATCACAACCATTTTAATATCATGTTGGCATGCAAGATAGACCATCATAAACTCTCAGCTAATTAAGCATGGCATAAGCAGCTATGATCTCTAATTGTCATTGCAAACATATTTCATTCATAACAAGCTGAATCAAGAACGATGAGCAATCATATTTACAAAAACAAAAGAGGTCGAGTTCATACCAGCTTTTCTCATCTCAATTAGTTCATCATATATCATCCTTATTGCCTTTCACTCGCACGACCGAACGGTGTGGGAAATAATAATAGTGCACGTGCATTGGACTAAGCTGGAATCTGCAGGCATTTAATACAAGAGAGAAGACAAAGTAATATGGCTCAAGGTTAAATCAACAACAAAGCATATGAGCCACTAAGCATTTTAATCATGGTCTTCTACTCTTAACCCCTAAAGAAAAGAAACTATTTACATGGGAAAGCTCCCAACAAGCAAAAGAAGAACGGGAAAT
>LR738715.1:253036513-253049027 GCA_902687465.1 Secale cereale | reverse complement strand
GTGCCTGGCCTTGGTACTTGTAGAAGACATCTGAGGTGATGAGGAATACGCCTGTAGATAGATCAAATGAAGAAGGTGCAGGCAAGGTAACAATTTCACAATATATTTCATCAAACCTCAATTTATAATGGAGCTGCATATTTTTGTCTTTAACAATACAGCCATGAGCTACCATGCTCTTGTAGTCTAGATAAACAGGGGCAAGAAATTTTTCTTCCTTCTCATGATGCCTAATGGGTATATTAAAATAATCAGCAAGGCGAGAAGCAAAGATGCCTCCAAAGACGGGCCCTCTTGAGCGGTTAAGACTCAATCGTTTGGCAATGACGGCGCCCAAGCTAAAAGTTGTGTCACGAAACAAAGCATGGCGTAAAATGATAATATCAGGGGCACTGAGATTTCCACTGTTCCCGCGACCAATTAAACACCTACTAGCAAATAAAGCAAAGTAGCGCAGAACAGGGAAGTGTATACTAGTGATTCTTGCCCCTGCAACTTGTCTAGTTTCACCTACGGCTATCATATCAATGAACCCTTTGACGTCTTCATGACGTGGTTCATCAAGTCTACCTTCAAAGGGTACCTTGCATATTTCACAAAAGTCTAATAGTGATATCTCCTTACTCACATCATATAAGCGAAACTCCACCGTAGGTGGTGTTTTCCTAGAATGAAAATGAAAACTTTGCGTGAAAATATTGGTGAGTAAGAGATACTGTTCTTTTTGGTCGTTGAGGAAGTCGATGAGGCCTGCATTGTTCGCCATCCAATAAAAGTCTTTGTAAATACCGGCGAACATCATGAAATTATTACAAGGCCATTCGCACGGTCGAACTTCCGCCATACGAGGAAGATTATACTTGGGCTTCTTGTTTTCTTCTTTCTTCTTCTCCTCTGAGCTCTTGCTGGAGGAGCCCCTCAATAATCTTTTTAACATTTTCCTTTTCTGAAATTTTCTGAAATTTTTAGTAACTCATAATAAAAGTTAACCAAACTCAACAAGATTGATAGCAACGACTCCTATAAGTGCCTAGAGGCTATATCATGCATTAGAACTACTTGGGACCAAGAAAAATTGACATGCAAGCTCAAGAACAAGGTCACCACACCAGCATAAATTTGCAACAAATAAAGCACTAGAACAAAAACTAATTGGACCAATGGAGGAGTCACATACGAAGGAACAATCTCCCCAAATAGTTTGGTGAATGGTGCTTTGAGCAAGGAGATCGAAAATGGCAGCAAAATGAGCTAGAACTCGGGTTTGAGCTGGTTGGGGATTTTTTTGGGAGGAAGAAGAAGAGCATGGGTGAAAGGATAAGTGGAGGGGGGGCACATGGGGCCCTCGAGGCAGGGGGCGCGCCCTGTGCCCTCGAGGCCACGTGCTGGCTCCCCTCGTTGTGTGTTCAGTGCCATATTTTCTTAAATATTCTAGAAAAAATCATATTTCATTTTCATGACATTTGGAGAGCTTTTATTTTCGGGATATTTTTTATTGCACTGGTAAGTCTGGAAACAGACACAGAATGCTATTTTTCTTTTATTTAACCTAATTAACAGAAAATAAAAGGAGGGTACAGAAGGTTGTGCTATCTAGATTCACCTATCCCATGTTCATCAAAAGGAATCCATTAACAAGGTTGATCAGGTCTTGTTAATAAACTCTTTCCGAGTAACATGAAACTGGAGAATTTTCGAATAACACTATGTTACCTCAATGGGGATATGTATGTCCCCAACAATAAGTATGTCATATGCCTTCTTGATAGTAGGAATAGGAAACTCAAAACCTCCAATAGTAATAGTCAAAGTTTTTCCAATATAATTGATACTATAGATCTGAGGTTGTTTCCTCGGAAAGTGTACCGTATGCTCATTACCATTGACATGAAAAGTGACATTGCCTTTGTTGCAATCAATAACAGCCCCTGCAGTATTCAAAAAAGGTCTTCCAAGAATAATAGACATACTATCATCCTCGGGAATATCAAGTATAACAAAGTCCAGTTAGAATAGTAACATTTGCAACTAGAACAGGCACATCCTCACAAATACCGACAGGTATAGCAGTTGATTTATCAGCCATTTGCAAGGATATTTTAGTAGGTGTCAACTTACTCAAGTCAAGTCTACGATATAAAGAGAGAGGCGTAACACTAACACCAGCTCCAAGATCACACAAAGTAGTTTTAACATAGTTTCTCTTAATGGAGCAAGGTATAGTAGGCACTCCTGGATCTTCTAATTTCTTAGGCATTCCACCCTCAAAAGTGTAATTGGCAAGCATGGTGGAGATTTCTACTTCAGGTATCTTTCTTTTGTTGGTAATAATATCTTTCATATACTTGGCATAAGGATTGGTTTTAAGCACATCAGTCAAACGCATACGCAAAAAGATAGGTCTAATCATTTCAGCGAAGCGCTCAAAATCTTCATCATCCTTTTTCTTGGATGGTTTCGGAGGAAAAGGCATGGGTTTCTGAACCCATGGTTCTTTTTCCCTACCGTGCTTCCTAGCAACGAAGTCTCTCTTATCATAACGTTGATTCTTTGATTGTGGGTTATCAAGATCAACAACAGGTTCAATATCTACATCATTATCATTGCTAGGTTGAGCATCAGCATGAACATCATCATTAATATTATCACTAGGCTCATGTTCATTACCAGATTGTGTCTTAGCATCAGAAACAGAAATATCATTGGGATTCTCAGGTTTGTCAGCTACAGGTTCACTAGAAGCATGCAAAGTCCTATCATTTTTCTTTTTCTTCTTCTTAGAAGAACTAGTTGCATCTAAATTAGCTTTCTAAGAATCTTGCTCAACTCTCTTAGGGTGGCCTTAGGATACAGAGGTTCCTGAGTCATTCTGCCACCTCTAGTCACAACTCTAATGGCATTGTCATTATTCTTTCTATTTAATTCATTGAGCAAATCATTCTGAGCCTTAAGTACTTGTTCTACTTGAGTGGTGACCATGGAAGCATGTTTACTAATAAGTTTTAGTTCACTTTTAGCACTAGAAAGATAATCACTGAAGCGTTCAATCATATAAGCATTGTGTTGTAATTGCCTACCAACATAAGCATTGAAGTTTTCTTGTTTCACAATAAAATTGTCAAACTCATCTAAGCATTGGCTAGCAGACTTATAACGAGGAATATCACCTTCATCACATCTATAAAGAGAATTTACCTTTACTACCTGTGTCGGGTTATCAAGACCATGTATTTCTTCAATAGGCGGTAAATTCTTAACATCTTCAGCTTTAATACCTTTTTCTTTCATGGATTTCTTTGCCTCTTGCATATCTTCAGGACTGAGAAATAGAACACCTCTTTTCTTCGGAGTTGGCTTAGGGGCTGGTTCAGGAAGTGTCCAATTATTTTCATTGGCCAGCATATTATTCAATAGTAATTCAGCCTGTTCAACTGTTCTTTCCCTGAAAACACAACCATCACAACTATCTAGGTGGTCTCTGGAAGCATCGGTTAGTCCATTATAAAAGACATCAAGTATATCATGCATCTCAAGAGGATGATCAGGCAAAGCATTAAGTAACTGGAGAAGCCTCCCCCAAGCTTGTGGGAGACTCTCTTCTTCAGTTTGAGCAAAGTTATATATTTCCCGTAAGGCAGCTTGTTTCTTATGAGCGGGAAAATATTTAGCAGAGAAGTAATACATCATATCCTGGGGACTACGCACACAACGAGGATCAAGAGAATTAAACCAAGTCTTAGCATCACCCTTTAACGAGAACGGAAACAACTTAAGGATATAGTAATAGTGAATCTTTTCATCATTGGTAAACAGGGTGGCTATATCATTCAACTTAGTAAGATGTGCCACAACAGTTTCAGACTCATAGCCATGGAAAGGATCAGATTCAACCAAAGTAATTAACTCAGGATCAACAGAGAATTCATAATCCTTATCAGTGACACAAATAGGTGAAGTAGCAAAATCAAGATCATGTTTCATTCTAGCATTCAAGGACTTTTCTTTCAGCTTAGCTAATAACTTCTTAAGATCATATCTATCATTGCAAGCAAGAAAGTCTCTAGCAGTTTCTTCATCCATAACATAACCCTCAGGCACAACAGGCAATTCATATCTATTGGGAGTAGTTTCATCATCACTTTCATAAATATCATCAACATTTGCACTCTCCCTAACCTTGGCAATTTGTTCATCTAGAAATTCACCTAGTGGCACAGTATCAGGCATAGAGGTAGTTTCATCATACATAGCAGAAGTAGCATCATCAAGAACATACGACATATCAGATTCAATAGCAGGAGTAGGTGTCACAAATTTACTCATAATAGAAGGAGAATCAAGTGCAGAGCTAGATGGCAGTTCCTTACCTCCCCTCGTAGTTGAGGGTAAGATCTTGGTTTTTGAGTCCTTCAAATTCTTCATAGTGATAAGTAGATATAAAAGTTTCTGAAAAGTAAAATAAAAGTTTTTGAAAAGAATAAAGTCATGAATTTTTTATTCATTTTTTTCACTGCAAATAAAGATAAAAGTGTTGTTTTAAAAGTGAATAGAACTAAGGTAAAGATTAAATTGTTGCTTCTCTAATGCTTTTTTGAACCAATCGGTTAAAACTGCATAGAGAGTAAAAGAGTACAGAATTGTTTCTGAATGGAATATTGTAAAGTTTCTGCTGCAAAGAAAAAGTTTTATCCTCCAATTAAATTGGAACCAACGGGAAAGTTTAATTGGAAGAATTGTTCTTAACAATGTTTTTTTTCCCTGTGGGTGAAATCAGACTCAGATAATTTTGGCTGTGACAAAAGAAAGATATTTGTTTTAAAGTTAAAATATGGTATTGTTATTTTCTGACCAACGTTGATGATAACAATACTATAATTCTATGAGTCTTATGTTCAAAGCTTAAATCTTTGATCAATTTTGTATCAAAGTGATCATTTTTTAGAGAACGGATATAGATCAAGAAATGCTCTTGAGCTAGAGAAAAGTATATTTCTTGTTCTCGCTGCAATATATTTCTCAGGGCTATTTCACAGCAAACATATGACATATCCAGCACATAAGTTTCATCGTACATACATAGTTCCATCCATACATACATAGCAAGTTGCACATACACATTGTTCCATCCATACATATTACAATGCAAAGTTTCATCCATATAGCAAGTTCCATCGTAGCAAGCTAGAAGAATACTAGAAGTGGATGAAAGGAAAAACAAGCACTCCATCATAGCAAGCTAGCTTCCGTGAAGTGAATGAAATCTGCAAAATGGAAAATAAGAAAGTTAGAAAAAGGTGACTAGAAGAAGAAGAAGACTAGAAGAAGAAAAAGACTAGAAGAAGAAGTATATGTCATTTATGAGCTAACTTAGGTGAAATGGGTCGTTTATGAGCTAACTTAGGTGAAGTGGATCGTTTATGAGCTAACTTAGGTGAAATGGATCGTTTATGAGCTAACTTAGGTGAAATGGATCGTTTATGAGCTAACCTAGGTGAAATGGGTCGTTTATGAGCTAACCTAGGTGAAATGGATCATTTCGGAGCTAACCTAGGTAAGATGGGTCATCTTGGAGCTAACCTAGGTAAAATGGGTCATTTTAGAGCTAACCTAGGTAAAATGGATCACTTTGGAGCTAACCTAGGTAAAATGGGTCATTTTAGAGGTAACTTAGGTAAAATGGATCATTTATGAGCTATCTAAGGTAAAATGGGTCATTTTAGAGGTAACTTAGGTTAAATGGATCGTTTATGAGCTAACTAAGCTAATTATGCCATTTTTGACATAAGTAAGCTAAGTACATGTCATTATTGAGCAAACCTAGTTAACCAAGCATATTAGAGCTAACTTAGGTCATTTTGGAGGAAACAAAGCTAAGTATAGATCGTTTTAGAGCTAACTTAGGTAAAATGGATGGTTTTGGAGGTCAATAATTTTATTAAGTCATTTTGGAGGAAAAAAAGCTAACTCTAGGTCATTATGGTAAGCATATTTGAGGAAATAAAGTTAAGTCTAGGTCTTTATGCATTTGTTAAGCAAAACACTAGAGAAAATTACTGTGATCGCGGAGGTGTAGGAGCGGGCTGGCTCGTGTCGGTAGCTGGAGAAGGATCGTGCGATGCTTGTCTGGAGTTACGTTGCAGCAAAAATCATTTCCAATGTCTCATTAGCATGATGACACTCAAATGTTAAGACTAGCAAGTAATGTCCATTCAAATTAAACTCACCGTGGTCCCAGGAGCAATCTCTGGCATCGGCGGAGGGGTCTGGCCGGCCTTCTCCCACACGGACTGCACATTTGCTTTTGACGACTCAGTCATACTAGTTAGTAATGAGACGAACACTACGTGAATCTTCAAAAGAAACTTACCACAAGGAGCTCGTACATGGCCATTGCATGCATGTCATTTCGTGCCCTCTCCTCCTCTAACATCTTTGTCGTCCTCTCCTCCAACTCCCGCTGCCTCTCCGCCGCCTCCGCCAGAAGTTTCTCCGTTCTATCTCTCTCACTCTTAATAGCAGCCTACAACACCACTCCTCGTTAGCATTTGTAATCATTGATGGAAGCGCACACAATGTAATGGAGAAAGATTGCTGAGTACGTATAACTAACCTTGAAGGCAAGTTCGACTGGCCGTTCACGAGGCCTTATCTCAGGAGCGGAGCTCGACTCGCGCGCCTTGATCTCTGGGATAGTGCGTGGACAACGGATAAGTCCATCTCCAATGGCTATCGAGCCATGGGACTTCCCGCCACCAGCTATCATCACCAGCTCTGGATCAATGGGCTGGCTCGGGTTAAAGTCCTCCCATTTCCTCGCCTTCCCCTCATCTCTATACCTCACGAGCTTGTTGTGGGAGGAGATGTTGGTGAAGTTGTTTGGATCATCGAGGTCAGACGGAGAGAATGCCTTGACCTTCTTGTAAGAGGCAATATGGGCCATGGCATAGAGGTCATACACCTCTGGCATCTTATCCACCTTATTGTAGCGCGTCTGAAAGAGAGAAACAAAATAAATTAGTAATTAAAGGGCTCAAGCTAGCATGATGAATGAATTGCATGAATCATGAAGCAAACCACATACCTAGTTCCGCCCGAACTTATATAAGTTGGAGCTGCCTTGATGGTGTGGTACACCTTCCATTTGGGCACGTTTGTCCTTGGCCTCGTTGTGGAGGGCTAGCCATTCTTTTGAGCACCACTCATCGACCAACACCTCCCAACAATCCATCTGATCCGCACACCATCTCGGAGGCACCTAAGTTAGCAAAAATAACTTGAGCGCTAAGGCTACGAATTACTAAATGAAGGAAGTAAGTACAAGGCCTTAAGAATATGTAATTACCGTCATGTACTGCTCCTTCATCAGGAACTTGTCACGGCACTCCGGCTTGGTCTTCTTGATACCACGTGAGGCGTAGTAGTCTCGAATGGCCTGCACCCGAGCCTCGTGCCGTAAGTTTTGTAGTAGGCGCGGGCAGATGTTATCAATAACCTTTGTCGCGGCCTCCTCGTATCCCTCCTCACACCTATAGAATGTCTGCAATCAAACGAGACAATATTGATTAGTACAATTAATAACTAGCTAGTTGAAGATTTTTAATTGTGTAAAGGAGAAATTACCCAGAACTTTCTGATCACCATGTCTGCCCTCGTGTCGCACAAGACACCGTCGATAATCTCACCCGGCGGGACCGGGGAAGCCAAGTAGTGCTCCTAGCTCAATCCAAGCTCTGGAAGCCGACCCTCACCGGGCAACGTGACAAACCCCGGGAAGTTTTGCCGGCAAAGCACTCCAAGGACGGGGTTGGGCCTGCGGACATCATCAGCGTGCTCCCAACCCCTGTAGTATGACAAGGACAACGCATTAGATATTTGAAGAAACATGAATGCAAAAGGTACAAAAAGATTAAATGCACTTACCTCTCCCCATCAGGGAAAATCAACCACCTCTGCTCGCTGGTAGACGGTGCCCCCTTCTCCTCACCATCAGTCGGCTCCCCGCCATCATCAGCATGGCCACTCGGCCCCTCAGGCTGATCCGGCCAGGTACCCCATCCAGACATGTGCTCGTCCGGGGTCTCGTGGGCCGAACTCTCCTAGGCCGAACGTCGGTCGACCCGAGGCTCGTGGATCGGAGTCCGTGTAGCCTCCTCCTCGGACGAGTCCACCCTTGCTGTCACGTGCTCGGTTGAAACAGCTGGGGGTGGCGGCGAGGAAGGCCGAAGAGCATGCTTACCTCCTCTCCCGCGACCATGTCCTCCTCTAACTCCCCTCTTCTTCCCTCCCTTACCTCGTCCCCTGGTGGGCACCGCGGTCGATGAAGAAGGGCCCTGTGGTGTCGCCATACTGTCCATCAACGCTCGGCGGAGAGGTACGTGTGGAATGGAAGACCTCCCACCACGCGCCGACGAAGAAGGGGCCTCGGAGCGCTCCGGACCAGTGCCCACCATCTTTCAACACCTGCCATGACAAAGAGTAAACGAAATTAGTACAACATAAAAAAAATACCGACATGAATAATAATATGTATATAACTTAAGTGTATCATCATCAAGTACAACATAAAAAAATTGAATACCTGACACGAACTACAAATAATCTCGATCACTATCATCAATAAATGCATAGACTGTCTATGGAAGTCGAAGCAAGAATATTTGCGCCCTGCCTGCAGCCAACGAAACTCAAGAGATCCCTTGCATGTGGGGCACGGGAACCTTCCATGCAAACACCAGCGGACGAATAGCGCATACGCCGGCAAGTCGTGCGTCGAGTACATGTACCAGACACGCATTATGAAATTCTTTTTGCTATAGCCGTCGTATGTCTTGAACCCATTATCCCAAGCTTCTTGCAATTCGTCCTTAAGTGGCTGCATATACACATTCATATTCTTCCCCGGATAGTTGGGCCCTGGAATTATCAATGTCAGAAAAATGTTCTTTCTTAGCATAATCTGTCCGGGGGGAGATTCAGTGGAATGACAAATACAGGCCAACAACTGTATTGGGTTGCCGTCATACCAAACACATTGAACCCATCCGTGCTAACGCAGATTCAAGGATGCCTTGGATCTACCGCTTTATCCTCATGTAATTCATCAAACTTCTTCCACACAACACCATCCGATGTGTGTACCATCATCAGATTCCCATCTGCATCTAGTTCGGTTCTTTTGCCCGTTTTGTGCCATGTCATCTGTCTGGCCGTCTCTTCGACCATGAAAAGATGTTGAAGTCTTGGTACGATTGGCATATACCGAAGAACATTAACGGGGATTTTGGTCTGCATCTTCTCACCCATACCGTTGTCTACTACAACATACCTGGAAGACTTGCAAATGGGACAATAGTTCAAGTCCACATAGTCAAGCCTAAATAAGGCACATCCTTTCTTACAGGCATGTATCTTCTCATAGGGCATCTTCATAGGCCCTAAGTCGTTTCGTCCCTCCCCAAATCTTCGCAATCCCCTCCTGCCAAATCCCACCTGAGAACGACGTTGATCCAAAACCTAAATCCCAATCCGAAGGCTACCTACGACGGCAACCTTGGCCTGGACGACTCCCTTGAGGTTCTCCGGCAGCGGCAACCTCGGCCTGGACGACTCCATTGATGTCCTCCGGCGGCGGCAACCTCAGCTTGGACGACTCCCTTGATGTCCTCCGGCGGCGACAACCTCGGCCTGGACGACTCCCTTGATGTCCTCCGGCGGCAGCAACCAAGTATCGACGACGACGATCGCTACGAGACGGCCACCGGCGACGCCAACAAAGATCCGGACGACCGTCGCGAGGGCAAAGCCATGGCGAATTGAAACGCTCCGCGGTAGTGATGACTCCACTCGGATGGGGCGAACAACCCATGGATGGCCTCCTGGAACCACGAAAATTTCTTCATATAAAGTTGTAGCATGTCATTCGTGGGAAGTTATAGACTGTATCAGATGTATTGCAATATTAGTGCAATTCCTTCATAGAAGTTGTAGCATGTAGTATGTAGCAGATGTAGTTCTTCATAAATCCAAATTATGTAGCTCAGTTAATTCAGTGACTAGTTCTATGAAGGAATTGCCAAAAGAAAATCAGATGAAGGAACTACAGTCATTTGGCAGAATACCTTCTTTCTTATTGCCAAAACATTCAGATGAAGGAACTACAGTTATTTGGCAGAATACCTTCGTTGTTATTGCCAAAACATTCAGTGACTAGTTCAGTTATGCTTTGGAAAAATAAGTGACTTCAGGTGGTCAAAACTTGTTTTGTTCAGTAAACATTTGGACTCGCAGCAGGTGGCGTGCGACATCATTTTCTAGTTTTGGGATAAATATTGTAAGTCACTGTGAAAGTGTTTCCTGGACATCTACATGTTAAGTGACCAGTTCCGAAGATTGTTGGAAAAGAATTAAGTGACTCTGGGTTATGTGGGTGAAGCAAGTATAGTTCAGTAAAGCTTCTGAACTTCTAGAAGTGGTCTGCCATGGCTTTGTCCAGTTTTGAGATCAAACCTATAAACAACTAGGACATTTACCCAAGTTTTTGGTTGATGATGTATAAACAAAAATTCGAAAAACTGCATCGTGTGCTCATGTATGATGCTAGTCTGAGCAAAAACAATGGTACAACAACAAGCATGCTTAACATTTAAAATCATGAACTGCACTCATATTTAACCACCTAATAGTTATGAAGGGGCAATCAAAATGCATGTATTGCCACTACACAGCCTTGCAACTTGTAAGTACATAGAAACAAGAAATGTCATCATGTTTCCATATGAAGTAAATATATACTATGTTCAATATTCTGTAACAATTTGACAAGCGTCAAAACTTGTCAGAAATCAAGTGAAATGTAATTTGACGGAACACAAATTCTCAGCCATTACATGACTTCAGTACATCGAAGTTTAAATCATAACATAGATAAAATAATTGTTTTCTTCGACAAATTTTTATAACAGGATGCACCATTTGGTTGCATATTTTCCACATTCATGCTCCTTTTCTCTTGAGTGGTTTTGCTTGGACAATTCCGACTGTCATGAAATCCTATTTTCTTGCATGTCTTGCACAAGCGTGCAACCTTTACCTTCGCTTCTTTGCCCTTCTTTTTTCCATCATCCTGCTTGATCTCCTTTCCTCTCTTTATTCTTTTGCATCTCCCCACAACCGCATCGTGTGTCTGTCTGATTATGCCTTTTACTCGAGGGGTCATTAGTCTCCTTACAATATTTTGACTTGAATCCTTCGTGACAACATGGGAGCAGAGGACCACGTACAGAATTGGGATGTTACCTGCATGGGGGTGGCCGGGTTGGTGCCGATGGACGTCGGGATTCAAGTCGATAGAAATTGGAGGCGCCTGCAGTTTGACGACGGCGGCGCACGACGCACACACGAAGTCGGGGTGCTTTTTTTTTAACCTGGAGTCGGGGCGTTGTTGCAAAATTAAATTGCTAGTTTTAGTTGGAGGGTGGGCGTGTTAGTGTAAAATTACCACAAACTCTGATAATTCGCAGGATTCAGATCGTGGGGATGAGATGGAAGGGACACACGGATACACAAGTTAGCTCGGATTCACGAGATATGTTGCCATATATATATAATTCACCATGTATATATTCATCATTTAATCTAATTTATCAATTTTATTACGTCCATGCAACCTACACTCTAATAGGTAAAGATAGGTCATAATCCCACCCAAGTATGTGTAGATTGGGTTCATTTTCCCATGCTATGCTCCGGATCCGACACAAAATTTTGGCAGCACCTCCCCGTCGTTCTCCTGATACACGTCTCTGCAATAAACAGAGAGGATGTGTACCCGGAGAACAACAGGGGAGGCACTGACGAAATTTATGCGTCGGATCCGGAGTAAAGCATATGGGAAAACGAACCCAATCTACACATACTCGGGCTGTCCATGGATAGCGTTGGACAATTCGAAAGAATCACGGTTATAAATATGCAAATGCATGCATATTTATAACTATAACCCTTTCAAACTGGAGACACATATTGGTTACGCATACTGATGATTCCAGACACATATATAGCTAGCAAGTTTCATCGGCACGAACACCGAAATAGAGCAAATATTTAAGGGGGGAGGAGGACATGTCATTTGTGCTCACCCATGAACAAAGGGGCAGAGCTCGTCAAACGCACGGGGAGGTCGTCGAACAGCACACCTCGCAGCGACGAAACAACTGCACATTTAAATCTACCCGATCAACACAATTATATATGATGTTTTTCATAACAAAATCGAAAAATATATGACATAACTCATAATTCGCAAATATATGACCCCGTCGGCCTCTGGAAGGCCGAAGAGCACCTTTTCGGTCAACTAGAGGCCGAAGTGGTGTCGGGGGTGTCGTGTCTGGGTGTCGTGGTGTCGGGGTGTCGTGTCGGGGTCGGGGTGTCAGGGTTGTCGTGTCTAGGTGTCGTGGTGCACGGGTTCCGGGCTGTCGGGGTGTCGAGGTGCCGTGTCAGGGTCGGGGTCGGG
>LR738715.1:253014854-253032198 GCA_902687465.1 Secale cereale | reverse complement strand
CCCCCCCCCCCCCACCCCTCACGTCCTTATATAGAGTTAGGATTTTGTATTTTCAACACATCATTTCTCAACACCGGCGTACCGATGCACAACTGCCGCAATTGTCCCCTGGTCCTTTAGATGATAGTGTTGACAGGGCACAAAAACAACAGGTTGGAACTGTATATTTGCATGAACAATAATCATCCCCTGATCCTTTCGATGATTACTGCCCATTTTTACAACACAACAACAACAACGGTTAAAAGTGCACTAACAAATACGTGAACAAAAACCGGAACATTATCCGAATAAACTCAATACTACTAACCAAAATAATAGCTCAAATAAACCAAAACAACAACCCCGAATAATCTGGAGCAGTAAAACCAATAAACAGAACAATGCCTAAATAAATCAAAAACAATCCCACACGAACCATAAAACCAAAACAATAGCCGAATTTTAAACCAGAACAATGCACCCGAATGGACCGGAACAACTAAAAAAATGTAAAACATTCACGTGTGCAGCAACCTAGAAGAAATATAAAAATATCAAGAAAAAAACTGAGACTCCTCCCTTGACCCGGAACAGTAAAACCAATGAAACAGAACAATATCAAAATAAACCAAAACCTTAACGCACCTAAATTGTAACCCAGAACAATACACCAGAATAAATAAAACAGTAAACCAACAGTATGCATTCAGGTGAACAGCAATCCAAAAGAAATAACAATAAAATGTGTTGTTTTCTTCCTTATTTTAATAAAATATAGACTAAATTGGTCACGGGCGCGGCATGCGCCGCACTTCTTCAGTGCTAGTAAGCGCTAGTAAGAACCACGACGCCTAAGAGCAATTCTAGCAGACTCCGCAAAACGCCCCGACCCGCAAAATAACCTCCAAAATGCGGGTCGGCACGAAAAATCCCACCCGAACAAACCCCGCAAACGCGACCGGCAAAAAAATTTGAGGGGCGCGGTCGGCCCGCAAATGCGGCTTGGTGGGGGGGGGGGATAACGAAAGTAGCCTGCGGGAGCACGCCGAAATGCCGCCACATGCACTAGATTGCCCTCTTCCACCCCCTCCTGCGTCGACAGGCCTGAAAGTTGTGAATCTGCGGCCCTTCATCGCGGGCGGCCGGATTTGGCATTTCCGGTCGCCGGTGGCTGTGCCAAGTGATGTAGTGGTCGAGGAGCATCTCGCGCAGCCCCGGCAAGGTCGCATCGCCGCATGCAGGTACGGGTTCGTCCTCCCACCGTCGCCCATGGTTTGCGGGCATGGATTCGGCCGGCCGCCCACCGAGCTCGGCGCTCGCGCAGCGGCTCTGTGGCACGTCGATGCGGCTCATACAGTGCGACAACTACACGCAGACAGTGTTGATGCTAACCTCGGGCACGCCGAAGCACCCCGGATGTGTGTTCTTCAAATGCGAAGACGACGAGGTACGTGTTGTTTTTGTTCGGCTCATTTTGATAGCTCATTCTTTGGTTCGGTAGCTCATTTCGAACATGCTCATTTATGTGTGTAGGAAGATGGATTCTCATTTTGGTTTTGGGAAGACGGATACATTGAGGGGAAGGCAATGATGCGGCTGCATGTGCAACTAGAGGGGAAGCAACGTCTACTCTTTCGAACCAAAGATGAAGAAAGAAGAATGCAAAATCAAGAATCCACAGATCAACAATGAATGCATGAAGAAGATATTAGTCCAACTAGTGGGAGCAGTTATGGAAGTTGCAAATCTTCTAAAATGCATACTTGTGGTTCTTGTTTTCTTTGATCTTGTTATTCTAGCAAAGAATTGATAATGTCTTATGTATCCAATGTCGTTGAAAAAGCAAAGAAATGCATTATGTTGATCAAATTGAGGTGCATATTTAGATTTTAAGCAAAGAAATGCATTATGTTGGATTTTGTTTTCTTTGATCTTGTTATTCTAGCAAAGATTTGGTAATGTCTTATGTATCCAATGTCGTTGAAAAAGCAAAGAAATGCATTATATTGATCAAATTGAGGTGCATATTTAGATTTTAAGCAAAGAAATGCATTATGTTGGATCAAATTGAGGTGCAGATTTAGATTTTCCGGGCTAGGGGGAGCATCGCCGGACTAGACCCCGCAAAGCCGACCCGTAAAAGAGCATATTCTGTGAATATCTTTTTTTACGGGTCCGTTATGCGAGATCTGCATATGCAACCGTCCGCACTGGCCCGCAGAGCCTTTTTTCCATTTTTCCGCCAACTTTTGCGGGCCGGCGGGATTCGGTGTCTGCTAGTGCTCTAACAAGTACACTACAAAATTGAAACCAGTCTAGTAAGAACCACGACGGCTGACAAGTACACTGCAAAATTGAAACTAGTATCCAGTTTATATTGTCAGCAAAAAATGAAGAAAAAAATTCTTTCACATTTTCCTGTTACTAATAGAGAACAAATTTGAACATAATGATGCAGTTAGCATAGCATGAAATAACACATCAAGTAAAAAATATTTTTGTTTCAATATATTTGCTACTGTAATTGCGTATTCTCACATGCATGATCGAACAAAATTTCCTTTTGTTTCTTAACATTAATTTTCCAACATCAGATACCCTATAAAATGGTTATTACGATATTAACACGTGAACAAGAAGCACAAACCACTTCTTTCTCTCCTATAGTAAGATCAGACGATAAAACATCTACTAAAGATGACCAAAATTTATATTGGGCCCAACACAACTGAGGCAACTATAATTTTTCTATCTCCTGAAATGTACATTGACAACAGTTGGCTGCATAGGTGTCTGCTGAATCGACAGTGCAAGCGGGAAAAATGGGTGAAACAAGGAAAATATTTTTTTTTCTCGGCTGTCGGAAGCATCAGAATCTGACCCTGTAGAAAAGAGACATATATGCACGTGAGGTTACTCAAGAAATGGGCACCAGAATCTGACCCTGCAGAAAAGGGACATGTATGCAGGTGAGGTTACTTAAGAAATCTATACCTACTGTTAAAGGAAGGTGATAATCTTGGTTTCGTCCCGCTTCGTTTGGTCCCATTTCAATTTAGTTTCGTTACTTGCCACCCGTTTTGGCCCAACGGAGGAAGCCTATCTGGCGTATCTAGCGGCACACTGTGCCCAAGTCCAGAGAAAAATAAAATTGCCGACGGGAGGGTTCGATCTCATAACCTGCCAATCGGCCGCACACAGCTTGTTCAACTGACCCAACTAGAGATATGAGTGGACTTTTTTCCGTTGCAATGCACGGGCCTTTTTGCTAGTGCTACTAAAACAAAGTAAGACTTAGAGCATCTCCAGCCTCGCCCCCCAACAAGCCTCCCCGGGGCATTTTTTATCGCCGGCACCGAAAAATCGGCCCAAACGCGTCCCCAAAAGCCCAATTTTCGCCAACTCAGGCTGAATTTGGCACCGGCGGACCCAAGCCAAACCCGGCGCGTTGGGCCGCCCGGGGGCGCCGAGATAAACTTTTTTGGCGTGAAATCCAGCAGGCCCACGAGGAATCAATGCCAAAGCAGCCGCGCCGGTCAGTCTACCATTGATTCCTCACGGGCGGCGCAGTGAATGCACGACGACGCGCGTCCTCGCTCCCGCTATGCGTACACACGGCAGCATCGTCATCAACGAGCTGTCTCCCTCCTCTGCCCGCCTCGTCAGGCCGAAGACGGAGCCGGTGCTCCTCGCCATGAAGGAGCACGAGGCGATGGCCGCCGCCGACGAGGCCGCCCTCAAATGGTCCCGAGACGACTACGTCCGCAAGGAAATGGCCCGCCAGCGCCGCGCCCTCGAGCAGATATCTGCTCGCCGCTATGGACGCGAGGAGGGCGGCGGCGTCGTCCTCGACGACAGCGACGACGACGTGCCCGGGCCGTCCAACCCCCGCGCATCGGTCACGCTGGGCAGGGGAGCAGCAGGGACGCCGGCGGCAGGCAGGGCGGCGACCTTCTACAGGCTGCTCGGCATGTAGAGGGACGGTGAGGCGACGGCGAGGCATAGTGTTTCTAGTCTCTTTGTTTTGTTTTTTAAGTTATGTAAAAATATCAATGAAGTAGTGTTTTCTAGTCTCTTTGTTCTGTTTTTAAGTTATGTAAAAATATCAATGAACCCGTCAAGTTTGCTCGAATTTGTGTCGTGTTTGGCCAAATTGTGGCCAAGTTTTGTTTTTGAAAAAAAAACGGCATCTGGGCCGGCCTTGGGTCGGCGGTTGGGAAACAGATCGCCCCCAGGCCCATTTTTTTCACCGGTCGGCTCCTAGGCGGCGCTATTTCAGCACCCCTGAGGGCCGAACGAGTGGAGATGCTTTTAGAACCCAAGTACCCCCTCCGTAGAGAAATATAAAAAATATAAGAGCGTTTAGATCATTAAAATAGAGATTTAAACGCTTTCATATTTCTTTAAGGAGGAAGTATAGAAAGCAAATGTATAAATGATTTCCCTCCGGTGTCCTGAAAGCCAAGATATATTTTCCAATTATCAAGTCTGGTCAGGATGCAAGCGGGGTGGGGTTGCGGCCAGCCCGCACCGGCATATGCGGCACAGGGCGCTCACAGTTTATATGGGCTGATGCGGTGGTCTGCGTAATCCCACACTAGTTGTTGCAGGTTAATGTGGGCGTCCTGCCTACGCCTCCTGCAGCCCATGCATCTAATCTGGTGGACCGGTTCCAATTCTCCACATCGCTACGCCTCGTGCAGCCCATGCATCTAATCTGGTGGACCGGTTCCAATTCTCCACATCGCACATCGCACACCTTTTTTCGCGTCGCTCTTGACATTCAGCCCGTTAGCTCTGCGTGCGTGCGCTCGTCTCCAAA
The DNA here is from genome assembly GCA_902687465.1 of Secale cereale. NCBI lineage: Eukaryota > Viridiplantae > Streptophyta > Magnoliopsida > Poales > Poaceae > Secale > Secale cereale. The sequence goes on along the minus strand of LR738715.1, from coordinate 253,027,394 downwards.
CGTTCTCATCGAACAGCGGCACCGTCGTGAAGACCATCACTAACACTGACTACCTGCGGGTCAAGCGGCACACCGACGTCAATGAACTAGACCCAGGCGCATGGCGGAGCCGTATCACACGGCGTCCTTGCTGTCCCTAAAGATGTTCGTAAAGCTAGGCAGAGAGCACGCAAGCCATGACGATCGTGGCCTCCATGGCACGGTTGGCAGCAATGCAATGGCCATGGTCTGTCACGATCGGGGGAAGCAGTTGGAACGCCTGCATGGTGCCCGGCAGAAGTGTCACCAGGTGTATGTCTAGCTGATCAGCCTTTTCATCGTGCTCATGCCACAACATGTACGCGGAGCACGGCCGATAGATCTTGCTTTCTCTAGAAAAAGGGAAATAAAGCAAATCTGTTGTCGCTGGCAACTCGGATGTTGCTAGAAAATAGAGCAGGCAGCAGAAAGACGGCAAAAGGACAAGAGGTCGCAGGCTCGAAGCTAACGATGGCTGCTTTAGCATTTTTACGGGATATATGCAGCAGCCAGAGGACACAGTGGACGCACCCGCGTGAACCCACACGCACAACACAGTTGGCCCATGGGAGATTTAGCAGGACTTATGTGTGGGGCGGGCTGGGCATGGCCAACGCTCCACTGTGGACGGATGCCTCAGCCCTGTACATCACTTCCTATTGTCCAGCTCAGCTCAACTAGTAGCTTCAAGACGAAGACGGGATCCTGCAGAGGAAGTAGTCTCTTGGCTGACAAAAGTACTCCAGCACTCCACGATCACGTAAAGTACAGGGAAAAGAGGATGTATATGTCATACATTGGCTTGATGGGGCAGCTTCATGAGTTGAGTGTTTGATAAACTAAATAGTGCCCCATCCATCTTTACTTATGTGGAAGAGGTGAAGCAGTAGGAAGGTGATGCTTCCATTGTACATGCCCAAGGACCTAGCGGAAAGGCCCGCCCCAGTTGCACCCTTAAAGTCAAGTGAAATTTCTTACGTCTTGGCTTGCTCTGATGAGGTCATGTTGCCTTCATGATTACATCACTCCAGTGTGGGAGTTCATGACCGTTCATTGGTCCGGTTAAACCTTGTACAATGCAAGGTGCTTAGGGGAGGTGCTTAGTAAAATAAATCAAGTTTCAAGCATCTACCCTCTACCAAAAAAACGGTGCTTAAGAAAAACTGATTCATTTTTCTAAACATCTCCCACAAGCACCTTGCATTATACAAGGCCTTATCGGCCTAGTCTAAGCAGCATGAGGCGGGTCTAAGAAAAAAAGCAAGGAGGGTCCAAGGAAACCAAATTTGTTCCAACATTTAGCACCAATTGGGGACCCACCGCTCAGATCTTTTTCTCTACCCAGTACATTCCCCATCGAACTTTCCTCCACCAATTCAGAAATTGGCAGCAGATGGGAGGGGCAAATTTTCGTGTTTTGACCCTTTTTGCAAAGAAATTCGGGATCTTACCCCTGTTTGAAAAGTTTTCGGGATTTGACCCTTTTTCTTACCGCCACAGGCTCTGGCGGTAGGGTTAGACAGCCTACCGCCACGGGCCTTGGCAGTACGGTGCTTATACACGTCAGCACGTGGTGACGGTCGCCGTTCCCCTCCGTCGCACCCTACCGCCAGGGCTCCTGGAGGTGGACTGTTTAACCCTACCGCCAGAGCTTGTGGCGGTAGGGTCCGAGCAGTTATTTCGCCCAGGACCCCGCGCCACTGCCCATCTCCCCACCCTAGTTCATAATTTTTTTTGTTAAAAAAATTTATGATGTATGTTGATATGATGATGAACCCTAGTTTGATGATGCATGGTGATGTGAAGATGAACCCTAGCTTGATGATGCATGTTGATATGATGATATGAAGATGTTGTTGGAAAAAATTATTTAAAAATATGATGATACGATGTATGTTGGAGGATTTTATTTGGATATGATGCATGTTGATATGATGTGATACATCATGTGTAGTAGATGTTGTTGGAGGAATATGCTTAAGATGAACCCTAGTTCATGTAACCAAGAAATTTCATTTTTTGTTCATGCTTATGCTTATGATTCTTTTTTTTTTGAAATTTTATTAAGGCGGGCACCTCTTGCGGACAACATCGGCCCACGGTACTCCATGCTGGACTGGGCATTCGACAAGGGTCATCGTGCCCGTTTCATAGAGAACGGAGAGGTAAGTGATACGAATGAAATATTGAGCAAAGTTTTCGGATTGATGAAAATAATTTCCTAACTTTTGGCGTTCACTTTTTGACAGATGCTCCAGTCACTGCGCATGAGGGGTCACGGGGTATATGGGCATATGGAATACGACGAGCGCTACGCGCCGTTCTTCAAGAAAGCCCGTCTGTTGGGTTTTGTGTTGCAGTTCAAGCGTAAGCCGTCGGCGCTTGTCCACGCAGCTTTGACAGCATTGATTGACCTGTGGCGATCGGAGACCCATTCTTTCCATCTGCCATGCAGGGAGATGACGGTGACTCTCGAGGATTGGTCTATGATTACTGCAGTGCCGATCGAGGGTCAAGCACTCACTGGGCGAGTGGAGAGGGCCAACTGGCAGAATAGGGTTGCCACCCTCATCGGCGACTGCCCCGTTGTTAAGGGTAATCGTACATCCGGTGTGCCGTTGATCTGGCTCGCGGAGCACCGGCACAGATGCCCCGAAGGCGCCGACGAGACGACGGTGGAGTGGTACGCGAGGGCCTACCTGTGGTACATTCTCTCGGAGGTCGTGTTTCCAGACAGCTCCGGGAACTCTGCCAACTGGTCGTATCTCTTCTTCCTAGCGGACTGGGAGGCAGGGTACAGTTGGGGGACAGCATCTCTCGCCTACCTATACCGTTCGGTAAGAGAGTGTCTAATTGCCTACCTACCTACGAAAGTGTGTCCATGACATTTTGTTATATCTGATCCTTATTTGATGTTTTGCAGCTCGACGACTCAACGCAGAGGACGGGAGACAAGTCCAATATGGGTGGCTTTGTCTGGGCCCTCTCCATTTGGATGTGGGAGCGGCTGCCGGTGGGGCATCCGGAGAAGATGCGGAGAGGCCCATGGGATGCCTATGGCGAAGACGGCGACGAGACTCGAAACCCCATCGTAGCTTACGAGTGGGACGTTGTCAAACTCTACACGGGCCTAAACAAGACTTCATACAAGACCTACACCAACGAGATGGACGCTTTGACGATTTCGCAGGTATATGAACTCGCTCAACACCTTTATCATTGATTCCACTTTTGACCGAGAGTGGGAACTTACCAATGTATATGTAATAGGTAAACTGGTGGCCGTATCATGACCGAGAGCGGGGTTTCGATCTGAACGTGATGTGCACTGCGGAGCATGGTCTCTGGCAGTGCATCGTGCCCATGATCTGTATGTATGCCGTCAAGTGGCACTTGCCACACCGCGTGGCCACACAGTTTGGGATGTATCAGCATACCCCACCGGCCAATCCCACCGATACCGGTGGCCACGCGCTCCACATGTGAGCGCTTTGTTCTCTATGCACATGATTTCATTGCGTGGCGACTTTATTATGATGTTTCTTGTGGCCTATGCCTTGCAGGACGAGCCGGCAAAAGAATCAGTCGATCACAAACTGGGGAGAGCAGCATAAAACTCATGTGACGGAGTGGAACCGACGGAGGTACAGGAAATACATGGAGAGGAAAGTGACGAACTGGGATGATTACGAGGGCCGACACATGAGGTGGTACGATGATGGCCATAAGCACCGTTTTCGTCTCAGGCCTCGATGGACGGCAGAAGACATCGCGGAGCTGGAGAGGGATGACCCCGAGGAAGGTCTACCAGACCGGCATCAGAGACATGCATAGTGGATTTAGGGAGTTTGCACCCCTCATCAACAGAGTGGTAGGTACGTTCAAACTTATGCCTTTAAATTATTGTATTTGTCATCGGCACTGACTTCTGCCTTTGCAGTCTGGTGAGCTAAACAGATGCATCTTTGAAGCCTCAGATGCACTAGGTGATACCCCCGAAGGCATAGAGTCCGAGAACAATATGAGGGGGGCGATGAAGGTACAACTTCAGCCTCCTCGGAACAGATGCATCTGGTTCACTTGCAATCATAAATCTGATACTTAATGTGCCCTTGTTTCATTGTGAGTGCAGAAGCTCGTGAAGCGTTGTCGCAAGCTGGTAGGCCTGCTTGGATGTGCTGGAGCTGGGTCGGTTGAAGCTTATCAACCTGCAGCCACACAGGGTCACATCGGCTCATCGAGCCATGTTCCCTCGTCGTCTAGGTTGGTTGAGGAGGAGGAGGAGCAGGAGGAGGAGGAGGAGGCCACATATGAAGAAGGGGCGGAGGAGGATGAGGATGATGATGACAACGGGGAGGAGTACGATGAAGATTATGGACCTCCATCAACCCAATCATCTCAACCACCTGAAGAGATGCCGAAGAGGAATTCAAAGAAGAAGAATTTGCTGAGTCCGGACCCTTTCCGGAGACCGCTCCCTCGACGGCCCAAGAAGAAGACCGAGACTCGTTCAAAGAGTAACGAGGACCGTACCTCCAAGAGGGGAAGGACTTCGATAGTTGGTTGAACTTGTAGTTGGGTTGTCTATGTATTTGAACTTCGTTTGGTTGAACTTGTCTAGTGGTTGTGAAACTACGTGAAACTATGAGTTTGCTATTTGTGGATCTATGTGTTTGTTATTTGTGAACCTATGTGGAACTCCAATTACTAATTAGTTGAAGTTCGTTTGAAATGTTCTATGCACTTGAAATTTTGTTAATGTGTATGTGATGCCCAAGTTTAATTGTTTAAGATCTGTGATATTGCTGTCATATTTTGTGAAACTTGCTGTGATATTGCTGTCATATTGAATTTGAAAAGAAGCAAGCAAATGAACTTAAAAAAATAAAACACAGGACCCTACTGCCAAGGGCACTGGCGGTAGGGTCACACAGCCTACCGCCAGCCCCCCAGGCAGTAGGATGAACCTACCGCCAGGGCCCTGCATATTTCGTTACAGAACGGTTTGCGGCAAAACCCAGCCACACCCTACCGCCACAGGCTCTGGCGGTGGGGTTAGATAGCCTACCGCCAGGAGAGGCGGCGGTAGGGTGCTTATCCACGTCAGCATAGGCAAACGGTGTCGTCCCCCTCCGTCGCACCCTACCGCCAAGGCCCGTGGCGGTCGGCTGTCTAACCCTACCGCCAGAGCCTGTGGCGGTAGTAAAAGGGTCAAATCCCGAAAACTTTTCAAACAGGGGTCAAATCCCGAATTTCTTTGCAAAAAGGGTCAAAACATGAAAATTTGCCGATGGGAGGTGGGGTGCTACCGCTAGCCTCCCTGACAGTGAGGGATAAGCGATGCGATCCACACATGGGCCCCATCAAAGGGGAGGACCGGCGCGCTGCTCCTGCTGCTCCTTATGGGGTTGAGATGAGGCTATCTTGCTTGAATTAATGGGATAAGGCCATCTCAAACACCGTGCATCAAAACGCCCCTAAATGTCCAACGCTGACCGGACACTTTCTGCCATCCAACGCCATGCATCAAATGTCCATGGACGCCCAAATTCTCACAAACCAAAAGCAAGGTGGGAAGGTTTGCGAACACCCGGACAGCCGCCACATAGGCATCCGACACCCATGGCCCACACATAAAACCCACCCCAAGCCCCGCTTTTCTCACTCGGATCCCTTCTTTGTATCCGTGTAGTCCTAGACCCACGCCGCCGTTGAACCACCCACTCCTCCGTTCAGGCCTTGCCGGACCTCTGCCACTCCACCCGAGCGCCAGCCCCAACTTTGCCTATACCTCCCTTCCATCCACGGTCCGGCTACCGCCGAGGTACCCTTTGCCCTGCACATTGCCGTTCATGGCGGACAAGGCGCCCAGCAAGTGTACAGCCAAATGCCATAGCCAAATTTGTTGACGTTTTTATTGACACGTGCCCAGCAAGCGTTGCACGGTGCCCAGCAAAGTGAGATCCTTCATGGGCGACCTTCGTCAAGACCATCTCTGATCCAAGGGGTGAGAAAGATCTCACTTTGCCCAAAAGACAAGGAGGTAGAAAGGATGTGGAAAGGACATTTGGAGTGCTCCAAGCTCGTTTTGTGGTTCTTCAAGGACCTGGAAAAGTATGGGATCCAAAGACATTGTGGGAGGTGATCATAGCGTGTGTGATCATGCACAACATGATTGCGAAGGATAAGTGCGACGAAGTTTGCCAGAGTCTAGAATTTGAGCAAATGAGTCTTGACCAATGTTGACTTCTCTTGCAGATATAAGTTCAAATTGATATAGTTCCACACACCCTAGTTTCAAATGTAGAATCGGGGAGAGAGAGGGTACCTACAGAATCCTCGAGCCTTCTCTCTAGTTAGCGTGTGTGATCATGCATAACATGATTGCGAAGGATGAGTGCGACAAAGTTTGCCAGAGTCTAGAATTTGAGCAAATGAGTCTTGACCAATGTTGACTTCTCTTGCAGATATAAGTTCAAATTGATATAGTTCCACAGACCCTAGTTCTAGTGTAGAATCAAGGAGAGAGAGGGTGCCTACAGACTCCTCGAGCCTTCTCTCTAGTTCTCTGCGTGAGTACCCTGTGTGTGTGGCAGCTTACCTCTCCAGGGAGGATTGGGAACCTCCTTCTAGGTCATCAGAAGTGCTGGGCCTTGTGGGCTTAAATGAGATGGGCCCATACCAGTTCAACACTCCCCCTCAAGATGGGTGGTAGATATCTATCCTCCCCATCTTATCACATGCCAAGTTACAGTCCTTCGTTCTCAGTCCATTTGTCAAGCAATTTGCAAACTGCTGCCCAGAGCTGACATGAGTAAGACTGATGATTCCAGCATCAAGTTTCTCCTTAATGAAGAAGCGACCAATTTCCACATGTTTTGTCCTGTCATGTTGAACCGGATTATTAGCAATGACTATGGTTGACTGATTGTCACACCACACCTTCAAGGGTCCCTTCCTCGGAAGTTTCAACTCGCTCAATACGTACTTCACCCAGAGCATCTCACACAACCCTTGAGATAATGCTCTATACTCAGCTTCTGATGTTGATCTAGACACAATAGGTAGTTTCTTGCTTCTCCATGACACCAAATTTCCACCCACAAACACACAATAGCCAGAAGTTGATCTTCTATCATCTTGACAACTGGCCCAACCAGTGTTACTATAGCCATCCACCTCAAGATGTCCACTCCTCGCAAACCACAACCCTTTTACCTGGAGTCCCCTTCAAGTATCTCAGAATTCTGTGCACAATATCAAGATGCCCACTCCTTGGTTCATGCATGTATCTGCTCACCACACCCACAGCATATGTAATGTCAGGTCTGGTATGACACAAGTACAATAACCTCCCAACCAGTTTCCGATAATATTCCTTATTCACCAGCTCTCCTGATTGTGTTGTCAATTGGATGATTTTGTTCAGTCGGAGTAGGGGCAACACAACATCCCATCATGCCCATGACACTCAAGAGATCCAAGGTGTATTTCCGATGGCACAAAGATATCCCCTTCTCTGTCCGAGCCACTTCAATGCCAAGTTAGTATTTTAGGTTGTCCAAATCCTTTACCTCAAACTCCTTGCTCAGACAACCCTTCAATCTCTCTATTTCCTCCTTATCATCTACAGTGATGATAATGCCATCCACATACACAGCAAGAATGGTGATCTTCCAATCGGAGTGCCTGTAGAACATCGTGTGGTCACCGTTACAGCACGTCTGAATCTATCAAACCATGCCCTCGGTGATTGCTTCAGTCCATACAAGGATTTCTTTAGCCTGCATACCTTCCCCGTGGTCTCTGACGTACCAAAACCTAGTGGTATCTCCATGTACACTTCTTCCTTCAACTCACCATGCAAGAAGGCATTCTTGACATCTAATTGATGCAATTTCCACCCGAAGTTTGAAGCACAGGAGACCAATATCCTTACTGTGTTCATCTTTGCCACTAGAGCAAACGTCTCATCATAGTCAATTCCATAAGTTTGACTATATCCTCTGGCAACCAATCTAGCCTTATACCGTTCCACCTTCCCCTCAGGATTCTACTTCATGGTGTATATCCACTTGCAGCTGACTGCTTCCTTTTCTGCTGGTAATGTGGTTAGCACCCACCTCTTGTTTTTCTTTAGTGCTTCCAACTCCTCTATCACTGCTTCACGCCACTTCGAATCTTGCTTTGCAGCCTTCCAATCCTTTGGGATCGACACAGTTTGTAGAGAGGCAACAAACGCTCTATAGGAAGGAGACAAAGCCTCATAGGACACAAAATTGCCAATGTCATGATCGTCAAAACCATCCCGTGGTAGAGACTTCCTTGCCACTTCACCCTTCCTTGCCACTTCACGTGTCCCCTTTCGCAACGCAATAGGCAGTTCCACTGTGTCAGATGAGCTTGCACCACTGCCTTGCTGCTCCCCATGCACTGACTGCTCCCCCTGCACATGTGGTTGCCACCGTGAATATAACAGACGTGTGTCAGATGAGTTCTGCCCATGTGGTTGCCGTCGTGACTGCACCAGGGGAATCTTCTGCCACCGATCCCGAATAGAAACCTGAAGAGTACCAATTGTCATTGTTGGCTGGACTTGAACCTGCACATCATCATCAGTGAGAATACCAGCCGGAATTGTACCCACTATTGGCTGGACACGGTCATGCACATCACCATCAGTGTTGGTACCCTCGGAATCACCATGAGTGGCCTGCTCCCCCTCTTGACCATCTTCCATAGGGTGTAGGTGGTCAAGCTCTACAAACAACAGACTCAGGTCTGTTCTCACCATAGAATGGCTCAGATTCCTGAAAGTGACATCCATACTCACAAATCTGCGTTTCTCAGAGGAACGCCAACATTTGTACCCCTGCTGACTAGAAGCATAGCCCAGACAAACACACTTCACTGCCCGCGGATCTAGCTTCCCAACAGAGGGTCAGTGATCACGTACAAAGCAGGTACTGCCAAACAACTTTGGGGGAACAACAAACTTATTTTCTCCAAGCAGCAACTCAGACGGAGATTTCATGCCGAGTATCCTTGAAGGTGTCCGGTTGATCAGGTATGCGGCTGTCATAACTGCTTCACTCCACAAGAACTTGGGCACATTCATGGTAAACATCAATGACCGAGCAACCTCAAGGATATGTCGATTCTTCCTTTCTACCACTCCATTCTGAGGCGGGGGGGGTGTCCGGACAGGAAGTTTGATGAACAATCCCTTGGTCAGACAAGAAGGCCCCAAAGGTATTGTTCACATACTCTGTGCCATTGTCATACTTCACCAAGGCATGGAAATCCTGAAAACAGTTAAACACCTCATCCTTGTTACGCATCAAATAGATCCAAAGTCATACGAGTATAGCAGTCGATAAAGGTAACAAAGTACTTCATTCCATGCATTGAGACAACCGGGCTTTTCCATACATCCAAATGAACAAGCATAAAAGGAGATATGCTCCTAAGTCCTTTACTCACATAGGAGGCTCTTGTGTGTTTAGCATATTCGCAAGCATCACATCTTAACTTGCCCTTGCCTATGCCACACATAACATCCGGAAATATTCGACTCATCTTATCAAAAGATACATGCCCCATCCTACAGTGATGAATCATCGCCTGCTTCTCCTTGTCCTCCATGGTCACAGCACACACCAAGTCTGGCTGCACCTCTTGGTCCATATACCAGAGCCCCCTACGTCTGGTACCAGTCCCAACCGTCTGCCTCATCTGTCGCTCTTCAATCAAGCAACCAAACTTGTCAAGAATCACATGACAGTCTATTTGATCAATGAGAGCACTCATCAAGACCAAGTTGACAGGAAAAGCTGGCACATGTAAAACTGAGGATAGGAAGATGCTCGAAGTACATTGTAATGTGCCAACCCCTATGATAGGCTACTTTGTACCATCGGCAGTTTGTATAGTGCCCTTGTGAGTAGGAGGATGCTTATTGTAAGACTCAAACACGGGATTTACCCGCAACATGCTTAGATGCTCCAGAGTCTAGAACCCATTCTAGACCATTCTCATTAGTGGGCAAGAGATGCCTTTTCTGGATTATCTTCATGAGTGGAGGCCCAATGAGCACAACCTCCATAGGCAGCATCATCTACTCTTCTGCCTCTGCCTCCTCCAAACTTCATGCGTGATATGAAAGCATGGAGCTCCTCCAACTCAGCCCTCAACTTAACGGTCTGAGCATCCTTCTCACGTGTCAGTGTCACCCCCTCGGCTGTTTTCTTCTCAGCCTGGAATTCCTCCACCATCCTCTTGAGGCTCTCCAATTCCTTCACCATTTCAATCTTCTCAGTTTCTGCCACAGACATGCTGTATTTCTCCTCTACTTCTGCAACCACCTCCAGTCACTGCCTCTTTTTCCCTCTCATTTCTGCTTCTGCAACCACCTCCAGTCGCTGCCTCTTTCTCCCTCTCATTTCAGTAACGGTCCCCCTTTCTCCCCCTGGCTGGCAGCAGCACCCAGCAACAACAGCAGCAGCGTTGCCTCCTTCACCTTCAGCAATTAGCAGCAGCTCACACCCCCTCGCTAGCAGCAGCACACAGCAACACGCAAGTGCAAGCAGTAACAACAGCTTCTTCCTCCTTCCTCTGCGAAAAACAGCAATTCCAGAGGATCTTGGCCTCCAACAGCAGCCAACCCCCGCAGCAGCTCTCCAGCTCCCGGTCCCGTGCACACACACGTACAGCAGCACAGCTAGCAGCTGCACTTCTCCACTACCCTTATCCTCTTCTCCTCGCGCAGCACTACAGCCCACCAAGCTGAGGAGCAAGCAGCAGCCGCAGCAAAGTCAACTCACGAGGAGACCAAGCCGCTCCATAGCTTCCTCGTCCTGCCGCGCAGCACAACAGCTCCACCTCTCCTTCTTCCTCTGCCACGCAGAGCACCTCCTGTGCAGCCACGCCGCGCCTCCCAGATCCGCTGCCGCCTCGCCGGACGCCGCCCAGATCCGCCGCCGCCTCGCCGGACGTCGCCGCCGTCTCTTCAGGCCCCACCGTCGCTGGCCTCTGATACCATGTAGAATCGGGAGAGAGAGGGTACCTACAGACTCCTCGAGCCTTCTCTCTACTTCTCTGTGTGAGTACCCTGTGTGTGTGGCGGCTTACCCCTCCAGGGAGGACTGGGAGCTCGGGTTGGGCCTTGTGGGCTTAAGTGAGATGGGCCAGACAGCCCATACCGGTTCAACATCTAGAATCTAGATGCTTGGTCACAGCAATGGATCAAGAGTTACCTGGTTTTATCTTAAATTTGACGACATTTGGTTGCCTCACTGATACAAATTTTATCGGATGCTCTGTGCAATGCCTATGCCGATCAATTGGTGAAAACAGCTGCAGACAAGGAAACGAAAGTACACGATATATCAAATGAAGGGAAAATTACTATCATGCACTTGAGTATGACAAAATCGAGAAGATAAACAAAGTAATGGAATGTCATAAATGATTTAGAAAGTTCAAGTTGGAGACATCTAAACCACTGCTGTCATTACTCATCACGATGGAAACCCTCATATTGCATAGGTTAGCGTTGAGCTAAATTACTACTTTTACTACAGCAATGAAAAAGCCATTAGTCGAAAACAAGTGTAGTGTTATACTACATCAATAAAACAACTCGCACATTGTATAGGAACAGGGATACTAAATTTCCAAGAAATATCTAGCCTACCCAGGCCTTCTGCGAAGTAGGAGGGGTTAAACTAACACCTCAACCCAACCTCATGCAGGGGCTAAGCTTGCATTTTAGCAACAACGCTTAGCACCCACTACTCTCTCCTTAGCTGGAACCCACAAAAGAAATATTGCAGCCTGGTGACCCACCTCCCCAATTTGAATCGTCTGACACTGCTTCTCTCAGCGCCAATCTCATCAAAATAAATTGAACTAAAAATTTAATACCGCACCACTCTTTTCCTTCATGCCAACCGCTCCTACTCTCTCATTTCTCTTTCCCCAGATCGCCAGCAACCGCCCCTCTCAATGGCAATGTAGCTGCATCTTCACTCTCCCAACTAATATGCAAAATCATCACAAAGTTACCATCATGCAAACAGCCAATCATCTCCCAGGCCAACAGGACCTCTGACTATCAGTGCAGTGCATAGTATCTATTTGCAGCAATAATGTTATAACAAGTGGATACATGAGAAAAAACATAGCGGCTCCATTTTCAAGTATAATCAATATGAGGAAGTTAGATGTTAATACTAACATCCTAAGTAGAAAAACATTTTATAAGATGCTGCTTTGCAGTACTCCCTCCATTTTTGTATACAAGGCCACTTCTTTTTTCGTGTCAAACTTTGACTTATAATTTTGGTCAACAAAATATGAACTAAATGTCATAAAAATATGTTATCGGAAAGTTCTTTGAAATGTGCATCCAATGAAATACTTTTTATGTCATACAACTCACTTTTTGTTGGTAAAATTAGTGGTCAAAGTTGAGACATAAAAATATGAAATGGTCTTGTATAAGGGAATGAGGGGACTATT
>LR738715.1:253004328-253014844 GCA_902687465.1 Secale cereale | reverse complement strand
TCAATAACAGAGTTAAAGTAAGCCCAACGCAACAATACCAAATGTTTAGGCATCCAGTTAATAATGTATTAACATGTGCGTCATGTTCAAATTTCTACCGAGACCATATTGATTGCTTGACAAAAGCGAAAAAAGAGGTTGGTGACTCGAGTGAAAGCATATGAACACTCACAGGATATTATAGTATGACACTCAAGCCATAAAACTAGCCAAACTGGAACTACTGTATAATATATATTCAAACAAGCTGTAGAACAAACCTTCTCATCATAACGAAAAATTGACAGATCAAAGTATGGTGAAGGACTTTGCGATTGGCAAGTGTACGGCAATGACGCCATCATCTTTTTCACAAACTGCTAAACAGAAAACAAGTAGCAAACTAGCAATCATCAAAAGATTTATCATTACATCCTCTAACGAAAGAGGTAAATTGTTCACAAATTAGATGCCTTGAGTGTACACAAATGAGAAATATGTAATAAGTATAGTTACTATCAAGAAATAAGCCATCAGCAACAAGTGATGGTTTCACACCTTTATTTATTTATTTCATCTGAAAGGTATGGGTTTCTAACATTTTCACAAGCATACCACCTCATCTGGAACTTCATGTAAGTTTGTATATAAAACTGAAAAGGCATGACAACCACCAGAAAATAAGCTTAAAGCTAAAAAAAGTTTGCTTTTTCTTAGTTGATTCACTGAAACCTGAAACAAATTGGACTTCTAGTACTACTAGAACTGACGCGTGCTCAGGGAAGCTAACCTGCAAGGATACAACTCGTTCTAGCCCTACATTATTTGTAATTCTCCACATTATATCCAAGAAAATCTCTTTGTATTATGTAATTTATTCTGAACATAAATATCCAAGAAAACTGGTTTTATATTGCATGTTATGTACGTTATATCCAAGAAAACCTCTTTTCTTAAAACAATTGTGGAATTGTGCATGCTATTACAGTATTACTAGAATATGTTGAAACATTTCAGTACAGTCGACAATCAGTGCATCATCCTTGGAAATAAGGAGACCATTAGCACCGCAACATGCACAAGTCCTCACATCTTGTCGAGGCATTTAAATGGAAAATATCAATAGAATGGTTTACAAAAAATGCATCATACATTCAAACGACTTGCGTTATCAACATTACCTGTGAGGGGCTGTTTGCTTTATTTTTAATGGTGCGGAGTTGATCAAGAGCATGAACACTATTGGGATTGGACGAGATAAATTTCTCATGCAAGGAATTTTGAGAATTTGCATGGAAATGATCATAATAATGTTCAAACAATGAATGCAGCTCCTCCGAAGAATTCTGCTGACAAATTATGTATTATGTTCAAACAGAAGGGAAAATATATCAAATCACTTGAACAACATTTTTGATGATCATAGATACCTGATAGAGTGACACAATCTCTGTCGTCTCCATGTTGTACACAGCAAAGAATGCTAGGTTTTGGTCAGTGCTTCGAGTAACCTAAAGAAATATATTAGAGCATCTGCAATTAGATGGTGACAAGATGCGAATAAAATACTGGTAAGATGTCAGGAGAAAATAGATTTACCCTTCCATTGACACTACCAAACTTGATAAATAGGTGATGGCGATCCAAAAACTGTACCTGTTCCATTATCATGTTATAAACACCTCTTGCAAAAATTCTTTAGCAGAAAACAATGTGTTCAGTGAACAACATAGTCCCTTTAAATACTTAGGTTACTGATAGCTAGCTAAAATGAACAACAGAAACTGTTAGTGAAGAATTTAAAACTTCAATCAAACAGAAAAATGAAGGGATGATAGTAGGAGAAAAAAAATCTCACAGAGAAGACTGCAGAGAAGGCATAAGACTTACAAAGTAAACCAGCCAAAACCAGGAACAAAAAGGAGACAAAACCTACGCTAGCCAATACTTAAGAATAACCAGAAGAGAGAAGAAAGAAAGAACCAAGGCAAAAGAAAAACAGAGCAAAATCCTACTGCTATTGTGATTCATTTAAGCTAGTCTTGAAAGTATATATAGGTACCTTCCATATGATAAGATTCACATAGTCTTGAAAGTGAAAATAAAATTTCTTCTTCAGGTGCTGGACCCTCTGCAAATAAAAATTACCATCTCAAACAAGTAGAGATAAACATTTTTCCTTCACAACAAAGACCACACGACCAAGAAAGAAGTGGGCATAAGCAATTAAGCATAAGTTTGTGTTAAGAATTCAAAAGATGCAGAATTCACTGTAGACAATAATACAGGGAGTGCAAATATTTCAGGAGTGAATGCAAAAAATTAGAGATGATTTTAAGCATCATAATTGACTTGAGGATTCAAAATATTGAGATCAACCTGGGAATAACCAAGCGAGTAAGAATGCAAAGAACAGATCAAGATCACATAGCAAATGAATGAATGGTGTGTGAGATAGCTAAGTAGCTAACCAAAGCCTGATCAGGTTCCTCATTCCATGTCTTGCGAAAAATAAATGATAGCAACCGTTGCTTGATTCCAGGAAGAAAAGAACTCCCTTGTGCAGCCTGCAAGTATAAACTCCATTATCAGTTTCGTAGTTCACAAGTTCAATATCAGAAGATTTCCAATTAGTCTTGTTCAAGGATGAGAGATTGCAGACATGAAGGTTTGCTCAAGCCTCCAAAGGCTATTTGCTGTATAGAAATGATGTGGGTAAAACAAAGGCAACTTTCAGACAACAATTAGAAGAGATGAACGAAAGAATATCAAATACAAAATTGAGAGTTAGATAGTCAACCAGAGATTTATAATGATATTGCCGGATAAACTACAATTGTATGTCTCACTAAACCATGTTGTATGTTGCACACATGTTCCAAAAGTGATAGTATAACTGATAAGTAGATGCTGCGAACCGGAAGAAACAAATATGAGAAAATGAATGCAACCCATGTACAGACTGCAGACCCAGCAATCTTAAAAAATACAAACATTTGCATGTACCTGGCCATGTGAATAAAGAAATAGTTCGTCATCTTCCCGGCAAAATGCATCAATTCTCCGTACCTCAACAAGGCTGCCTGAATCTCGGATTTGTAGGACATGTATTGTTTGATATCGAAGAGAGACAATGCAAACCAGATCCTCATACAAGTAAGCACCAGTACTATTTGCCAAATTGATAAAATCATTGCAGAAAGTTTTCTCGTCTAGTATTGCACCATCTTCTAGCCTAATAACACAAATACAGATGTGCTAATCCACCAAATGTAGGAAAGCATGGTTACAGAATATATTTTAGTTTAAAGCTGCATTCTTCCTAAATCAGGACAAATAGATAACTGTACCTTACAAGATAGAAAGTTATTTTCTCAATTGATGGTACCCCATGAATTGCACCCTCAGTGACACTTGAGCCATTACTTTGTGCAGTTGACGTTGCAAATAAGCCATATTGATGGCACTCCATGTAAAGGAAAAAGTCCTTACAAATGCGCTCATTGCTGGATGCAAGTGAGATTGAGTAGAGCTGCTTAAAGAAACTGTCAAATCTCTCTGCATTGACCGGAAGATCATGTGAATCACATTCTTCATGGCATGAAAACGTTAACCAGATGGGACGGTACACAATCAAATCTTGGTGGTTTCCACTAAAGGCCACAAGATACTTGCCATCATTGGTGAACTTGCGAAATGAATAGTCTGGGCAATCTATGTCGTATATAGTGTAACTTGGAACCAAATTCTCATAGAATTGTCTGACAGTATTAACCTGTCAACAATGGAAAAGGGAAGGAGAAGAAAGACCACTTAGATCTTCTTAAGTTGCAAAATAAAAAGGTTGCAGAAATTTGCTCCCATCACAAGTTCACAACCAAGACTCAATATGGCGAGCATGCTGGAACACCAAAGCACGTGAGCTCCAAGTTTCCAACAATTACAGGAAGACAACACACATTGGTCGTCAACAAATATACAGCAACAAGCGTCAATTATGTCTACCTAATAGAAAGATATGAGCCTACATTCTTGAACTTTAACTTTTGACAGTTACACTCCCCATCTTGGGTAGTGAATATCTTTTATCTAAAAGTAAGTATTGCCACAATATCAAGTGTGCAGATTTTGTGAATGTTTCATCTATCCTAGACCATGGACACATGCAAAAACAAAGTCATCCATATTACATGTATTTTTATTTTCAATTCACACATTAGCCAATCGTTCACTTATCTGTTCATGCTTGATAGGTGTTCTGCACTACATAACAACTCTCCCCAAAAAAAAACTCTCAATTCAGAAGTCCAAGGATTTTGTTGCATTATTCCTCACACCCAGTTTCAAGATTGACATCCTACACCATTGTTTTGTTTTCCGAACCATAAACTAGTTAACTAAATTACTTGACATAGGTAATTGTCTAAGACTCTAAGTCATAGGGATAAGATAATCATGCATCACCCTAGTTGTACAAATTATCCTAAACTTGTTAAGGTGATAGGTGGAAAGTTGTCAGTTCACTCCGAGCATTGCCTACTTCATTTGACCTCTTATTTTTTTCGTGACATTTCACTGCTTATGAGCTAATACTTATTCACAAGGATGACATTGTCGCGTTAATAGTTTTCTATGTATCCCACTGTGTAGCATCAAAATGGCTTAATAACAGGGGTGTCATTAGCTCTAGACTCGAGATATCTCTGGCAAATATCTTAGCCACAGTTTCCATACTACAACACAGACATGAGTACCATAGTCAACAATAGAACCCCAAAAATGGGGCCTCACCCCACCCCCAAACCCCCTAGAGGCCAAAGGCTAAGCATGTGTAGCAACGGCAACCACAATGGCTTTGGCTAGGATTTCTCGTGCCTCCCGCCGGTGTCGCCGTTGGTCTACCTCGTCTCCTGTGGTCTTAGGGCCATGGAGGCGCGGTGGATCCCGGCCCTTGCCCGGCGGTGCTCCATTTTCTCATGTTTTTCTGAGTTTTGTTACGGTTTGTGTCCTGCTCAGAGAGGCAAGGCGGCGGCGGCTCTCTGAAGATGGAATAAGGTTCTCCCCGCCTAGTCCCCATCACAATGGTGTTTTTAGCATCGATGGAGGGCGTGTGGAGGTTTGTCTCCGGCGGATCTCGCAGGATTCGGTCGGCTCTGTCTTCGGTAGATTCAGGTGGATCCTTTCTTCGTGTGTCTACAGGTTATCCTTCCAATCTACGCTTCTCCTCATCGGTGGCAATTGTTGTTCTGGTGCGCTAGTTTGATGGGACCTTAGCACAATAACTTCCCGACTATCTACAACAAGGTTTGCCTGGCTCCGACGAGGGAGGGGCGATGACGGCAGCGCGCCTTCGGCTCGCCCCAGTGCTTGTAGTCGTCGCTAGGTGGTCTACGGATCTGGATGTACTTTTTACTTCTAGTGTTCTTTGTACTACCTTACCTGATCAGAAGTTTTTCTCGAAAAAAACGGCAACCTCAGCGACACCACCCTCTGCCCGCCCTAGCGCAAGGAAAGCAGCCGCATTCGGCCGCCCTCCGCGTACCCACAGTCGCAAGAGCACTACCCCCATCACCAATTCTGAGGGTTAGCGGGGCGGGAGGAAGGAGGAAGAAGCGTACGGTTGCACCGGGGCGCGGAGAGAGGAACTGCCGATCGAACACCCTTGAGGCAAGGTTGCCGCTGCGGAAGAAGCCCGCCATCACTGCACCACCCGTGGTCGACGCCGGCGCGGAAGCATCGCAGGCGCACGCGCCGGGGAGGGTGGGGGTTGGGCGGCGGGGATTATTACTATTTTCCGCTGGTGGGAGGGTGGGAAGGGGATTTTTGCTTGTGGTGATCAGTATTTATTTGTACTCTTTTATTTTAGTATTTTTTAAGAGGATTGAGGGGACCTGGTGGATATATGCCATTTAGTTTGCGTGGCTTGACAAATTTATCACTCTCAATAATGGTTTGGCAAATTTATCGCTCTCAAGATTAGCTTGGCAAATGACGCTTAAATTGTTTATTTAACGCAATGATCCTTATATTAGATTATTATAACATCTTTGATTATTACTAGTACAAATGCCCGTGCGTTGCAACCGGCTAAACATATCGTAAAATCTGCTCCGTGTGACAGTACGCTCCATATCTTATATCTAGTTTTGATAAACATCAGTAATAATTTCATAATGTTATGCTTTTCGGAGTATGTCGTGCGGACGTAAATAAGCCACCCTAACATCTAGTAGTGCATGGAATAGTCTAGTAATCGGTTCTATTTTTTACTTTTTGGAAAACAAAAGAATTTCTTTATTTTAAAATAATTAAGTATTTTTTTATTTTTTATCTTTTTATTATAATTGAAACTTCTTTTGATGATGAACATTTTTTTGAACACATATTTTTTAAATATGAATTTTGAAATTTTGTGATCATTTCTAAACAATTTTCTTAAAAAGGTCGGAGCATTTTTTGGGAGTTTTGTGCATTTAGAAAAAAAGTGTGAACATATTTAAAAGCATGAAGTTTTGTAAAGTAAGAAAATTTTGAAACACTCTTTATCTTAAAAAAAACACGCACGCTCGGTGTCTGCATTTAAAAAAAGGATTGTTGGTGTCCAGACGTAGTATAAAGTTGAGAAAAATTTCGGGATGTCATTTGATGGCTTCTCCTTCATCTTGGCATTATCATCGGGTGGAAGAGGAATGATGTAAGTGTTTTTAGTGGGATATACAGACGGTGAAATTGTTGTATACTATCTAGAGTTTAATAACTAATCCAAAAGTTTTTTCTTAGAATTTTTAAATGATTTAAATGCAAATGAATTTATTTTGGATGGAAGAGTAGTGGTGCATTCAAATGGGATTGTTTATATACATTTTTTGTTGATATTGGAAAGCAAATAGGTTTTTACTATGCTGATTTTTTTATACAAAGTGTTGGTTGCTTTGTTCGCAAGATTATGTTCCGTTCTTTTTCTTTTGCACTATTTGAACTTGGCCCAAATATCGAACCTTGCGCACTCCCGATCATCACCATAAAAAGGAAAACATTTCTAGTAAATTTCATGTGGAGGCCACGCCGTGTACGTCTTGTCTAATATTTCACTCACTTTTAAATACTGTATCTGATAATGTGTTCATAAGATGTGGAAGGCATGAATTTATTTTGGATGGAACAGTAGTGGTGCATTCAAGTGGGATTGTTTATATACAATTTTTTTGTTAATATTCGAAAGCAAATGGGTTTTTACTATGTTGATTTTGTTTTAGAAAATGTTGGTTGCTTGGTTTGCAAGATTATGTTCCGTTCTTTTTCTTTTGCACTATTTGAACTTGGCCCAAAGATCAAACCTCACGCACTCCCCATCATCACCATAAAAAGGCAATTTTTTCTAGTAAATTTCATGTGGAGGTCACGCCGTGTACTCCTTGTCTAATATTTCACTCACTTTTAATTATAGTATCAGATAATGTGTTCATAAGATGTGGTAGGCATGAATTTATTTTGGATGGAAGAGTAGAGGTGCATTCAAGTGAGATTGTTTATATACACCTTTTTTTTGTTAATATTCGAAAGCAAATAGGTTTTACTATGTTGACTTTTTTTATAGAAAATGTTGGTCACTTGGTTTGCAAGATTATATTCTGTTCTTTTTCTTTTGCACTATTTGAACTTAGCAGAAAGATCAAACCTCACGCACTCTCATCATCACCATAAAAAGGGCAAAATTTTCTGGTAAATTTCATGTGAAGGTCACGCCATGTACGTTCTAATAGTTCACTCACTTCAATTTATTGTATGTGATAATGTGATAACATTTGATAGGCATGAACATTAAACAATGAAAGTGACAACGGACAACAGCAAGTACAATTATAATAGGTGCTCATCCAGGATTTTATTTTTTGCAATCCGTAGCACACCTGGCAATATCCAGCAGCTTCTCGTCGGTGGAGCCATTAAAAAAAGCAGCACCAAAAGAATCCCCACCGAGAGTTATCTGTTATCTCCTGCGTGGGACTCCTCATCACCACAGGAGCGCTGGCTCCTCTTCTCCACCCCTACCCACCTCCCCACGCGCGATGTGATGCAGCCACACACACCCATGCGCGCCCGTGGTGTGCTCCAGCCATAGCCCCGTCGTCCTCCACAACCAACCAGCACTCCTCCGTCCCGCCCTGATTGATGATCCTCGGTGCCAGGAGAGGACGCCGGAGCTGGCGAGGGGCGGGGTCGGACCGGCCTCCTCTCCAATCGCGGGTCCATCGAGCGAGCTGGCGAGGGGCGGGGTCGGACCGACCTCCTCTCCAATCGCGGGTCCATCGAGCGAAGCGCCGGGTAGTGTCCGTCGTGCAGGCCGTGCTCCCGGCCGGGCCCTGCCTCGCGGTGGTGATGACCATGCTTGGCTTTGCTTCGTTCCATTTTGATGCGGCTTGTTTTGATCCACAGATGTTGTTGATTCAATGGCCAGACCTGCAGATCCGATTTCCCAGGCCAGACCTGCAGATCCGATTTCCCAGGCCGTCATGTTCTGTTGGCTGCCGATTGTGCGCTTATCTGATTGAGAGTTCTTTCTTCGATCCTATGGATTGCGTGTATTATCCCCTCTTCCCTCTTTAAAGGATTAAGTTCCTTCGTTCTGTTCCACCTTCACTGGTTGATTTCTGATGCGGCAAAGTCGCTCGTGTATAAAAATTGATTGGATTGGATGCACAGGAGCGAGGTGGGACTATTTTTGAGTTCTAATCCTCACAGAGAAATCACTATTTTTAACAAAAAAGAAGTGTGGGAGCCATGGAGAGGGCGCGCTGGAGGGAGCAGCTTGGGTTCTCGCCGCCATGCTCGCCATGCCGTGTCACCCCTCGTTTCTCTCCCTTTTCTTGGTTTTCTTCCTCCCCCCCCTCATGCTTCCTCGTTTTCTTTCAGGAGCATGGCGCCACCCAGGAGAACCCAGACGCCTTGCAAGGTCCATCTGCCGCTCGCCTGGATCTGGACGCCGCCGTCGTTCCGCGCGTCCAGCCCATCTGCCACTGCCATGTGCAGACCTCACTCGATCAGATCATGTGGGAGAGCCGCCTGCCGTCCCACACGCCCGTTGACCCACCTCGATCCATAGATAGGGGTGGGCCCGCTAGCGGGGTAGGCGGTGGCGACGCGCGGCGGCGGCCGGCGGCGCACGGTGAGGCGGGACGGGCCATGGCAGGAGGTGGCGGCGGGCTGGAGGTGGGATCGGGAGGCAGACATGGTTGAGGAGGACGGGCTGTGGCTGCCTTTTTTTCTTTTCTCCCGCACATACCGGTTTGTGTTTGTGACTTATTCTGAGGATTGCGGGTTAATTTCTTATAAACCGAGGGGCTTTTATGCAAAGTCACGAGCGACGCCGTACGGGCTGAAACCGAACTTTCTTTATTATTAGGTAAAGATTATCTTCATCCGGGTTTACTAGTTCTCTCGTATTTTGTTTATTTTTGTACTATAACTTTAACAAATACTCCCTCCGTTGTAAGACGTTTTTCGACACTCCATTAGAGTCAAAAAACGTCTTAGGGACGAAGGGAGTAGTAATATAAATTATACTCCCCCATTTATAAATATAAGTCTTTTTAGATATTTCAATATGGACAACATACGCAGAAAAATGAGTAAATCTACACTCTAAACTACATTTATATACATCCATATATAGTTCATATTGAAATCTTTATAAAAGACTTATATTTAGAAACGATGGAAGTACGTAGTAAAAATAATATGAGTCTTTAGGCCGAGCATCCTTTGTCTTTCTGCTTCGCGCATCGTGTTCACGTTTGTCTGCGTTCGTGTCATGTGTCGTACCTCACTGTACTCATTTCATTCCTTCTATGAATGAAATGATACGTAAACTTTGCGTATTCGCGAAAAAGGTAAGCATGTTATCATTAGAAACTACGCACGAATATGAATACAACAATATAAGTAGTAAAAATAATATCATTAGAAACTACCTATAAATGTCAATACAATGGTATAAGTTTTAGTGACACGTATTAACATTTTGTTTGTCAAATATGTAAGCAAATTTTGACCCAAAATACGTAATGACGGATCTAATCCTCTCGTGCGCAGCCGCCACCTCCTCTTCTCCAAAGCTGGTCAAACGGGTCGGGCCAACCAGACCAGCCCGCAAGCACGACACGGGCTAAATGGGTCGTGCCCGACATGTGGCACGCCTTGAGTCGTGGCTGGGCATGCGGGCAGCACCACACTACTCCTTATTCTGCTAACATTAGTCCTTATTTTGCTAACACTTGAGCACCGCTAAAAGCACCAAACCGACTGCCCTACCCACTCCAAACGAACCGCAGCTACAAAATAAAAGATCTTCATGGCCACCTACATCTCTCACACCTTCTTCCCCGACCTACTAGCTTCTGTCATCGAGGCCAAGGGTCATGCCACCGGCCGCGTGCCTAGCGCCAGCCTCCGGCATCCTACCCCGGCACCGCTCCAATCCAATATACTACCCCCGACGCCGCCCCTCCCTTTCCCCTTTCCTTCTTCCCCGGACGTG
>LR738715.1:252980689-253004164 GCA_902687465.1 Secale cereale | reverse complement strand
GACGGTCGGATCCATCCTCCCCCGCCCTGGCAACCTCCTGGTGTGCCGCGGCCGCCGGATCACCACAGCCGCCCCGGCGACCTCCTGCCGGATCCATCCCCCCCCCACCCCGGCAACCTCCTGGTGTGCCGCGGCCGTCGGATCCCCACAGCTGCCTCGACGACCTCCTGCTGCGTTGCAGCGGTCGGATCCACACACACCGCCGTTGCCGTCCCATTCCTCACGATTCCACAACCACCTCCACGGCGCTCCTGTTTGGGAACGTAGTATTTCAAAAAAAATCCTACGATCACGCAAGATCTATCTACCAGATGCATAGCAACGAGAGGGGAGAGTGTGTATACGTACCCTCGTAGACCGAAAGCGGAAGCGTCTAGTGACGCGGTTGATGTAGTCGAACGTCTTCACGATCCAACCGATCCAAGCACCGAACGTACGACGCCTCTGCGTTCAGCACATGTTCAGCTCGATGACGTCCCACGAGCTCTTGATCCAGTTGAGCTTCACGGGAGAGTTTCGTCAGCACGACGGCGTGGTGACGGAGATGATGAAGCTACCGACGCAGGGCTTCGCCTAAGCACTGCAACAATATGACCGAGGTGTGTTTCTGTGGAGGGGGGCACGGCACATGGCTAAACCAATGTTTCTTGTGTGTCCTTGGGTGCCCCCTACCCCGTATATCAAGGAGCAAGGGGGAGGGCCGGTCGGCTCCTATGGGCGCGCCAGGAGTAGGGTTCCTACTCCTAGTGGGAGTAGGAATCCCCTTCCCTATTCCTACTAGGAGTAGGAAAGGAAGAAGAAGGGGGACAAGGAAGGAGAGAGGCGCCTCCCCACCCCACTCCTAGTCCAACTAGGATTCCCTAGGGGGGCGGCCAGCCCTAGTGGGTTGCCCCTCTCTTTCCTTCATGGCCCACTATGGCCCATACTCCCCCGAGGGGTACCGGTAACCCCTCTGACACTCTGATTTTATCCGATAACACCCGGAACACTTCCGGTGTCCGAATATAGTCGTCCAATATATCAATATTTATGTCTCGGACATTCCGAGACTCCTCGTCATGTCTGTGATCACATCCGGGACTCCGAACTACCTTCGGTACATCAAAACTCATAAACTCATAATACCGATCGTCATCGAACGTTAAGCGTGCGGACCCTACGGGTTCGAGAACTATGTAGGCATGACTGAGACTCATCTCCGGTCAATAACCAATAGCGGAACCTGGATGCTCATATTGGTTCCTACATATTCTACGAAGATCTTTATCGGTCAAACCGCATAACAACATACGTTGTTCCCTTTGCATCGGTATGTTACTTGCCCGGGATTCGATCGTCGGTATCTCAATACCTAGTTAATCTCGTTACCGGCAAGTCTCTTTACTCGTTCCGTAATACATCATCTCGTGACTAACTCATTAGTCATTTGCTTGCAAAGCTTATTATGATGTGTATTACCGAGAGACAAATCCTATTCTTGATCTATGCCAACACCACAAACACCTTCGGAGACACCTGTAGAGCATCTTTATAATCACCCAGTTACGTTGTGACGTTTGATAGCACACAAGGTGTTCCTCCAATATTCAGGAGTTGCACAATCTCATAGTTATAGGAACATGTATAAGTTATGAAGAAAGCAATAGCAGTAAAACTAAATGATCAAGTTGCTAAGCTAACGGACGGGTCTTGTCCATCACATCATTCTCCTAATGATGTGATCCCGTTGATCAAATGATAACTCATGTCTATGGCTAGTAAACATAACCATCTTTGATCAATGAGCTAGTCAAGTAGAGGCATACTAGGGACACTCTGTTTTGTCTATGTATTCACACATGTACTAAGTTTCCGGTTAATACAATTCTAGCATGAATAATAAACATTTATCATGATATAAGGAAATATAAATAACAACTTTATTATTGCCTCTAGGGCATATTTCCTTCAGTCTCTCACTTGAACTGAGTCAATAATATAGATTACATAGTAATGATTCTAACACCCTTGGAGTCTTGGTGCTGATCATGTTTTGCTCGTGGAAGAGGCTTAGTCAACGGGTCTGCGACATTCAGATCCGTATGTATCTTGCAAATTTCTATGTCTCCCTCCTTGACTTGATCGCGGATGGAATTGAAGCGTCTCTTGATGTGCTTAGTTCTCTTGTGAAACCTGGATTCCTTCGCTAAGGCTATTGCTCCAGTGTTGTCACAAAATATTTTCATTGGACCCGATGCACTAGGTATTACACCTAGATCGTATATGAACTCCTTCATCCAGACTCCTTCATTTGCTGCTTCCGAAGCAGCTATGTGCTCCGCTTCACACGTAGATCCCGCCACGACGCTTTGCTTGGAACTGCACGAACTGACAGCTCCACTGTTCAATTAAAATACATATCCGGTTTGTGACTTAGAGTCATCCGCATCAGTGTCAAAGCTTGAATCGACGTAACCGTTTACGATGAGCTCTTTGTCACCTCCATAAACGAGAAACATATCCTTTGTCCTTTTTAGGTACTTCAGGATGTTCTTGACCGCTGTCCAGTGATCCACTCCTGGATTACTTTGGTACCTCCGTGCTAGACTTATAGCAAGGCACACATCAGGTACACAGCATTGCATACATGATAGATCCTATGGCTGAGGCATAGGGAATGACTTTCATTTTCTCTCTATCTTCTGTAGTGGTCGGGCATTGAGTCTTACTCAACTTCACACCTTGTAACATAGGCAAGAACCCTTTCTTCGACTGATCCATTTTGAATTTCTTCAAAACTTTATCAAGGTATGTGCTTTCTGAAAGTCCAATTAAGCGTCTTGATCTATCTCTGTAGATCTTGATGCCTAATATATAAGCAGCTTCACCGAGGTCTTTCATTGAAAAATTCTTATTCAAGTATCCTTTTATGCCATCCAGAAATTCTATATCATTTCCAATCAACAATATGTCATCCACATATAATATCAGAAATTCTACAGAGCTCCCACTCACTTTCTTGTAAATACATGCTTCTCCAAAAGTCTATATAAAACCATATGCTTTTATCACCTCATCAAAGCGTATATTCCAACTCCGAGATGCTTGCACCAGTCCATAGATGGATCGTTGGAGCTTGCACACTTTGTTAGCACCTTTAGGATCGACAAAACCTTCTAGTTGCATCATATACAACTCCTCTTTGAGGTATCCATTTAGGAATGCAGTTTTGACATCCATTTGCCAGATTTCATAATCATAAAATGCGACAATTGCTAACATGATTGGGACATACTTAAGCATCGCTACGGGTGAGAAGGTCTCATCGTAGTCAACTCCTTGAACTTGTCGAATACCTTTCGCAACCAGTTGAGCTTTGTAGACAGTAACATTACCGTCGACGTCGGTCTTCCTCTTGAAGATCCATTTATTTTCAATGGCTTACCGATCATCGGGAAAGTCAACCAAAGTCCACACTTTGTTCTCATACATGGATCCCATCTCAGATTTCATGGCCTCAAGCCATTTTGCGGAATCTGGGCTCATCATCGCTTCCTCATAGTTCGTAGGTTCATCATGGTCTAGTAACATGACTTCCAGAACTGGGCTGCCGTACCACTCTAGTGCGGAACGTACTCTGGTTGACCTACGAAGTTCAGTAGTAAATTGATCTGAAGTTTCATGATCATCATCGTTAGCTTCCTCGCTAACTGGTGTAGGAATCACTGGAACTAGTTTCTGTGATGTGCTACTTTCCAATTCTGGAGAAGGTACAATTACCTCATCAAGTTCTACTTTCCTCCCACTCACTTCTTTAGAGAGAAACTCCTTCTCTAGAAAGGATCCATTCTTAGCAACGAATATCTTGCCTTCGCAACTATGATAGAAGGTGTACCCAATAGTCTCCTTTGGGTATCCTATGAAGACACATTTCTTCGACTTGGGTTCGAGCTTATCAGGTTGAAGCTTTTTCACATAAGCATCACAGCCCCAAACTTTAAGAAACGACAACTTTGGTTTCTTGCCAAACCACAGTTCTTAAGGCGTCGTCTCAACGAATTTAGATGGTGCCCTATTTAACGTGAATGCAGCTGTCTCTAAAGCATATCCCCAAAACGATAGTGGTAAATTGGTAAGAGACATCATAGATCGCACCATATCTAATAAAGTACGGTTACGACGTTCGGACACACCATTACGCTATGGTGTTCCAGGTGGCGTGAGTTGTGAAACTATTCCACATTGTTTCAAATGAAGACCAAACTTGTAACTCAAATATTCTCCTCCACGATTAGATCGTAGAAAATTTATTTTCTTTGTTACGATGATTCTCTACTGCACTCTGAAATTCTTTGAACTTTTCGAAATGTTTCAGACTTGTGTTTCATCAAGTAGATATATCCATATGCTCAAATCATCAGTGAAGGTCGGAAAATAACGATATCCGTCGCGAGCCTCAACACTCATTGGTCCACATACATCAGTATGTATGATTTCCAATAAGTCAGTTGCTCGCTCCATTGTTCCGGAGAACGGAGTTTTAGTCATCTTGCCCATGAAGCATGGTTCACAAGCACCAAGTGATTCATAATCAAGTGATTCCAAAAGCCCATCGGTATGGAGTTTCTTCATGCGCTTTACACCAATATGACCTAAACGGCAGTGCCACAAATAAGTTACACTATCATTATTAACCTTGCATCTTTTGGCTTCAATATTATGAATATGTGTATCACTACGATCGAGATCCAACAAGAATAGACCACTCTTCAAGGGTGCATGACCATAAAAGATATTACTCATATAAATAGAACAACCATTATTCTCATATTTAAATGAATAACCGTCTCGCAATAAACAAGATCCAGATATAATGTTCATGCTTAACGCTGGCACCAAATAACAATTATTCAGGTCTAAAACTAATCCCGAAGGTAGATGTAGAGGTAGTGTGCCAACGGCGATCACATCGACTTTGGAACCATTTCCCACGCGCATCTCACCTCGTCCTTAGCTAATCTTCGTTTAATCCGTAGCCCGTGTTTCGAGTTACAAATATTAGCAACCGAACCAGTATCAAATACCCAGGTGCTACTACGAGCATTAGTAAGGTACACGTCAATAACATGTATATCACATATACCTTTGTTCACTTTGCTATCCTTCTTATCCGCCAAATACTTGGGGCAGTTTCGCTTCCAGTGTCCAGTCCCTTTGTAGTAGAAGCACTTAGTTTCAGGCTTGGCTTCAGACTTGGGTTTCTTCGTAGGAGTAGCAATTATTTTGCTATTCTTTTTGAAGTTCCCCTTCTTTCCCTTGCCCTTTTTCTTGAAACTAGTGGTCTTGTTAACCATCAACAATTGATGCTCCTTTTTGATTTCTACATCCGCAACTTTGAGCATAGCGAAGAGCTCGGGAATTGTCTTCTGCATCCCTTGCATGCTATAGATCATCGCGAAGCCTTTATAGCTTGGTGGCAGTGATTGAAGAACTCTGTCAATAACACTATCGTCGTCAACTTTGCATGCAAGTTGAGTCATATGATTACGGTACCCAGACATTCTGAGCAAGTGTTCACTGATAGAACTGTTCTCCTCCATCTGAGCAAGTGTTCACTGATAGAACTGTTCTCCTCCATCTTGCAGCTGTAGAACTTATTGGAAATTTCATATTTCTCAATTTGAGCATTTGCTTGAGATATTAACTTCAACTCCTGGAACATCTCATATGCTCCATGACATTCAAAACGTCGTTGAAGTCCTGGTTCTAAGCCGTAAAACATGGCACACTGAACTAACGTGTAGTCATCAGACTGCGTCTGCCAGACGTTCAAAGCGTCTACATTGGCGGGAGGGGGCTTGTCACCTAGCGGTGCTTCAAGGACATAATTCTTCTGCGCAACAATGAGGATAATCGTCAAGTTACGGACCTAGTCCGTGTAATTGCTACCATCATCTTTCAACTTAGCTTTCTTTAGGAATGCATTAAAATTCAAAGGAACGGTAGCACGGGTCATTGATCTACAATAACATAGATATGCAAAAACTACCAGGACTAAGTTCACGATAAATTAAAGTTCAATTAATCATATTACTAAAGAACTCCCACTTAGATAGACATCCCTCTAGTCATCTAAATGATCACGTGATCCAAATCAACTTAACCATGTCTGATCATCACGTGAGATGGAGTAGTTTACTATGGTGAACATCTTATGTTGATCATATCCACTATATGATTCACGCTCGACCTTTCGGTCTCCAGTGTTTCGAGGCCATGTCTGTACATGCTAGGCTAGTCAAGTTTAACCCGAGTATTCTGCATGTGCAAAACTGTCTTACACCCGTTGTATTTGAACGTAGAGCTTATCACACCCGATCATCACGTGGTGTCTCAGCATGACGAACTTTCACAGCGGTGCATACTCAGGGAGAACACTTGTACCTTGAAATTTTGTAAGGGATCATCTTATAATGCTACCGACGTACTAAGCAAAATAAGAAGCATAATAAGATAAACATCACATGCAATCAAAATATGTGACATGATATGGCCATCTTCATCTTGTGCTTTTGATCTCCATCTCCAAAGCATCGTCATGATCTCCATCGTCACCAGCTTGACACCATGATCTTCATTGTAGCGTCGTGGTCGTCTCGCCGACTATTGCTACTACTACTATCACTAACTCATAGTGATAAAGTAAAGAAATTACATGGCCTTCGCAATTCATACAATAAAGAGACAACCATAAGGCTCCTACCGGTTGCCGATAACTTTACAAAACATGATCATCTCATACAATAGCGTATAACTCATCATGTCTTGACCATATCACATCACAACATGCCCTGCAAAGACGTCCTCTACTTTGTTGTTACAAGTTTTACGTGGCTGCTATGCGCTTAACAAGAACCGTTCTTACCTACGCATACAAAAACCACAACGATTTTTCGTCAAGTATGTGTTGTTTTAACCTTCACAAGGACCGGGTGTAGCCACACTCGATTCAACTAAAGTGAGAGAGATGGACACCCGCCGGTCACCTTTAAGCAACGAGTGCTCGTAACGGTGAAACCAATCTCGTGTAAGCGTACGCGTAATGTCGGTCCGGGCCACTTCATCTCACAATACCGCCGAATCAAAGTATGACATGCTGGTAAGCAGTATGACTATTATCGCCCACAACTCATTGTGCTCTACTCGTGCATATCATCTACGCATAGACATGGCTTATGATGCTACTGTTGGGGGACGTAGTATTTCAGAAAAAAATCCTATGATCACGCAAGATCTATCTACCAGAAGCATAGCAACGAGAGGGGATAGTGTGTCTACATACCCTCGTAGACCGGGGGCGGAAGCATCTAGTGACGCGGTTGATGTAGTCGAACGTCTTTGCGATCCAACCGATCCAAGCACCGAACGTACGGCACCTCCACGTTCAGCGCAAGTTCATCTCGATGATGTCCCACGAGGTCTTGATCTAGTTGAGCTTCATGGGAGAGTTTCGTCAGCACGACGGCGTGGTGACGGAGATGATGAAGCTACCGGTGCAGGGCTTCGCCTAAGCACTGCAACGATATGACCGAGGTGTGTTTCTGTGGAGGAGGGCACCGCACACGGCTAAAACAATGTTTCTTGTGTGTCCTTGGGTGCCCCCTGCCCCGTATATAAAGGAGCAAGGGGGGAGGGCGGGCCCGCCCCTATGGGCGCGCGAGTAGTAGGATTCCTACTCCTAGTAGGAGTAGGAATCCCCTTTCCTATTCCTACTAGGAGTAGGAAAGGAAGAAGAAGGGGGAGAAGGAAGGAGAGAGGCGCCTCCCCCCCACTCCTAGTCCAACTAGGATTCCATAGGGGGGCGTCCAGCCCTAGTGGGCTGCCCCTCTCTTTCCTTCATGGCCCACTATGGCCCATACTCTCCCGGGGGGTTCCAGTAACCCCTCCGGCACTCCGGTTTTATCCGATAACACCCGGAACACTTCCAGTGTCCGAATATAGTCGTCCAATATATCAATCTTTATGTCTTGGACATTCTGGGACTCCTCGTCATGTCCGTGATCACATCCGAGACTCCGAACTACCTTTGGTACATCAAAACTCATAAACTCATAATATTGATCATCATCGAACGTTAAGCGTGCGGACCCTACGGGTTCGAGAACTATGTAGACATGACCGAGACTCATCTCCGGTCAATAACCAATAGCGGAACCCGGATGCTCATATTGGTTCCTACATATTCTACGAAGATCTTTATCGGCCAAACCGCATAAAAACATACGTTGTTCCCTTTGTCATTGATATGTTACTTGCCCGAGATTTGATCGTCGGTATCACCATACCTAGTTAATCTCGTTACCGGCAAGTCTCTTTACTCGTTCCGTAATACATCATCTCGTGACTAACGCATTAGTCATTTGTTTGCAAAGCTTATTATGATGTGTATTACCGAGAAGGCCGAGAGATACCTCTCCGACACTCGGAGCGACAAATCCTATTCTTGATCTATGCCAACACCACAAACACCTTCGGAGACACCTGTAGAGCATCTTTATAATCACCCAATTACGTTGTGACGTTTGATAGCACACAAGGTGTTCCTCCAGTATTCGGGAGTTGCACAATCTCATAGTTATAGGAACATGTATAAGTTATGAAGAAAGCAATAGCAGTAAAACTAAACGATCAAGTTGCTAAGCTAACAGATGGGTCTTGTCCATCACATCATTCTCCCAATGATGTGATCCCGTTGATCAAATGACAACTCATGTCTATGGCTAGGAAACATAACCATCTTTGATCAATGAGCTAGTCAAGTAGAGGCATGCTAGGGACACTCTGTTTTGTTTATGTATTCACACAAGTACTAAGTTTCCGGTTAATACAATTCTAGCATGAATAATTAACATTTATCATGATATAAGGAAATACAAATAGCAACTTTATTATTGCCTCTAGGGCATATTTCCTTCAGCTCCACCGCTGAAACCACCTCCGCCACGCTCCTCCCGCCGATGTCCATCGTGGGACCGACCTCCTCTCGCGCCCTACGTGATGGAGTTCATTCCCCTCCTCCCCTTGCAGCCAAGGCATCCCGGACTTGCATTGTGTTGGGCACGCGATGCAGTTCGGCGTGCCTGGCCGTGCAGTTGATGGCTCTTGGTGCAGTCCATTGCTTTTTCTGTTACGAGCTGGATTTGATGCTAACCTAATGCATTTTACATTTGGTGTCTGTGTTCCTTCTTTAAGTTTTGCAGTGAACTTCCACTAGATGCATCGGCACTTGCAGTGCATTTCGCTGTCACGCGTGGTTCATTGTAGTTGGCCATGCAGTTGAGAGAAAAAATAAAGAGAAAATGCTAGCAAAAAATAAAAATAATGCAATTCCCTTTGTCGACATTGTAATGTTGTTCTTTGGGTAGTGACTCAAAGTGGTTCATCTCTGTAAAACAAAGATTGTCGAAAAAAGTATGAAGTTCATTACTCTCATTGGTGCGGTTCACCACTCTCTTCCGTGCGGTCTGCTACTCTCATCTCCTAGTGCAAAACACACGAGAAAAAATGTGTAAAAAAGTGTGGTTCACTTTGATTCGCTCTGAGGTTCACTTCCCTCTCATGTCATTCACTACTCTCGTGCCACACAACTCAGATCGCACGGAGAGAAAAATGGTGTAAAAGAAAGTTAGAAAAAGATTAAAAAAACATGAAGTTCATTCTTGGTAGTGTCGCGGTTCACTTTCGGTAGTGCTCGCGGTTCATTTACTCCCAACGTGAAAAGTGCAGAAAAATCCCACTAGTATATGAAAGTGACAAAACAAGAGACTCATCATGGTGCTACCTTGAAGCACAAGTGTGGAAAAGGATAGTAGCATTGTCCCTTCTCTCTTTTCTCTCATTTTTTTGGAGGGGCTTTCTCTTTTTTTTAGCCCCTCTCTGTTTTTTTGGGCCATCTCTTTTTTTCTGGCCTTTCCTCACATGGGACAATGCTCTAATAATGAAGATCATCACACTTTTATTGACTTACAACTCAAAGATTACAACTCGAAGCTAGAACAAAATATGACTCTATATGAATGCCTCCGGCGGTGTACCGGGATGTGCAATGAATCGAGAGCGACATGTATGAATGAATTGTGATGGTGGCTTTTCCACAAATACGATGTTAACTGCATGATCATGCATGGCAATATGACAATATGAAGCATGTCATATGAATTGAATGGTGGAAAGTTGCATGGCAATATATCTCAGAATGGCTATGGAAATGCCATGATAGGTAGGTATGGTGGCTGTTTTGAGGAAGGTATATGTGGGTGTATGGTACCGGCGAGAGTTGCGCGGTACAAGAGAGGCTAGCAAAGGTGGAAGGGTGAGAGTGCGTATAATCCATGTACTCAACATTAGTCATAAAGAACTCATATACTTATTGCAAAAAATTATGAGTCATCAAAACAGAGCAATCAACGCATGCTCCTAGGGGGGAGGTTGTTAGGAGTTAACCATCGCGCGCCCCGACCTCCACACAAAGGTTGACACTCAATATATACCTCATGCTCTAACTTCGTCACATAGCGGTTCACCATACGTGCATGCTACGGGAATCACAAAATTTAACACAAGTATTCCTCAAATTCATAATTACCCCACTAGCATGACTCTAATATGACCATCCCCATATCTCAAAACAATCATCAAGTATCAAACTTCTCATCATATTCAATGCACTTTATATGAAAGTTTTTACTATATCAATCTTGGATGCCTATCATATTAGGACTAGTTTTATAACCAAAGCACACTACCATGCTGTTCTAAAAGACTCTCGAAAGGATATAAGTGAAGCATGAGAGATCAACAATTTCTACAAAATAAAATCACCACCATGCTCTAAAACATATAAGTGAAGCACTAGAGCAAAACCATCTAGCTCAAAGGATATAAGTGAAGCACATAGAGTATTCTAACAAATTCCAGACCATATTTATCTCTCTCAAAAGGTGTGTCCAACAAGGATGATTGTGGCAAAATAACAAGCAAAGACTCAAATCATACATGACGCTTCAAGCAAAACACATATCATGTGGTGAATAAAAATATAGTCCCGAGTATAGTTAACGATGCCTTCCCGGCACATCCCCAAGCTTAGGCTTTTGGTTGTCCTTGAATTTTACCTTGGGGTGCCTTGGGCATACCCAAGCTTAGGATCTTGCCACTCTTTGTTCTGTAGTCCATCAAAGCAATACTCAAAACTTGAAAACTTCACAACACAAACTTAGCCAAAATTCTCGTGAGCTCCGTTAATATAAGAAAACAAACAACCACTCAAAGGTACTATAATTAACTCATTCTTTGTTTATATTAGTGTTAAACCTACTGTATTACAATTTCTTTGTGATTCATACTCCCCAATACTACTCATAGATTCATCAAAATAAGCAAACAACACACGAAAAACAGAATATGTCAAGAACAGAACAGTCTGTAGTAATCTGTAACTTTCGAATACTTCTGTAACTCCAAAAAAATTGAAATAAATTGGTAAACGTGAGGAATTTGTCTATTAATCATCTGCAAAAAGAATTAACTAAATATCACTCAATCTCATGAGCGCCAACGTTTCTGTTTTTTACAGCATTGTCATATAAACTTCACACAAGTCTTCCCAAAGGTTCTACTTGGCACAAACATTAATTAAAACACAAATCCACATCTAAACATAAGCTACATGCAATATTTATTCCTAAACAGAAGCAAAAACAAAGAAAATAAAATTGGGTTGCCCCCCAACAAGCGATATCATTTAACGCCCCTAGCTAGGCACGATACAAGGATAGATCTAGGTATTGCCATCTTTGGAAGGCAATCCATAAGTGGCTCTCATAATAGATTCATCTGGTAATTTTATTTTCTTTCTAGGAAAGTGTTCCATGCCTTTCCTTAACGGAAATTGGAATCTAATATTTTCTTCCTTCATATCAATAATTGCACCAATCGTTCTAAGGAAAGGTCTACCAAGAATAATAGGACATGAAGGATTGCAATCTATATCGAGAACAATGAAATCTACGGGTACATAATTCCTATTGGCAACAATAAGAACATCATTAATCCTTCCCATAGGTTTCTTAATGGTAGAATCCGCAAGATGCAAATTTAAAGAACAATCATCAAGCTCATGGAACCCTAGCAAATCACACAAAGTTTTTGGGATAGTAGAAACATTTGCACCCAAATCACACAAAGCAAAGCATTCATGATCTTTAATTTTAATTTTAATAGTAGGTTCCCGCTCATCATAAAGCTTTACAGGGATAGAAACTTCTAATTCAAATTTTTCTTCATAAGATTGCATCAAAGCATCAACTATGTGTTTGGTAAAAGCCTTATTTTGACTATAAGCATGTGGAGAATTTAGTACGGATTGCAACAAGGAAATATAATCTATCAAGGAGGAATTATCATAATTGAATCCCTTGTAGTCCAAAATAGTGGTTTCATCACTATGCAAAGTTTTAATCTTTTCAATCCCACTTTTACCAATTTTAGCATCAAGATCTAAAAACTTCGAATCATTGGGACGCCTTTTAACTAAAGTAGACTCATCTCCAGTCCCATCTCTATCAAGATTCATATTAGAAAACAAGGATCTAATAGGAGACACATCAATAACTTTCAGATCTTCATCTTTATTTTCATGATAACTAGCAGAACACCCTTTCAAAAAGCACTCTTTTTTAGCACGCACCCTAGGAGTTCTTTCTTTGCATTCATCAATGGAAATTCTCATGGCTTTGAGAGACTCATTGATATCATGCTTAGGTGGAATAGATCTAAGTTACAAAGAATCAACATCAAGGTAATTCTGTCCACGCTTCTGGCCAATTCATCAATCTTAAGCAATTTTTCTTCAAGCAAAGCATTGAAATTCTTTTGCGAAATCATAAACCCCATAACACTAGATTCAGAGGGAATCTTACCAAAATTTCCATAAGAGTTATTGTAGGAATTACCATAATTATTAGAGGAATTACTAGGAAAAGGCCTAGGATTAAAGTTTCCTCTATAATCATTGTTACCAAAACTATTCCAACCAACAAAATTCACACCCAAAGATTCAATATTATTCCCAATCAACGTGGATAAAGGCATATCATTAGGATCAGAAGAAGCACTCTTAGCAGCAAATAATTTCATAAGTTCATCCATCTTTCCACTCAAAACACTAATCTCTTCAATAGCATCCACTTTTTTACTAGTAGATCTTTCGGTGTGCCATTGAGAGTAGTTAACCATAATATTATCTAGGAGTTTGGTAGCTTCTCCTAAGGTGGTTTCCATGAAAGTGCCCCATGCGGCCGAATCTAAAAGATTTCTAGAAGCAAAATTCAAGCCAGCATAAAAGTTTTGTATAATCATCCATAAGTTCAAACCATGTGTAGGACAATTACGTATCATTAATTTCATTCTCTCCCAAGATTGTGCAACATGCTCATGATATAGTTGCTTAAAATTCATAATATCGTTTCTAAGAGAGATAATCTTAGCAGGAGGAAAATACTTAGAGATAAAAGCATCTTTGCACTTATTCCATGAATCAATAATATTTCTAGGCAAAGAGGAAAACCAAGTTTTAGCACGATCTCTAAGTGAAAACGGAAATAACTTCAATTTAAAAATATCATTATCCATACCCCTCTTCTTTTGCATATCGCACAAATCAACAAAGTTGTTTAGATGGGTAGCGGCATCTTCACTAGGAAGGCCGGAAAATTGATCTTTCATGACAAGATTCAACAGAGCAGCATTGATCTCACAAGATTCAGCATCGGTAATAGGAGCAATCGGAGTGCTAATAAAATCATTATTGTTGGTATTGGAAAAGTGACACAATTTGGTATTGTTCTGAGCCATAGTGACAAGCAAGCAATCCAACACACAAGCAAACAAGAAGCAAGCGAACGGTAAACACACAACAAAAAGAAGGGCAAATAAAACGGCAAGGGTGAAGTGGGGGAGAGGAAAATGAGAGGCAAATAAAAGTAATGCGAAGGATAAGGGTTTGTGATAGGTACTTGGTATATGACTTTTGTGTAAGCCTCCCCGGCAACGGCACCAGAAATTCTTCTTGCTACTTCTCGAGCTTGCGTTGTATTCCCTCGAAGAGGAAAGTGTGATGCAGCACAGTAGCATAAGTATTTCCCTCAACTTTTGAGAACCAAGGTATCAATCCAATAGGAGACCACGCGTGAGTCCCTCGCACCTACACAAACAAATAAGAACTTCGCAGCCAGCACGATAAGGGGTTGTCAATCCCTTTACGGTCACTTACGAAAGTGAGATCTGATAGATAGGATAGTGTAATATTTTTGGAATTTTTGGATATAAGAACTGAAAGTAAATAAAACAAAGTAAAGTAGATTGTAGATTTAATATGTTGAGAATAGACCCAGGGGCCATAGGTTTCACTAGTGACTTTTCTCATGATAGCAGAATTCTACGGTGGGTGAACAAATTACGGTCGAGCAATTGATAGAAAAGCGAATAATTATGAGAATATCTAGGCATGATCATTATATATAGGCATCACGTCTGTGACAATTAGACCGAAACAATTCTGCATCTACTACTATTACTCCACACATCGACCGCTATCCATCATGCATCTAGAGTATTAAGTTCATAAGAACAGAGTAATGCTTTAAGAAAGATGACATGATGTCGATGGATAAACTCAAGCAATATGATATAAACCCCATCTTTTTATCCTCGATGGCAACAATACAATACGTGCCTTGCTACCCCTGCTGTCACTGGGAAAGGACACCGCAAGATTGAACCCAAAGCCATGCATTTCTCCCATTGCAAGAACTATAGATCTAGTAGGCCAAACCAAACTGACAATTCGAAGAGACTTGCAAGGATATTATAATCATACATAAAAGAATTCCGAAAAGAACCAAATATTTCTCATATATAATCTTGTTCATAAACCCACAATTCATCGGATCTCGACAAACGCACCGCAAAAAGATTGCATCGAATAGATCTCCTCGAAGACCGGGGAGAACTTGGTATTGAGATCCAAAAGAGAGAAGAAGCCATCTAGCTAATAACTATGGACCCGAAGGTCTGTGGTAAACTACTCACAACTCATGGTGAGGCAATGGTGTTGATGTAGAAGCACTCCGTGGAAGATCCCCCCTCCGACGGAGCTCCAGAACAGGCCCCAAGATGGGATCTCACGGGAACAGAAGGTTGCGACGATGGAATTAGGGTTTTCTCTATTGCCTCGATGTTTTCAGGGTACATGGATATATATAGGAGGAAGGAGGGTATCGGGGAGCTAGAGGGGGACCACGAGGGTGGGGGCACGTCCTGTAGGAGGGGGCGCGCCCTGGACCCTCGTGGCCGCCTCCTTCATTCCCTCGCGTGTGCTCCAAGTCTTCTGAGTTCATATCATTCAAAAAATAACTCTCGCGAAGGTTTCATTCCGTTTGATATTCCTTTTCTGCGAAACCCTGAAATAGGCAAAAAAACAGCAATCTACACTGGGCCTTTGGGTTAATAGGTTAGTCCCAAAAATAATATAAAAGTGTATAATAAAGCCCATTAAACATCAAAAACATAATATATAATAGCATGGAACAATAAAAAATTATAAATATGTTGGAGACGTATCACCACCTAAGAGGGGATCTCCCCAGCCCTCCTTCTCCTGTCGCTCGCTCCCGAGCGCAAGCAGGCGCACACCGTTGCGTCGCCGTCCCTCCGGTCGAACCCAGCCACCTCCGCCGTGTCCTGCTGCTTCCTCTACGTCTACGCACTCCAGGACGCTGTCCCGATTCCATTCAGACGCCAAGCCGAGGCTGATGACTCCATCGACGATGCTATCGTCTTCCTCTTCTTCCAGACAGAAAAACCGCCAAGATTCAGAGCTGCCTCGCGCCGTCTCCGTCGAGTCCCCACCCTCCTATTCTTGTCCATGGTATACTAGGTATACTCAGCTCCCTCTCTGTTCTTTCTTGGTGTCCTTCGATCCCGGTACGTGTCGTTAGGTCCGTGCGACCATCGTGGCCTCGCTGCTCCGGTGTTTCTAAACTTTCAGAGAAACAACCTACCGTGCCCTGTCCGGCTCGTGTCGAGCTCGCCTCGCTTGCTCCCTGCTTAGCTCCGCCTCGCCATAGCGAACTGCTACCTCTTGAGCTTGCGTTGTATTCCCTCGAAGAGGAAAGGGAGATGCAGCACACTAGCGTAAGTATTTCCCTCAATTTTTGAGAACCAAGGTATCAATCCAGTAGGAGACCACGCGCCAGTTCCTCGCACCTGCACACACAAATAATAACTTCGCAGCCAACGCGATAAGGGGTTGTCAATCCCATTACGGTCACTTACGAAAGTGAGATCTGATAGAGATGATAGTAAAGTAGATATAGATTGATATGTTGAGAATAGACCCGGGGGCCATAGTTTTCTCTAGTGGCTTCTCTCATGATAGCGATATTCTACGGCGGGTAAACAAATTACTGTCGAGCAATTGATAGAAAAGCGAATAATTATGAGACTATCTAGGCGTGATCATTGTATATAGGCATCACGTCCGAGACAAGTAGACCGACTCCTGCCTGCATCTACTACTATTACTCCACACATCGACCGCTATCCAGCATGCATCTAGTTTATTGAGTTCATATGAACAGAGTAACGCCTTAAGCAAGATGACATGATGTAGAGGGATAAACTCAAGCAATATGATGAAAACCCCATCTTTTTATCCTCGATGGCAACAATACAATACGTGCCTTGCTGCCCCTACTGTCACTGGGAAAGGACACCGCAAGATTGAACCCAAAGCCAAGCACTTCTCCCATTGCAAGAACTATAGATCTAGTAGGCCAAACCAAACCAATAATTCGAAGAGACTTGCAAGGATATTATGAGCACACATAAAATGTTCAGAGAAGAACCAAATATCTTTCATAGATAACCTTGATCATAAACTCACAATTCATCGGATCTCGACAAACACACCGCAAAAAGAGATTGCATCGAATAGATCTCCTCGAAGACCGAGGAGAACTTTGTATTGAGATCCGGAGAGAGAGAAGAAGCCATCTACATACTAGCTATGGCCCCGAAGGTCTGTGGTAAACTACTCACAACTCATGGTGAGGGCGATGATGATGATGATGTGTGGGGACCCCGACTTAAGAGTCGAGGCCACCGAATGCACGTGTACAGTGATCCCAGAGATCAATGCTCACTGAACACACAGAAGCTGAATAACAAGAGTCTTACACCCATACATACCGTCTTACACAAATTATGACCATTATGGCCAAGTCTTACATAGATAAAGCCTCAAGGGCTGAATAGCAAATAAACTCGAGTAGCGGAAGTCTTCGTAGATAAGTAGAACCCATGCCATCTGCCTTAACCCTACAGGCATTCTGACTGGGAAAGCGTCCTAGTTCGCATGTTCGTCTCCATAGAATTCTTGTTCAAATTCCTGCTCCTCCATGCCTGGCCAATTAAATAACCAGTGGCAAGCCAATGAGTACTTTGAATGTACTCGCAAGCAACCCATGATTTGGTTCAAGGTAACAATGCAAAGGTATAACATTAAGCAACCTAGCTGCAAGCTAGCTAAGTTATTCTACCATCATGTAACATGCATCAATGAATTTGGGTAACCTCGAAGACAGGTTACAGATATCAACATGAATACGGTTCAATTCTTTATCAACGAGTCAAGTCACCACCTTGACTCAACACACACACATACTTTCACCGAGATTGTAAAATTCTGGACATAGTTTAAGTAGCACCTCCCAACTGTCCATGACCGTGGACATGGCTATTCGAATAGTTTTACACTCTGCAGAGGTTGCGCACTTTACCCACAAGATCCGGGAAGCTTTCCTGTCACCCACGATCCCGCAGTACCTCAAGTACTCGGGGGAAGCACCCGGTCATTACCTTTCCCTAGACGACACTAACATAGGGTCCACTCGTTGGTGCACGGCCCTCGAGTACAAACAATAGATCATGGGACTTGCCCTTTTTCAATGTCATGCGTACACGAAGGGACCAACGGTGTGTCCGGTGCCCTGTAAAAACAGTCATGGTCGCCTATCCAAGCACGACCCCGTCCCGGGAGTGACCTCAAGTCTCCCCCGTCACTAGTGATGTGGGCACCATGCTAGTATCAGCCTAAGTAATCAATAATGCCTCGTCCCATAAGGGGTAGAGTGGTTGCACATGTTTGGTTGGGACGGTAATCACACATAAATCTAATCCATCATTTCACCCACACACGAGATCTTTCTTGGCACACCACTTCTTCCTCAAGTGATGACCTAACTCAACATCACCCTCGGGCATTAGGGGCGCCCGATGGGGTTTTCGAAAAGAATGCAACCACGAAGGATTCATGGCACATATGCATCACTAAGCATCACTACTAATCATTTGTCATTGCATCTAAGCACATGGTAAAGATCATGAGTAGGGTATGCATCATGTGGTGGCTTTCGACTAGTTCACCACCATCACTCTTATCATCATGCATTCGGAAATAAAAGGGTTCCGAGGAACACAAGGGGTATCATGGTCAAAGGGCTGCTTGCCTGGATTGGCTTGGTCTTCAAGGTCTTCAAATCCTTCCCCTCCTTCTTCTTCAGCAACCTCGTCAAATACGGTATCTAATCGTCGCAATAAACAAAGAGAAAATAAGACCATAATAAAAACAGAAAAACCAAAGTGCTCAGAAAAATGTCAACTTATTTTTTATAAAATACTAGAGGGAAAACTAAGATGGCAAAAATTCTTAGTTTGAGATTTGGAGTGACAGAATGGGGTACATGAATTTTTTAACAGAGTTTTAGTGTTCAAATATAGATTTAAATTTGAACAGAACAGAAA
The DNA here is from genome assembly GCA_902687465.1 of Secale cereale. NCBI lineage: Eukaryota > Viridiplantae > Streptophyta > Magnoliopsida > Poales > Poaceae > Secale > Secale cereale. The sequence goes on along the minus strand of LR738715.1, from coordinate 252,985,261 downwards.
AGGTTCATGGATATGGGTGAAAGTGACATCATTAAATAGGTTGGATTTTTACAAGTTTTTAGGAACTGGAATTAATTCATTTGGATAAATATTTAATCCTGTGGAATTATTTAAAAACTTAACAGAAAAGAAAAAGAAAAAGGGCTGCTGTGCAACTGGGCCAGAACGGCCACAGTGCACAGGCCCAAAGGGGAACCAGCCCAGCGCACGGGCGCCTGCGCGCGCGCCAGGTTTAAAACCTGACGGGCGGGGCCCGACTTCAGTGAGAGGAGAGAGAGGCGAGGGCGAGGAGAGGCTGACAGGCGGGGTCCGCCTGTCATCCCTAACCCTCTGGCAGAGGGCCGACGAGCTCACCGGCGGTGATTCAGGGCACGGCAGGGCGAGCTAAGGGCAGGGACGGAGTCAGCGTGGAGTCGCCGATCTGATGGAGGTGGAGTTGGTCGCCGGAGTGGCCTGGTTCGCCGGCGGCGAGGTCATGCGGCGGAGGAGCTTCAGGTGGTGGTGGTTCCGGCCGTTTCCGGGAGCTGCAGAGAGGGGAAACGAGGGGGAAATGATTAGTGAGGCTCGGCGGTTTCAGATCGAGGCTCAGGGATAGCGGGGATGGCCCGTACCGAGCGGACGACGGCGAGCCGCCGCGACGGAGCTCGAGCTCGATCTCGAGCTCGGGAGCTTTTGGGAGAGAACTGGGAGTGTAGGGGACGCTTGAGTGAGCTCAGAGGCGAGTGGTGGAGAGGAGAGGACTCGGGGAGGCCTTTTTATAGGCGGGCGGCGGTCCACCGAGGAGGTGTGCGCCGGCGAGCTTGTTGTGGTTGCTACAGGCCACGGGGGCTCGTCGGGGCGTGTCTGGGGTGCTTGTGGGTGTGGTTCATGTCCAGAGAGGGGAAGAGAAGGAGCGGGGGAAGGCTCCAGAGGCTCGCGCGTGTGAGGCCAGAGATTGGAGCTTGCGGGCGGTCGGCGCGCGTATGAGGGCAGCCACAGGAGGGAGAAGGAGGATGGGGACAGAGCCGGGGCGCATTGCGGACGTCGAGGCACATCGACTGGCGCGAGGGGGAAGCTCGAGGTGGTCGGGGGCTGCTGATTGGAGGAGGCTACAGTGCGGGTGTGCACTGTAGCGCGCTCTGGAGCACGCCTATTGCATGCCAGGGCATGTCTTTGGCTTGTTGGTCACGACCACCTTGTCTGGGGGGTCAGGTGAGGAGTAAACAAGTGGGCTGTGGCCTTGGATGCCCTGGTTACCCAATGGAAGAGGAGGGAGGTTGAGGGAGAGTGGAAATTGGGCTGTCCAGCAGAGTAAAATGGGGTTTTCACCCCTCAATTATTGAGCTCTGTCCATGGGGAAGTTACTGGAGGTGCAAGGGAACCTGGGGAAGCTGTGGTAAAAAGTTGGGCTCAAGGAGAACAAGGGAAGAGGTGAAAATGGTAACTTTGGAAAATCACCAGAAGGTGTTTGATGTGGGTTTGAGCAATCAAATGATTTCCACTAGACATGATACTTAACAGGATTAAATGGCATATGGAAATAGGGTGTTTCACCAAGTTTGGGCTTATTTGAAGAAACTTGCCAATGTAACTTTGGTGAACCCTACATATCAACAGAAATGGTTTCACCATGTTTGAGTCAAGCTAATCATCCCTCCTTGATGCACCACTTGGTGTAGTGTCATCATTTGGGGTTATGATCATGCCCACAAAGTTTGAAGCCCCAAGTAAAAAGTTGGTAATGTAAAGTTGTTCAAATTTGAATTTGAACATAAATGGTTTTGGGGTACTCTGATCAAGTTACCCTTCTCCAAAGCTTGTGCCATTTGGTCTAGATGCATTATTAGACCATACTAGCATGTGTACCAAGTTTGAGAGCATTTGGACAAGTTTGGCAATGTAAAGTTGCTCCAACTTCAAATATGGACAGAATGGTTTTGAGGGGTTTTGATGATGTTTTCTTGCTTCCCAAGGCATGGGGCTTAGCAAGATCATCAAATATGTCATATATGACATGATAGAATTTCCCTGGAATTTTTAGAGAATATTTCCTTTGTAAATATTTCAAAAGCTTGAAATATCCAGAAAGGGTTTCTGAGGGATTTGTCCAATATTTTGAACATGACCAAGTGGTGAAACTCTTATATACAGACAATATATGTCCTATGAGTCTCCCTGAATTTTGGCAAATATTTTTAAAATAGTTAAATAATTTTTCCCTATTAAAGACCATTTCTGGCCTTAAGAAAAAGCCTTTAAATAAAATAGGAAAATAACTTTTAAAATTATAATTTTGTGGTTTATGGGAGTCCTATAACTACTAGGTTTCAAATATACTCTTTGAAGTATTTTTCTCACCCTAAATCAAGCACTTGCAGTGCAAACCTCAATTCAGGGGTTTGTGGAACACTAATTTTTGAAAATACTTTTTGGCCAAATTAATTTTATAAGAAAATACTATACTGTTATATACACTTGGTATGATCATTGGGCAGAAGTTTTGGGGTAAGGAGATGAAATATACAAGAGGGAGTAGTTGACTTTAAAGAGCACTTGCAAATCACAGAGAGAAAGACTTAATTCCAAATAAAAGCCAAATGATGCCAAAAAATTTTGCTGGTCCAAATTTTCATGCTTTACTGATGCAAATGACATGTTACAAAATGCAGGGTGTGACATGATGAAGGCCTCCATGATGGATCCCCCTCCCGGAACAGGCTCCAAGATGGGATCTCCACGGGAACAGCAGCTACGACAGTGGAATTAGGGTTTTCTCTCTGCGTATGGAGTTTCTGGGGTACATAGGTATATATAGGAAGAAGGGGGGCACCGGGGGCCGTGTGGGCCAGCCTCGAGGCAGGGGGGGCGCGCCCTGGGAAGGGGGGGGGGGGCGCCCCCTACCCTCGAGGGCTGGCCCTACGTCCCCTGACCTAGCCCCGAAGACTCCCGAGCGTGATTTCCTCCAAAAATATCTCTCGCGAAGGTTTCATTCCGTTTGGACTCCGTTTAACATTCCTTTTCTGCAAAACCCTGAAATAGGCAAAAACAACAATCTGGACTGGGCCTTTGGGTTAGTAGGTTAGTCCAAAAATGATATAAAAGTGAATGGTAAAGCCCATTAAACATCCAAGACTTCATAAATAATAGCATGGAACAATAAAAAATTATAGATACATTGGAGACGTATCAAGCATCCCCAAGCTTAATTCCTGCTCGTCCTCGAGTAGGTAAATGATAAAGAAAGAATTTTTGATGTGGAATGCTAACCAATATAGTTTTTCAATGTAATTCTCTTAATTGTGGCATGAATGTTCATATCTGAAAGATTCTAGATAAAAGTCTATATTGACATAAGAAATAACAATACTTCAAGCAATACTAACAAAGCAATCATGTCTTCTCAAAATACTATGGCTAAAGAAAGTTATCCCTAAAAAATCATATAGTGTTGGCTATGCTCCCTAATTATCACACTAAATATTCATATCATGCACAACCCCGATTTCAGCCAAGCATTTGTTTTCATGCTCTATCTTTTCAAACCTTTCAACTTTCACGCAATACATGAGCGTGAGCCATGGATATAACACTATGGGTGGAATAGAGGTGGTTGTGGAGAAGACAAAAAGAGGGAGATAGTCTCACATCGACTAGGCGTATCAATGGGCTATGGAGATGCCCATCAATAGATATCAATGTGAGCGAGTAGGGATTGCCATGCAACGGATGCACTAGAGCTAAATATGAATGAAAGCTCAACAAAAGAAACTAGTGGGTGTGCATCCAACTTGATTGCTCACGAAGACCTAGGGCATTTGTGGAAGCCCATCGTTGGAATACACAAGCCGAGTTCTATAATGAAAATTCCCACTAGTATATGAAAGTGACTAAGCATGAGACTCTCTTGAAAGAAGAACATGGTGCTACTTTGAAACACAAGTGTGGAAAAAGATAGTAGCAATTGTCCCTTTTATTTTTTTTCCTTTTTTTTTCTTTGGCCTTTCCTTTTTTTTCATTTTTTTTGCGGAGGGGCTTTATAGATTCAGCCTTTCCTCCCATGGGACAATGCTCTAAAAATGATGATCATCACACTTTCATTACAACACAATATTTCAACTCGATACTACAACAACAAAGTATGACTCTATATGAATGCCTCCGGCGGTGTACCGGTATGTGCAATGAAACAAGAGTGACATGTATGAAAATATTATGCATGGTGGCCTTGCCACGAATACGATGTCAACTACATGATCATGCATGGCAATATGACAATATGATGCATGTCATATAAACGAAACGGTGGAGAGTTGCACGGCAATATATCTCGGAATGGCTATGGAAATGCCATGATAGGTAGGTATGGTGGCTGTTTTGAGGAAGGATATATAGTGGGTTTATGGCACCGGCGAAAGTTGCGCGGTAAAAGAGAGGCTAGCAATGGTGGAAGGGTGAGAGTGCGTATAATCCATGGACTCAACATTAGTCATAAGAACTCATATACTTATTGCAAAAATCTACGAGTCATCAAAACAAAGCAATCAACGCATGCTCCTAGGGGGGAGGCTGGTGTAGGAGTTAACCATCGCCCCC
>LR738715.1:252949291-252980525 GCA_902687465.1 Secale cereale | reverse complement strand
CCCCCCCCCGACCTCCACACAAAGGTTGACACTCTACAAATACCTCATGCTTTAACTTAGTCACATAATGGTTCACCATACGTGCATGCTACGGGAATCACTAACCTTAACACAAATATGTTCTCAATTTCATAATAACTCCACTAGCATGACTCTAATATCACTATCCTCATGTCTCAAAACAATTATCAAGCATCCAACATCTCTTTCTATTCAATGCACTTGATGTGATTTTTTTTACTACATTGACATTGGATGTTTATCATGTGAAGACTAGTTTATTTAGCCTAAACACTTTACCATGCTGTTTTAATAGACTCTCAAATAGATCTAAGTGAAGCATGAGAGTTCAACAATTTCTACAAAATATTACCACCACCATGCTCTAAAAGATATAAGTGAAACACTAGAGCAAAAACTATTCAACTCAAAAAGATATAAGTGAAGCACATAGAGTGTTCTAACAATTTCTAGGCCATTTTTAACTCTCTCAAATAGGTGTGTCCAGCAAGGGTGATTGTGACAAACTAACAAGAAAAGACTCAAATTATACAAGACGCTCCAAGCAAAACACATAACATGTTGTGAATAAAAATATAGCTCCAAGTATAGTTACCGATGGATGAAGACGAAAGAGGGGATGCCTTCCCGGGGCATCCCCAAGCTTATGATTTTGATTATCTTGAATTTACTTGGGGTGCCATGGGCATCCCCAAGCTTAGGCCTTTGCTACTCCTTGTTCCGTAGTCCATCAAAGCAATACTCAAAACTTGAAAACTTCAGAACACAAAACTTAGACAAAAATTCTCGTGAGCTCCGTTAGTAAGAGAAAGCAAACCACCACTCAAAGGTACAACAAGGAATTCATTATTTGTTTATATTGGTGTTAAACCTACTGTACTCCAAGTTCTCTATGGTTCATATCCTCTAATATCACTCATAGATGCATCAGAATAAGCAAACAACACACGAAAAACAGAATATGTCAAAAACAGAACAGTGTGTAGTAATCTGTTGGGTTCTCCTACTTCTGGAACTCCAAAAAATTCAAACAAAATTGGTAAATTTGCGCAATTTTTCTACCAATCATAAGAAAAAAGAATCAACTAAAAAGCACGCCCAGTAAAATCTGAAGTCTACTTTAGCGAGCGCTAACGATTCTGTTTTTCACAGCAAGATCATATAAACTTCACACAAGTCTTACCAAAGGTTCTACTTGGCACAAACACTAAACAAAACATGAAACCACATCTAATCAGAGGCTAGATGCAATATTTATTCCCTAACAGCAGCAAAAGCAAAAAACATAAAATTGGGTTGCCTCCCAACAAGCGCTATCATTTTACGTCCCTAGCTAGGCACGATACAAGATAGATCTAGGGATTGCCATCCTTGGTCTTCACCCTTTTAATGGTGTCAAGCTCGAATCCGGGAGGTTCTTTGCATTTCCCTTCATATTCAGAAATATTAAGATCTAAAGCATCCAACTGCTTATTGCAAAGAGTAATCAACGTATTCATGCGGTGGATATTCCCACTAACACTCTTAAGAGGTTCAAGAGATTTTTGTAATATTTTCGTTACTTCACAAATTTTCTCAAAAACTTGCGTCCCTTCCGGGGTTGAGTTTGACTCCTTTTGGGGAGGTAGTGTTCCCACTATTCCCTCTATGATTTCATGCACGAAACTAGGATCAACTTCGATAAAATTTCCTTTGGCAATGCAATCCAAGAGTTGTCTATGAGACATATTCAATCAAACATAAAAATTGCGAAGCAAGATTCTAAAATTTACTTCTAAGGTGCACTTACGATAAGATTCCATCATCCTAAACCAAGCATCTTTTAAGTTTTCTCCTTGCCTTTGCTTGGAGTGAAGTACTTCAAACTCGGGAGACAAAGGAGCGGATAAGGGGCTAGCCATAATGACAAGAAAGCAAGCGAACTCACAAGCAAACAAAAAGGCAGGCGAACGAAAAACACACGACGGAAGAAGGGCGAATAAAATGACAAAGGTGAAGTGGGGGAGAGAAAAACGAGAGGCAAATAAATGTAATGCGAAGGATAAGGGTTTGTGATAGGTACTTGGTATATGACTTTTGCGTAAGCCTCCCCGGCAATGGCGCCAGAAATTCTTCTTGCTACCTCTTGAGCTTGCGTTGTATTCCCTCGAAGAGGAAAGGGAGATGCAACACAGTAGCGTAAGTATTTCCCTAAGTTTTTGAAAAACAAGGTATCAATCCAGTAGGAGACCACGCGCCAGTCCCTCGCACCTGCACAAACAAATAAGAACTTCGCAGCCAACGCGATAAGGGGTTGTCAATCCCTTTACGGTCACTTACGAAAGTGAGATCTGATAGAGATGATAGTTTATATTTTTGGTATTTTTGGTTTAATAAAACAGCAAATAAAAGCGGTAAAAGTAAAGTAGATATAGATTGATATGTTGAGAATAGACCCGGGGGCCATAGTTTTCTCTAGTGGCTTCTCTCATGATAGCGATATTCTACGACGGGTAAACAAATTACTGTCGAGCAATTGATAGAAAAGCGAATAATTATGAGACTATCTAGGCATGATCATTGTATATAGGCATCATTTCCAAGACAAGTAGACCGACTCATGCTTGCATCTACTACTATTACTCCACACATCGACCGCTATCCAGCATGCATCTAGTGTATTGATTCAAAAGAACGGAGTAACGCCTTAAGCAAGATGACATGATGTAGAGGGATAAACTCAAGCAATATGATGAAAACCCCATCTTTTTATCCTCGATGGCAACAATACAATACGTGCCTTGCTGCCCCTACTGTCACTGGGAAAGGACACCGCAAGATTGAACCCAAAGCCAAGCACTTCTCCCATTGCAAGAACTATAGATCTAGTAGGCCAAACCAAACCAATAATTCGAAGAGACTTGCAAGGATATTATGAGCACACATAAAAAGTTCAGAGAAGAACCAAATATCTTTCATAGATAACCTTGATCATAAACTCACAATTCATCGGATCTCGACAAACACACCGCAAAAAGAGATTACATCGAATAGATCTCCTCGAAGACCGAGGAGAACTTTGTATTGAGATCCGGAGAGAGAAAAGAAGCCGTCTAGATACTAGCTATGGACCCGAAGGTCTGTGGTAAACTACTCACTACTCATGGTGAGGGCGATGATGATGATGATGATGATGATGAAGGCCTCCGTGATGAATCCCCCTCCCGGAACAGGCTCCAAGATTGGATCTCCACGGGAACAGCAGCTACGGCGTTGGAATTAGGGTTTTCTCTCTGTGTATGGAGTTTCTGGGGTACGTAGGTATATATAGGAAGAAGGGGGGCACTGGGGGCCGCGTGGGCCAGCCTCGAGGCAGGGGGGCGTGCCCTGGGAAGGGGGGCGCGCCCCCACCCTCGAGGGCTGGCCCTACGTCCCCTGACTTGGCCCCGAAGACTCCCGAGCATGATTTCCTCCAAAAATATCTCTCGCGAAGGTTTCATTCCGTTTGGACTCCGTTTGATATTCCTTTTCTGCAAAACCCTGAAATAGGCAAAAAACAGCAATCTGGACTGGGCCTTTGGGTTAGTAGGTTAGTCCCAAAAATGATATAGAAGTGAATGATAAAGCCCATTAAACATCCAAGACTTCATAAATAATAGCATGGAACAATAAAAAATTATAGATACGTTGGAGACGTATCACGGACGCCGCAGCGCATGCCCCCTCGAACGAGCTGAAGCTCTCTGTCCGCCGTGGCAACACACACGCGCATCCCCTGCACTCATGTTGCCCCTTGCTGCACCTTCGCTGCCACACTTCCACGCACACGCATATGCACCCCCGCATGTCGCAGCGCCCGTAGGTTCACCCACACACGCGAGTGCATTCGCAACAGCCTCGCCATGTCCCGCTTCTTCTCCTCCCTGCATCCTGTACGCCATGGATGAGGAGCTCGAGCTCCGGCCTCTCTCCTTCGCTCCCCACATGCACGCGCGCACCCCCTGCTGAACCCGTGTGCCCGCCGCCACATCCCAGGCCTCGCCGTCACCGTTGCTGCCACTGGCGTCGTCGTCATTGCCTTCTATCTTGGAGAGGAAGAAGACATGGCGTGGGGTTGTTCAAAAGGGCAGAGCCCCCAATCCCAACAGACTCCCTCGCCTAGCACAGCAGGTTTGACGCTCTGTCCCTTTCCCCGCAGACCAGGGTTCGAATCCCCCCAGGGCCAGTGGTAAATTGCCCATTTTTTGGGTTTTCTAGCTCGCTGACATCGGGGACCCACCCGTCATACACTTCACACACACCCCCTTTCCACACCTAGATCTGCCACCTCAGCACCCCGGGCCCCTCCTGTCATCGACAGTGGCTGACCCAGCCTATGTCACTTTATTTTTTCCTGAATATGCCTTTTGGTTTTCAGTTTTGATTTGCTAATAACTTTTAATCCATGCATTCAAATGAAACAAACTCTATATGAGATCTGCTTTGTCCGTGTTCGAGGAGCAAGATTACGATCCCACCGAGGACATACGAGGCAAGATGACCATTCCTTGATATCACCTCTATCGTTGCTATGCTAGTTGTCTCGCTCTATTGCTTTGTCTCGCTGCCTATCTATTTGCTTGTTAGCCCCTACCTTGCCATGAAACCTTTAACCACCTTCCTAGCAAACCGTTGTTTGGCTAAGTTATGCTTTTTCTCAAGCCCCCTCTTATAGCGTTGTTAGTTGCAGGTGAAGATGAAGTTTGCTCCATGTGGGATTGGATTTTTGTGAATAACACAATATCTCTATATAAGTTAATGCACCTATATACTTAGCAATGGGTGGAAGGCTTGGCCTTTTGCTCGGTGATTTATTCCACTCATGCCTCCTTAGGAACCGATCAACCGATGTTATGTTCCTTGATTTTGCGTTCTTAACGCGGTTGGGGTTTATGGGCCCCCTTGATAGTTCGCTTTGAATAAAACTCCTCCAGCAAGGCCCAACATTCGTTTTACCATTTGCCTAATAACTAAAACTTGCATAGGGACCAGCTAGCACCCGAGGACTTAATTAACAACCCGGGCCAGTGCTCCTCGGGAGTGTTGGTCAAAACTGGGCACACTGCGGGGCTGCCTCGGGGGAAACCCGAGGTATTTGGTATATACTTGTAGGCTGACCTATCCGATCGTGGCCCGAGACGAGATGCGCGCGGCTCCTATCGGGGTGTCGGCACGTCGGGAGGCTTTGCTGGACTTGTTTTACCATTGTCGAAATATCTTGTGCACCGGGATTCCAAGTCTGATCGGGTTGTCCCTAAGATAAGAGGTTTTACCTCTGCTGATTGTGAGAGCTTGTGACGGGCTAAGTTGGGACACCCCTGCATGGTTATGATCTTTCAAAAGCCGTGCCCTGCTACTTCTCGATCATGCGTTGTATTCCCTCAAAGAGGAAAGGGGGATGCAGCACAGTAGCATAAGTATTTCCCTCAGTTTTTGAGAACCAAGGTATCAATCCGGTAGGATACCACGCTCAAGTCCCTCGCACCTGCACAAACAAATAAGAACCTCGCAACCAACGCGATAAAGGGGTTTTCAATCCCTTCTCGTACGAGAGTGAGATCAGATAGATAGGATAATATAATATTTTTGGTATAGAGAAAAAGTAAACAATGCAAATAAATAACGGCGACCGAAATTGGCAAGTTGATGGGAAACTAATATGATGAAGATAGATCCGCGGGCCATAGGTTTCACTAGTGGCTTCTCTCATGACAGCAGAATTATACGGTGGGTGAACAAATTACGGTCGAGCAATTGAAAGAAGAGCGCATAGTTACGAGAATAACTAGGAATGATCATTGTATATAAGCATCACGTTCGTGACAAGTAGACAAAAACGATTTTGCATCTACTACTATTACTCCACACATCGGCCGCTATCCAGCATGCATCTAGAGTATTAAGTTCATAAGAACAGAGTAACGCCTTAAGCAAGATGACATGATGTAGAGGGATAAACTTATGCAATATGATATAAACCCCATCTTTTTATCCTCGATGACAACAATACAATACGTGCCTTGCTGCCCCTGCTGTCACTGGGAAAGGACACCGCAAGATTGAACCCAAAGCCAAGCACTTATCCCATCGCAAGAACTATAGATCTAGTAGGCCAAACCAAACCAATAATTGAAAGAGACTTGCAAGGATATTTAAATCATGCATAAAAGATTTCAGAACAAAATCCAATATTGTTCATAGATAATCTTGATCATAAACCCACAATTCATTGGATCTCGACAAACACATCGCAAAAGGATTACATCAAACAGAACTCCTCGAAGATCGAGGAGAACTTTGTATTGAGATCCAAAGAGAGAGAAGAAGCCATCTAGCTAATAACTATGGACCCGAAGGTGTGTGGTAAACTACTCACAACTCATCGGAGAGGCTATGGTGTTGATGTAGAAGCCCTCCATGATCGATGCCCCCTCCGACGGAGCTTCGAAACAGGCCCCAAGAAGGGATCTCACGGTAACAGAAGGTTGCGGCGATGGAATTAGGGTTTCGCCAGTTGCCTCGATTTTTTCAGGGTACGAGAGTATATATAGGCTGAAGAGGCACATCAGGGGAGCCAGAGGGGGCCCACGAGGGTGGGGGCACGCCTACCCCCCTGGGCGCGCCCCTGCCCTAGTGGTCGCCTCTCTCGTTTCCCGGCGTGTACTCGAAGTCTTCTGTGTTGATATCGTTCCAAAAATAACTCTCCCAAAGGTTTCATTCCGTTTGGAGTCCGTTTGATATTCCTTTTCTGCAAAACACAAAAATAGGCAAAAAAAAAAACAGCAATTTGCACTGGGCCTTGGGTTATTAGGATAGTCCCATAAATAATATAAAAGTGTATAATAAAGCCCATTAAACATCCAAAATAGAATATATAATAGCATGGAACAATAAAAAATTATTGATACGTTGGGGACGTATCAAGCATCCCCAACCTTAATTCCTGCTCGTCCTAGAGTAGGTAAATGATAAAAACAGAATTTTTGATGTGGAATGCTAACCAACATAATTCTCAATGTAATTTTCTTTATTGTGGCATGAATGTTCAGATCCGAAAGATTCAAGATAAAAGTCTATATTGACATAGAATAATAGTACTTCAAGCATACTAACAAAGCAATCATGTCTTCTCAAAATAACATGGCCAAAGAAAGTTATCCCTACAAAGTCATATAGTCTGGGTATGCTATATCTTCATCACACAAAATATATAAATCATGCACAACCCTGGTTTCAGCCAAGCAATTGTTTCACACTTCAACTTTTTCAAACTCTTTCAACTTTCACGCAATACATGAGCGTGAGCCATGGATATAGCACTATGTGGAATAGAGTGGTGGTTGTGGAGAAGACAAAAGAGGAAGATAGTCTCACATCAACTAGGCGTATCAATGGGCTATGGAGATGCACATCAATAGATATCAATGTGAGTGAGTAGGGATTGCCATGCAACGGATGCACTAGAGCTATAAGGGTATGAAAGCTCAACAAAAGAAACTAAGTGGATGTGCATCCAACTTGCTTGCTCACGAAGACCTAGGGCACTTTGAGGAAGCCCATCGTTGGAATATACAAGCTAAGTTCTACAATGAAAATTCCCACTAGTATATGAAAGTGACAAAACAAGAGACTCCCTATCATGAAGATCATGGTGCTACTTTGAAGCACAAGTGTGGAAAAAGGATAGTAACATTGTCCCTTCTCTTTTTTTCTCTCATTTTTTTCTTTTTTTCTTTTCTTTTCTTTAGGCCTTTTCTCTCCATTTTCTTCTTCTTCTTTTTTTCTTTTTTATGGCCTATTTTTTTCTTACGTCCGGAGTCTCATCTCGACTTGTGGGGACTCATAGTCTCCATCATCCTTTCCTCACTGGGACAATGCTCTAGTAATGAAGATCATCACACTTTTATTTACTTACAATTCGAAGCTAGAACAAAATATGACTCTATGTGAATGACAATGATGAAGCGTGTTATATGAACGGAACGGTGGAAAGTTGCATGGCAATATATCTCGGAATGGCTATGGAAATGCCATGATAGGTAGGTATGGTGGCTGTTTTGAGGAAGGTATATGGTGGGTGTATGGTACCGGCGAAAGTTGCGCGGCACAAGAGAGGCTAGCAATGGTGGAAGGGTGATAGTGCGTATAATCCATGGACTCAACATTAGTCATAAAGAACTCATATACTTATTGCAAAAATCTACAAGTTATCAAAACAACATATTCAATGCATGCTCCTAGGGGAAGGGTTGGTAGGAGTTAACCATCGCGCGTTCCCGACCTCCACACAAAGGATGACACTCAATAAATAAATCATGCTCCAACTTCATCACATAACGGTTCACCATACGTGCATGCTACGGGAATCACAAACTTTAACACAAGTGTTTCTCAAATTCATAACTACTCTACTAGCATGACTCTAATATCACCATCCTCATATCTCAAAACAATCATCAAGCATCAAACTTCTCATAATATTCAATGCACTTTATATGAAAGTTTTTACTATTCCCATCTTGGATGCCTATCATATTAGGAATAATTTTATAACCAAAGCACATTACCATGTTGTTCTAAGAGACTCTCAAAAAGATATAAGTGAAGCATGAGAGATCAATAATTTCTAAAAAATAAAACCACCACCGTGCTCTAAAAGATATAAGTGAAGCACTAGAGCAAAACTATCTTGCTCAAAAGATATAAGTGAAGCACATAGAGTGTTCTAATAAATTTCAAATCATGTGTATCTCTCTCAAAAGGTGTATCCAGCACGGATGATTGTGGTAAACTAAAAAGCAAAGACTCAAATCATACATGACGCTCCAAGCAAAACACATATCATGTGGTGAATAAAAATATAGTCTCACGTAAAGTTACCGATAGACGAAGACGAAAGAGGGGATGCCTTCCCGGGGCATCCCCAAGCTTAGGATTTTGGTTGTCCTTAAATTTTACCTTGGGGTGCCTTGGGCATCCCCAAGCTTAGGCTCTTGCTACTCTTTGTTCCATAGTCCATCAAATCCTTATCCAAAACTTGAAAACTTCACAACACAAAACTTACCCAAAAATCTCATGAGTTTCGTTAGTATAAGAAAACAAACCACCACTCAAAGGTACTGTAATGAACTCATTCTATGTTTATATTTGTGTTAAAACTACTGTATTCCAACTTCTCTATGATTCATACCCCCCCTCGATACTACTCATAGATTCATCAAAATAAGCAAACAACACATGAAAAACAGAATCTGTCAAAAACAGAACAGTCTGTAGCAATCTATAACTTTCGAATACTTATGTAACTCTAATTTTTTTGAAATAAATTGGTGGACGTGAGGAATTTTTCTATTAATCGTTTGCAAAAATAATCAACTTAAAAACACTCTTCAGTAAAAATGGTAGCTAATCTCGTGAGCACGAAAGTTTTTGTTTTTTACAGCATGATCACATAAACTTCACCCAGGTCTTCCCAAAGGTTCTACTTGGCACAAACACTAATTAAAACACAAAACCACATCTAAACATAAGCCAGATGCATTATTTATTACTAAACAGAAGCAAAATCAAAGAAAATAAAATTGGGTTGCCTCCCAACAAGCGTTTTCGTTTAACGCCCCTAGCTAGGCATGGATAATTTTAATGATGCTAACATGAGAGACAAGACTTAAAGCACAAAAAGAGCATCATATAGCATGTGAAAATCACATCTAAGCCTAACACACTTCCTACACATAGGCTTTTTATAGGAAAACAAATTAGCAAAACAAGCAAGATCTAGCATATGCAAGAAAGAAGGAAGAAACAATAGCAATCTCAACATAACGAGAGGTAATTTAGTAACATGAAGATTTCTACAACCGTATTTCCCCTCTCATAATAATTGCATGTAGAATCATATTCAAATTCAACAATATATCTATCACATAAATTACTATCTACATGATCCATATGTATGCAAAGTTGACTCTCATTCAAAATAGTGGGATTAACATAGAACAAAGACATTACTTCTCCAAGCCCACTTTTATCAAAAATTTCATAAGATTGATCAATACCCAAAGTAGTGGGATCAAAAGTTGACATTCTTTCATACCCACTTTCAATATCATGGCAAACATTATTATCAATCTCATATTCATCATGGGGCTTAAATAAATTTTCAAGATCATAAAAAGAATCACCTCAATCATGGTCATTGCAACAGGTAGTAGACATAGCAAAACTGGCATCCCCAAGCTTAGGGTTTTGCATATCATTAGCACAGTTGACATTAATATAATTTATAATATCACCATTACAATCATGCTTTTTATTCAAGGAGCTATCGTGAATCACTTTATAATCTTCTTCTTTCAACACTTCATCACAATTTTCGGACTCACGAATTTCAAGCAAAACCTCATAAAGATAATCTAGTGCACACAGCTCACTAGCAATTGGTTCATCATAATTGGATCTCTTAAAAATATTAGCAAGTGGATGAGGATCCATAATTTAGCAAGCAAAGATGCAATCTAATAGAGGGCACATGGCAACACAAGCAAACAGAAAGGCGAACGGAAAAAAGGCAAAGGTGAAGTAAGGAAGAGGAAAACGAGAGGCAAATGGCAAATAATGTAATGTGAGGGATAAGGGTTTGTGATAGGTACTTGGTATATGACTTTTGCGTAGATCTCCCCGGCAACGGCGCCGGAAATTCTTCTTGCTACTTATCGAGTATTCCCTCGAAGAGGAAAGGGTGATGCATCACAATAGCGTAAGTATTTCCCTTAGTTTTTGAGAACCAAGGTATCAATCCAGTAGGAGGCCACACGCGAGTCCCTCGCACTTGCACAAACAAATAAGAACCTCGCAGCCAACGTGATAAAAGGGTTGTCAATCCCTTCTCGGTCACTTACGAGAGTGAGATCTGATAGATATGATAAGATAATATTTTTGGTATTTTTCGTATAGAGAAAAAGTAAACAATGCAAATAAATAATGGCGACGGAAATTGGCAAGTTGACGTGAAACTAATATGATGAAGATCGACCCGGGGGCCATAGGTTTCACTAGTGGCTTCTCTCATGATAGCAGAATTCTACGGTGGGTGAACAAATTACTATCGAGCAATTGATAGAAGAGCGCATAGTTATGAGAATATATAGGCATGATCGTTGTATATAGGCATCACGTCCGTGACAAGTAGACCGAAATGATTCCTCATCTACTACTATTACTCTACACATCGACCGCTATCCAGTATGCATCTAGAGTATTAAGTTCATAAGAACAGAGTAACGCTTTAAGCAAGATGACATGATGTAGAGGGATAAACTCATGCAATATGATATAAACCCCATATTTTTATCCTGGATGGCAACAATACAATACGTGCCTTGCTGCCCCTGCTGTCACTAAGAAAGGACACCGCAAGATTGAACCCAAAGCCAAGCACTTCTCCCATTGCAAGAACTATAGATCTAGTAGGCCAAACCAAACCGATAATTCAAAGAGACTTGCAAGGATATTATAATCATACATAAAAGATTTCAGAAAATAATCCCATATTGTTCATAGATAATCTTGATCATAAACCCACAATTCATCGGATCTCGACAAACAATCCACAAAAAGATTACATCGAATAGATCTCCTCGAAGATCGAGGAGAACTTTGTATTGAGATCCAAAGAGAGAGAAGAAGCCATCTAGCTAATAACTATTGACCCGAAGATCTATGGTAAACTACTCATAACTCATTGGTGAGGCTATGGTGTTGATGTAGAAGCACTCCGTGATCGATCCCCCCTCCGGCAGAGCTCCGGAACAGGCCCCAAGATGGGATCTCACGGGAACAGAAGGTTGCGGTGGTGGAATTAGAGTTTTCTCTGTTGCCTGAATGTTTTCAGGGTACGTGGATATATATAGGAGGAAGGAGGGCAGTGGGGGAGCCAGAGGGGGCCCATGAGGGTGGGGGGCGCGCCTGCCCCCCTGGGCGCGCCCTGCCCCCTCGTGGCCGCCTCTCTCGTTCCCTCGCGTGTACTCCAAGTCTTATGTGTAGATACTGTTCCAAAAATAACTCCCCCGAAGGTTTCATTCCGTTTGGACTCCGTTTGATATTCCTTTTCTACGAAACACTGAAATAGGCAAGAAAACAACAATTTACACTCGGCCTTGGGTTAGTAGGTTAGTCCCAAAAATAATATAAAAGTGTATAATAAAGCCCATTAAACATCCAAAACAGAATATATAATAGCATGGAACAATAAAAAATTATAGATACGTTGGAGACGTATCAAGCATCCCCAAGCTTAATCCCTGCTCGTCCTTGACTAGGTAAATGATAAAAACAGAATTTTTGATGTGAATGCTAACTAACATAATTCTCGATGTAATTTTCTTTATTGTGGCATGAATGTTTAGATCCGAAATATTCAAGACAAAAGTCTATATTGACATAAGAATAATAATACTTCAAGCATACTAACAAAGCAATCATGTCTTCTCAAAATAACATGGCCAAAGAAAGTTCATCCCTACAAAATCATATAGTTAGGCTATGCTCCATCTTCGTCACACAAAATACTCAAACCATACACAACCCCGGTTTCAGCCAAGCACTTGTTTCGTACTTTAATTTTTTCAAACATTTTCAGATTTCACGCAATACATGAGCATGAGCCATGGATATAGCACTATGTGGAATAGAGTGGTGGTTGTGGAGAAGACAAAAGAGGAAGATGGTCTCACATCAACTAGGCGTATCAATGGGTTATATGGAGTATATCAATGTGAGTGAGTAGGGATTGCCATGCATTGGATGCACTAGAGCTATAAATGTATGAAATCTCAACAAAAGAAACTAAGTGGGTGTGCATCCAACTTGCTTGCTCACGAAGACCTAGGGCATTTGAGGAAGCCCATCGTTGGAATATACAAGCCAAGTTCTATAATGAAAATTCCCACTAGTATATGACAGTGACAAAACAAGAGACTCTCTATTATGAAGATCATGGGTGCTACTTTGAAGCACAAGTGTGGAAAAAGATAGTAGCGTTGTCCCTTTTCTTTTTTCTTTCTTTTTTTGGGCCTTCCTTTTTTTTTCTTCGGCCTTTCCTTCTTTTTTTTTCTTTTTTTTTCTTTGGGACAATGCTCTAATAATGATGATCATCACACTTATATTGATTTACAATTCGATATTACAACTCGATACTAGAACAAAGTATGACTCTATATGAATGCCTCCGGCGGTGTACCGGGATGTGCAATGAATCAAGAGTGACATGTATGAAAAATTATGCATGGTGGCCTAGCCATGAATACGATGTCAATTACATGATCATGTATGGCAATATGACAATGATGAAGCGTGTCATATGAAACTGAACGGTGGAAAGTTGCATGACAATATATCTCGGAATGGCTATGGAAATGCCATGATAGGTAGGTATGGTGGCTGTTTTGAGGAAGGTATATGGTGGGTGTATGGTACCGGCGAAAGTTGCGCGGTACAAGAGAGGCTAGCAATGGTGGAAGGGTGAGAGTGCGTATAATCCATGGACTCAACATTAGTCATAAAGAGCTCACATACTTATTGGAAAAATCTATAAGTCATCAAAAAAAAGTACTACACGCATGTGATACATCCAAAACGTATCTATAATTTCTGCTTGCTTCATGCGACTTTTGGGTGATATTGCTATGATATTCATACACTTCCATACACTTTTGATCATATTTGGACTAACTTACTAATCCAGTGCACCCCAGTGCCAGTTTCTGTTTTCGGCTGTTTTTGTATTTCAGGTTTTTACGTTTCGAGAACTGCCCAGAAAAATCCAGAAAAATTATATAAAAAATCAGCAAACCGAAAACAACACTGCGTCCGAAGGGCAACCTAGGGGGGCCACAGGGGCTCTAGGCGCCCTGTGGGCGCCCCCCCTGGGCCGCGCCGGGGGGGGGGGGGTGCCTCGGCCCCCCGAGAGTCCCCCGGTGCCCTACTTTGGCATATATTTAAAGGACTCTCCGAAACCCTCGAAACAGGACTTCTTTTCGCGATCCCATCTCTGTTCCGCCGCCGCCGCCGCTTCCAAGATCGGGAGCACCAGGAGAACTCTTCCCGACACCCTGCCGGAGGGGAGGATCACCACCGGGAGCTTCTCCACCACCATGGACGCCTCCCGGATGACTCGTGAGTAGTCTCCCTTGGACCATGAGTCCATGACCAGTAGCTATGTGATGTTCTCCTCCCGTTCTTATGCTTCACTAATTAGTCCTCGTGAGCTGCCCTACATGATCGAGGCACCTATGTAATCCTTATGCTGTTGCTATGTTGAGTTTGCTGGGATCCGATGGATTATGAGATTATGTTCAGATTGATCTTGAGTAATATATTTGATTCACCTCTTTTATGTTTTAGTTCATAAGTAATTCTTGCATGTTCTCCATTGTTATTTATTGCTTTGGCCGAGTAATAGGTAGTGACTCCAAGAGGGAACGTTATGCTCGATTGTGGGTTCATGCCCCTCGATGACTAGCTTGAGTGACAGAAACATGAGTCTAGGGGATGTGCTGTTGCCACAAGGGGGAAAACAACGGTGCTTGTGCCCGCGGGTGCCAGGATTGTTTACTTTACGCAGAGTTCTTTTAATGCAGTTGTCTATTGCATTGAGTTTACACTATGGGTGGGACTCGCAACTTAATACCAGCGAGATGTTCTGGATAGATATCTCAAGGTGGATGATTAGTAGTAGATATTGATGGATTTCGGTCTACTTACTTTGGCGTACCGCCCATGCTTTGAACCTCAACCTTTCTTGCAATGTAGTCAGCATTGGTTTGCGTTCGTGGTCCTGTCAATTGCCCAGCTGTAATTTGTTTACCTCACATAGCTGTTTTATCGTCTTTTGGGAGAGAGACATCACTAGTGAACATCATGAGACTCCGGTCCATATTACCATCATTGATCACATCCACTATTTACTTTCCGTTATTTACTTACTATCGCAAAAACTATCTATCACTGCTTTTAACCCTTTGTGAACTACAAGGCCGGAGAGATTGACAACCTCTCTGTACTCGTTGGGAGCAAAGTTATTTGTATCTGTGTGCAGGTCCACGTTGATTGCTAATTGCGCCGTTAGCAGTTGACACCTACCTGTTGAACCTAGGAGTCTCTGGGGAATCGATCCTTGGCATCTTTGCTAGGGGAAAACACTTCTACTTACTGCATCTTACACCTTCCACTTGGGGTAACCAACGAGGGGTTCGAGGCCCATCAAGGAGTATTTTCTGGCGCCGTTGCCGGGGACTCCACTCTTCAGGATAGGGGAGTTGCATGCTATCTTTTACCTTTGCTTTTTAGTCTTGTTAGTTTACTTTCATTTTTGCTTTAGTTCCTTTTATCGAAAATCACAAAAATAGTTATCTTGCTTGCTTGCTACTATGGGTTCCACCGAGAACACCAAGTTGTGTGACTTCACTAGTCACAACAACGATGACTTTATCAGCACACCTATCACTACACCTGCCACTTCAGCACCTTCATATGAAATTAAACCTGCTTTGCTTAACTTAGTTATGAGAGAACAATTCTCCGGTGCTGGAGATGATGCTGCTTTACACTTGAACAACTTTGTAGAACTTTGTGATATGCAAAAGTACCAAGAAATAGATGGTAATATTGTTAAGCTTAAGCTTTTTCCTTTCTCTTTGAGAGGAGGAGCAAAAATTTGGTTTCAGTCTTTGCCTAGAAATAGCATAGATTCATGGGACAAGTGCAAAGATGCTTTTATTGGAAAACACTATCCACCTGCTAAAATTATCCAACTTAGAAGTAACATCATGAATTTCAAACAATTGGATAATGAACACGTTGCCCAATCTTGGGAACGTATGAAATCTCTTATCAAGAACTGCCCTACTCACGGTTTGACTACTTGGATGGTTATCCAAACTTTTTATGCAGGCTTGAACTTTACCTCGCGGAACTTGTTAGACTCGGACGCGGGAGGAACTTTTATGTCAACTACCCTTGGTGCTGCCACAAAGCTTCTCGATGAGATGATGACCAACTATTCCCAATGGCACACCGAACGCGCTCCAACAGGTAGGAAGGTAAACTCTGTCGAGGAGATTTCCTCCCTCAATGAAAAAGTTGATTTGATCATGTCTCTACTTTCGAAGCAATCTACTGTTGATCCTCGTGATGTTCCTTTAAATTCTTTGATTGCTCAAGAACAAGTAGATGTTAACTTTATCTCTAGAAATAATTTCAACAACAATGCTTATAGGAGCAACTTTGGTAACAATTCTAGACCGTTCCCCTCTAACTCTTATGGGAACAACAATGCTTATTCCAGTACCAAGAACTCCAACACTGAACTAGAGACCATGCTTAGAGATTTCATCACTACCGAAAAAGCCTTTAATAAGAATGTAGAAGAGAAACTACATAAACTAGATGATCTTTCTTTTAAGGTAGACCACTTAGCCAATGAGGTAAAATTGCTAAAAATTGAAACTTCTCCTCTTAAGGAGAGGGAAGTCATCCCTATTAATGCTACTCAAGTGCAAATCAATGAAAATATTAGGATGATGGCTAAGCTTAAAGAAAGATGGGCTAGAGAAAGGGAGGAAGAGGAAAGAATTAAGAGCCTTCCTACCCACCACACTGTTGCTACTATCCAAGTTATTGAGGATGTTCACACTCTTAGCACCCAATGTACTCCGGGTCCCAATGGACCTATTAATGGTGATGCTATAGAAACTACCAACCAAGTAAACTTTAAGGACACCACTACTACTTTACTTGATGCTCGTGACCTTGATTTTGATAATTGCACACTTACCAAAGTTATTGATTTCCTTCACAAAATGTCTAGAGATCCCCGCACTAGCACGCTTAACCTTGCCTTCACAGAGCATATCACTAGTGCTCTCATCAAAGCTAGGGAGGAGAAACTTAGAGTAGAAGCCTCCATACCTAGAAAGCTAGAAGATGGTTGGGATCCTATGATAAAAATTTATTTGAATGACTTCTCTTGTTATGCATTATGTGATGTTGGTGCTAGTACCTCTGTTATGCCCAAAAGGATATATGATATGCTTAAATTTAAACCTTATGATTCTTGTTCTTTTGGTGTTCGTCTCGTTGATTCTTCCATAAAGAAACCTTTGGGGAGGATCGACGATGTTCTTGTTGTTGTCAATGATAATTATGTGCCCGTTGATTTCACTATTATGGATATTGAATGTGATCCTTCATGTCCAATTATTTTGGGACGTCCCTTTTTGCGCACCGTTGGTGCTGTCATTGACATGAAAGAGGGTAATATAAAATTTCAGTTTCCTCTCAAGAAAGGGATGGAACACTTCCCTCGTAAGAAGGTCAAGTTACCTTTTGAGTCCGTTGTACGGGCTAGTTATTCTTTTACTCTCGATAAAACTTGACCTTTGCATTATGCCTAGCTTAAAGGCATAAAAGAAAGCGGCCCACATGAATAATTTTTTTGCTTTTATTGTGTCTTGATGTTGTTTACTGCTGTAGCATCATCATTGTATCTTTGCTTTTCATATTTGTGCCAAGTATAGCCTCTGATTGCTAGAAAGTTCAAAAGTTGTGAGGTGCTGTCCAGGAAACAGATTCTGTCCTTGGATAGAAAAATTCGTATAAAATCACCAGATCATCTTTTTGGTCTGAATTTTTTCGACAGCGTTCTCTATATAATTGTCTTTCGTGCGTCAGTTCTGAGTTTTTTGATTTGAGTTGCAGAAGTATCCAGAACAGGTCAATTAGTGCCTGCTGTTCTGTTTTTCACAGATTCTGTCCTGTTTTGCCTTACCTTCACTTTGCAAATTAAGAACTTGCTTTTTCTTTGCAAAAACATTTTGGCAATCTTGAGAAACAGTAGAACTTGAAGAATATCCTTATTTCCAGCAAGTTACAATTATTTTATTAAGGGTACTAACCTCGCTAATCAGATTATGATGAGTTGTGTATGAAGGGAGTTTTCAAGTGTGCGAGGGAAGATGATAAAAAGATTCAGGAGTGTCAAGCGCTCAAGCTTGGGGATGCCCCCGTGCACCCCCAAGAAATATTCAAGGAGACTCAAGCGTCTAAGCTTGGGGATGCCCCCCGTGCATCCCCTTCTCCATCAACATTATCAGTTCGTCTTTCGTTTCGCTATATTTTTATCACTTCATGTGTTATGTGCTATGCTTGGAGCGTCTTGCTTTTAGTTTTCTTTTTAGTTTTTCATAACGAGTCGGAACCCAGCATTCCTTTATGTGGGAGAGAAACACGCTCTACTTCTACCTAGAACATTACATAGAATTTTCATGTCTATCTATGCTGTGTGTGTTCTTTGTCTTTTAATAGCTACTATCATGCCCTGCTCTTAGTATTCATGCTTATCTTTTCAAGAGCTTTTATTTAGTTGGTTGCTTGAACTCTCTTTAATTACCATGCTCACCTTATTAAGAGAGTTTGCTTCCGTTGCATGGGTTAATCTGTCTATGATAAAGATGCTACTTTCATGATGGTGCTTAGTAGTTCAGGTTTTCTTTTGGTTAAATCTCGAATAGCTGGGGGGTTCTCAATGTGTCATTGGAGTACCAACTTGGTTTGTTTGCCTATGATATGGTATGGTTTAGTAATATCTTCCTTTGAGAATTTATTTTGATTGACTTGGCGTATGCTCACGCATATTCAAGACTATAAAGAAAGTCTGTCAAGCCTTGATGATATTTTGTTTCTAAGTAGCGATATAACTACCATGCCTGATTCAATATTGCTTTGTCGCTCTGCATGATTATGACCGTCATTGCTCTCTTAGTTGGTCGCTCCCAGTCTTTTGCTAACCTCCACCTGTACTAAGCAAACTAACCATGCAATACATAGCTCATGGGAAAGTAGCCTAAAAACTATTGTGGTAAAGAATATGTTGCCTATGTATCTTATTTCTTATGAATTGCTTGCTGAGCGGTAACCATGTTTCTGGGGACGCCATCAACTGTCACAATTTTGTTGAATATCATGTGAGTTGCTATGCATGTTCGTCTTGTCTGAAGTAAGGGTGATTTACCGTGGGTTCAATTAATATGCATATTGTTAGAGAAGAACATTGGGCCGCCAACCAAAGCCATGCATCATGGTGGAAGTTTTAGCTTGGACCTTAATCCTCAATCTCTCATGAGAATATGCTTATGCATCAAAGAGGAGTCCATCATCTATTTTCTATGTTGTCCCGGTATGGATGTCCTCAAGTTGAGATCTATCAGAAACGAGAAATCAAATGCGATTTATCTCCTTGGACCTTTGTACAGGTTGCATAGAGGTACCCCTTTGTGACACTTGGTCAAAACATATGCAATACAATGATAACCCATGGGGATCCGAGCTAATTAGGACAAGGAGCGAGCACTATTGGTATTCGATGCATGAGGCTTGCAACTTATAAGATGTTTTATGCATGACACATATGAAGTACTACTACCGTTGACACAATTGCTTCCATGTTTTCAAATAAAAGCTCTAGCACCTAACTTTTCTTTTACCTTTGTGATTGAAGCACCAACTACTGAGAGCATGATTGTCATTCTAAGTGTAATGTGCATTGTCCCAAAGTAGCATTGTCTTTTGCATGATTATGATATCGTTTATTCTGAAATGATTGTATCTAGTCATCACTTAAACCTTGAAGGTGCCACTGCACTTATGTTTTGCATCACTAAAGGGGGCAAGCTAGATATCACTTTATCATATTTGCACATCATGTTCATTGCAAATCTTTTTGATGTTTCAGTTTCATATTGTAAAACTTTCAGTCATTTGTGATTTTCTCTTGAGGCAACTTAATTACTTTAGACTCATTGTCTCAGTAAGCTTTTGTCATATGACTATGAGAAAGTCTTATATGGTTAATAGCATGTCACCACAGAAATTAATCTTGTTATCATTTACCTACTCGAGGACGAGCAGGAATTAAGCTTGGGGATGTTGATACGTCCAAAACGTATCTATAATTTCTGCTTGCTCCATGCCACTTTTGGGTGATATTGCTATGATATTCATACACTTCCATACACTTTTGATCATATTTGGACTAACTTACTAATCCAGTGCACCCCAGTGCCAGTTTCTGTTTTCGGCTGTTTTTGTATTTCAGGTTTTCACGTTTCGAGAACTGCCCAGAAAAATCCAGAAAAATTATATAAAAAATCAGCGAACCGGAAACAACACTGCGTCCGAAGGGCAACCTGGGGGGGCCCACAGGGGCTCCAGGCGCCCTGTGGGCGCGCCCCCCCTGGGCCGCGCCGGGGGGCGCCTCGGCCCCCCGAGAGTCCCCCGGAGCCCTACTTTGGCATATATTTAAAGGACTCTCCGAAACCCTCGAAACAGGACTTATTTTCGCGATCCCATCTCTGTTCCGCCGCCGCCACCGCTTCCAAGATCGGGAGCACCAGGAGAACTCTTCCCGGCACCCTGCCGGAGGGGAGGATCACCACCGGGAGCTTCTCCACCACCATGGACGCCTCCCGGATGACTCGTGAGTAGTCTCCCTTGGACCATGAGTCCATGACAAGTAGCTATGTGATGTTCTCCTCCCGTTCTTGTGCTTCACTAATTAGTCCTCGTGAGCTGCCCTACATGATCGAAGCACCTATGTAATCCTTATGCTGTTGCTATGTTGAGTTTGCTGGGATCCGATGGATTATGAGATTATGTTCAGATTGATCTTGAGTAATATATTTGATTCACCTCTTTTATGCTTTAGTTCATAAGTAATTCTTGCATGTTCTCCGTTGTTATTTATTGCTTTGGCCGAGTAATAGGTAGTGACTCCAAGAGGGAACGTTATGCTCGATTGTGGGTTCATGCCCCTCGATGACTAGCTTGAGTGACAGAAACATGAGTCTAGGGGAAGTGCTGTTGCCACAAGGGGGAAAACAACGGTGCTTGTGCCCGCGGGTGCAAGGATTGTTTACTTTACGCAGAGTTCTTTTAATGCAGTTGTCTGTTGCATTGAGTTTACACTATGGGTGGGACTCGCAACTTAATACCAGCGAGATGTTCTGGATAGATATCTCAAGGTGGATGATTAGTAGTAGATATTGATGGATTTCGGTCTACTTACTTTGGCGTACCGCCCATGCTTTGAACCTCAACCTTTCTTGCAATGTAGTCAGCATTGGTTTGCGTTCGTGGTCCTGTCAATTGCCCAGCTGTAATTTGTTTACCTCACATAGCTGTTTTATCGTCTTTTGAGAGAGAGACATCACTAGTGAACATCATGAGACTCCGGTCCATATTACCATCATTGATCACATCCACTATTTACTTTCCGTTATTTACTTACTATCGCAAAAACTATCTATCACTGCTTTTAACCCTTTGTGAACTACAAGGCCGGAGAGATTGACAACCTCTCTGTACTCGTTGGGAGCAAAGTTATTTGTATCTGTGTGCAGGTCCACGTTGATTGCTAATTGCGCCGTTAGCAGTTGACACCTACCTGTTGAACCTAGGAGTCTCTGGGGAATCGATCCTTGGCATCTTTGCTAGGGGAAAACACTTCTACTTACTGCATCTTACACCTTCCACTTGGGGTAACCAACGAGGGGTTCGAGGCCCATCAGCATGCTCCTAGGGGAAGGGTTAGTAGGAGTTAACCATCACGCGATCCCGACCTCCACACAAATGATGACACTCAATGAAATACTTCATGCTTCAAATTTGTCACCTAACTGTTACCATATGTGCATGCTACGGGACTTGCAAACCTCAACACAAGTATTTCTCAAATTCGCAACTACTCTACTAGAATGACTCTAATATCAGCATCCTCATATCTCAAAACAATCATCAAGTATCAAACTTCTCATAGTATTCAATGCACTTTATGTGAAAGTTTTTACTATACTCATCTTGGATGCCTATCATACTAGGACTAGTTTTATAACGAAAGCACATTACCATGCTGTTCTAAAAGACTATCAAAAGGATATAAGTGAAGCATGAGAGATCAACAATTTCTACAAAATAAAACCACTACCGTGCTCTAAAAGATATAAGTGAAGCACTAGAGCAAAACTATCTAGCTCAAAAGATATAAGTGAAGCACATAGAGTATTCTAATAAATTCTAAACCATTTTTATCTCTCTCAAATAGGTGTGTCCAGCAAGGATGATTGTGTCAAACTAAAAAGGAAAGACTCAAATCATACATGACGCTCCAAGCAAAACACATATGATGTGGTGAATAAAAATATAGTCCCGAGTAAAGTTACCGATATATGAAGACGAAAGAGGGGATGCCTTCCCGGGGCATCCCCAAGCTTAGGCTTTTGGTTATCCTTGAATTTTACCTTGGGGTGCCTTGGGAATCCCCAAGCTTAGGCTCTTGCCACTCTTTGTTCCATAGTCCATCAAAGCCATACTCAAAACTTGAAAACTTCACAACACATAACTTAGCAAAAATTCTCGTGAGCTCCGTTAGTATAAGAAAACAAACCACCACTCAAAGATACTGTAATGAACTCATTCTTAATTTATATTGGTGTTAAACCTACTGTATTCCAACTTCTCAATGATTCATACCCCCTGATACTACTCATACATTCATCAAAATAAGCAAACAACACACGAAAAACAGAATCTGTCGAAAACAGAACAGTCTGTAGTAATCTATAACTTTCGAATACTTCTGTAACTCAAAAAAAAATTGAAATAAATTTGTAAACGTGAGAAATTTGTCTATTAATCATCTGCAAAAAGAATCAACTAAAAAGCACTCTCCAATAAAAAATTACAGCTAATCTCGTGAGCGCTAAAGTTTCTGTTTTTTACAGCATGATCATATAAACTTCACACAAGTCTTCCCAAAGGTTCGACTTGGCACAAACACTAATTAAAACACAAAACCACATCTAAACAGAAGCTAGATGCAATATTTATTCCTAAACAGAAGCAAAAACAAATAAAATAAAATTAGGTTGCCTCCCAACAAGCGCTACCGTTTAACGCCCCTAGCTGGGCACGATACAAGAATAGATCTAGGTATTGCCATAATGATAAGGTAGATCGCGAAAACTCATCTCATATTCCCTACGTTCAACAGCAAGTTTTCTTCGTGGCAAGCAAAAGTAATCAAAATGGATAAATTTAATAGGACAAAAGTCCCCCATATCAAGCTCAGGAGGTATAGGTTCCTCCTTTGGCCCTTCATATTGCACAACCAATTCATCATTATAAGCATTCTTTTGGCAAAAGGTCAAGAGCCTTCGCTCAAGGGAAAAACCTAACCCATTGTTTTGAATGGCAAAATTATCATTCAATTCAGAAATTCTATCAACCAAGATATCAGTAGGAACCTTTTTCCTAAGGTTTTCATTAAAAGCAACATGATCTAAAGATTCCAAACGCATTATGTCCTCTTGATTGAATAAGATAGCTTCTATGGGAGGACGACCAGCGTCCATCCTATAATGCGTAAAGGTTTCTTTGTCCTCTTTCATTATGAATCTGAACTCATGAGCCAAAAAGATAGTACCTACACGCTTAACAGAAGAATGCTCAAAATATTCAAAAAAAAAGAAGAATGCTCAATATTGGAAAATTCCAGAAAGATTCTCTGAATGCAAGGATACATATGGATAAATTGCCTTTCAATTTCAACTATAAGCATAGATATGGCATCCGCAAGACTACTAGTTCTATGAAGAATAGATCCACCCATAGTGGGTAAAGCACCGGCACAAGTAAAGAAGTCCTGAAGAACTCCTTTTCCAATAATATTACCACTACCAACCCGGAATTTCTTAGTATGTAAAGTGGTAGTTTCATCCGGAGGATCAACACAGAAGTTGCCCTCAACATTACTACCCTTTTCAACGACATGTTCCCCCATCCCAGACATGATAGCAACACCCCACGATAAAGACGAACACACACGAGGCAAGCGAACGGTAAAACACACGGAAAAAGAAAGGGCGAATAAAACGGCAAGGGTGAAGTGGGGGAGAGGAAAACGAGAGGCAAATAATGTAATGCGAAGGATAAGGGTTTGTGATAGGTACTTGGTATATGAATTTTGCGTAGATCTCCCCGGCAACGGCGCCAGAAATTCTTCTTGCTACTTCTCGATCTTGCGTTGTATTCCCTCGAAGGGGAAAGGGTGATGCAGCACAGTAGCGTAAGTATTTCCCTCAGTTTTTGAGAACCAAGGTATCAATCCAGTAGGAGACCATGTGCGAGTTCCTCACACCTGCACAAACAAATAAGAACTTCGCAGCCAACATGATAAGGGGTTGTCAATCCCTTCACGATCACTAACGAAAGTGAGATCTGATAGATATGATAAGATAATATTTTTGGTATTTTTGGTATAGAAACAGAAAGTAAATAAAGCAAAGTAAAGTAGATGGAAGATTAGTATGATGAGAATAGACCCGGGGGCCATAGGTTTCACTGGTGGCTTCTCTCATGATAGCAGAATTCCACAGTGGGTGAACAAATTACTGTCAAGCAATTGATAGAAAAGCACATAGTTATGAGAATATCTAGGCATGATCATTATATATAGGCATCACGTCCGTAACAAGTAGACCGAAATGATTCTCCATCTACTACTATTACTCCACACATCGACCGCTATCCAGCATGCAATTAGAGTATTAAGTTCATAATAACCGAGTAATGCCTTAAGCAAGATGACATGATGCAGAGTATAAACTCAAGCAATATGATATAAACCCGATCTTTTTATCCTCGATGGCAACAATACAATACGTGCCTTGCTGCCCCTGCTGTCACTGGGAAAGGACACCACAAGATTGAACCCAAAGCCAAGCACTTCTCCCATTGCAAGAACTATAGATCTAGTAGGCCAAACCAAACCAATAATTCGAAGAGACTTGCAAGGATATTATAATCATACATAAAAGATTTCAGAAAATAATTAAATATTGTTCATAGATAATCTTGATCATAAACCCACAATTCATCGGATCTCGACAAACACACCGCAAAAAGATTACATTGAATAGATCTCCTCGAAGATCGAGGAGAACTTTGTATTGAGATCCAAAAAGAGAGAAGAAGCCATCTAGCTAATAACTATTGACCCGAAGGTCTGTGGTAAACTACTCACAACTCATTAGTGAGGCTATGGTGTTGATGTAGAAGCACTCCGTGATCGATCCCCCCTCTGGCGGAGCTCCGAAACAGGCCCCAGGATGGGATCTCACCGGAACAGAAGGTTGCGGCAGTGGAATTAGGGTTTTCTCTGTTGCCTCGATGTTTACAGGGTATGTGGATATATATAGGAGGAACGAGGGCACCGGGGGAGCCAGAGGGGGCCACGAGGGTGGGGGGCGCGCCCTGCCCCCTCGTGGCCGCCTCTCCCGTTCCCTCGCGTGTACTCCAAGTCTTCTGTGTAGATACGGTTCCAAATATAATTCTCCTGAAGGTTTCATTCCGTTTGGACTCCGTTTGATATTCCTTTTCTGCGAAACACGGAAATAGGCAAAAAACAGCAATTTGCACTAGGCCTTGGGTAAATAGGTTAGTCCCAAAAATAATATAAAAGTGTATAATAAAGCCCATTTAACATCCAAAACAGAATATATAATAGCATGGAACAATCAAAATTATAGATACGTTGGAGATGTATCAGCTACCTTGGCTGCCCGGTCGCAGATTGCGGCCGTGCTCATGCACCTTGTTAGCACGCGCAAGGCGGCTGCGGCCGCGCTCTCGCCGGAGTGGGCCACCGAAGATTCCCTCATGATGTGGGTCCACGTGCCCATTTTCACCGGCGACGATTGAACAGTGAAATGATATTAGGGGAGCGAGCTAGTGTGCTTGAGACGCCGGCTGTGGACTGTAGCCGACGCACCTTCTCGCGTAAGCCATAGGCGTACTATACACCGACGGTGTTCCAGGATATTTTGTGCTGCATCTCACACGGTTGGTGATAATAAACTGTGTGAAATCTACTTGATTTTTCATGTTGATTTGAATTACATAATAGGGTGACTGCGGAAATGGACGTTGTTTGAATTGCTAGACCTTTTATCCGCAGTGAACATACAACTATATGTGTGCCATAAAAGAATTGGAATTATTCAGGGTTCGTTTGAACATTTTATACATTAAATTGGTTTTCTAGCCATTTCAGGGGCACAATTAAAAATTAAACTACATGCACATGCTCCGGTGCACCAACATGGGTGGTAAAATCATATATGTGTCCATGGGTTTATGCTTATGTCCCAAGCAAGAAATGGGGATGAAATTCCAACACCACGGCACCGTGGCTCTCCGGCAAACATCAACGTACTTGCTTTTGTAATTCTAGTAAATCGAAAATTTGTCCGAAATTGATGAAACTTGGCATGCTATCATGGATCGGCATCAACATGTTGTGGTAAATTTTTTGTCCCATTTGGGACAGGTTTGGGTATAAGCTTCTCATAAACCAGAGCTTCTCACAACAAGTGTGATGGTCTCGGTAGGGAACGTTTCACCTTACTGGACGAAACGATATTCGTTGCCTCTTCTCCATTTCAAAAATTTTCCTAGTGTCAACATAGAACAACATGAGTGTTGTGTCAATTTTTGGGATTTTTCGGGGTTCGTTTGGACATTTTTATGCATTAATTGAGTTTTCAATGCATTTATGTGCATAATTCAAATTTGAACTACATGCACATGCTCTAATGCATATAAATTGGTTGAAAATTCAAATATGTGTCCTTGGTTACATGCTTAGGTCCCATGCAAGAAATGAGAATGAATGTCAAGCACCCTGCCACCGTCACTCGGCCGCAAACATTGAGAGACCTGGTTTTTAAATTATAGTAAATCCAAAGCTCGTCTGAAATTCATGAAACTTGGCATGCTATCATGGAGCGGCATTAACATGTCGTGGTATTTTTTTTGTCCCATTTGGGGTAGGTTTGGGTATATGCTTCTCACAAACCAGAGCTTCTCACAACAAGCCTGATGATTTCGGTAGGGAACATTTCACCTTTCTGGACGAAACGATATCCATTGCCACTTCTCGATTCCAATTTTTTTCCTAGTGTCAACATAGAACAACATGAGTGTTGTGTTAATTTTTCGGATTTTTCGGGGTTCGTTTGGACATTTTTATGCATTAATTGAGTTTTCAATGCATTTATGTGCATAATTCAAATTTGAACTACATGCACATGCTCCAATGCATATAAATTGGTTGAAAATTCAAATCTGTGTTCTTGGTTACATGCTTAGGTCCCATGCAAGAAATGGGAATGAATGTCAAGCACACTGCCACCGCACTCGGCCGCAATCATTGACATACTTTATTTTTAAATTCTAGTAAATCCAAAACTCGTCTGAAATTCATGAAACTTGGCATGCTATCATGGAGCGGCATCAACATGCCGTGGTAATTTTTTGTCCCATTTGGGGCAGGTTTGGGTATATGCTTCTCACAAACCAGAGCTTCTCACAACAAGCATGATGGTTTCGGTAGGGAATGTCCCACCTTTGGGGATGAAACGATGTCCATTGCCTCTTATTGCTTTCAAAAAATTTCTCGTGTCAACATAGAACAACAGGAGTGTTGTGTCAATTTTTGTGATTTTTCGGGGTTCGTTTGGACATTTTATGCATTAATTGAGTTTTTAATGCATTTATGTGCATAAATCAAATTTGAACTACATGCACATGCTCCAGTGCATATAAATTGGTTGACAAATCAAATATGTGTCCTTGGGTGAATGCTTAGGTCCCATGCAAGAAATGGGAATGAATTTCAAACACCAGGGCATCGTTGATTGCCGGCAAAATGTTGAGATACTTTATTTTTAAATCCTAGTAAATCCAAAACTCGTCTAAAATTCATGAAACGCGGCATGGAGCGGCATCAACATGCCGTGGTAATTGTTTTGTCCCATTTGGGGCAGGTTTGGTTATATGCTTCTCACAAACCTGAGTTTCTCACAACAAGCATGATGGTTTCGGTAGGGAATGTCCCACCTTTGGGGACGAAACGATATCCATTGCCTCTTATTGCTTTCAAAAAAAATCTCGTGCCAACATAGAACAACAGGAGTGTTGTGTCAATTTTTGTGTTTTTTAGGGTTCGTTTGAACATTTTTATGCATTAGCTAAGTTTTCAATGCATTTATGTGCATAATTCAAATTTGAACTACATGCAGATGCTCCAGTGCATATAAATTGGTTGAAAAATCAAATATGTGTCCTTGGGTGCATGCTTAGGTCCCATGCAAGAAATGGGAAGGCATTTCAAACACCAGGGCACCGTTGATTGCCGGCAAAACGTTGAGATACTTTATTTTTAAATTTTAGTAAATCCAAAACTCGTCTGAAATTCATGAAACTTGGCATGCTATCATGGAGCGGCATCAACATGTCGTAGTAATTTTTTTGTCCCATTTGGGGCAGGTTTGGGTATATGCTTCTCACAAACCAGAGTTTCTCACAACAAGCATGATGGTTTTGGTAGGGAACGTCCCACCTTTGTGGACGAAACGATATCCATTGCCTCTTATTGCTTTCAAATTTTTTTTCTCGTGTCAACATAGAACAACTGGAGTGTTGTGTCAATTTTTGTTATTTTTTGGGGTTCGTTTGGACATTTTTATGCATTAACTGAGTTTTCGATGCATTTATGTGCATAATTAAAATTTGAACTACATGCACATGCTCCAGTGCATATAAATTGGTTGAAAAATCAAATATGTGTCATTGGGTGCATGCTTAGGTCCCATGCAAGAAATGGGAATGAATTTCAAACACCAGGGCACCACTGATTGCCGGCAAAATGTTGAGATACTTTCTTTTTAAATTCTAGTAAATCCAAAACTCGTCTGAAATAGTTTTTTTTTCTTGTGTTTAATATTGTATCTCGATCATATGAATATAAATTCGCAGTATGACTGAATGAAAGATATGGTTTGAGCGAACTTGCATTTTTCTCTCTTAATGTGCATACTTATCAAACGATTTTCTTTTGAAAAATGTCAATGGTTTTTAAATATTAAATACTCATCGCAAACGTTTTAGTTAGAACACCCGTATGCAAACCGGGAGCTTCCCCAAGAAGCCAAGGAAAAATATGCCAAGCAGGATTTTTGCGACACTCACCTCGAACGCCCTCTGCCGCTCCAGACGACCCCTCTCGAAGCGGTGATTCTCCTTGTAGATCTCTGAATTCCTCGCCTCTGAGGCGGCGTGTGCTGCGTCCACGGAGGCGGTAAGGCTCTTTTCATGCTCGACGAGGCGCTCCTCCTACTCCCACAAGAACTCGGTGTAGCGCGTAAGGTCGCTGATGCACGTGCGGGCATCCACCTCCTCCTCCCACCTTCGGGCGGCGGTGGCGGAGCGGGTGATGACCCGGCGGTCGACGGTGGGCTGGCGGCCATGGCGGTTGATGATGGGGTGGCGGCCACGACCACCACCTCCCGCCTTCGGCCCGCGATGGCGGAGCGGGTGATGGCCATGGTGACAGGCAGTGGGGTGGCGGCCACGACGACCACCTCCAGCCTTCAGGCCGCGGCGGCGGAGCAGGAGATGGCCCTGGCTTTCGACGGTGGTGTGGCGGCAACGGCGGCCGGCAACCGCTATCGACGGACAGCAGCGGCGGAGCATGTGGTGGGTGTTCCGCGCACATCCAACAGGGATGCCACGCGCACTACACTACGCCGAGGACTGCGCCGCCGCCGCGGTGTAGCCTCCCAGCTGGATCTGTCCTTTGATGACAGTGGAGTGGCTGAGTGACGACGACAGACCGGTGCCATTGGCGATTGTGGGAGAAGCAGACGAGATAAGCTACAGGGAGGGAGGAGAAAATGCAAAACATGACTCACCGGTCATGAGAGTTTATATAGCAGGCCGGTAAGCATTGAGATTTTGCTTGATTTCACTGAGTCGAGCAGGAAGCTTGCGCGGGAACCTGCGAGGTTGCGTGGGAACGGGCTCACTGACGATTCATTGGCGCCACCGTTTGGCCAAAAGAACGCCCCCGCGCGCTGCGCAAGCTTGCGCTGCAAGCCGTCTGCGGCAGCAGGGTGACAAGACATGCGAGAGGAGGACGAAAGGCCACATACACATATGGTTAATAGAAAAATGTTTGTGATATAATTACCTACTATACCCCCCGTCCTGGTTTATATGTATGATTGAACTAATAAAATACGAATGCATATCGCCAAATATTATATAGTTGGATTCATATTTGAACATAGTTTCCAATTATATAATTTTTATAACATGCATTAACATTTTGTTGGTTAAATTTGAGGGCAAAGTATGGCATAGAATATAAAGGGGACTATAGACTAAACAGAGGTAGTAGCACAGGGCCGCTCTCACGCAGTGACGCAACTGTCGTCCAGCTTGTAGGCGACCATTTCCGGCGTGTTCAACTGCTCTATGCGTGCAGTTGCTTGCGGTTCAGGCGGCCGTGGCAGGCTCTGCTCGCGTCCCGCCGCGCTCGCTCTGCTCTCGCGTCCCTCTGGGTGCTCTTCCCTCGTCCCTCCACGCGCGCTGCCAATGTTTGGGGCCGGCGCACGATTACGCACGTTCATGTGCATGCGGTTGCGCCGGGCGCGGTGCGACAATGGAGTTACCTGATACTTCCATTTTGCATCATGCTTATGTGTTGATATTTATTGCATTATGGGATGTTATTACATGTTTTGTCACAACACTTATGCCTTTTCTCTTTTATTTTACAAGGTTTACATGAAGAGGGAGAATGCCGGCAGCTGGAATTCTGGGCTGGAAAAGGAGCAAACTCTAGAAACCTATTCTGCACAACTCCAAAAGCCCCGAAACTTCAGAGAACTCCATTTCAGAAAATATAAAAAATATCTAGCGAAGGAAGAACACGAGGGGGGCCACCTGCTGTCCACGAGGGTGGGGTGCGCGCCCCCCTCTCTGAGCGCGCCCCCCTGTCTCGTGGGCCCCCCGAAGCCCATCTTCTCCTATATGAGGTGTTTTGACCTAAAAAAATCATAAAGAGGCTTTCAGGACCAGACGCCACCGTCTCGAGGCGGAACCGAGGCGGAAACCAATCTAGGGCTCCGACAGAGCTGTTCTGTCTGGGACACTTCCCTCTGGGAGGCAGAAATCGTCACCGCCGTCATCACCAACAACTCTCCCTTCTTCGGGAGGGCTATCTTCATCAACATCTTCA
>LR738715.1:252774625-252880963 GCA_902687465.1 Secale cereale | reverse complement strand
CTTGCCAGTGGATCTTCCTGAGGCCGCGGCCAAGGTCCCCAAGATCAACAACCAAGATGCTGAGGAACAGTCTGCTCCTGTGGACCCAAGGGTCTGTACAGTTGAAGCAGGCGTTCCCGACAAGCCTTGCCCCGGCAGGCTTGCCGGGGAACACTCAGCTCCGGCAGAACCACATGTTCTTGCCGTAGAAGCTGAGGTTCCCGCAGCAGCCCTGATGCCTTTAGTCCTTGTTGTTGAGCCTCAGGCTCCAGCATGGGCACAACAAATCGTCTGTTTTCTTCAAACTGGAGAACTTCCCGAGGAACCAGAAGAGATAGAGAGGATTACCAGGCAGTCAAGTATGTACCAGTTCGTCAACAATGAACTGTACAGAAGAAGATTCAATGGTGTCAGATTGAAGTGCATTTCTAGGGAAGATGGACAGAAGCTGTTGGCAGAAATACATGGAGGCATATGTGGCCACCACATTGGCGCAAGAGCACTTGCCGGGAAGGCGTTCCGGCAAGGTTTCTTTTGGCCAGAAGCCCTCCAAGATGCAACTGCACAAGTAACCAAGTGTGAAGCGTGCCAGTTCCATGCCAAGCAAATACACCAACCAGCTCAAGCTCTCCAGACGATCCCTTTGTCCTGGCCCTTCTCGGTCTGGGGGCTCGACATCCTCGACCCCTTTCCCCGCGCAGTCGGAGGCTTTGAGTACTTGTACGTTGCAATCGACAAGTTCACAAAGTGGCCAGAAGTGGAACCAGTGAGAAAGGTGACAACACAGTCAGCAGTCAGGTTCTTCAGGTCAATTGTTTGCCGTTTCGGAATCCCTAACAGGGTCATCACCGACAACGGCACACAGTTCACAAGTCGCACCTTCATGCAGTACGTCCAAGACCTTGGCGCCAAGGTCTGCTTTGCTTCTGTTGCTCACCCAAGGAGCAACGGTCAAGCGGAGAGGGCCAATGCTGAAGTGCTGCGCGGACTCAAGACAAGAACCTTCGACAGGCTGCACAAGTGCGGAAGAAACTGGATAGAGGAGTTGCCGGCGGCTCTTTGGTCGATCAGGACAACACCAAATCGAGCCACCGGACAGACACCCTTTGCTCTTGTCTATGGAGCAGAAGCAGTTCTCCCCACGGAACTCGTATACGGGTCTCCTCGAGTGCTCGCTTACGACGAGCTCGAGCAAGAGCAACTGCGGCAAGATGATGCATTGCTCCTCGAGGAGGACCGTCTCCAGGCTGCCGTGCGAGCTGCTCGATACCAGCAGGCCTTGCGTCGCTTTCATAGCCGCAATGTCAAGGCCAGGAGTCTCGAGGAAGGCGACCTTGTTCTTCGGCGCGTTCAGTCCGCCAAGAATTCCAACAAGTTGACGCCGAAGTGGGAAGGCCCTTATCGGGTGAGACAAGTCACAAGGCCCGGCGCTGTCCGCCTTGAGACCGAAGAAGGCTTACCGATGAGCAACTCCTGGAACATCGAGCATCTTCGCAAGTTTCACCCATAAGGCGCGGTTGACGTGATCTGCTCCAGCAACCACCTTTTGTACAAGTCTTGCCGCTGTCGCATGTAAACCTTTGTACAAAGCCGGGCGTAGACCCCGTGCATCAGTAAAACTTTCGTGCTTCACACTGTTTGTCATTTCATGCTTTTATTTTTACTTGCATGCATCATCTGACACCTTGTGCAGCACACATCCCCGGTAAGTAGCAACAAGCCGCAAGGCTCCATACTTGTGTTTCCTCCTCTTTTTCTTTCTCTCTTAGGCAGAAGAAATGTTCCTCGCGCACAAGTTTGCCGGGTGGGAAGGAGATAGAGGTGTGGACCAAGCGCTGTTCAAGAAAATGGACCAAGTGCTGTTCAAGAAAATGGACCAAGTGTTGTTCAAGAAAGGAAAGCCTTGCCGGGAAGCAAACAATCCATGAAAGCTAAGTTGCCAGAATTTGAGCAGTTCAAATTTTTAAAAAATTTAGTTGTCTTCCTTGAACAGCCACACTTTGTATGGAAAACCTGTGCGCGGAGGAACCTACCCGTGGCTAGCCGCACCCTTACTTTGTTTCGAGCACGCTCAACGGCTTAAGTGAGCTGCGACAAGTGTTGCGCCCTTACTTCGTTTTCGAGTTTGCTCAACAACCTAAGTGTGCTGCGACTAGCTGTGGCAAGGTTTCTTGCCGGCAAGGGCATTGCTAGCAGGCTGCTAAGAGTCCCACACTCAGCGCTCGCGGCAAGGGTCCTTTTGCCGGCAAGTGCCCTAGAAGCGTAGGGTGAAAAGCATACAGAGTGAAAGGACTAAACAAGGGAGATAACACTGCATTGATTATCCAAAATGAAAGTTATATTACAAGATGACTTGCCGCTGTTCTAACCAACTACTACCTATAACTTAATCTACAGTGGCAAAGGAAGCGGAAAGAAGGAAGCCTAGTCCCTACGGTCTCCGTCGACCCTCTGGATCTTGCCCGCCTTGGCTACGATATGGGCAACTTGTGCCTTCAGCGCCTCCTGGTCGGCTTCAAGCGGCAGGGTCCGGAGAACGTTGACGAGGTTGATCCCGGGGTTGTGGTAGATAATCTTCGACAGCACCCGCTCCATAGTGCCCATGCAAAGCCGGCGCGCCTCGTCAGCCAGCTGCGCGGGGATCTTCTCCCGTAGCCGCGCGAGAGCCGGCGCCACTCCCCTGAATAACAGACTCAGTTTGGCGCTGTGGGGGAGGCTCTCGTCGGGGGAGTACGCGAGGTGCTCCGCCCTCAATGCCACCATCTCCATGTCGATGTTAGCAGCGGAGGCAACGAGCTCATCAGTCCACTGCTCCATCGTCCGCTGGAAGTTGTTTTGCGAGATGGCGGCGCTCTCCAGCAAGAGCCTCTCAGTGCGGAGATCGTCCTTCAGCTTCGTCTCGCGGTCTCGGGCGGCGTCAAGCGAGTCGGTGAGAGTGGAAACCTTCAGCTCCAAGTCGGCGATGGAATCCTTGGCGTCGTTGAGCTCTTTGCCCTTCTCGGAGAGGCGGACTTGCAG
Source organism: Secale cereale (assembly GCA_902687465.1). Lineage (NCBI taxonomy): Eukaryota > Viridiplantae > Streptophyta > Magnoliopsida > Poales > Poaceae > Secale > Secale cereale. Next base: position 252,877,966 of record LR738715.1, on the reverse strand, counting down.
CTCCGAGTTGGTGTGAGCGTCCTTCTCCCGCGCCACGTTGAGCGCGGTGACCCTGTCCTCACTCGCCTTCAAGTTCAACTCCATCTGCGCCACCCTGGCCTCCAGATCCCTCTTGGCGGTCTCTGCGGCAGCAGCGGCGTCCCTCGCCTCCTGCAGAGCCCCGCCAATGGCTTGCTCACGAGCGGTGAGGTCGTCCTCGTGGCTGTCGAGGTCGACCTTCCGCTGGTTGAGCTCTCCCTCCCGCCGAGACAGGTCCTCGGCGGCCAGTCGCTGCTGCTCCTCGACCTCGGCCTTTTCGAGGACGAATGCTTGCTGCGCCCCGGCAAGCTCTTCGCGCTCCTCCGCCAGGTTCCGGAGGGCCGCCTGGTTGGCGGCACGGAGCTCCGCGGCGCGCTTCTCCAGATCAGCACCAGCCTTGGCAGCCAGAGCCTCCTGAGACTCCAACTTAGCCTGCCTGGCCCGATACAAGGCCAGGAGTCGACGAAGGAGTCGCTCCTCTTCGGGCTCGTCGCTGCTGCCGGGCGCATCAACAACCTTCAGCCCGGCGGAGGCAAGAACCTCTCCGTCGAAGGTCTCCCCCTCCGCGGGTGCCCTTGATGAGGACCCCCACGGGACTTGGATAAAGACCCCGTTGGCGGCCTCCAGGTAGACACCCGACCCAGCCGCGGGGGCGGATGGGTCGGCGGTCGGTGCAGCGTCTGGCGCTCCTGCGGCCTTAGGGCCAGCAGTATGGTCGCCGGTCCCTTCCCGAGCGGCGGCGTCAGCGGTCGGGGCGGTCTCCTCGGCGGCTAGCTCGTTAGCACCAGCCATCCCCTCGTTGGTAGTGGCGTTGCCAGCATCGCCGTGCACGCCCTCCTCGGCGGTGGTCTCCGTCTCCATCAACTCCGGGGCGGGCGGATCTAACAGAAGAAAAAGAAAAGAAAAATCATCAAGCAAATATCCAAAAAGAAGAATCCAAGAAGAAGAAAGTACAAGGGTTTACCTGCGCGGGCCTCTTCGATGACGGGGTCCCTCGCCGGGGAGTTCTCCCTAGGCGGCGTAGTAGTGGCCCCTGCTGGCGGAGGGCCGCTTGCGCCCTCCCTTGGCGGGGTGCTCATCCTTGTCGGGCTGCTCGCCCTTGGCGGGGTACTCGCCCTCGGCGGAGTACCCGTCCTTGGCGGAGTGCTGTCCCTTGCCGGGGAGCTCATCCTTGGCGGGGAGGGTGGAGCAAGCGGCTCGTCGGGGGCGACCTCCTGATGCTCCTGCGGCTGCGGCTCCACTTCTGCACAAGACAACAAGACATCAATAAGGATAACAACTGCAAGCGCGCCCATCAAGCAGAGAAGTGAATAAAGGACTTACGCTAGGGGCTGCGCTGGGGGCTGCTCTCCGGAGCAGCAGGCTGGTCCGGCAAGCCTGTCGCTGGCGCGTCACCTGCCGCTGCGACGGGCTCGTCGCCTTCGAGGTCAACCACAGGGATCTTGGCCCTCTTCGCCATCCGCTGGGTCAAGGTCCTGGAAGCCGAACAAGATCAGAGTTAGACGAAAAAGAGATCAAGACAAAGCAACAAAAATAAAAGGGAATTAAAGCTGCAAGTACTTACTCTTCCTCCTCTTCATCGGAGCTGAGGGCGGAGAAGTCAAACTGCGCCTCATGTGCTCCGGCGCGAGGGGCTGGAGGAGAAGGCTCCCTCGGGCGCTTGGCGGGCTCCGGAGCTGCGGGTTGTGAAGACCCCGCGCCGGTTGTCGCTGAAGACCGAGGGGCAGAAGGAGCACCAGAGCCACTCCGGGAAGATCCCCCTCCGCTTGTCGCTCGGGCTCGGGGCGCCTCCTTGACGACCTTGCTCGTCGTGGTGGCACGCGTCGCACGACGCTTCAGCTGTTGTCGGGGCGCCTGTGGCCTCGTCGTCTCAGCGGCCTTGCGGAGGCGTTTCTTCTGTTGTGGCAGAGGACTCGGTGGTGGCGGAGAATTCTCTGAGGATGAGGAGGCGTCGTCGTCCAGGTTCAGTGACCTGCCCGAGTCTTCGTCGGAATCGCCCGATTCGGCGTCCTCCTCGGCGGGCTCACTGGACTCGGAGCCCTGCCCGGCAGCCTCGCCCTTCTCGGAAGGCTCCCCGGCAAACTCCTCGGGCGCAATCTTCAACAGCTTGAGGATTTCTGCCTCCTCGGCCTGGCTTATTGCGTCCGCCGCCTCTGCTTCATCCACGGTGTACCCGAACTCACCCACAGCTGCAGCTGCGGCGGCCTCCTCCATCCTGTTGGCTATGTATGCCACATCTCGATCGGTGGTCTCACGGGTGAGCCCCTTCTTCTCGTCAGGGTTGCGGGGCCGCTCAACCAGGCTATCGAAGAAAGCCTGCACGGTCTCCGCTGAAGGCACCAGCCAAGTGGGGACGACCCCGTGGGAATCACACTCGGGCATCACCGCGCGGATGGCACTAAGGGCAGTGTTGTTGCACAGCAGGACTACTCCCCGGGATGGGGTGAACCACTCCTTGTGCTTGGGGTCGTGCTTGAACAGCTCCCGGACCATCCCCTTCAGCTCCAAGATAGTGAAGTTATAGTTCAACCCGGGGCGCAGCCTCATGCGGTCTGCCGCGTTGCCGAACTCCGAAGTGGGTCTCTTCCTTTCCTGCAGAGGGGCAATGCGGCGGCGGAGGAAATCGGCCCCAACTTCACCCACAGTCAGGTTGGCAGCCCGGAGGCGAAGGATCCTAGTAAGGGCAATCTGCAGCTTGTCATCCTCCGGGGCCAAGTCACTCCAATCCTTGCCGCGCACTATTGCAGTCTGGCGCGACGTGGTAAACTGCTCGGGTGCATCTTCCAGAACCCAGCACCAATCAGCTCTCCACTCTTCCCACTTGCCGCGTAGCTCTCCAATCAAGTACGCCTCCATCTTGCCGAGCCTGAAGATCCAGGAGATACCGCCGGAGAGTGGGGATCCAGATTCTACTCTAGGCGTGAAGAAGTGGCGGAAGAGAGCTACGTTTGGGTGGACCCCGACATAGTTTTCGCACAGATGTCCGAAAACGGCCAAAGTGAGGACGACACTCGGGGTAAAATCTAAGAGGTGGAGTCCATATGTGTTCATCACATCGCAGAAAAATTCTGAATACGGAGGACAGAGACCGCAATGGAAGAATGAGGCGAAGTAGTAGTAACCTCCCGGGAACATGTCGACGGCTATGGCGGGGAGGACTCTGGTGCGAGGATGAGCCTTCGTCTCCCTCGCCCAGAACAAGTAATACTTGTCCCGCAGCTCCCTAGGGCCAAGCCTCGGCGGGAAGACCACCATCCTTCTCCGCATGGATGTCAGCTTCGCCGCCTTCTCGGACTTCTCCTTCTTCGCCTGGTCGCTCTTCGCCTTGTCGCTCTTCGGGGCCATGGCGGGGACGGCGGGGGGGAGGCCGACGGTGCCGCGGATGTTGGGGACGGCGGGGGAAGGGTGGAGCTCGGCTCTTTGTCGACCTGAGGGGAGGCAGAGAGCGGCGGGGGTTTCTGGAGATTCAAGACGCAATGAAGGCAATGAAGGGAAACTGCCCCTGCTTCCTCTGCTTTTAAGGGGGAAGTGGGGGACGTTCCGCATTTTTTCATTAAAGAAGCAGGCCACGATCTCTCCCACCACGCCGCAATCGACGCGTGCCGTTAGGGAGAGATGCGGCTGAGGCGGAGTGGGAAACGGCGCGCCGTGGGCCGCGTGTGCCCGTGCACTGTTTAGGGCCTAGCCCAACAGCGCTCGGCACCGTGTGTGGCCCAGGCCCGGGGGCTCCTGTCGGTGTACTAGAGTAGGGGTACCTTAGTATCCCGACTTGTGCACGGGCAGTAGCAGCCTCCCGTGGTCTGGCTCACCGCGTGCCCGCCAAAGCCCACTCTAGCTCCTTTTGAAGCCATTCAAGAACAAAGTATACAAGCCAGAAGAACAAGGCCCCGGCAAGAGAAGCTTGCCGGGAAGGCCGCACCAGGCTCAAAGTTATTATTCTAGCACAAGACCCTGGCAAGAGGAGCTTGCCAGGAAGGCCAAGGAACAGCTCCTCAGAAGGGACATCGTAGCGCATCGCGCGCCCCGATAGGGCCCGGGGAGCGACAAGCTCCCGGGCCCGGCAAGATGGCGACCCCGGCAAGGTGCTTGCCGGGGAAGGCTCACACTGTGTGCCTGCGCTCCAGCTCATCTGCCCACGCGTCGCCCTGGGGCCCTTCCAGGGGCACGTGGCAGATGGCTGTGCAGCCTGGGGTACACGGTGGCAAGCCGCGGTGACGAGGCTATCACCGTGGCGAATGGAGACGCATGGACGGACGCTTTTGGGGCGACGGCGACGGGCATTCAATGCCCTTGTCCCCCACCGTCAGAGTTAGGTGAAGACCACTGTTCATACACTGTTCATGCATTGTTACAACCACCACCAGTTTTACATTTTTACCCTCCTCTACGTTGGCACCTGTCGGTGACCCCTTTGAGCTATAAAAGGAGGCCCATGCACAACGTAGAGGGGGTTCGATTCCAGAGACTCAATCACTCCTACGCTCGGTGTAGCTGGTACTGTAGATCTTCAAGCTCTCGAGCCCAAGAACTCAATACAACCAAAGGCAGGAGTAGGGTTTTACGCGTCCGCGCGGCCCGAACCTGGGTAAACTGCCCGCGTGTGCTCCTCGATCTGCTCTCCGGGCTCCCTGCGCTCCCTTACCGCAACGTAGAAGGGGCTCCGGTCCCATAGGTGTTCGCGGGCGGTCAGTTTCCCCGACAGTGGCGGCCGTAGGTCGCGCTCCAAATGGCACCAGATTTCGCCTCCACCGTTTTCCACCGCCAATCTGCACCGACATTCTAGACTCTGGTCGACTAGGGTTTTCTGCGGGATTGGACCGGGGATTCTTCTAATGGAGAAGGTAATCAACTTAATTAGCGAAATATTCACTCATCTCTTATCGCAGTCCGTCTGTCGCTGTTAATCAATCGGTGGAAATCGCCGTGGAATCATTTTGTTTCTAGCTAATTCGTGGGCGTTCATTCATGTGTCCACAGTGCGAGCACAAATCGGGCAACTGTGGTCCTGGCTAGTCGGAAACGAAGTTCTATCTCACCATTCCGGATGACTTCGGGGAGCACTCGGTATATTCAATCTCAACCTACCATGGTCGGCATGGCCTAAATTTGTGAACATATACCGTCTGTTGCTACATTATCTATATATTTGCATCAAATCTTTGTTACATTATCTATTTTTAATTCTATATTTTGTACTTTGCTTTCATCTCTCTCTCTATATATATATATACATATATGGATATGTTCTATCAGTTACTCCCATATTTGCATCTTACTCTGTTATTTCAATATATCTAATTTACGATCTTAATTTTCATTTCAAGCGGTACATCCCTTGCTTTGAAGAACATGAGTAGAAGGAAATCTTGGGCTTTACTTTGCTGATGACTCCCAGGATGTCGTATTGACAACGTAGCATGGATTTACAATGACGATTAGCATAAAACTTGATAAAGATGGTCACTCCTATTTTAATGCGGACCTTTGGAGAAAAATGTCTAAGTGTTATGAACTGAAAGCTGGCAATAAAATTCTAGTGCATGCACCATAGCTTGGTCTAATTAACATGGATGTTTACTTCCCCAACGTCATCAGCCGATCAAAGTCTGATCAAGGTTAGTGTCCTTTCAACTTTCTCCTTGCTGTCATATTACTATTTAAGCAACCAATTGATCACTATTTAAGCAACCAATTGTGCTATCATATTCTGACTCTGTTCCTAGATAGTAACAAATTCTATTTACCAATTTATGTGCACTATATATTCTTCTGCCATGTTCTGAATAAATAATACCTTTCCACCTTTTAAGTAGGATATGTTGGATGCATAGTGAATGATCTATATGTTACTAAGCGTACCAAATTTCATTAGAAGGACTTTAAGCATGTCATAAACTTTGTTGATAATCTGACAGAGATAGCACAACGTATGAACGCTGGATTTTGGATGGGATTAATTAGACTTAAGGTGCACAGACTGAACAAGACCAATTGTGTGCGCAAAACGCTAGTAAAAAGTCTTATTTTAATATTAATGCTCATAAACTATATATATCTTCAACGATATGTTATAATTATTTTTTATTCTACATGTCTACAGAAATTGCCCCCCCTGTAGCAGTTCCTGGATCGATTTCCCAGCGTGGTCGAATTACACTTGTGCCTGCTAATAACGCCAAAGTGATTGCAAGGTACTGCATTTCCCGCAGAAATGGAACCATTCAAATTAACAAGTTCTCGCTTCACGTGGCAATGCATCCATATTGGAAAATTGGAGACACTGTTCTACTCATGATCTACCAAGGTACAAGAGGGCTCTTCCTTTTCATTCACGGGATGCCGAGTCGCCGTGATCAAGCTGCTTCCAGTGGATAGTTGTGGTTATTGGCCCTTAACCTCTTAAAATGTGCTAGCTGTTACTATATATGTTAAGTATGTAGATATGGACCATATGGTTGTTGGCCCTTAGCCTCTTAAAATGTGATAGTTGTTACTATATTGAAGTATGTAGATATGGACCATATGGTTGTCCAAACCGTGTTACGAAGATCCTCCTTTTGTCAAATAGTGTAACCACTATATATATGTTACTCAAATGCTGTTACTATATATGTTAAGTATTAGTATCGTACACAGTTCATTGAGTTTAAGCGTCTGCCCGATGACCAGAAGGCATTTGCATATTAACTGTCCATATTGCAAATTCACACACATGTTAACATAAGGAAATGTGTGTGTAACATACTAATCATCGCACACGAGTATTCGCAGACGTATCGTGTGTGAAACTGCACCACCGCAAGCAACTAGATTGCATTTTTCAAAGTTTTGTGTACACACAAAATCACACACGAAGTAACTGCATTAACCGTCTGTGTTGTAATTTCTCATCGCAAACAGTTCATCCGAGTCGGCTGTTTGCCATGTATCACCCACATCTTGTTTACACGACTCGTTTGTGTTCTTTTGGCTCATTGCAAACAGTTCATCCATGTGAATTGTATGCCGCATATCACACACATCTTGTTAAGTTGAACATTTCTGTTGTGTTCCCTAATCGAAAACAGTTCGTCCGAGTTAACCTTATGCCGTATATTGCACACACATTGATATGGCTGCCCGTTTTTGTTGTTCTACCTCATCGCAAACAGTTCCAATGGATTAACCGTGTGTCCTGCATCGTACACACATTGTTATGGCTGCCCGTTTCTGTTGTTCTTCCTCATCGCAGACAATTTGAATGGATTAACCGTGTGTCCTGCATCGCACAGGCAACTAAAATCTAAACCATGTTTGATGGCTCCATCATTGCAAACGTTTTGCACCTTTTTTGATGGTATTTTTACACCACCATTTGCAATTATTGCATCGCACCCAGTTTCGGCAAAGGGTCTCTGATCGTAGTGTCGCGTTAGCAGTATCCCGCAGTAGTGTTTATTCGAACCGTGAGCATTAGGTCAACAATGGATACGTGCCATGCTTCGGTTAAGCAATAAAGCGGCAACATTAATCATCCAAATATTAAAAAAATATACGTCCCGTCGCGCGACCCATGTGCTGTGCGAGTAGGCGTGATTTGACAGGACGCATGCGGGCAATCCGCCATGAAGGTAGACCGGGAGGCGTGCGTGCAGGTGTGTGAATTGACGGAGGCGTGCTCGCTGCGCAGTGTCATCGGGAGGCGTGCGAGTAGCTGTGTGAAACTTTGGTAGGCATGCGAGTAGTCCGGTGCGCAGGCTCACAGGGAGGCGAGCCATCGGTTTGACCGCCGCCCGCCTCTCTCCCACATCTGCCACTACTCCATATTAATGGTGCGCCCGAGCGGCCGCACCCCCATCCTCGCTGCACACACAATCCTCTCTCTCCGCTTGCATCCTCGACGCCGCTCTCAGTCCTCAAAGCCGCCAGTGTATGAGGATGCCACCAAAGCGCCCCATTGGAGGGAGTGGCGACACCGGGGCTGCTAAAGCACCGGAGCACGGCGTGGAGATGGAGACAAAGGTTGCCGTCATCATCGGCGAGTTATTGTTGCACCCTGACATCGTCGACGGCGTCGAGCTTCCATAGCCGGAGGTGGAGTTCCACACCGACTGTGGTGACGACCCCGGCGACGACTCTGACGACCACTTCGGCGACGACTCCGACAACGACGGACAGCTGGTTAGTCATCTATACCCATTTATGTGTCAAATAGATCCTAGGGTTTCTCTGGTTACTCCTGCCTCCCCCTTTTTGGAATAGAAATCCTATGGTTATGTTCTCCCAATCCATGAAATCTGAGTAAGTTTCGTTAGATCCATGTAGTGTATTGATTGTTTGAATGGTACAAGTGATAAGTGATTAGTTGTTTCACCTGTGCAAATGATTTCTGCTAGTATTAAGTGTCCGTGCTAATATTTCCTATACAGGACTTGACAATTGATTTTGAATGACCTACATATGCTTGTGCCATTATTTTGTTCAAGACTTGTCTGTACATGGATGACTGTGCTTAAAAATTGAACCATAATCTCTGGATATGTATAAATAAATAGCCATAAATTCCTAATCCTACTTCACGGCACTTAAACATTGATTTAATGCCAAATTTGTTTTACTATTTGTATAGGTGATGTCTGACGATGTGGACAGCGAGGATGAAGATGTCTAGAGGAGGTACAAGAGGCAAATCCCGAGGGAGCTTTATGCTGGAAAGCTTAACAGGCGTATTAGGACCTAGGACGACGTCTATTGATGCCCATTTTACTACCACAAGCTTCATGACGCCTATCAAAGTGTTATGGCGATGCAAGAGGATGGGCCGTTGGCTCCTTCAAGCAGAAGTATTCTCGTAGGGTGGAGCACATCGCGTACGCCGAGTACCTGGAGAAGCTTCAGGATCGTGCCAGCATGTGAGATAAGATGTGGGATCGAACTATGTACGCTTGAGCAATGCTTAATGACGGTTGAACTCTATACTTATGGTTGAACTATGCTTGTGTACGTGTACGCTTATTATCTATGTCTGAGTATGTTTAATCTATGGTTACTTATGTCTAACTGTGGGATATGGATGCAATCAATACGGTTGATGGAATATACCTCTGTCCTCGTTTATTGGCCCCCTTTGTAATTTGTGTTAAATGTTGACCAAAGATTTAACCGACAAAATTTTAGTGTAGGTCAGCAAAAATTGTATCGTTGGTGCGTATTTGAACATAGCATTCAACGATATAATTTTTGGTGACAAGCATAAACATTTCTTAGTTAAATATTTGGTCAAAATTTGGTACAAATTACAAAGGGGACCAATAAACCAGGACAGTGGTAGTACGTCAATCACACATGGTTCCAAAATTGGAACCGTGTGCAATGACTTTCATTTTGCCTGTTGCGTCAATCACACACAGTTCCCAAAATTGGAACCGTGTGCAATGATTTTCATTTTGCTTGTTGCGTCAGTCACACACGGTTGGCTCTAGCAAACCGTTGTCTCCGAATTCTTTGTGGGACAGAAAACCCTCACCACCCAATTCAAAAAAGAAAAAAGAAAACCCTCGCCATCCCCACGTCACAAAAACCCTCACCCCGCCCGCCACCCCCTCCGGTCCCCATTCACACCTGCACAAGCTCCTCCGCGTCTATGCATGGCACCGCCAATTGCACCGGTAACCACTTAGCTCGCCACGTGCCGCTGCCACCAAGCTGCTGGCAAAGCCCACTGCATTTCGCCACTTTCGCTTGCCGCCACCTATCGCCATCGACTTTCTCAACGCTGCTCGCAGTCGACCCAGCTTCGCTCAGCTGGGGAATCTGCCGTACTAAGGGTTATTTCTCATGGACAGAAAGGTAACTAATTTAATGAGATATTATCTCATCTCCTATCCCAGTTCATCTGCCTCCTTTAATCACCCGTCTGAAATCGCCGTGAATTCATTTTTATTCGAGCTGATTTGAGGGTTTTCTTCCGTTCATAGAGTGTATAGTGCGTGGACACATCAGGACCTTGCGGCCTCCGCCAGGCATTCCATCTCACCATACCAGATGACTTGAGCATGCGCGCGGTATGTTCAATCTCACCCTAAATCGGCTGGCATGGCCTACTTTCATAAACATATTCTAAATATTACTACATTTGGGAAAAGGTGCCACATGCACCATATACGTCAAAGGTTTATTTCTTTCTCTTCTTTCTATATTAGGCAAATTAATGATGTATTGTTCTTTCGATTACTCTCATATTTCCATGACATCATGTTTATCCAATCTGTTTAATTATAGATTTTTGTTCTTCGATTTCGACAACTTTACAGTTCTTTCAATTTGGGCCCATATTTGCATGTTACCATATTTTCTTTAACAATCCTACCATTTTCTGCAGTGTGTCCCTTGCTATGCAACAAAATCTTTCCCTTTACATAAATCAAGACCGCAGGGATGTCATACTGCACACAAACCATGGATTTACAATGGTTGCTACTGTAAAACTTGATGAATGTTGTGACTCCCATTTCGGCACTGGCTATTGGAAAGAAATTTCTAAGTTTTATGAACTGAAAGTTGGCACTAGAATTGCACTGCACATAAAAGGGCCTGGTCATGAGATATATGCTTACTTTCCCGACGATATCATCCGTCCTGACTTTGTTCGAAGTAAGTTTTCTTTTCAACTATCTGCATGTTGACTTACCCAACAATATCAAATGAATTGTGTAGTATTTAAGCAACCAATTGTTATTCCCTTTTCTTACTATATTCCTACCTAATAACTTCTAGTTACCAATACACTTTCCTATTGCCCTATTTTAACTAAATATTCCATGTACTCCCATTTCTATCAGAAAGCGCCGCTGACAAGGAGACCCCAGAGGTGGAGAAAAGGGTTGCCAACAAGCGGAGGCGGGGTGAGCTAGAACCGCAAGCGACTTCAGCAGGCCTAGACTTCATCAGCAGCCTCCCCGATGATATGTTGACAATCATCATCTCCCTCCTCCCAATCAAATATGGGGTACAGACAACCGTCCTTTCCCGGTGGTGGCGCCCCCTATGGAACTCCATCCCTCTCAACCTCATCGACACCTACGAGCTCTTCCATGGCTACCGCAAAAGCTTGGATGCATTCTCCAAGATCCTCGGCAGTCACCTTGGCCCAACCAGAGGCCTTAGAATGGGGAATTTGCATTCCAACATCAAGGACTGAGCCAAGCTTGACGACTGGTTCCGATCCCCCGCCCTAGATCAGCTCGAGGAGCTCACTTTTGATGATGGGCATATGCGCTTGCTCCGCCTCACGCCCACGCTGCGCGTCGCCAAGTTCAGGAACTGCCATCCCCCTTAATGACACGCCCGCTCTTATTCTACCACGACCGAAGCACCTCGAGCTCATCACCGGTTGCCTCTCAAACAGTGACATGGAGTGCCTGCTCCATGGCTGTACTGCACTCGAGTACCTTCGTCTTTAGGCGATCAATGGGTTTAGTACCTTCCGCATCACCTCCATGACTCTCCGGACTATTTATGTGTGTTGTTGGTGCGGCAGGAAGACATCACAAGATGTGTACCACTATATGGTCAATGAGGACACACCTGCACTTGAGAGATTACTTGTAGTTGATAAAGAAGGTTGATACGTCCATTTTGCATCATGTTTTATTGCTGTTATTTATGTTGTTATTATGCTTAATAATTCTTTTTGGAGTAATTCTAATGCCTTTTCTCTCATAATTTGCAAGGAATACATCAAGGGGGAGAATTTTGGAAGCTGGAAATCTGGACCTGAAAAAGCTACGTCAGGCCACCTATTCTACGCAACTCCAAACAAGCTAAAACTCCACGAAGATTTTTTATGAAATATATGAAAAATACCGGAGATGAAAACCACCACAAGGGGCCAACAGGTGGGCACAACACACCTAGGCGCGCCAGCCCCCCCAGGCGCGCCCTGGTGGGTTGTGCTCACCCAGGCGCATCTCTGATGCCCATCTTATGGTATATAAGCACTTCCGACCTAGAAAAAAGAAGAAGAAAACTTTCGGGATCGAGCGCCGCCGTCTCGAGGCGGAACTTGGGCAGGAGCACTTTTGCCCTCCGACGGAGTGATTCCGCCGGGGGAACTTCCCTCCTAGAGAGGGAAATCATCGTCATCATCATCATTAACAACTCTCCCATCTTGGGGAGGGCTATCTTCATCAGCATCTTCAACAACATCATCTCATCTCAAACCCTAGTTCATCTCTTGTGTTCAATCTTGTTACCGGAACTATAGATTGGTGCTTGTGGGTGACTAGTAGTGTTGATTACATCTTGTAGTTGATTACTATATGGTTTATTTGGTGGAGATTATATGTTCAGATCCATTATGCTATTTAATACCCCTCTGATCTTGAGCATGTTCATCATTTGTGACTAGTCACCTCTGTTCTTGAGGTCACGGGAGAAATCATGTTGCAAGTAATCATGCGAATTTGATATGTGTTTGATATTTGATAGTATGTATGTTGTGATTCCCTTAGTGGTGTCATGAGAACGTTGAGTACACGACACATCACCATATTTGGGCCTAAGTCAATGCATTGTGGAGTAGTAATTAGATGGTGGGTTGCGAGAGTGACAGAAGCTTAAACCCCAGTTTATGCGCTATTCCGTAAGGGACCGATTGGATCCAAAAGTTTAATACTATGGTTAGAATTTATTCTTAATACTTTTCTCGTAGTTGCGGATGCTTGCGGGAGGGTTAATCATAAGTAGGAGGTCTGTTCAAGTAAGAACAACACCTAAGCACCGATCCACCCACATATCAAATTATCAAAGTAGCGAACACGAATTGAACCAACATGATGAAAATGACTAGATGAAACTCCCGTGTACCCTCAAGAACGCTTTGCTTATTATAAGAGACCGTCTTGGCATGTCCTTTGCCTCAAAAGGATTGGGCTACCTTTCTTCACTTTTGCTACTACTATCGCTACTTGCTCGTTACAAAATTATCTTGCTATCAAACTACTCCGCTACTTACAATTTTAGCACCTGCAAACATTACCTTACTAAAGAACACTTGCCATTTCCTTCTGCTCCTCACTTGGTTCGACACTCTTACTTATCAAAAAGAGCTATAATTATTCCCCTATACTTGTGGGTCATCAAGGCAATTTTTTGGCACCGTTGCCGGGGAGTGAAGCGCTTCTGGTAAGTGGAAATTGGTAAGGAAACATTTGTATAGTGTGCTGAAATTTGTTGTCACTTGTTACTATGGAGAAAATCCTTTGAGGGGTTTGTTCAGGGTATCTTCACCTCGACCGGAACCACAATTAGCTACCCCTCAACACGTTGCACCTACTGAAAATATTGAATATGAAATCCCTTCGGGTATGATAGAACAACCGCTAGCTAATCCTTATGCAGGAGATGGAACTGAACATCCTGATATGAACTTGATATATGTGGATCAAACTTGTGGATTGTTTAAGCTTCCAGGTTTACCCAGAGATCAAGTTATGAAGAAGTTTGTTCCGTTATCTTTAAAGGGAAGAGCATTAGCATGGTATAGGCTATGCGATGTGTCGGGGGAAACTGTCCTCCCTCGAGTACCTATGGGACCGGAGCCCCTTCTACGTTGCGGTAAGGGAGCGGAGGGAGCACGAAGAGCAGATCGAGGGGCGCACGCGGGCAGTTTACCCAGGTTCGGGCCGCGCGGACGCGTAAAACCCTACTCCTTCCTTGGTTGTATTGAGCTCGGGAGCTTGAAGAGCTACAGTGCTAGCTACACCGAGCGAGAGAGTTGCTTAGGTTTCGAACCCTTTCTACGTTGTGCATGGGCCTCCTTTTATAGCTCAAGGGGTCACCGACAGGTGTCAACGTAGAGGAGGGTAAAAATGTAACTTTGGTGGTAGTTTTAACAGTGCGGGAATAGTGCGTGAACAGTGGATGAACAGTGGACCTCACCTAACCTTGACACTGGGGGACAAGGGCATTAAATGCCCGTCACCGTCAACCCCAAAAGTGTCCGTCCATGCTTCTCCGTCCGCCACGGCGGTAGCCTCGTCACCGTGGCTTGCCACCGTGTGCCCCAGGCTGCACAGCCTTCCGCCACGCGTCCCTGGAAGGGCCCCCAGGGCGACGCGTGGACGGATGAGCTGGAGCGCGGGCACACAGCATAAGTTCCCCCCGGCAAGCACCTTGCCGGGGCCGTGACCTTGTCGGGCCCGGAAGCTTGTCGCTCTCCGGGTCCTGCCGGGGCGCGCGATGCGCCGGGGCATCTCTTGAGGTATGTATTCTTTAGTCTTCCTGGCAAGCTCCTCTTGCCAGGGTCTTGTATTAAGGTGATATCCTTGAGCCTGGTGCGGCCTTCCCGGCAAGCTCCTCTTGCCGGGGCCTTGATCTTCTGACTTGTATAGTTTGTTCTTGAATGGCTTTATAGGGACCAGAAAGGTTTCCGGCGAGCACGCGGTAAGCCCTGCCGCGGGAAGCTGCTACTGCCCGTGCACAAGTAGGGGTACTAAGGTACCCCTATCTTAGTACACCGACAGGAGCCCCCGGGCCTGGGCCACACACGGTGCCGAGCGCTGTTGGGCCAGGCCCAAAACAGTGCACGGGCACACGCGGCCCACGGCAAGCCGTATCCCCTTCCGTATCCGCCGCATCCCTCCCTAACGGCACGCGTCGATTGCATCGTCGTGGGAGAGATCGTGGCCTGTTCTTTAATGGGAAATGCGGAGCGTCCCCCACTTCCCCCTTAAAAGCAGAGGAAGCAGGCGCAGTTCCCTCCTTCGTCTTCATTGCGTCTTAACTCTCCAGAAACCCCCGCTGCTTCTTGCCTCCACCCCTCCTCCGTCGTCTTCCGCATCCGCGGCGCCGTAGAGCTCCTCGCCTCTTCCCTCGCCGCCTCCGCCATGGCTCCGAAGAGCGACAAGGCAAAAGCGGACAAGGCCAAGAAGGAGAAGTCCGAGCAGGCGGCGAAGCTGGCCGCCCTGCGGAAGAGGAGCGTGGTCTTCGCGCCGAGGCTTGGCGCGAAGGAGCTGCGGAACAAGTATTATCTGTTCTGGTCGGGGGAGACCAAAGCTCATCCCCGCACCAGAGCCTTCCCCGCCATCGCCAAAGATATGTTCCCCGGCGGGTACTTCTTCTTCGCTGCTTTCTTCCATTGTGGATTGTGCCCTCCGTTCTCGGAGTTCTTTTGTGATATCATGAACACATATGGCCTCCACCTCCTAGACTTTACCCCCAACGCCATCCTTACGATGGCCGTTTTCGTACATCTGTGCGAAAACTATGTTGGGATCCATCCGAACGTAGCCCTTTTCTGCCATTTCTTTATGCCTAGAGTAGAGGCTGGCGCTCCCCTTTCCGGCGGCATCTCCTGGATCTTCCGGCTGAATAAGAAGGATTCATACCTGAAGGGAGAACTCCGCGGCAAGTGGGAGGAATGGCGTGCATATTGGTGCTGGGTAGTGGAGGATAAGCCGGAGCCCTTTACCTCGCCGCGCACAACTGCCATAGTGCGCGGCAGAGATTGGAGTGAATTGGCCCCGGAGGACAACAAGCTCAGCATTGCCCTCATTAGGATTATTCGTCTCCGGGTCGCCAATTTGACTATCGGAGAGGTTGGAGCAGATTTCCTCCGCCGTCGCATTGCCCCTTTACAAGAAAGGAAAAGGCCCACCTGGGAATTCGGCAATGCGGCAGATATCATGAGGCTGCGCCCTGGACTGAACTTCAATTTCACTGCCTTGGAGCTGAAGGGGATGGTCCGAGAGCTCTTCAAGCATGACCCGGCCCACCCGGAGTGGTTCAAACCTTCCCGGGGAGTGGTGCCGCTATGTAACAGCACTGCCCAGGATTCCTTGCACGCGATGATGCCTGCGTGCGACTCCCACGGCGTCGACCCCACTTGGATAGAGCCTCCGCCGGATACAGTGCTGATCTTTTTCGACAACTTGGTCGAGACGCCCAAAAACACCAAGGAGAACAGGGGCCTCACTCGAGCCACTACGGCTCGGGATATAGCCTACATCGCCTCCAGGATGGACGATGCCGCCGCAGCTGTGGTGGCGGGTGACTTCGGATACACCGTGGACGATGCAGAGGCCGCAGACGCGGTGTGCCAAGCAGAGGAGGCGGAAATCCTCAAGCTGCTCAAGCTTCCGCCCGAAGAGTTTGCCGGGGTGCCTTCCCTGAAGTTTGCCGGGATAGCCGGGGTTGCCGGGGTGAGCGAGGCCGCCGGAGGGAGCGAGGTCGCCGGAGGGAGCGAGGCCGCCGGGCATGGTGCTGGGTCCAGCGGGCCTGCCGGGGAGGAGGAGGAGGACGTCGAGGCTGATGAAGATACTAGTGGATCTCTGGGACTTGACGACGACGCCTCCTCGTCCTCAGAGAACTCCCCGCCTCCGGCGAGTCCTACGCAACAACCAAGGAAGCGCCTCCGCAAGGCGGCTACGGCGACGAGGCCGCACGCGCCTCGACAGCAGCCTGCGCGCCGGGCGACGCGCGCCACCAGGGCGAGCAAAGTCGCGGAGGAGGCGCCCTGCGCACCAGCGCCAAGCGGAGGGGGATCTTCCCGGAGCGGAACGGCTGCTACTTCTGCTCCTCGACCCTCGGCGACGACGGAGGCTGGGTCTTCGCAGCCCACAGCCCCGGAGACCGCCAAGCGCCCGAGGGAGCCTTCTCCTCCTACTCCTCGCGCGGGAGCATCTCAGGTGGAGTTCGACTTCTCCGCCCTCAGCTCCGACGACGAGGAAGAGGAGTAAGTACTTGCAACCCGCAACTTCTTTGATTTTGTCTTGATTTTCCTTGGTGATTCTGATCTTGTTTTTGTTTTCAGGACCCTGGCCCAGCGGATGGCGAAAAGGGCCAAGATCCCTGTGGTTGAGGTTGAAGACGACTCGCCCGCCGCGGCGACCGGAGACGCGCCAGCGGCAAACTTGCCGGATCAACCTGCTGCTCCGAGGAGCAGCCCCCAGCGTAAGTCTGGTAGTTATTTCTTTCTGTTGGTCGGGCGCGCTTGAGGTTGTTGTTTGTACTGATATTTTGTTGTCTTGTCTTGTGCAGAAGTGGAGCCGCAGCCGCAGGAGCGCCCGGAGACTGCCCCCGACGAGCTACTTGCTCCACCATCCCCGCCAAGGGCGAACTCCCCGGCGAGGGAGAACGCTCCGCCAAGGACGGGCACCCCGCCAAGGGCGGGCACCCCGCCAAGGGTGAGCAGCCCGACAAGGGTGAGCACCCCGCCAAGGGAGGGCGCAGGCGGCCCTCCGCCAGCAGGGGCCACCACTCCGGCGCCAAGGGAGAACTCCCCGGCGAGGGAGCCTGTCGTCGAAGAGGTCCGCGAAGGTAAGTCTTGCAACTTCTTCTTTTTGAACTTGTCTTTTTGGATATTTGCTTGACTCTTTCTTTCATTTTTCTTCTGCTAGATCCTCCTGCACTGGAGCGGATGGAGACGGAGACCGCCGACGAGGAGGGCGTGCACGGCGACGGCGGCAACGCCACTGCCACTCAGGGCATGGCTGGAGCCGATGAGCCTGCCGCTGAAGCAACCGCCCCGACCGCAGACGCCGCGGCGGGGGAAGGGGCCGGCGACCACACTGCTGGCCCGGAGGCAGCAGGAGCGTCAAGCGCTGCACCGGCCACCGACCCCTCTGCCTCCACGGAGCGGTCGGGCGTCTATCTTGAGGCCCCCAACGGAGTCTTTATACAAGTCCCGTGGGGGTCCTCGTCGCGAGCCCCCGTGGAGGGAGAGACCTACGATGGAGAGGTCCTCGCCTCCGCGGGGTTGAAGGTTGTTGAAGCGCCCGGCGGTAGTGACGAGCCCGAAGAGGAGAAGCTCCTTCGCCGGCTCCTGGCCCTTTACCGGGCCAGGCAGGCGAAACTGGAGTCTCGGGAAGCTCTCACCGCCAAGGCTGGAGCTGATTTGGAGAAGCGCGCCGCGGAGCTCCGCGCCGCCAACCAGGCAGCCCTCCGCAACTTGGCGGAGGAGCGGGAAGAGCTTGCCGGGGAGCAGCAAGCCTTCCTCCTGGAGAAGGCTGAGGCAGAAGAGCGGCAGCGGCTGGCCGCCGAGGAGTTGTCTCGACGGGAGGGGGCGCTCAACCAGCGGAAGGTCGAGCTCGATGCCCATGACGACGAACTCACCGCCCAGGAGCAGGCCATTGGCAGGGCCCTGAAGGAGGCAAAGGATGCCGCAGCCGCCGCGGAAACCGCCAAGAGGGACCTGGAGCTTAAGGTGGATCAGCTGGAGCGGTACCTGAAGGCAAGCGAGGACAGAGTCACCGCGCTCAATGTGGAGCGGGAGAAAGATGCCCACACCAACTCTGACTTGCAGGTACGTCTCTCCAAGAAAGGCGACGAGCTCACTGCCGCCAAGGATTCAATCGCTGATTTAGAGTTGAAGGTCTCCACTTTGACTAATTCACTCGACGCCGCCCGGGACCGCGAGACGAAGCTGAAGGACGAGCTCCGCAAGGAGCGGAACTTGGTGGAGAGCGCCGCCGTCTCAGCGAACAACTTCAGCCGGGCGGTGGAGCAATGGACCGACGAGCTGGTCACCTCCGCTGCCAGCATTGACAAGGAGATGATGGCGCTGAGGGCGGAGCACCTCGTGTACTCTCCCGACGAGGACCTCCCCCACAGCGCCAAGTTAAGTCTCTTCTTCAGGGGAATCGCGCCGGCGCTTGCACGGCTGCGGGAGAAGCTCCCCGTGCAGTTGGCCGACGAGTCGCGTCGGCTCTGCATGGGCACTCTGGAGCGCGTCTTGACGAAGATTGTCTACCGCAACCCTGGCATCAACCTCGTCAACGTCCTCCGCACCTTGCCGGTCGACGCAGATCAGGAGGCGTTGAAGGCGCAGGTCGCCCACATCGTCGCCAAGGTGAACAAGGTCACAAGGCGTGAAGGCGACCGCGTAGATTAGATTTCTTTCTTTCTGTTTCCCTTGCCGCTGCAAAGCACGTTATTGGACAAGAATCTATTAGTTACTGCGACAAGTTATCTCTGTAATATACTATCTTATTTTGAGCTATCAATGTAGTGTTATCTCCCTTGCTTTTGGTCCTTCACTTTGTATGCTTTTTGCCCTACGCTTTTAGGGGACTTGCGGCAAGGGGCCCTTGCCGCGAGCGTTGAGTGCTGGACTCTTAGCAGCCTGCTGGCAAAGGACCTCGTCGGCAAGTAACCTTGCCGCAGCTAGTCGCAGCGCACTTAGCTTGCTGAGCAAACTCGAAAACGAAGTAAGGGCGCGACACTTGTCGCAGCTCACTTAAGTCGTTGAGCGTGCTCGAAAACAGAGTAAGGGTGCGGCTAGCCACGGGTAGGTTCCTCCGCGCACAGGTTTTCCATACAAAGTGTGTTTGTTCAAGGAAGATAATTAAAATTTAAAAAATTTGAACTGCTCAAATTCTGGTAACTTAGCTTTCATATATTGTTAGCTCCCCGACAAGGCTTCTCTTTCTTGAACAATACTTGGTTTATACCTCCATCTCCTTCCCTCCCGGCAAACTTGTGCGCGAGGAATACTCCTTCTGCTTAAGAGGGAAAGGAAAAGAGGAGGAAAAACAAGTATAGGGCCTCACGGCTTGCTAGTGCTTACCGGGGACGTGCATTGCACAAAGTGTCAGATAATGCATGCATATAACAAAGAAAAGCATTGAAGTGACAAGTAGTGCGGAGCACAAAAGCTTTACTGATGCACGGGATCTGCGCCCGGCTTTGTACAAAGGTTTACATGCAACAGCGGCAAGACTTGTTCAAAAGGTGGTTGCCGGAGCGGATCACGGCAACCGCGCCTTATGGGTGAAACTTGCGAAGATGCTCTA
Organism: Secale cereale; assembly: GCA_902687465.1. Lineage (NCBI taxonomy): Eukaryota > Viridiplantae > Streptophyta > Magnoliopsida > Poales > Poaceae > Secale > Secale cereale. Next base: position 252,858,176 of record LR738715.1, on the reverse strand, counting down.
TGTTCCAGGAGTTGCTCACCGGTAAGCCTTTTTCGATCGCAAGGCAGACAGCGCCGGGCCTTGTGACTTGTCTCACCCGATAAGGGCCTTCCCACTTCGGCGTCAACTTGTTGGAATTCTTAGCGGACTGAACACGCCGAAGAACAAGGTCGCCTTCCTCGAGACTCCTGGCCTTCACCTTGCGGCTATGATAGCGACGCAAGGCTTGCTGGTATCGAGCAGCTCGTACAGCAGCCTGGAGACGTTCCTCCTCGAGGAGCAATGCATCATCTTGTCGCAATTGCTCTTGCTCGAGCTCATCATAAGCGAGCACTCGAGGAGATCCGTATACGATTTCCGTGGGGAGAACTGCCTCTGCTCCATAGACAAGAGCAAAGGGTGTCTGTCCGGTGGCTCGACTTGGTGTCGTCCTGATTGACCAAAGAGCCGCCGGCAACTCCTCTATCCAGTTTCTTCCGCACTTGCGCAGCCTGTCGAAGGTTCTTGTCTTAAGTCCGCGCAGCACTTCAGCATTGGCCCTCTCCGCTTGACCATTGCTCCTCGGGTGAGCAACAGAAGCGAAACAGACCTTGGCGCCAAGGTCTTGGACGTACTGCATGAAGGTGCGACTAGTAAACTATGTGCCGTTGTCGGTAATGATCCTGTTAGGGATCCCGAAACAGCAAACAATTGATCTGAAGAACCTGACTGCTGACTGTGCTGTCACCTTTCTCACTGGTTCCACTTCCGGCCACTTTGTGAACTTGTCGATTGCAACGTACAAGTACTCAAAGCCCCCGGCTGCGCGGGGAAAGGGGCCGAGGATATCGAGCCCCCAGACCGAGAAGGGCCAGGACAAAGGGGTCGTCTGGAGAGCTTGAGCTGGCTGGTGAATTTGCTTGGCATGGAACTGGCACGCTTCACACTTGGTTACTTGTGCAGTTGCATCTTGGAGGGCTTCTGGCCAGAAGAACCCTTGCCGGAATGCCTTCCCGGCAAGTGCCCTTGCGCCAATGTGGTGGCCACATATGCCTCCATGTATCTCTGCCAGCAGCTTCTGTCCATCTTCTCTGGAAATGCACTTCAACCTGACACCGTTGAGTCTTCTTCTGTACAGTTCATTGCCAACGAACTGGTACATACTTGACTGCCTGGTTATCTTCTCTATTTCTTCTGGGTCGTCGGGAAGTTCTCCAGTTTGCAGAAAACGGACGATTTGATGTGCCCATGCTGGAGCCTGAGGCTCAACAACAAGGACTAAAGGCATGAAGGCTGCTGCGGGAACCTCAGCTTCTACGGCAAGAACCTGCGGCTCTGCCGGAGCTGATGGTCCCCCAGCAAGCCTGCCGGGGCAAGGCTTGTCGGGAACGTTTGCTTCAACTGTACAGACCCTTGGATCTGCAGGAGCAAACCGTTCCTCAGCATCTTGGCTGTTGATCTTGGGGACCTTGGCGGCGGCTTCGGGAAGATCCGCCGGCAAGTAGTCGCCGGAGACCAACTTTCTCTTCTTACTTTGCCCAACTGATGGTGTAACAGATGGTTGAGTTAGCTTGAGCAGGAAGGTTCCTGGTTCCACAGGCAACTTCATTGCAACACACTTTGAGAGGCCATCTGCAATATCATTCTGAGCTCTTGGAATGTGCTCCATTTGCAGACCTTCAAAGTGCTCTTCAAGCTTCCTCACTTCATCAACATAAGCTTCCATCAAAGGGCTCTGGTAACTCTTGTTCACTTGTCGGACCACCAACTGAGAATCTCCCCGCACAATCAACTTCTTGATCCCAAGTTCGGCCGCAATTCTGAGGCCGGCAAGCAAACCTTCATACTCAGCAGTATTGTTTGTCGCTTGTTCCTTGGGAAAGTGCATCTGGACAACATACTTGAGGTGCTCTCCGATGGGCGCTATGAGTACCACGCCGGCACCGGCGCCTTGCAGCGAGAAAGCACCATCAAAGTACATTACCCATTCGCTGCTCGTTTCTTGGACGGGGACGCTTGTCTCTGGAACTTCTTCATCTGGCGTTGGGGTCCATTCAGCTATGAATTCTGCCAAAGCTCTGCTCTGTATGGTTGAGGTACTTTCAAATTTGAGACCAAAGCTTGACAGCTCCAGTGCCCACTCGACGATCCTGCCTGTTGCTTCGGGATTCTGCAATATCCTCTTCAACGGAAAGCGAGTGACCACTGTTATCTCTTGTGCTTGGAAGTAATGGCGCAGCTTTCTTGAGGCCATGAGGAGGCCGAAAAGCAACTTCTGCACCCCAGAGTATCTTGATCTAGCCCCCTGCAAGAGGGAACTTACAAAATACACTGGGCGCTGCACCATCTTCCTTCGTACTTCTCCTTGTTCCTGCGCAGACTTGTCCTTGTCGGGGCCAGAGCTTGTCGGGGAAGCCACCTGCTTGTCGCTGGATTCGCTTGCCGGTGGTGTGGGTTCCTCATCCGCCTCCCTCTCCGCTACTAACGCAACACTAACCACTTGATTGGTTGCTGCTAGGTACAGCAGCAACTTCTCTTGTGGCTTAGGTGCGACAAGTATTGGAGTGGAGGATAGGTATCCTTTCAAGTCTTGCAGCGCTGCCTCCGCTTCCGGAGTCCATTTCATGGGACCTGCCTTCTTCAAGATTTTGAAGAAAGGCAGGGCGCGTTTTGCAGACTTTGAAATGAACCTACTGAGGGCAGCCACACAACCAGCAAGTCTCCTTACATCCTTGACGTGCTTCGGGGCTTCAATCTGCTCGATGGCTTTGATCTTGTCGGGATTGGCTTCAATCCCCCTTTGGGACACAAAGAACCCGAGAAGCTTGCCGGAGGGGACTCCGAAGACGCACTTCTCGGGGTTCAACTTGAGCTGGATCTTGCGCAGATTCTCAATGGTTTCCTCTAGATCTTGTATCAGGGTATCTTTGCTCTTGCTCTTGACCACTATGTCATCCATGTAGGCTTCCACATTTCTGTGAATCTGTGGCTCAAAAGCAGTGTGCACTACCCTTGCAAACGTCGAGCCTGCATTCTTCAATCCAAAGGGCATGCGTATGAAGCAATACGTGCCACATGGAGTAATGAATGCAGTCTTCTCTTCATCTTCCTTGGCCATGAATATCTAGTGGTAACCTGAGTATGCATCAAGGAAGGAAAGCAGCTCACATCCAGTGGTGGAGTCGACAATCTGGTCAATACGCGGCAAGGGTAATGGATCCTTGGGACATGCTTTATTCACATCGGTGAAGTCTATACAAAGTCTCCACTTCCCATTGGCCCTGCGTACGACAACCGGATTGGCCAACCACGTAGGATGGATCACGCCTCTAACTAGGCCTGCTGCTTCCAACTTCTTTATCTCTTCGGCGATGAATTCTTGGCGCTCCACGGCTTGCTTTCTGACCTTCTGCTTGACGGGCCGCGCATGAGGACAAACAACAAGCTTGTGCTCAATTACCTTCCTGGGAACGCCGGGGATGTCAGATGGTTGCCACGCAAACACATCGACATTCGCCCGCAGGAAGGCAACGAGCGCGCTTTCCTATTTGTTGTTGAGCGTAGCACTGATGGTGAAGGTACCACCAGTGCCGTCCTCCTTGGCGGACACCTTCTTGGTTGCCGGTGGAGCGGCCATCCCTTTCTTGTACTTGCTGGTGGAGCTCGATGGTGCGTCCTCGACGGCAGCGCAACACTCCGAAGAGGTGCGTTTGCCGGAGTGGGCCCCAGAGCTCTTGCCGGACTTGGTCTTGGTCTTCCCCCCGGGAGCTTCAGCGGCAAGTGTGTTGCTTTCTGTTGCGGCTGCTGCATCCCGGTAAATCTTGTCGGCGCAGATAAGCGCGTCCTTCTTGTCGCCCGGGACAGAGATGACGCTTATCGGCCCCGACATCTTGAGCACGTTGTAGGCATAGTGGGAAGCTGCCATGAACTTGGCGAGGGCAGGACGTCCAAGTATCCCATTGTATGGCAATGGGATATCGGCCACGTCGAAGGTTATCCTCTTCGTCCTGAAGTTGAGCTCCCCGCCAAACGTCACGGGCAGTGTGACCTTCCCCTTCGGCTTTCTCCTTCCCGGGTTGATCCCTTGAAACGACCCGGTTTCTTCGAGCTCGCCGTCTGGGATCTGGAGTTTCTTGATCACAGCTGAGGAGATCAAGTTCAGGCCGGCCCCGCCATCAACCAACATTTTGGTGACCTTGAGGTTGCGGATAGTTGGTGAGACCAACATCAGCAAGCACCCGACCGCCGTTGTGCGGTCAGGGTGATCCTCAAGGTCAAAAATGATGGGCGTGCTGGACCACTTCAGCAGCCTGCGTGACTCGACGGGCGGCTCGGCTGCGTTTACTTCCCGCACCCACTGTTTGAGTTGGCGGTGGGAAGTGTGCAGAGAAGCGCCCCCGTCGACACACAGGACTTCTGTGGCCTTCTGGAACTCCTGCTCGCTGTTATCTCCTTCCTCCATGTCGTCGTCGTCGTCTTCTTCCTCATCCTTGTCGCGGCCCCGGGGAGGTCGATCACCTTGCCGCTGCTTGGCCTTGCCGCGGCGTCCTCCCCGGCCATTGAATGGCCGCTTCTTGCTGGGCTCTCCTCCGCCACCTTGGGCCTTCTCCTTGTCGCGACGCTCGTACTCAGCCTTCTGCTGTTCTACGAGGTACTCGACTCGTTTGCAGTTCGAAAGATCGTGGCCCTTGGTGCGGTGGATCTTGCAGTATTGCTTGTCGGAGCCATCCTGCTTGTCGGCTGCCGCTACAGGGGCAGGCTCCTTGCCGGAACCGCCAGCCTGTGCCTTCTTGGCGGGAGCCTCCTTGCCGGACTGCTCGACGACTAGCACCTCCTTGCTCTTCTTCCTTCTGTTGTTCCGCCGCCGGCTCTTCTTTGCCGGGGCGGCATCCTCACTGTCACTTCCTCCTGCGCCAGTATCCTCTCCGGGGAGTCTCCTCCCCTCTTCGGCGCGCACGCACTTGTCAGCCAGAGCATAGAGCTCGCTGACATCCCGGATCTTGGTCATGGCCATCTCTTCTCTCATGTGGCGGTTACGCACGTTCTGGTGGAACACGCTGATAACCGCGGCAGGGTGGACGTCGGGAATGTTGTGTTGCACGCGGCTGAACCTCTAGATGTACTTGCGCAGGGATTCTCCTTCCTTTTGGGCCAAGATGTGGAGATCGCTCTCCTGGCCGTGGGGTTTGTGGCCGCCCGTGAAGGCGCCAACAAACTGGTGGCACAGATCTGCCCACGAAGAAATGGAGTTCTCCGGCAAGTGCATAAGCCAAGAACGGACGTTTGGCTTAAGCACCAGCGGGAAGTAGTTGGCTAGTATCTTCTCGTCGCGTCCCCCGGCAGCCTGCACCGCGATGGTGTAGATGCTGAGGAACTCCGAGGGGTGCGTCTTGCCGTCGTACTTCTCGGGTACGTCGGGCTTGAAGTTTTTCATGCTGGGCCACTGGACTCGCCGCAGCTCACGGGTGAACGCAGGGCAACCTGCCGCGTACGGCAAGTCACCTGGCTCACCGGGCGCGTACGTGTCGACAGCGGTCCCAGCGCGCTGATCTGATTGTCGCCGGGCTTCTCGTCGGCGCTCGATGCGCGTCCGAGCGTCTTCTTCCCGCCGGTCGTCGAGGACTTGGCGCTGGTCCCGACGAGCCCGCGGATCCGACGACGCCGTGGAGTCGTCGTCGACGTTAATCCGGCGGGTGGCGTCTTCTGCTTCCGCAGTGGGGAGTGCACGGTAGTTGCACCCCCGGCGGCCTTGTCGCCATCGGCCTTCGTCTGGTCGACTTGCCGTGGCCGCGAGGTCGCCGGCTGCTGCGGCGTGTCGTTGTTGGCGAAGGCGATGAGACTCTGGATCGTCGCCCTCCAGTCTTCGGCCTTGTCTGCCGCTGGAGGGAAATCGAGGAGTAGCTGTGCTCTTGCTAGAGCTTCTGCTGGAGAGGAGGGGAGCGGCGGCGAGCGGTGCGAGGAGCGAGATATGCTCGGACTTCTAACAGGGTTAGAAGGAGCAGTTTCTCGCCCCGGCGACCGCGCCTTGCTCGTACCAGGGCGATGGCCTTGAGCGTCCCGCGATCCTCCGGTTTGTCCTTGCCCCAGCAAGCGGATGGTACCTCCTGTACCACGGCGCTGCAGGCTTGGCACCTCCCGAGAGAGGCGTGGTGCGTCTACGGACACCGAGGCTTTGGAATTCGCCCGGTCGTCCGTCTTGTCCTTGGATTTGGTGGCGCCGTGAGTTTCCTCGCCGGCGACCACCCTTCCGCCGGCGTCTCCCCCACCAACCGTTGGTTCTGGTGGCGGCGGGATCGACGCAGATGGGCCTCCGACCTCCGAAGCCTTCTTCTTCAGAGGCATGTTGGTGCTGCTGATGAAGTTGACGAAGCTGGAGAAGTTGATGAAGAATGCGCCCGCGTGAGCGCCGGATCAGGTTCGCACAACCTCGACGCCCCCTACCTGGCGCGCCAAAGATGTCGGGGGAAACTGTCCTCCCTCGAGCACCTATGGGACCGGAGCCCCTTCTACGTTGCGGTAAGGGAGCGGAGGGAGCACGAAGAGCAGATCGAGGGGCGCACGCGGGTAGTTTACCCAGGTTCGGGCCGCACGGACGCATAAAACCCTACTCCTGCCTTGGTTGTATTGAGATCGGGAGCTTGAAGAGCTACAGTGCTAGCTACACCGAGCGAGAGAGTTGCTTAGGTTTCGAACCCTTTCTACGTTGTGCATGGGCCTCCTTTTATAGCTCAAGGGGTCACCGACAGGTGTCAACGTAGAGGAGGGTAAAAATGTAACTTTGGTGGTAGTTGTAACAGTGCGGGAATAGTGCGTGAACAGTGGATGAACAGTGGACCTCACCTAACCTTGACAGTGGGGGACAAGGGCATTAAATGCCCGTCACCGTCGACCCCAAAAGTGTCCATCCATGCTTCTCCGTCCGCCACGGCGGTAGCCTCGTCACCGTGGCTTGCCACCGTGTGCCCCAGGCTGCACAGCCTTCTGCCACGCGTCCCTGGAAGGGCCCCCAGGGCGACGCGTGGACGGATGAGCTGGAGCGCGGGCACACAGCATAAGTTCCCCCCGGCAAGCACCTTGCCGGGGCCGTGACCTTGTCGGGCCCGGAAGCTTGTCGCTCTCCGGGTCCTGCCGGGGCGCGCGATGCGCCGGGGCATCTCTTGAGGTATGTATTCTTTAGTCTTCCTGGCAAGCTCCTCTTGCCAGGGTCTTGTATTAAGGTGATATCCTTGAGCCTGGTGCGGCCTTCCCGGCAAGCTCCTCTTGCCAGGGCCTTGATCTTCTGACTTGTATACTTTGTTCTTGAATGGCTTTATAGGGACCAGAAAGGTTTCCGGCGAGCACGCGGTAAGCCCTGCCGCGGGAAGCTCCTACTGCCCGTGCACAAGTAGGGGTACTAAGGTACCCCTATCTTAGTACACCGACACGATGATATTGGATCTTGGAAGTGGAACCGATTGAAAATGGAGTTTCACCAAAAAAAATATCCTATGCATCTAGTTCATCGTGATCGGAATTATATATATAATTTTTGGCCTCATGAAGGAGAAAATATCGCTCAAGCTTGGGTGAGGCTTAAGTCAATGTTATACTCATGCCCCAAGCATGAGCTCTGTAGAGAAATTATTATTCAGAATTTTTATGCTCGGCTTTTCCACAACGATTGATCCATGCTTGATACTTCTTGTGCTTGTTCTTTTATGAAGAAAACTATTGAATTCTGGTGGGATCTTTTGGAAAGAGTTAAACGCAATTCTGAAGATTGGGAACGCGACGAAGATAAAGAGTTAGGTATTAAGCTTAAGTATGATTGTGTTAAATGTTTTATGAATACTGATGCTTTTTCAAAGTTTAGCACTAAATATGGACTTAACTCTGAGATAGTAGCTTCTTTTTGTGAATCTTTTGCTACTCATGTTGATCTTCCTAAAGAGAAGTGGTTTAAATATCACCCACCTATTAAAGAAGAAATGAAGGAACCAGTACCAGTTAAAGAAGAAACTATACTTTATAATGTTGATCCAGTTGTTCCTACTGCTTATATTAAAAAAACATTTTCCTGTTAGAATAAAGGAGCATGCTAAAGTCTCAACTGTGGTTAACAAAATTTAAATCAGAACACCCAAGCTAGATGAAGAAATTAAAATAGAACCTAATATTGCTATGGTCAAAGATCTCTTGGAAGAAAATGTAGATGGGCATGTTATTTGCTTTAATGAAGAAGCTGCTAGAATTGCCAAGCCTGATATAAAAGATAAACACAGACCTGTTGTTAGAATGCCCATTGTCTCAGTCAAAATAGGAGATCACTACTATCATGGTTTATGTGACATAGGTGCTAGCATGAGTGCTATTCCCTACTCTTTATACCAAAAAATTATGAATGACATAGCAGCCACAGAGATAGAAGACATTGATGTCACTATTAAACTTGCTAATAGAGATACTATATCACCAATAGGGATTGTTAGAGATGTTGAAGTTTTGTGTGGGAAAATAAAATACCCTACTGATCTTCTTGTTCTTGGTTCCCCACAAGACGACTTCTATCCCATTATCTTTGGTAGACCTTTCTTGAACACCGTTAATGCTAAAATAGATTGTAAGAAACAAACTGTCGGTGTTAGTTTTGGTGATGAGTCTCATGAATTTAATTTTTTCAAGTTTAATAGAAAGCTTCAGGAAAAAGAATTGCCTAGTAAAGATGAAATTATTGGTCTTGCTTCTATTGCTGTGCCTCCAACTGATCCTTTAGAATAATATTTGCTAGACCATGAAAATGATTTACATATGCATGAAAGAAACGAAATAGATGATATTTTCTTTGAACAACGTCCTCTGCTTAAACACAATCTACCTATTGAAACTCTAGGAAGTCCTCCTCCACCTAAAGGTGATCCTATGTTTCAATTAAGACAATTGCCCGACACTTTGAAATATGCTTATCTTGATGAAAAGAAGATATATCCTATTATTATTAGTGCTAACCTTTCAGAACATGAAGAAGAAAGATTATTGAAAGTTCTAAGGAAGCACCGAGCTGCTATTGGGTATACTCTTGATGATTTAAAGGGCATCAGTCCCACTCTATGTCAGCATAAGATTAAAATGGAACCTCATGCTAAACCCGTTGTCGATCATCAACGTCGGTTAAATCCAAAAATGAAAGAAGTGATAAGAACTTAAATATTAAAACTTCTGGAAGCAGGTATAATCTATCCTATAGCTGATAGTAGATGGGTAAGTCCCGTTCATTGTGTTCCTAAGAAGGGAGGTATTATTGTTGTTCCTAATGATAAGAATGAACTTATTCCACAAAGAATTGTTACATGCTATAGAATGGTAATTGATTTTAGGAAATTAAATAAAGCAACTAGAAAAGATCATTACCCTCTACCTTTTATTGATCAAATGCTAGAAAGATTATCAACGCACACACACTTTTGCTTCCTTGATGGATACTCTGGTTTTCCACAAATACATGTTTCTCAACCTGATCAAGAAAAGACTACTTTTAGTTATCCCTTTGGAACTTATGCTTATTAATGTATGCCTTTTGGTTTATGTAATGCACCTGCTACCTTTCAAAGATGTATGACTACAATATTCTCTGACTTTTGTGAAAAGATTGTAGAGGTTTTCATGGATGATTTCTCTCTTTATGGGAAGTCTTTTGATGACTGTTTAAGCAATCTCGATTGAGTATTGCAGAGATGTGAACAAACAAGTCTTGTCTTGAATTGGGAGAAAGCCACTTTATGGTTAATGAAGGTATTTTCTTGGGCCATAAGATTTCTTAAAAGGGCATTGAAGTGAACAAAGCTAAGGTTGATGCAATTGAGAAAATGCCATGTCCTAAGGATATCAAAGGTATTCATAGTTTCTTAGGTCATGTTGGTTTCTATAAGAGATTTATCAAAGACTTTTCTAAAATTTCTAGGCATCTCACTAACCTTTTACAAAAGGATGTTCCTTTTGTTTTTGATGATGATTGCTTTGAAGCCTTTGAAACACTCAAGAAAGCCTTAACTTATGCACCTATAGTTCAACCACCTGATTGGAACTTACCTTTTGAAATTATTTGTGATACTAGTGATTATGCTGTTGGTGTTGTTCTAGGACAAAGAATTGATAAAAAACTAAATGTTATTCATTATGTTAGTAAAACTCTAGACAGTGCTCAAAAGAATTGTGCTACCACTGAAAAGGAATTCTTAGCAGTTGTGTTTGCTTGTGACAATTTTAGATCTTACATTGTTGACTCAAAAGTAACTGTTCACACTGATCATGCTGCTATTAAATATCTTATGGAAAAGAAAGATGCTAAACCTAGACTTATTCGGTGGGTTCTCTTGCTACAAGAATTTGATTTGCATATCACTGATAGAAAAGGAGGTGAGAACCCCGTAGCTGATAACTTGTCTAGACTGGAAAATGTGCTTGATGACCCAGTACTTATTGATGATAATTTTCCTGATGAACAATTAGCTGCAATAAACATTACTAATAATACTCCTTCGTATGCTGACTATGCTAACTACATTGTTGCTAAATATTTACCACCTAGTTTTACTTATCAACAAAATAAAAAGTTCTTTTATTATTTAAGACATTACTTTTGGGTTGACCCACATCTTTATAAAGAAGGAGTAGATGGTATTATTAGACGTTGTGTACCTGAGCATGAACAGGGACAAATCCTTCGGAAATGTCACTCCGAAGCATATGGAGGACATCATGCTAGAGATAGAACTGCTCACAAGGTATTGCAGTCTGGATTTTATTGGCCTACTCTATTCAAAGATGCTCGTAAGTTTGTATCATCTTGTGATGAATGTCAAAGAATAGGTAATATAGGTAAGCGTCAAGAAATGCATATGAATTATTCACTTGCTGTTGAACCATTTGATGTTTGGAGATTTGATTACATGGGACCTTTTCCTTCCTCTAATGGGTATACACATATTTTGGTTGATGTTGATTATGTTACTAAATGGGTAGAAGCTATTCCTACCAGTAGTGCTGATCATAACACCTCTATTAAAATGCTTAAGGAAGTTATTTTCCCAAGGTTTGGAGTCCCCAGATATTTAATGACTGATGGTGGTTCACACTTTATTCATGGTGCTTTCCGTAAAATGCATGCTAAGTATGATGTTAACCCTGGAATTGCATCACCTTATCATCCTCAGTCTAGTGGTCAAGTTGAGCTTAGTAATAGAGAAATAAAATTAATTTTGTAAAAGACTGTCAATAGGTCCAGGAAGAATTGGTCTAAGAAATTAGATGATGCACTCTGGGCATATAGAACATCTTATAAAAATCCTATGGGTATGTCTCCTTAGAAAAAGGTTTATGGTAAAGCTTGTCATTTGCCTCTTGAGTTAGACCATAAAGCTTTTAGAGCAATCAAGGAACTTAACTATGATTTTAAACTTGCTTGTGAAAAGAGGCTATTTGATATCAGCTCATAAGATGAATGTAGAACCCAAGATTATGAAAATGCCAATTTATTTATAGAAAAAGTTAAAAGATGGCATGATAAAAGAATCCAAAAGCGCGAGTTCAAAGTCGGAGAATATGTTCTTTTGTACAACTCTCGTTTCAGGTTCTTTGTAGGCAAGCTCCTCTCTAAATGGGAAGGGCCTTATGTCATCGAGGAGTTTTATCGGTCTGGAGCTATCAAAATAAATAATTCTGAAGGTACTAACCCGAAGGTTGTTATTGGGCAATGAATAAAGCATTATATCTCAGGTACACCCATTAATGTTGAAAGCAATATTATCCAAACTTTGACACCGGAAGAACACATAAAATAATCCGTCAGGGACACTCTAGAATCGTGAAAATAAGGAGGTACGTGATACGGTAAGTAAACGGACTCCAAAAAATCCACAAAAATATTTATTTATCTGTTTTGGAATATTTACAAAATTAGAAAAATAAGAAGCTACCAGGAAGCATACCCTGGTGGGGACAAGACAGCAGGGCACGCCAGGCAAGCTTGGCATGCCCAGGTGGGTTGTGCCCACCTGGGGTACCTTCCAGACTCCGTTTTCCTTCCGTTTGCTTGTTTCCCAAGATAAAAATTCTTTATATACCTCCCGAACCTATTGACCACCGTATCACGGAGAAATCTTTTGTTTTCTTTTCTTGATGTTTTCTGGCAGATCCCATCTACCATGACTACCCCACGCTCTTCCAAGGATAAGTTCTTCAAGAACGTCATCAACCCATATCTGCGGGAGGTGGTGCAGCACCCTCAGGTCATCCAGATGCATGAGGGGTTGCTGCACATCCGCGATGAGCAAGGACCCAAGGGGACGGGAATCGTGGAAGCCAGGCTTGAGGCTATGGATCAAGAAGTCTTCCGGTGCAAGAAGATGGTGGAGCGTGGACTCAACGCCAACCACCTCATGATCACGGACATCTCCCGTGATTTCAAGGTGGATGTCAACTCCATGAAGGATATCATCTTCACCCTCGAACAAATCCACTACCTTCAAAGCCAGATCTATGATCTTCTGAACCAAGTTTTTGAATACGAGGCTAGGTTCAAAGTTATGAGTTTGGCTGCCAGTTGCAGGACCTGTGAGACTCATTCTTCCTCTTTTGATGGTGGACCTCTGTCATAGAAACCCGAGGACAAGATCATGACTTCATCATCACCACCACCATCTTCTTCACCACCAAAAGAAAATTGAGTATCGGGTATGGGCACTCCCCTTGGCTTTCGCCAAGCTTGGGGGAGGTGCCCCGGTATCGTATCATCCCCACTATCCTTTTGCATTTATTTATCCTAGTTCGATCTTTTGCTTTAGAATAAATGAAAGTTTAGTTCGATCCCTTCTTTTCGTGAGTTTTCTTAGTGATCTATCTTTGTAATCGCGTGTGAGATATATAATAAAGTTTAGTTTTTATTTTTACTTTCTTTACCTTCCTGTTGTAATAAAAAGAAAGGTTATAAGTGAATGAATAAAAGAAAGGAAATAAAATAAGAAGGTCATATGCTAATCTTATGGTAGGTGATACCACCACATGAGGAAAAGTAAAAGTAGAAAATTTTATTAGAGAATGACAAACATAGCATTGGTCAATGATGCAACTCATGAAAGAATTAATAAGGGAAGAGAAGATTCATATATAAATACACTATCCTAGAAATATTTTGTGATTGTGAGCCCCCATCAAAGTATTATATGCCAAAATTGTTGACGTTGGACAAGGAAGACAACTTAATGATTTATATTTGCTCATATTCACATAGAAGTCATATTGTCATAGATCCTTTAACATGTGGTGCTTGCTCAATATCTTTTCTAGCCAAAAATTCTGCACCAAGAAGAGATACTACTTGTGCATCCAAAAACCCTTAAACCCAAACCTTCTTCGAGAGTCCACCATACCTACCTATCGATTGAGTAAGATCCTTCAAGTAAGTTGTCATCGGTGCAATAAGGCAATAAAATTGCTTCTAAATGTGTGAGATCATTTAGTGTAAGAGAAAATTGAGCGTTGCACAAACTTGTGATGGTAAAGAATAAAAGTGACAGACTGCATAATAAAGGTTGCTATCACAAGGGGCAATGCAACGTGATGTTATTTTGCACTAAGGGATTGAGCATACAAACAAATAAGCGCATGGCAACCTCTGCTTCCCTCTGCGAAGGGCCTATCTTTTACTTTTATGCAATGACTCAAAGTTTTTCTCTCTATTCCTTTTTATTTTATCCTTTGGCAAGCATCATGTAGTGAGGAAAGATCTAGGCACATATGTCCAGTTGAATATGGGTGACATGAGTTATTATTGTTGACATCAACCTTGAGGTGAGTACGTTGGGAGGCAAAACCATAAGCCCCTATCTTTCTTTGTATCCGGTTGAAACGTTTTGCTCATGTGTATGCAGTGAGTGTTAGCAATCATAGAAGACTATATGATGGTTGAGTATGTGGACTTGCCTAAAGGCTCCGATATGTGACCCTTCCTGAAAAGATGATGAATTGTAGTTGCAAAGTTGACTGAGAACATAATTTGTTGGTTTCAAATAGAGTTTATGCTTTATACTTAAACTATGTGTTGAACTGTTAGTTAATCATGAGAAGTCTATGATACAAGTATTTTGATAAAAGTCTTATGTTTAAATTTGTTGTTGTTATAATAATCAACATGATGCTTCTATGTCCGTATTTTGTTTTTATCGACGCCTCTCTCTCAAAGCATGTGGACATGTTTTTCGTTTTCCGTTTTCGCTTGAGGACAAGCGATGTCTAAGCTTAGGGGAGTTGATACGTCCATTTTGCATCATGTTTTCTTGCTGTTATTTATGTTGTTATTATGCATAATAATGCTTTTTGGAGTAATTCTAATGCCTTTTCTCTCATAATTTGCAAGGAATGCATCAAGGGGGAGAACTCCGGCAGCTGGAAATCTGGACCTGAAAAAGCTACGTCGGGCCTCCTATTCTGCGCAACTCCAAACAAGCTAAAATTCCACAGGGATTTTTTTTATGAAATGTATGAAAAATAGTGGAGCCGATAACCACCAGAGGGGGCCCACCAGGTGGGCACAACCCACCTAGGTGCGCGAGGCCCCCCAGGCGCACCCTGGTGGATTGTGCTCACCCAGGCCCATCTCCGGTGCCCATTTTCTGGTATATAAGCCCTTCTGACCTAGAAAGAAGAAGAAGAAGACTTTGAGGACGGAGCACCGCCGTCTCGAGGTGGAACTTGGGCAGGAGCACTTTTGCCTCCGGCGGAGCGATTCCGCCAGGGGAACTTCCCTCCCGGAGGGGGAAATCATCGTCATCATCATCACCAACAACTCTCCCATCTTGGGGAGGGCTATCTTCATCAACATCTTCAACAACACCATCTCATCTCAAACCCTAGTTCATCTCTTGTGTTTAATCTTGTTACCGGAACTATAGATTGGTGCTTGTGGGTGACTAGTAGTGTTGATTACATCTTGTAGTTGATTACTATATGGTTTATTTTGTGGAAGATTATATGGTCAGATCCATTATGCTATTTAATACCCCTCTGATCTTGAGCATGTTCATAATTTGTGAGTAGTCACCTTTGTTCTTGAGGTCACGGGAGAAATCATGTTGCAAGTAATCATGTGAATTTGATATGTGTTCGATATTTTGATAGTATGTATGTTGTGATTCCCTTAGTGGTGACATGTGAACGTCGACTACATGACACTTCACCATATTTGGGCCTAAGGGAATGCATTGTGGAGTAGTAATTAGATGGTGGGTTGCGAGAGAGACAAAAACTTAAACCCCGGTTTATGCGCTATTCCGAGATTGGATCCAAAAGTTTAATGCTATGGTTAGAATTTATTCTTAATACTTTTCTCATAGTTGCAGATGCTTGCGGGAGAGTAAATCATAATTGGGAGGTTTGTTCAAGTAAGAACAACACCTAAGCACCGATCCACCCACATATCAAATTATCAAAGTAGCGAACATGAATTGAACCAACATGATGAAAGTGACTAGATGAAATTCCCGTGTACCCTCAAGAACGCTTTGCTTATTATAAGAGACATTCTTGGCCTGTCCTTTGCCTTAAAAGGATTGGGCTACCTTGCTGCACTTTTGCTACTACTATCACTACTTGCTCGTTACAAAATTATCTTGCTATCAAACTACTCTGCTACTTACAATTTCAGCACCTGCAGACATTACCTTACTGAAGAACACTTGCCATTTCCTTCTTCTCCTCGTTGGGTTCGACACTCTTACTTATCGAAAATAGCTACAAATGATCCCCTATACTTGTGGGTCATCAAAGGTCCAACAAGAATCAATGTCATTTTTGCGCTGAAATTGATAGTGGTGGGTGTGACGCCCCGAGACTGATGCGCCACATGTCAGCCAGTTTTTCGTCATCGTTGCCATGTCATCTGCTTGCGTGTTGCATTCTGCTATGTCATCATGTGCATTGCATCCTCATGTTTTCAAAACTTGCATCCGTCTGAGTCAGCCGTCGTTTTCGTTGTCCGTTCTGAGCCCAGAGACACTCACACGCGCCCGCGGCACATCCAAATATTATTTTATAAGTGGCCGGAAAATGTGCTCAGAATGGGATGAAACTTGGCGCGTGGTCTCATTATAGTGTAGACAGGCCGCCTGCCAAACTTCATCGCATTCGGAGCTCGTTTGATAGCCCAATCATTAAACTATAGCGGCAGTATAGCCGCTTAAAATGTCGGACGTTTTCGGTCTCCGAAAACTGCCGCCGGGCCTGTCTCCTCTCCTCTCATCTCAGCCCAATAACCTCTACACAACCCACTAGCCCACCTACCTACCTCCCCTCCGCTCCGGACCATCTGACGGCGATCGAACGGTCCGAAAACGGACTAAATCCCCTAACCCTAACCCCAATTTCCTATTTAAACAACAACCCCATGCCATTTTTGGCCTAAACATACCCCTAGACCCCTTCCCCTACCTCCCATCCTCAGCCGCCACCCAGCCGGCCCCATCCTGAAAATTCCGGCGCCGGCCAGCCGCCTCCCGCCATGTGGCTCGCCCCCATAGGCCGCGTCGCCGCTCATTCTCCCCTCCACCACTCCACGGCTGCCACGTCACCGCCGCCAGCAACTCTCCACCGCGCCTGGCCCTTCCGGCCCGCAACAGGTCTGCCCGGGCCCCGATCTGGGCCCGAGACCCGCACCGCCCGAGCCGCCCCGTGTTCCAGCCTCAGGCTCCCCCTCGCCCGCTCGTCCCCGCCGCCTTGCCATCACCCACCGCCGGTGACCCAAGTCGCCAAGCCCGCCACCCCATCTGCTCGCCACCGCAAGCCTCTCCGGATCCGCCCGCCGGCGACACCAGGCCATTCCCCGCCGCCTTTGCGTCGCGTACGAAGCCTCGCCGGACCCTGCCCTGATCTCCGCCGCCGTTGCCTCGAGGATTTCGCCGCCGGCCTCCTCCGGCCAGATCCGGGCCGGAGATGACCGGGTTCGATGCCCACGCGTTCGTTCTGGCCCTCCCCGCGTCGCCCTCGGCCCCTCCGGCCTCCCCACCGCCGAGGCAACGCCGCCGACCTCATCCCCGTTCTGGACGACGACCAACGCCTCCTGGGCCGTCCTCCATCGGCCACATGGGCCACCTATCCTCCTTGTGGGCCACCGTCCTGCCCCGGCCCAGTTGCCGCGTCAGGCCCAGCCTGCGTGCCTCCCTGCCACCTGGGCCAGGCCCAATGTGAGCACCACCTCAACCCTCACCCCTGTGCACTGTTTACTATCTCTCGCTCGGTCTGTTTTTTTATACTTTGAAAAACAACGAAGTCCCAGTTTTTTACATATTATGTGTGCATGTTGTGGTGCTTGTAACTTTTTGTGTGGTGATCCAAATGAAGCATATGATATGTCAAAATGTTTGTCTCGTGATGCTCTTCATATTGTTGTAATGTGGCTTGCTTGTTTGAGTTCATCTTGATGCCCTAATCGTCGTTGCAAAAGTTCTAAATGATATAAACTGCTGATAACTGTTATTATGTTAGCATGTTTGAGAGGTCACATCTTTGTGCACATTGGTCCAAATGGAGTGTATGATATGTCAAAATATTTATTGTGAAGTGCTCTACATGATGGTTGCTGTAGCATTCATGTTAGGTGCCTTATTGCCATGTTTATCTCTGCTGCAAAAGTGAATGTCGTTGTTAAGTGCTGAAACTTGTTATGAGATGCTGATTTTTTTTGTATCTTTATGTGTGATTTTTGTTTGAGCTACATGTCAATATGTTTTAGAAGAATAAAATGACATCTTTGCTGTGGTGCAATCCACTTTTCATGATATGCCTTGTGGTGTTTGCAACAAGCTTGCAAAGTGGCCTACTCGCTGTTGGTTGTTTTCTTACACTTGTTAAAAACTGCTAAGTCTGAAACTGTTATAACCTGATGCCATGTTTGCTTGATGCCCCACTCAATTACATGAATGTTTTTGCTTGTCCAATGATCATGTCTTGTAGTCCATGTTATGCTCTATACATTCATGCCCTTGTATGCAAATATGACCTGCTGTAGCTTGTTGTTTTCATGCTCCCAAGTTACTATAAAATGTTTATGTCAGCCTGTTATCAGCAAGTTCAGCTTTGCCATGAGATTAGCTAGTGTTATATGCATCCTATGACCATGTTCTTGCCATGAGTAGCTTCATAAACATGTCTTCTTGCTGTTTGTTATATTCACTTGCTATGATATGCGTTGAGATGAGTTGCATAAGCTTGCAAACATGCCTACCTGTCGTTGTTGCTGCCATGTCTAGTTTATTTCACTAAGTCTGTGAAACTGTTATCTTTTGCAATCTTGACATGATGTTTTGAGCATGTTCTAGTGGTGTTTTGTAGCAGCTCATTGGTCATGCTTGTAGTGCTGGACATGTAAATGCTTGCCATGCCCTTTATTTCCATGAAATGTTATTGTATCATGTTGTTTTGATGTCAACTAAGTGCCATGTTGTTGTTTTTGGACAGCTTGTTGTTATTTCTCGTTTCATGTGTATGTGATGAACCGTTGCTCCGTTTTGAGCGTGTGCTATATGAAACTTGTGTGTTTTTGCATGTAGATGCATATTAACATGTTGTATACCTGTTCGGAGTGTGTTTGCTTGATGTTTGGATGCGTTTTGCATCAATGTCATGCTTGACTTGTTTTGCTCATATCTTCTAGGCCGTAGCTCCGAATTAAGTGAACTTCATATGAAACTTGACTAGAATTTCGAGTAGATCATCATGGTGCATGTTAACTTGCTGTTTAACAAATTTAACATAAGGTTTGCTCAGATCTGGACCAATTTCGAAAATTGCATATGAGGACTTACCGGAATTGTTATATGTTGTTTCCGGCCTCATTTAAACTTGTTTCGTTGTGTTGTTCTTGTTTGCTTTATCCCTTGCCATGTTTTGCATCATATAGACTTTTCTTGCATCATACTTGGTTGAGAATTATGTCATGTTCTTGTGTGGTGTGTTTACCGTGTTGCTTGCTTCTTCTCGTTAGTACTTGTTTCATTGCGGTCCTGAGGATTCGTTCCTCTACACTCGGTTCGTCTTTGTGGCTTCTTCTTCGTCTACTTCATGGACTCGTTCTTATTCCTTGCGGGATTCCAGGCAAGATGCCCATCACATTGGATACCTTTACTATCATTGATGTCATGGTTTTGTCACAGCAGATGTCCTAGCGAAAGGACTTAGTCGTGAGGCCATCGCTACGGGTTAGCTTAAAGGGGTTAAAGTGGACAAGGACACATGGATTTTTATACTAGTTCGGCCCCTTCGATGAAGGTAAAAGCCTACATCTAGTTTGGTGTATATTGCTAGGGTTTCGATGACCAGGGAGCGAATCCGCTTTGCCTGTGTCTCGAGCTCTCGTTCTCTGTCTTCAACCTGTCGCCGGGTCATCCCTTTATATAAGAGGTGATGACCGGTCCGGTTTACAGAGTCCCGAGGCCGGCTCATAAACGTGTCCGCCTCGGTCTCTATTCCTTCTATCTTACATGTCAAGTTACATAGTATGATGGTTTACAAATCACGGGCCCTAACACTTGGGCTCTAAACCTCTTGGGCTAAAGTCTCTTGCTTCATGCTCCGCTGAGCTTTAATAAAATAATATTGATAACATAAACCGGCCCCTCTTGGGCGGTTTATACTTGGTAGTAATATCCCTGACATTGGGCCCCAGATTGATTTGAACTGTTCATGTCAATCTTCAAAGTCTTGAACAGATCCTCCCTTCTGCATTCTCAAATGCTTCATGAACCGGCGTGACATCATCTCCTCAGATCACTTTAAACCACCGTGATGTCATCTGCACATTTAATACTTGTACCTATTTTTTATTTTTTATTCATTAAAGCTCCGAAGATCGAGGCGACAGTATCGTCCATATCCACTTTTTCAGCTCCTCAATTCCCGTGCCTGTCATTTTATCCCTTGGGCTTATAAATAGGGCAGAGGGGCATCTCTTTTTCCCCCTTCCCTCTTCTTCTTCCTCTGTCTACTCACGCTCGAGCTCCGCCGCCGTTTGTCGAGCTCTACATCTTCGTCAAATCCGGCCGCTGCATCAACCTGATTGTTTCCAGATATTCGCCAGCGCTTCTCCGCACTTGTCGCCTCAGGTACATCCTCTTGTTCCCTGTTCATAGATCTTAGTTTTAGGGTTTCCTCATACGAGCTCGTGGATAGGCCCTTGTTCTTCGTAGTTCTTCGCCATAGCCAGCAGCTCACCGTGGATCTTATTTTCCTAGTCAGATAACTGTAAGAGCAACTCCGCTCCTCCGTTGTGGCTTTATCTCTCCGATTACGACTAGTTAGATTGAATCTGCTAGGACCTTCATCGTTTCTGCTGAATATAACTTGAATATCTCAGAATTTTTAACATGCCGTAGATCCGTATTTTTATTACTGCCCACGCAAAAACTGTTTCTCCACACTTCAGATATGTATCTTATTTACCCTTGTCGGCGGTTTAGCCTTACCAGATCCTATAATCCGGCAAATGTCACTGCTATAGCTGTTTTTCAGATACTTTAATCCGGTAAATACCATTAGGCCCCTGCTTAAACCGCCGTCTAGACCAGTACCTTTATAAAGCCTGCCGGTTTAAACTTGCTTAGATTATAAACCAACTCTTCATTGTATTTTCAGCCTTTTCCTTCGAAAAAATGACCACTCAAGCCAAGCAGTTTGTCTCCTACAACTGGGTTCAATCCCGGATTACTGAGGATGATTTAGAGAAAATGGCCTCAATTGGCGCTTTAGGCCCAAAGGATGTCCTTCACTGGAGGGCTCCGGATTAGAATGTCCTCCAAAGCCCAAAGAAGGAGAAATCATCGTCTTCTTCGATCACTTGGCCCGGGGATTCAACCCTCCCGGGTCAAAATTCTTCTGTGATGTGTTAGCAAACTTCCAGCTTCATCCACAAGATATTGGCCCCAACTATGTATCAAATATTTGCAACTTCCAAGTCTTTTGTGAAGCTTATCTGCAAGAGGAGCCGTCAGTGGAGCTATTCCGGGATTTCTTTCACCTAAACCGTCGTACTGAATTTCATGACGGTCCGAACACTGAACTTGGTGGGATGTCTATTCAGAAAAGGAAGGATGTTAGTTTTCCTCATGCCACTCTCCACAGCCGTCCAAAGGACTGGAACCAGACTTGGTTTTACTGCGTAGCCACTTCACCGGAAGATGAAAATCCCTTGCCGGGTTATTGCTCCCACCGTCTTCCAGAGAACCACCCTTTTCCACAGTGGCTAAGTGCCCAAGAACGAGCTCAGTATGCCCCTCAGCTTTCAAAGCTCAGGGCCTTTGTGGCCAATGGTCTGACAGGGGTTGATTTCATCCGTTGTTGGCTTTCCTGGAGTATTCTTCCGCTAAGCCGGTGCTTCGGTTTAATGTGTAAGTATACTGGGAATCCCAAAGACCCATTGCGCCACACACAGATGGCGCTGCCAGAAAACGAGATTAATGAATCCGTCAAGAAGCTGCTGAATTTACCTCCAGAAGCTTGCAGCAGCCGGCTTGGCACCCTTCCGTGTAACCAACAAACCACCATCGGTAAAAACTCTTCCCTATTGTTTTGTTTTAATAAGTCTGCACCACTTGTCTTGAAATGTCTTTATTTCTTTCAACGGGACAATGACCGTTTCTGGAAAAGGAAAACTCAGGATAAATCGGCGAAAGCAGCTCGCCAAAAGACCCAAGCTGTTAAGAGAAACAAAAAGAAGAGCACTGCCGCGTCGGGATCCAATGCGGAAGAAGATGATCTGGCCTCCGAGGTACCGCCTAATTCTTTCAACTTCCTTGTCTTTTCTTTATTTGCATTCTTATTGACAATGACTGTTCCCAGGGACGTGTCGAAGGCAGTAAAGCGGACGATGTTGAGGTAATCACTCTCTGTACCGATTCAGAACCGCTGCCACCACCAAAAATTCGTCGGACAGTTCGGAAATTTCAATTTTCTCATCCTTATGCTTATTTGGATCCAAACTTTCTTTTGAAGAAACAGCAATATGAAGCTCGTCGCACCACTCGCCATAGCGGTCACGCTATTGAATCCACCGGATTACCGCACACTCCAGCTCGGAGGCATCATTCTGATGTTTTACTTACTCCAACTACTCTTTACCCCAAAGCAGGTCTTATTCGACAACCTCTTAATCCTTCTGATTCGGATTATCAGGAAACTCCTCTTTCATCTTCTGGTGAATCAACAGCCACACAAATTCCTCCCCTCAAGACTGTTCCTAGGTAAGCTGTTTTTCACTCTTTCCGGTTTAACATTTCGTCTTTGACTTCTGATTCTCATTATCTTTAACTCTCACAGTAAACCCAAGCCTAGCTAAAAGGCCAAACTGAGTAAGCCGGCAGTCGATAATACCACTCCTGAACCGGCAGAAGATCCTGAAATTGCTGAACCTTCTGAAGACAACGCTGAGCTTCCTCATGATGATGCTCCTCCCATGGATCATGAAGCTTTTGTTAATCAGGGGAGCGATCCCATGGAGCGTGATCTTGAACCGGCCAGCCCTGCCCGGGCTAGTCCTGCTCCTGCTAGTCCTCCTAAGCAAGCGGCCGCTTCACCTAGTGATGTTGAAATCACTCGAACCAGTTTTACTACCCCAGTGGAGCCTGTCGCTTTGGCCAAGCATACTGCCTAAGAAGAATTTCTCAACAAGGACAAGGGCAAGTGGTATACTGATTTGTCCAGCTACGCTCAGCTCAGCGCTCAGGAGCATCATTCCAGATATTTGAACCGGCTACATACCAGCCGTGATTATGAAGCTGGATTGGTTAATTTAATGAAGGAGCGTTATGAGGTAACTTCTTCTCCTTTGTCGTGTCTTCTATTTCTGCTTGAGTCTTGTAACTGTATTTTTACTCCATCGTAGCCCCCAAGTGCCGGTTTAGCCTTTTAGGGTGAACCGGGACTTCAGTAGATCCAGTAGATAGCTTTGTTTTGCACATGTAGCCCCCAAGGGCTGGTTTACTTTCTTTAGGATGAACCGGGACTTCTGTCTGAATTCAGAACAATGTTATATTAGCCCCCAAGTGTCATGTATATAACTTGCTTATGTGCTTGAGACTTGTCAGAAAAATGCTTGTTTTTACTGCAAAGATACATTAGCCCCCAAGTGTCAAGTGCATAACTTGTTATGTGCTTGGGACTTGGACTGAAGATGCCTCATAAAAATATAATGTGTCTTCCTTTTGCCAGGCTGACTTAAACTGGAAAAACTCTGAAATAACCGAGCTCCGGGATAACTTGAAATTCCAAGAGACTGCCGCTGTCAAAGTCAAGGATGAGCTTACACTTGCTTTAGCAAGTATAGAGAAGCTGAAGAAGGACTTTGAAAAAGAGCGGTCAGACTGTGATGCTGAAAAGGCTGCATTGGAGAAAAGAGCCAGTGATGCAGAGGCTGCCCTTAATCCAGCGACGAAGGAGCTGTCCGGATTGAGGCAGCAAATAAATGACATGACGTCCGCCATCTTTGGTAAGTATTGTTAACATGAACCTGATCCTTACCATCCTGCACCGTTCCGGTTTAATTCATAATTTTAACGCAGGGAGGCGCATCACTCATCTTGGCGATGATGCGCGAAAAAATTGAAGGCTGCATGCACTCTAGTGGAGCAGCTATATTCCGGCGCTCAGAGAGCTATCGGTGCTATCTCGCACAACAAACCGGCTCCTACTACAATCCAGGGCACCTTGGAGAAGCTGTCCATTCTGCCTGCCCGCCTCGTAGAAGTAAAGAAGTCGTCTGCAAGAGCAGGTGTTCTGATGGCTTTGACTCGAGTGAAGGCTTGGGTCATGACTTTGATCCGGCAGAGGCAATGAACGGCTATCCAAGCATGAAGGAAGACGGATCAGCCTTCTCCAGCGATGATTTACGTGCCCTAACCAAGGATATGTGGCCTCTTGCTAGCAAACTTGCTGACGAAGCCGATCTATCAAGATATCATCCCGGATATTATGTGGAGAACGTGCGGGCAGAGCGTCCGTCTTATAAGATTGAAAATCTTATTCCGCCCGTCCGTAAGCACACCTTTGCTCCTGACATTGATCCGTCAGACCTCATAAATGACAAAGTTTATTTCCGAGCTCTGGCCAAGATTGATTGGACCACTGTTGACTTCCAACAGCTGGAAGAAACCGCCAAAGAATCGGAGCAAACTGATCCTCAATCTTCATGGCGAGCTGACGCAGAATCTTAAACCAACGCCGGTTTAACTTTATGTCTCAGTACTTTGAGAAAAAACTGATATTCTTTTGGGCCTTCTAGCGCCTTGTAATAGGTTAACTCAGATCCTCTGTGTTCGTCCCATACTATATTTTGTGAGATTGCTTCAATTGGAAACTTCTTAAATATGTTCTGCTTTAAATGCTTTTGACGGTTTATTCTACCCGTTTCTGCATAAAACAATGTTTAAAGTGTCCTGGCGGTTTATCGCCGGACGGGTCATAATGCCCAAACACATGGTCTAAGTTTAAACTTGAACTGTGTATAAAATATAAGTATGTATCATACCCGTGATTAAGTGTATCACAATAAACCTTAATCCGGCAAGAAGAAATAATGATCCAAGGTGCAAGTGCCGATGACTCCCTTGATTATTTGTCGGTTCGTCATGAAAACCCAACCGGGTTATGATGAACTCCGGTTTAGCTGTAGTTAGTACTGGTGTTTGTAACCCAGACTAGAACTCTGTAAACGCAGATGTAGTGGCAACTTATAGTCATCCACTCCCTGAATCGATGGACTTGGTTGAAAACCAATGACCTTGAGGATAAAGATTTGATAAAACATAAAAAATAAAATAAAGTTTTGGGCAAATAAGACCATGTAGTCGAGGCTTTTTACGAGCTGCCAGGCTCCAAATTTGAGGATTTTTATGAGCTGCCAGGCTACTATCATTAACCATTTTGCAAAGCATGTTAAGATGGTCCTCAATCCTTAACCAAATCATGAATGTCAAATGCTACCAAGTTCAAAAAATCTGTAAAGATTGACTTGTGTAATCACTTGATGATCGTCAATTTAACGTTACCAAGTTCAGGGTCTGTAAAGATTTACTTGTGTATATGTTCGACGGGTCATACCAAGTTTACCTGGACGGAGTGACTTACTTGATGCAGGAAGGTTAATCCAGGGTTTTAGGTGTATACACCAAGCTTCCAAGCCGTGTTTACTACAAGGGTTGTCAACTCGTTGATGTCTTGCATCAGGAGCCCCCAGGTAGCATTTGAGCATTGCTCGTCGGGGCCTATGTTTGATTTGTGCTAGGCATCAAACTCTCTTTTGCCCCTCATCATCATGTGGAAATTGCCGAAGCAACCAGAGCTATGCTCTTATGATGGCCTTGATGTGGTCGCCGGTTTAAGAGGCCATATGAACTCCCTTGCACACGGAAGCCCCTATGTGATAAACTCTTATGAAAAAAGGCGGCTCATAACCCGCTTTATTGGGGGCGCCGGTTTATTATAATGATCATAATATATACATTGTAAAGATATGTACATAAAGGGGAGCCTATAGCTCAGACGTAGTAAGGTCGAAGAAGAGCGATGTTCCACGGCCGTCTAGTCTCCTCCTCCAACGTACGTGAGTCCTTATGTTCTCGAACATCGACGAGGTACTATGATCCGTTGTGCAGGTTCTTGCTGTCCACAAAGGGTCTTTCCCAAGGTGGGGATAGCTTGTACATGTCTGTTTGGTCTTGGATGAGCCGGAGCACCAGATCTCCTTCTTGAAACGTCCTGGTTTTAACCCGGCGACTGTGGTACCGGCGTAGATCTTGCTGATAAATCACCGATCGAGCTGCTGCCGTGTCCCGTTCTTCATCCAGCCGGTCCAATGCATCTTGCCTCCGCCACCCGTGGCGAGTCATGACGGATATCACTAGGGAGGATCGCTTCAGCTCCATATACCATGAAGAAAGGCGTGTACCCTGTGGATCTGTTAGGTGTAGTGTTGATGCTCCATAGTACAGAAGGTAACTCCTCCACCCAACAACCCGGTGTCCTCTACAAAGGAACCATAAGCCGGGGTTTGATGCCTCTCAAGATCTCTGGATTGGCTCTTTCGGCTTGGCCATTAGACTGAGGGTGAGCTACTGATGATACATCAAGGCGGATGTGCTCTCGTTGATAGAACTCCTCCATATCCCCCTTGGATAGATTGGTACCATTATCAGTTATAATGATGTGTGGAAAGCCAAACCGGAAAATCACCTTTTTGATGAATTGAACCGTCATTGCTGCATCACACTTACTGACTGGTTCTTCTTCAACCCATTTAGTAAACTTGTCCACCGCCACCAAAAGGTGGGTCTTCTTATCTTGGGATCTCTTCAAGGGTCCAACCATATCAAGCCCCCAAGTCGCAAACGGCCAAGTAATTGGAATCATCCTCAATTCCTGCGCCGATATATGAGCACGCCGTGAGAATTTCTGGCAAGCATCACATTTTCTGACCAAGTCCTCTGCGTCGGCATGAGCCGTCAACCAGTAGAACCCATGACGGAAAGCTTTAGCCACCAAAGATTTTGAACTGGCATGATGGCCACAATCTCCTTCATGGATCTCTTTAAGAATATCACAGCCCTCCTCTGGCGACACACACCGCTGAAACGCTCCAGAAACACTGCGATGATGAAGTTCTCCAATTACAATAGTCACTGACTTGGATCGCCGGACTATCTGTCTAGCCAAGACTTCGTCTTCAGGTAACTCACCTCGGTTCATGTACGCCAGGTAGGGAAGCGTCCAATCCGGAATAACATGAAGTGCCGCAACCAATTGTGTCTCCGGATCAGGAACAACCAAGTCCTCTTCTGAAGGTAACTATACCGATGGCTTGTGTAAGACATCCAAGAAGGTATTGGGTGGAACCGGTTTACGTTGAGAGCCGGCTTAACATGTCAGCCGCTTCATTCTTTCTCCGGTCTATATGATTCACTTGATAACCCTTGAAGTGTCCAGCAACAGCGTCTACCTCTCTTCGATATGCTGCCATGAGTGGATCCTTGGAATCCCACTTGCCAGATACTTGCTGTGCCACCAGGTCTGAATCGCCAAAGCATTTAACCCGGCTTAAGTTCATCTCCTTGGCCATCCGTAGACCATGGAGGAGAGCTTCATACTCAGCTGCATTGTTAGTACAAGGGAACATTAAACGGAGAACATAGCAGAACTTATCACCTCGTGGGGAAGTTAACACGACTCCAGCCCCCGAGCCCTCCAATTGCCTGGATCCATCAAAGTGAATAGTCCAATATGTGTGATCCGGCTTTTCCTCAGGTGCTTGCAACTCTGTCCAATCGTTGAGGAAATCCACCAATGCTTGGGATTTTATCGCAGTACGGGGCACATACTTCAATCCGTGCGGGCTAAGCTCAATGTCCCACTTTGCAACCTGACCAGTAGCCTCTCTGTTCTGGATTATATCCCCCAACGGAGCTGAACTGACAACCGTGATTGGATGGCCTTGAAAATAGTGTTTTAGCTTCCGGTTTGCCATGAAGACTCAATACACCAATTTATGCCAATGCGGGTATCTCTGTTTTGATTCAATGAGCACCTCACTAATGTAGTAAACTGGCCGCTGAACCGGATATTCCTTACCTGCCTCCTTACGCTCTACCACAACGGCAATGCTTACTACACGGGCATTGGCTGCCACATATAACAACAACTGCTCATTTTCAACTGGGGCAGCGAGGACCGATGGCTCTGCTAATTGCTTCTTCAAATTTTCAAACACAGCATCAGCAGCATCACTCCGGACAAAGCGATCTATCTTTTTCATCATCTGATAAAGCGAGATAGCTTTCTCCCCCAAACGGCTGATAAACCGGCTGAGCGCCGCAATACGGCCCGCCATGTGTTGCACGTCATTGATGCACGCCGGTTTAGACAAGGATGTAATCGCCTTGATCTTCTCCGGATTAGATTCAATTCCCCTGTTCGATACTAAGAACCCCAGGAGCTTGCCTGCCGGAACACCGAAAACACACTTATCCGGATTAAGCATCATATTATAAACCCGGAGATTGTTGAAGGTCTCTTTCAAATCTATTATCAATGTCTCCTCCTTCATGGATTTCACCACAATGTTGTCCACATATGCATGAAGATTCCGCCCAATATTTCCATCAAGGCAGTTCTGTACACACCGCTGATAGGTTGCCTGAGCACTCTTAAGCCCAAATGGCATAGACACATAGCAGAAGGCTCCAAAGGGAGTTATAAAGGTCGTCTTCTCCTGGTCCTTAACTGCCATCTTGATCTGATGATAACCTGAATATGCGTCCAAAAAACTTAGCCGCTCACAACCTGTCGTAGCATCAATGTTCTGATCAATACGGGGGAGGGCAAAGGGATCAGTTGGGCAAGCTTTGTTCAGATCTGTGTAATCAACACACATTCGCCAAGTGCCATTTTTCTTAAGCACTAGCACCGGATTAGCCAACCACTCTGGATGAAAAATCTCAACTATAAAGCCTGCCGCCAAGAGCCTAGCCACTTCTTCTCCAATAGCCTTGCACCTTTCTTCATTGAAGCAGCGCAAAAATTGCTTAACCGGTTTAAACTTAGGATCAATATTAAGAGTGTGCTCAGCGAGTTCCCTCGGTACACCTGGCATGTCAGAAGGCTTCCATGCAAAAATTTCCCGATTCTCACGGATGAACTCGATGAGCGTGCTTTCATATTTCAGATCTAGGTTAGCGCTGATGGTGAACTGCTTAGATGAATCGCCAGGAACAAAGTCAATCTGTTTGGTTTCTCCAGCTGATTTGAACTTCAATGCCGGATCATGTTCTGTGGTCGGTTTTTTTAGCGGAGACATATCCGCCGGATCAACATTGTCTTTATAAAACTTCAGCTCCTCGGTTGCAAAAACCGCTTCAGCATAAGCTGCATCACCTTCCTCGCATTCCAACGCAATCTTGCGACTCCCATGGACCGTAATGGTTCCCTTGTGGCCCGGCATCTTGAGCTGTAGATAAACATAACACGGTCTGGCCATGAACTTAGCGTAAACCGGCCGCCCGAACATGGCGTCATATGGGCTCTTGAACTTTACCACTTCAAAGGTCAAAGTCTCCGACCTGGAATCATGCTCATCTCCAAAAGTGACCTCCAAATCTATTTTGCCAACTGGATACGCTGACTTACCGGGCACCACCGCATGAAAAACTGTGTTGGACTGCCGAAGCTTCTTATCCGTCAACCCCATGCGCCGGAAAGTCTCATAGTATAAGATGTTGATGCTGCTGCCTCCGTCCATAAGCACTTTGGTAAACTTGTAGCTACCCACCTGAGGTGCCACAACCAGAGCCAGCTGACCCGAATTATCAACCCGGGGTGGATGATCCTCTCGGCCCGACACAATGGGTTGTTCTGACCAACGCAGGTAACGCGGCACCGCCGGTTCAACAGAATGTACTGCCCTCTTGTGAACCTTCTGATCACGCTTACACAAGCTCGTGGTGAAGACATGATACTGCCCACTGCTCAGCTCCTTCGATTATTCTAATATCCGGATTGCTGCTGCTGCTGACGATGTTGATTTCCCTGATTGCTATAGCCGCCCTGACCGTGTTGTTGGTTATGCTGATTGTGCCCGTTGTAGTTGTTGTTATTGCGTTGGTACCCTGAACCGGATCCACCACGTTGATAACCCGGCCCTTGAAAACCGGGGCCTGACCCGCCTGATGGTCCGTGATCGTACCGAGACCGGTTCATGAATTCCTGCATAATGAAACACTCCTTCCACAGGTGTGTAGCTGGCTTTTCTGATGTACCGTGCTTCGGGCAGTGTACGTTCAACTGGTGTTCCAGATTAATAGGCGGCCTCCCATTTCGTGGGGGCGGTCTACCCTTGCGGCGCTGTCCGTCCTCCTGAGCATTGGTGTTGGCCACAAAGTCCGAATTACCATCCGCTTTACGCTTACCGTTGTATCCTTGATTCGCCGGGTTGGGCTGCGGCGCCTTACCATTCTTGTTTACCTTCCCGGACTTGTCACTATTGGCGTCTGGATATTTGGTATTATCGGAGTCCGCATACTTCACTAAAGCGCCCATGAGTGTCCCCACGTCATCACAATTACGCTTAAACCGTCCCAACTTGAATTCAAAGGTTCAAACCGGCAATTGCCTTCCAAGGTTACCACTGCTGTGCTTGGGTTGATGCTATTGGAGGAATGCAGGATCTCTGACACTCGACGCACCCAACTACTTGTAGATTCATGCTCTCCTTGAACATAGACCGACGACAGACATTGGCTGCTTGCACGTGTGTTTGAAGTTATTGATAAACCGGTGGCGGAATTCAGCCCATGATCCGACAGAATTGGGTGGCAAGCCCTTCAGCCAAGTGCGAGCTGTGCCCTCTAGCATCATTGTGAAATACTTAGCGCACGCTGCATCATCCACATCCAACATCTCCATTGCCATCTCATAACTCTCAACCCATGCCTCCGGAGACAGATCCGCCGTGTAATTGGGCACCTTGCGCGGTCCCTTGAAATCCTTGGGCAGTTTCACGTTGCGCAAAGCGGGGGTAAGGCAGGGCACTCCCAAGAAGATGGACATAACCCCCGGTTCAACTGTGGTAGAGGGACGAACCGGCGTCGCCTGACGGGTTTCGTGATGTGCTGCTAATTCGGCCTCCCGGCGTTGCCTGCCCTGATCCACTACGTTCTGAGCGTTCGCGTCTCCTCCTGCCGGATCATCCCGCCGCGGCAGATTACGTCTTCGTGCACTACTTGACACGGCCGGTTCATCCAGGCGCCTAGTGTAACTCCGGCTTGGGCGAGGAGTTGAATGAATCCTCTCACGGCTGTGAGAATACGCTTGCTGTTGAGTTAACGCCGTCTCCAAAAACTCCCTGGCCCGTCGTGCCTCTACTGCTATAGGGGATGCTCCTTCAATGGGAAGGGCGGCCAGTCGTGACGCGGCGGCGACTATGTTATCCAACGGGTTGGAGTAATGACCAGGAGGGGTGGGCACATGCTGTGATGGCCCAACCTGACGGGTTGGCTCTGCGGCCGGCGGCTGGACCGACGCTCCTGTGCCCGGCGCTCCTCCCCGGTTTATCTCCGGCTGGTTACTGGTTCCTGCTCCTGGCGTCCTAAAGAGGTTCCTCACCTCATAAACCGGTGGCAGGCGAGACCGTTGCCTTCTCATCATTACCTCGTGTGAAGCTGTCTGATCCAACATGAGTCGATAGGCTGAGCATCAAGCTCAGCCTGCTTTGCAGCCATCTTGGTTTTCTCAGCAGCTACGTCCAACTTGGCTTGATCAATCCGACTCTTCACCTGAGCGACCTCCGCATCATGCTGCTCCTTATTGGTCTGTGCTACCTCTGCTGTTAACAACGCTGTCAAAGTATCGACCAAGACGGATAAAGTTTCAGCCGGTGACAGGGCAGGATCTCCAGCCCTAGCCCCCACCGCGTCTGATGTTAACGCCACTGTAGTTGAAGACTGCTGCATAGGTTGGGATCCGGCCATAAAAACGGCAACCCGGTTTGGCGGATCGAGGGGGTCCGAAATACTGTCACCATCGGAACAGCCCTCAAATCGGCCGTCATGCAGCAGATATAAAGTTTCTGTCTCTCCGGAGGACGATTCGTAGCCGGAATAGACAACAATCTCACCGCCAGAATCCGATCCGTCCTCGGCTTGTACTCCATGCACTGCTCCAACGAAGACGTGCTTCATCGCGGGCTGAATCCGGGCAGGTCTCGCACGCTGAGCCGGCTCGACGATGTTGGGGAAGCTGTCCGGCTCAGGACCCGGTTCGCCGATCTTTCCGATGAAGACGTGGATGCCGCCGAAGGGGACCCGCTACCCGTATTCGATCGAATCGGCCTCGGGGCCCCAGCCTGCATCGTCGATGTAGATCTTGCCGCGAAGACTCTTAGTCATCCGGCCCGCTGCGTAGCCCTTGAGTCCTTCAAAGCTGCCCTTCAAGAACTCGAAACCATCGTGTGATAGCCCCACGGTGGGCGCCAACTGTCGTGGTTTTGTCACAGCAGATATCCTAGCAAAAGGACTTAGTCGTGAGGCCATCGCTACGGGTTAGCTTAAAGGGGTTAAAGCGGACAAGGACACAGGGATTTTTATACTAGTTCGGCCCCTTCGATGAAGGTAAAAGCCTACGTCTAGTTTGGTGTATATTGCTAGGGTTTCGATGACCAGGGAGCGAATCCGCTTTGCCTGTGTCTCGAGCTCTCGTTCTCTGCCTTCAACCTGTCGCCGGGTCATCCCTTTATATAAGAGGTGATGCCCGGTCCGGTTACAGAGTCCCGAGGCCGGCTCATAAACGTGTCCGCCTCGGTCTCTATTCTTTCTATCTTACATCTCAAGTTACATAGTATGATGGTTTACAAATCACGGGCCCTAACACTTGGACTCTAAACCTCTTGGGCTAAAGTCTCTTGCTTCATGCTCCGCTGGACTTTAATAAAATAATCTTGATAACATAAATCGGCCCCTCCTGGGCGGTTTATACCTGGTAGTAATATCCCTGGCAATTTCCATGCTAGTTGTCTCGATTCTATCGCTATATGTCACGCTACCTATCTTTTGTTGTCAGCCTCTCCTTGTTGCCATGAAACCTCTAACCTTTGACACTTTCCTAGCAAACCGTTGTTTGGCTATGTTACCCGCTTGCGCGGCCCCTCTTATAGCATTGTTAGTTGCACGTGAAGATGAAGATTGCTCCATATTGGAGCTGGACGTTGTTGGAATATCACAATATCTATTAATTAAATTAATGCACATATATACTGGCAATGGGTGGAAGGCTTGGCCTTTTGCTTGGTGTTTTGTTCCACTCATGCCGCCTTAAGAACCGATAAACCGGCGTTATGTTCCTTGATTTTGCGTTCCTAACACGGTTGGGGTTTATGGGCCCCCTTTGATAATTCGCACTGTTTAAAGCTTTCCCAGCAAGACCCAACTTTGGTACTACATTTGCCTAATAACTAAAAACTTGCATAGGGACCGGCTACCACCCGAGGACTCTTAATCAACCCCCGGGCCAGTGCTCCTCATGAGTGTTGGTCCAAACCTGTCAACTGCCGGTGACCGCTAGGGGCAACTCTGGTATTTTGGTCTACCGGAAGTTTGGACAATCTGGTCGTGGCCTGAGACGAGATACGCGCGGCTCCTATCAGGGTGTCGGCACGCTGGGAGGTTTTGCTGGATTAGTTTTACCTTTGTCGAAATATCTTGAGCACGGGATTCCGAGAATACTCGGGGTCTTCCCAACATGGAGTAGTGATTTCGCAGATCGTGAGCTTGTGATCGGCTAAGTTGGGACACCCCTGCAGGGTTTTGATCTTTCAAAAGCCGTGTCCGTGGTTATGTGGCAGATTGGAATTTGTTAATGTCCGGTTGTAGAAAACTTGACAGAGGATCCGAAATAAAATACACAACCGCGTGAGTAACCGTGACCGTCTCTTTTCATTTTGAGAAGAGAACACGGTGGGGTTATGTTTGACTCGTAGGTAGTTCAGGATCTTTAGCGATCATTACTAGTTTGCGACCGTTGGCGTAGATGCTCATCTTATTCTTGTACTCGTAAGTTAGCCACCATACTTTTGCTTAGCCGCTGCTGCAACCTCACCACTATCCTTTCCTTACCCAATACAGCTTTGCTAGTCTTGATACCCATGGTTATGGGATTTCTGAGTCCTCGTGGCTCATAGATACTACAACAACAGTCATAGGTGCAGGTTTCCGATGACTTGACGTGAGAGCGATGTACTAGTGTTGGAGTTCTTTCTTCTTCTGCTTCGTCAGTCTTGGGTTAGGTTCCTAGTCGGCAGCCTGGGATAGCAGGATGGATGTCGTTGTGCTTTTCATGTTTGCATCCGTAGTCGGATGTCACGTATTGATGTTGTTGTATTCATGTGAATTGTATGTCTTGTATCTATCCCCATGTATGTATGTAATGGTACGATGTAATGATATCCATCTTGCAAAGCGCCTGAAATGTGATTGTGCCTCACTCACAAGTTTTATCTAGTGATCGAGATATAATCTCATCTTGGGCGTGACAAGTTGGTATCAGAGCCTCCACCAACCATAGGAGTCCCCTTGATTGATTGTAGCTTGGTCGTTGTCGAGTCTAGAAGAAAACTATTTTGGAGTCTAGTTATATCGAAGATTGGGAATTCTTTTTACTCCTCAGTCCCTTCGTCGCTCTGGTGAGGAATCTTAACGTAGGTGTTTTGAATTACTCCTCTTCCCCTTCAATTTTTTTAGGATCATGTGGTTAGTTTTCGTTCGTTGCGATGTCAGCTCTTTCATCCGGTGCATCTCCCGTCAAGTTGATTCGACCCTCCTCGTCTATTGCGAGCTCGGTCCTCAGTTCTTTCCAACCGGCGTCATTTTACCCGTCCAATGTGGTCTTTAATTTTCCTACCCGCCCACCCTTTTTGTTCTCAGGCCGGAGTCCTTAATCAAGTATCCATCCTATTCGTGCGAAGCCTCTGCTTTCTTCACTCGTCTTCAATTCTTACGGTGCTTCGCTCATGAGTTCTTTTCCGGTGTTATCATATCAATCCATTCATTTTTATTCCAATCCTACCGGTGGGTCATGAAGATTTTCGCAAGTTCGCGATATATCCATCTTTAATAATTTCAACGAGAATAAGTACTATGTGAATCCATTGCTTTCATCAATTTAATAGATGAACGATGAGCATACCATAATTCTTATTCATTCGCGTCAAGTTGATTTATTCCTTCCTTCAGAGTTTATTCTTGATGAATAAATTCTAGTTCCAAGTGTTTTTATCTTTTCTTTCCGGAGTTCAAAGTTTTCTCGGCTATCTCGTCGCAACCCCTGACTAAAGCAATTCAAGGCTTTAATCTTATTATTTTCATCCGTCATTTCTATATCATCATCCTTTTTGTTACCGGAGTTCCTCATGGTGGTTCTTCATGAGATAATTCATTCTTCAAGTGTTCTGCAAAATTCTTCTGGAGCAGCTCAAGTATTATCCTTCTTGCGTCTTGATGTGCAAATAATTCTCCTTATTCTTTTGGAGTGGAGTTTTGCATTTCTTCATTCTCAGCTAATCCATCTTTTCGTTGTTGCGGTATTCCACCTCAAGTTTTGGGATGATTTTCATAAGTCCACATCAAGTTAATTTTTTTCGTTGTTGATTTTCCAACAACTATGTTCGTCCCTCCTCTTTGCAAGGATGCTTTCAAATTATTTTGTGCCAGAAGATGTTGTTCTACCTCCTTTCTTCTCATTCTTAATTTGATCCGGACACATTTGTGTTGTTTCATCTCGACAAGAATTATTCCATCCTCTCAAGTTCTTGTTCTATTCCGTTCATGTTCAACCAGTGTGCTATTCCTTTCATTTTCAGCAGGAGTGTTGCCCAAATTTTCTTGTTCTTATTCCTTGTTTATCTCGCTTAACCGGAGTGGTTCCGAATTCAGTCTTGTTCCTTCAGCTCCTATTTCTTGCCTTTCAACCATCAAGGTTCTCGTATTTCTTCTTCGATTCCTCTCTTCTAACGCATCTTCTCAATGTTGTTCATCTCCGTGGTATCCGTTCTTTCAAGTGGCTCAACCTCTCAAGGTTCTTTGGTTTCACCTTCTTCCTTTTTCTCTTCCATCTCGTCCCTAAGATCCCGGGACAAGATCTCTTGTTAGTAGGGGAGTGTTGTGACGCCCCGAGACCGATGCGCCAGGTGTGAGCCAGTTATTCGTCGTCGTTGCCATGTCATCTGCTTGCGTGTTGCATTTTTCCATGTCATCATGTGCATTGCATCCTCATGTTTTCAAAACTTGTATCCGTCCGAGTCAGCCGTCGTTTCCGTTGTCCGTTCTGAGCCCAGACACACTCGCACGCGCCCGCGACACATCCGAATATTATTTTATAAGTGACCGGAAAATGTTCTCGGAATGAGATGAAACTTGGTGTGTGGTCTTATTATAGTGTAGACAGGCCGCCTACCAAATTTCATCGCATTTGGAGCTCCTTTGATAGCCCAATCGTTAAACTATAGCGGCAGTACAACTAGTTAAAATGTCGGACGTTTTCGGTCTTCGAAAACTGCCGTCGGGCCTCTCTCCTCTCCTCTCTTCTCAGCCCAATAACCTCTACACAACCCACTAGCCCACCTACCTACCTCCCCTCCGCTCCGGACCGTCCGATGGCGATCGAACGGTCCGAAAATGGACTAAATCCCCTAACCCTAACCCCAATTTCCTATTTACACACCACCCCATGCCATTTTTGGCCTAAACCTACCCCTAGACCCCTTCCCCTACCTCCCATTCTCACCCGCCACCCGGCCGGCCCCCTCCTCAAAAATCCGGCGCCGTCCAGCCGCCTCCCGCCACGTGGCTCGCCCCCATTGGCCGCGCCGCCGCTCAGTCTCCCCTCCACCACTCCGCAGCTGCCACGTCACCGCCGCCAGCAGCTCTCCATCGTGCCTGGCCCTCCCGGCCCGCAACCGGCCCGCCCGGGCCCCGATCTGGGCCCGAGGCCCGCACCGCCCGAGTCGCCCCGCATCCCATCATCAGGCTCCCGCTCGCCCGCTCGTCCCCGCCGCCTTGCCATCGCTCGCCGCCGGTGACCCAAGTCGCCAACCCCGCCACCCCGTCTGCTCGCCACCGCGAGCCTCTCCGGAGCCGCCCGCCGGCGACCCCAGGCCAGTCCCCGCCGCCTTCGCGTCGCGCTCAAAGCCTTGCCGGACCCTGCCCTGATCTCCGCCACCGTTGCCCCAAGGAGTTCACCGCCGGCCTCCTCCGGCCAGATCCGGGCCGGAGATGACCGGATCCGATGCCTCCGCGTTCTTTCTGGCCCTCCCCGCGTTGCCCTCGGCCGCTCCGGCCTCCCCGCCGCCGAGGCAACGCCGGCAGCGCCACCAACCTCATCCCGTTCGGGACGACGACCAGCGCCTCCTAGGCCGGCCTCCATCGGCCACGTGGGCCACCCGTCCTCCTCGTGGGCCGCCGGCCTGCCCCGGCCCAGCTGCCGCATCAGGCCCAGCCTGCCTGCCTCCCTGCCCCCTGGGCCAGACCCAATGTGAGCACCACCACAACCCTCACCCATGTGCACTATTTACTATCTCTCGCTCGGTCTGTTTTTTTTTATACTTAGAAAAACTGCTAAGTCCTAGTTTTTACATATTATGTGTGCATGTTGTGGTGCTTGTAACTTTTTGTGTGGTGATCCAAATGAAGCATATGATATGTCAAAATGTTCGTCTCGTGATGCTCTTCATATTGTTGTACTGTGGCATGCTTGTTTGAGTTCATTTTGATGCCCTAATCATCGTTGCAAAAGTGCTAAATGATATAAACTGCTGATAACTGTTATTATGTTAGCATGTTTGAGAGGTCACATCTTTGTGCATGTTGGTCCTAATGAAGTGTATGGTATGTCAAAATGTTCATTGTGAAGTGATCTACATGATGGTTGCTGTAGCATTCATGTTAGGTGCCTTATTGCCATGTTTATCTCTGTTGCAAAAGTGAATGTCGATGTTAAGTGCTGAAACTTGTTATGAGATGCTGATTTGTCTTTTTTGTATCTTTATGTGTGATTTTTGTTTGAGCTACATGTTAATATGTTTTAGAAGCACAAACATGCCATCTTTGCTGTGGTGCAATCCACGTTTCACGATATGCCTTGTGGTGTTTGCAACAAGCTTGCAAAGTGGCCTGCTCGCTGTTGGCTGTTTTCTTACATTTGTTAAAAACTGCTAAGTCTGAAACTGTTATAACCTGATGCCATGTTTGCTTGATGCCCCACTCAAATCCATGAATGTTTTTGGTTGTCCAATGATCATGTCTTGTAGTCCATGTTATGCTCTATCCATTCATGCCCTTGTTTGCAAATATGACCTGTTGTGGCTTGTTGTTTTCATGCTTCCAGGTTGTTATAAAATGTTTCTGTCAGCCTGTTATCAGCAAGTTCAGTTTTGCCATGAGAGTAGCTAGTGTTCTATGCATCCTATGACCATGTTCTTGCCATGAGTAGCTTCATAAATATGTATTCCTGCTATTGGTTATATTCACTTGCTATGATAGGCTTTGAGATGAGTTGCACAAGCTTACAAACATGCCTACTTGTCGTTGCTGCTGCCATGTCTAGTTTATTTCACTAAGTCTGTGAAACTGTTATCTTTTGCAATCTTGCCATGATGTTTTGAGCATTATTCTAGTGGTGTTTTGTAGTAGCTCATTGGTCATGCTTGTAGTGCTAGACATGTACATGCTTGCCATGCCCTTTGTTGCCATGAAATGTTATTGTATCATGTTGTTTTGATGTCAACTAAGTGCCATGTTGCTGTTTTTGGACAGCTTGTTGTTATATCTTGTTTCATGTGTATGTGATGAACCGTTGCTCCGTTTTGAGCGTGTGCTATATGAAACTTGTGTGTTTTTACATGTAGATGCATATTAACATGTTGTATACCTATTTGGAGTGTATTTGCTTGATGTTTGGATGTGTTTTGCATCAATGTCATGCTTGACTTGTTTTGCTCATATCTTCTAGGCCGTAGCTCCGAATTAAGTGAACTTTATATGAAACTTGACTAGAATTTTGAGTAGATCATCATGGTGCATGTTAAATTGCTGTTTAACAACTTTAACATAAGGTTTGCGCAGATCTGGACCAATTTCGAAAAATGCATATGAGGACTTACCGGAATTGTATATGTTGTTTCCGGCCTCATTTAAACTTGTTTGGTTGTGTTGCTCTTGTTTGCTTCATCCCTTGTCATATTTAGCATCATATAGACTTGTATTGTATCATACTTGGTTGAGCATTATGTCATGTTCTTGTGTGGTGTGTTTACCGTGTTGCTTGCTTCTTCTCGTTAGTGCTTATTTCGTTGCGATTGTGAGGATTCGTTCGTCTACACCCGGTTCGTCTTCGTGGCTTCTTCTTCGTCTACTTCATTGTCTCGTTCTTCTTCCTTGCGGGATTCCAGGCAAGATGACCGTCACCTTGGATACCTTTACTATCATTGATATGCTAGTTGTCTCGATGCTATCGCTATATGTCGCGCTACCTATCTTTTGTTGTCAGCCTCTCCTTGTTGCCATGAAACCTCTAACTTTTGACACCTTCCTAGCAAACCGTTGTTTGGCTATGTTACCCGCTTGCGCAGCCCCTCCTATAGCGTTGTTAGTTGCAGGTGAAGATGAAGATTGCTCCATATTGGAGCTGGACGTTGTTGTAATATCACAATATCTATTAATTAAATTAATGCACATATATACTGGCAATGGGTGGAAGGCTTGGCCTTTTGCTCGGTGTTTTGTTCCACTCGTGCCGCCTTAAGAACCGATAAACCGGCGTTATGTTCCTTGATTTTGCGTTCCTAACACCGTTGGGGTTTATGGGCCCCACTTGATAATTCGCATTGTTTAAAGCTTTTCCAGCAAGACCCAACTTGGGTACTACATTTGCCTAATAACTAAAAACTTGCATAGGGACTGGCTACCACCCGAGGACTCTTAATCAACCCCCGGGCCAGTGCTCCTCATGACTGTTGGTCCAAACCTGTCAACCGTCGGTGGCCGCCAGGGCAACTCTGGTATTTTGGTCTACCAGAAGTTTGGACAATCCGGTCGTGGCCTGAGACGAGATACGAGCGGCTCCTATCAGGGTGTCGGCACGCCGGGAGGTTTTGCTGGATTAGTTTTACCTTTGTCGAAATATCTTGAGCATGGGACTCCGAGAATACTCGGGTCTTCCCAACATGGAGTTGCGACTCCTCTGATCGTGAGCTTGTGATAGGCTAAGTTGGGACACCCCTGCAGGTTTTGATCTTTCGAAAGTCGTGCCCGCGGTTATGTGGCAGATTGGAATTTGTTAATGTCCGGTTGTGGAAAACTTGACAGAGGATCCGAAATAAAATACACAACCATGTGAGTAACCATGACCGTCTCTTTTCATTTGGAGAAGGGAACACGGTGGGGTTATATTTGACTCGTAGGTAGTTCAGGATCTTTAGCGATCATTACTGGTTTGCGACCGTTGGCGTAGATGCTCATATTATTCTTATACTCGTAAGTTAGCCACCATACTTTTGCTTAGCCGCTGCTGCAACCTCACCACTATCCTTTCCTTACGCAATACAGCTTTGCTAGTCTTGATACCCATGGTTATGGGATTGCTGAGTCCTAGTGGCTCAAAGATACTACAACAACAGTTGCAGGTGCAGGTTTCCGACGACTTGACGTGAGAGCGATGTACTTGTGTTGGAGTTCTTTCTTCTTCTGCTTCGTCAGTCTTGGGTTAGGTTTCTGGTCGGTTGTCCTTTTCATGTTTGCATCCGTAGTCGGATGTCGCGTATTGATGTTGCTGTATTCATGCGAATTGTATGTATCCCCATGTATGTATGTAATAGTACGATGTAATGATATCCATCTTGCTAAGCGCCTGAAATGCGGTTGTGCCTCAATCACAAGTTTTATCTAGTGATCGCGATAGAATCCCATCTTGGGTGTGACAGTGGGCTACTCGTGTGACAAATACTCCGAACTTGTTATTGGATCCATACCCGTTCAGGTACAACATCCACCTTTTACCTCTCCTTATACAAATTAACATTATTTCTAATTTTGAAGATGTTTGTTCGTCTGTAATTCAGAAAATGATTCCGACAAGCTTGATCCCGCAACTGCGCACAGTGAAGTCTTAGCACTAGAATCTATCGGCCCCAACCTGGAGCAAGTTGTCAGTTTCCTTTCGTGCCTGGAGAAGCTATATATCGAGGTGATGTTTCTTTCCTGTTAAATGTTAATCATAAGGGAGTTAAATTTGTGACACCTTTTTGCAAGTTTACAATGACAATGTACTACGATTCTGAAGGATTCTTTTGGAGGATTTCAGTACATACATGTTCCCCCCCCCCCCATATTGGTTGCTTGATCCATATGGTTACAATCAATAATCATTTCTCCTTTCGATTCATATGTACTAGTTTTCTTAGGGAACTTTTCATCCACTCCAACCTCTTGTGAAGAAGGCTACATTTTTCTAGAATGTAATCAAATGCAGATCGAAGATGGCATGTTAGTGCATTTTACAAATCCTGCAAACCAAATAGGCGTGTAGTAGTGTTCCAAACTGCATGTAGGCACTAACACGTTTTTTCTTTTGCGGATAAGATTAGGCCAAGTGGTGGATAATGTGATACAATATAACAATCCGCCGAATGCCTAGATCTGCATCTCAGAAATTACTTTGAACTCCTACCGAGGGACCTTACCAGAGATTATATTCGCCAGGTTCTTTATTGTCAGAGCAAGGGTGTTGAAGGTAATGAGGTTTGCCCTACATGTATTTTACAAAAATTAATGGTTTGTTGATCAGCGCCGGCGCTTGCGACAGAATGGAATAGGCTTCAAAAATGCTGAATTTCATTTTGGAACTTCAGATGACAGAGTAATCGGATGTCATCGTGTCAACCACATACATGACTTCTCAGTGGCTGGCCCCTTTGCAAAAATTATGAGGTTTCGAAACGAGACTAAGAAGTGGTAATATTACTTTGAACCTCTCTGATATTCATGTTCAACGGATCAGCGCGAGCGTTTGCATCTGATGAGCTGAATTTCATTTCTAATATCAGCTTCAACCTTGTAATCTTCGAATTTGAGCCATATAACTCTGGAATTTGAACCTTGTAATATTTCAAGCTTTTGTGGTACAATCATTGGAATGGCATCGTATGAGACTCGTATATTGGTAGCACTATTTTGACCTTAATACGCAATGGTCTTAGATTTTATTAACCATTCTCGAATCTGTTTACCATGTCGATCTCACAACACATGATCTGTATAGCTAACTCAACTACGATCTTCGACATTATTACACACAATTGGTTTCTTCCACTGTGTGCCCTGTAGAGCACAGAATTAATTATCGCACTCGAGTGTCCATCATCACCCTTCTGTGTAACTTTGACCTCATCACCCACGGGTAAACTTATGACCGAAGTCATTCCACACACTTGGTTTTTACAAAGCTTTTTGCCAATAAACGCCCACGATTTGTCCCTCTTCTAGTCGATGCGTGGCCAAACTAGCCGGGCAGGAAGCTTGTGTTGGGGAACGTAATATTTCAAAAAAAAATCCTACGATCACGCAAGATCTATCTAGAGAAGCATAGCAACGAGCGGGGAGAGTGTGTCCACGTACCCGCGCAGACTGAAAGAGGAAGCGTTTAGTAACGCGGTTGATGTAGTTGAACGTCTTCACGATCCAACCGATCCAAGTACCGAACGTACGGCACCTCCGTGTTCAGCACACGTTCAGCATGATGACATCCCTCGAGCTCTTGATCCAGTTGAGGACGAGGGAGAGTTCCATCAGCACGACGGCGTGGTGATGGTGTTGCTGATGTGATCCGCGCAGGGCTTTGCCTAAGCACTACGACAATATGACCTGAGGTGGAATCTGTGGAGGGGGGCACCGCACACGGCTAAAACAATTGCCAACTTGTGTGTTCTAGGATGCCCCTCTGCCTCCGTATATAAAGGAGCAAGGGGAAGGCCGTCCAGCCCTCATAGGGCGCGCCCCAAGTGGGGAGTCCTACTAGGACTCCTAGTCCTAGTAGGATTCCACCAAGAGGGAGAGAGGGGGAAGGAAGGAGAGGGAGAGAGGGAGAAGGAAAGAGGAGGGTGCCGCCCCCTCCTAGTCCAATTTAGACTCCTAAAGGGGGGGGCGCAGCCAGCCCTAGAGGCCCTCCTCTCTCTCTCAAGGCCCATGTTGGCCCATTAGTTCCCCAAGTGGTTCCGATAACCCTCCCGGTACTCCGATAGTTACTCGGTACCCCCGGAACTCATCCGGCGTCCGAATATCATCATCCATCATATCATTATTTATGTCTCTACCATTTTGAGACTCCTCGTCATGTCCGTGATCTCATCCGGGACTCTGAACAATCTTCGACCATCAAAATCACACAACTCATAATACCAATCGTCATTGAACGTTAAGCGTGCGGACCCTACGG
The DNA here is from genome assembly GCA_902687465.1 of Secale cereale. Lineage (NCBI taxonomy): Eukaryota > Viridiplantae > Streptophyta > Magnoliopsida > Poales > Poaceae > Secale > Secale cereale. Next base: position 252,815,183 of record LR738715.1, on the reverse strand, counting down.
GTTCGAGAACTATGTAGACATGACCGAGACACATCTCCGGTTAATAACCAATAGCGGAACCAAGATGCTCATATTGGCTCCTACATATTCTACAAACATCTTTATCAGTCAAACTGCATAACAACATACGTTGTTCCCTTTGTCATCGGTTTGTTACTTGCCCGAGATTCGATCGTCGGTATCATCATACCTAGTTCTCGTTATCGGCAAGTCTCTTTAATCGTTCCATAATACATCATCTCGTGACTAACTCATTAGTCATTTGCTTGCAAGGCTTATTATGATGTGTATTACCGAGAGGGCCCAGAGATACCTCTTCGACATTCGGAGTGACAAATCCTATTCTTGATCTATGCCAACACCACCAACACTTTTGGAAACACCTGTAGAGCATCTTTATAATCACCAAGTTGTGTTGTGACGTTTGATAGCACACAAGGTGTTCCTTCGGTATTCGGGAGTTGCATAATCTCATAGTCACAGGAACATGTACAAGTCATGAAGAAAGCAATAGCAATAGAACTAAATGATCATAGTGCTAAGCTAATGGATGGGTATTGTCCATCACATCATTCTCCTAATGATCTGATCCATTGATCAAATGACAACACATGTCTATGGTTAGGAAACTTAACCATCTTTGATTAACGAGCTAGTCAAGTAGAGGCATACTAGGGACACTCTGTTTTGTCTATGTATTCACACATGCATCAAGTTTTCGGTTAATACAATTCTAGCATGAATAAAAGAAATTTATCATTATATATAAGGAAATATAAATAACAACTTTATTATTTACTCTAGGGCATATTTCCTTCAGATTGCGCGGTAAACTGCGCGGTAGCGCGGGAATAGGCTCATCGACGATACATTTGGCGCCTCTTCGAGCCCACGCGTGCGGTGTGGTGTTGTCAAGCGTGCACTGGAATCCTCCGCTATGAACGTCGTGACAAGACGTGACGATTACAGGCCGGCCGGCCGGCCCCCATTTGTTACAGCGACAGTTAACCCTTGTGTCTCTTCAACCTTTTGACCGCGCCCCACCATTGCAAGAAGCACAACCACCACGAGAAATTCTTAGAGGGTATCCTCGCGGCTCCAATGGCGCTCAGAGCGGCTGTCGACGACGAGTAACAGTTCACCATGCGTGCCATGGTGGACACCCACATAAGGTCCATGGACCTCTCGGTGGTGTAAACCAACGACCCGGTCTGGGTGGAGCACTCCATCCACATCATGGAGTTGTTGCTTGCCGAGGAGAAATACAAGGTGGTCGGGTTCGACCTCGTGTACACCCGCGCTCGTGCCGGGTCTCGTCCCAAGGTCGCCGTTGCCCATATGTGTGTGCGCCACCACGTCCTCGTCTACGACTACTTCCTGGCCACAAGGCCTTGCGAGCATTTTGCCAGGTTTGTCAACAACCCCCACTACGTGTTCATTGTGGTGGACATCACCAACGATGTAAAAGCACTCAAGAATTCGGGCATCATCTGCCAGAATGTTGTCGACATCCAAGGCCAATACAAGATCTGGGGTGGCAAGCAGCATGAGAAGGACTCACTGGTTCACCTCACTGAGGCCATCATCGACCCATGCTACACACACATGAAGGATTCGTGCAACAAGGACAAGCGTGCCTGGCACTCGGCCTGGATGGAGAAACTCGGCAAAGCTCACATCGTGTACGTGACCAAGGAGGCGTACCCAAGCTACGACATTTATAGGCGGATCGTTGACATGAGGAAGTGCCTCCTTCCCCAAAACGGCCAGGGATCCAGCCTAAAGCAGAGCAATGGCAAGCATCATCGCAACAATAAGTAGATGATTAGATCCTCGTTTCTCCTAGTTTAGTATGCATGTAATTGCTTACTTTGGTGTGTGGAAATATTATGTGTGTAGTCACTTGTGTAATTGATGCTTAATTTGGTTATGCAATGCTATCTTTTTAAGTATATATGTTGATGCTCTGTAGACAAAGCGTAGATGTTGTGCGGACCAAGAAAATCAAAGCGCACACGGACTAAACAATGGAACCCGTCGCTGATGTTTTCATCAATCACTCACAATTTTATACCAGCAATCGTTTGCTCACAACACACATGGCTTGTTAGCAGTAATCGTCTGTGTTGTTACCGGTCTTCGCACACGTTTCCGATTACAGACCTATTTGCCGCGTATCACACACATCTTGTTATGTTGAATCGTTTTTGTTCTCTTATCTCAACGCAAATAGTTCATCCGAGTGAACCGCATGCAGTATATCACACACAACTTGATCTGGCTGACCGTTTCTTTTGTGTTGCCTAATCACAAACGGTTCATTCGAGTGAACCGTATGTTGTATATCGCACACGCCTTCCTCTGGCTGCCTATTTTTTTTGTTCTGCCTCATCGCAAACAGGTAAGTGAACTGAACTGTATGCCCTGCATCACACACGCAACTAAAATCTGAATCGTGATTGATGCATCTGCCATCGCAAACGTTTTGCACCTTTTTTGATGGTTTTTTAAACCACCGTTTGCGATTATTGCATCGCACACAGTTTCGTCAAAGGGTCTCTGATCGAAGTGTCGCGTTAGTAGCATCTTGCGGTAGTGTAAGTTCAATATGACCACTAGACTGAGGATGATAGCGTGATGCAATTATATGGTTAGCATCATACTTGGCAAGCATTTTACGGAAAGCACCATGAATAATGTGTGAACCAACATCAGTCATTAAATATTTAGGGACTCCAAACCTTGGGAAAATAACTTCCTTAAGCATTTTAATAGAGGTGTTGTGATCAACACTACTAGTTGGAATAGCTTCTGCCCACTTAGTAACATAATCAACAGCAACCAAAATATGAGTATACCCATGAGAGAAGGAAAAGGTCCCATGTAATCAAATCCCCAAACATCAAATGATTCAACAGCAAATGAATAATTCCTAGGAATTTCTTCATGCTTAGTGATATTACCTATTCTTTGGCATTCATCACAAGATAAGACGAATTTACGAGCATCCTCGAAGAGAGTAGGCCAATAAAAATCCGATTGCAATACCTTGTGAGCAGTTCTGTCTCCCGCATGATGTCCTCCATAAACCTCGGAGTGACATTTCCGTATGATTTGTTCCTGTTCATGCTCAGGTACACAATGTCTAATAATACAATCTACTCCTTCTTGATAAAGATGTGGGTCATCCCAAAAGTAGTGTGTCAAATCATAGAAGATTTTTTTCTTTTGTTGGTAAGTAAAGCTAGGTGGTATGTATTTAGCAATAATATAATTAGCATAGTCAACATACCAAGGTGTGCTATTAGAAACATTTATTGCAGCTAATTGCTCATCAAGAAAACTATCATCAATAGGTAGTGGGTCATCAAGAATATTCTCCAACCTAGACAAGTTATCAGCTACGGGGTTCTCAGCTCCCTTCCTATCAATGATATGCAAATCAAATTCTTTTAGCAATAGAACCCATCTAATAAGCCTAGGTTTGGCATCTTTCTTTTCCATAAGATATTTTATTGCAGCATGATCAGTGTGAACAATTACTTTTGAGTCTATGATATAGGATCTAAATTTATCACAAGCAAACACAACTGCTAGAAATTCTTTTTCAGTAGTATCATAATTTCTTTGTGCACTATCTGGAGTTTTATTTGCGTAGTGAATAACATTCAGTTTCTTATCAACTCTTTGTCCTAGAACAACACCAACAACATAATCACTAGCAACACACATAATTTCAAAAGGCAAGTTCCAATCAGGTGGTTGAGCAATAGGTGTAGAAATTAAGGCTTTCTTGAGAGTTTCGAAGGCTTCTACACAATCATCATAAAAAACAAAAGCAATATCCTTTTGCATAAGATTTGTAAGAGGCCTAGAAATGTTAGAAAAGTCTTTGATAAATCTCCTATATAATCCAGCATGACCAAGGAAACTACGAATACCTTTGATATCTTTAGGACATGGCATTTTCTCAATTGCATCAATCTTAGCTTTGTCCACATAGGCTAATAAAGTTTTTTTTGTGAAACAGGTGACACAGCTGTGGTCGAAGCTCTAAAGGGCGAGCTTGCCACGACCAAGGAGGAGGCCAGAGCGAGTAAGGCAGCCGCTGATAAAGCGGCTGCCGACCTGGAGGCCGAGAAGGCCCTGCGTCAAGAACACGAGACGCGGGTGTCCGAAGTCGAGGCCGAGCTCCAAGATGTGATTCACAAATGCGATACCTTGGAGAAGGCGAATTCGGAGCAAGCGGCTGAACTCGCTACGGTAGTTAATGCTGCCAAGGAGGCGCGAACTACATCGCGCGATGCTCAGGAGGAGATAAAACAAGCGCGTCAGATAGCGACTGGTAAGGTTTTCCTCTTGCAGAGCATCTTCGAAGGTCAAAGGTATCTTGGGTTCACACGGTCGTGGAGTTCTCTAGCCGTGTTTAAGGATCTCCCAAGGAGCATCATCGACGCCGCCCAATACTTCCGAGCTCAGGAGGGGAACAACAAGGAGAAGCTGTTTTGGTCGCAGTTCCTTGCGCCCAACCATTCGGTGACCCTTAACGACCAAATGAAGCAGGTGGTCCAGCTGCACAACATGGCGAGTTCGGCCATGAAGGACTTGATAGTCCAGCTATGGCCCGCTAATTTGATCGCGAGTAGTTACTTTGGATTGGTGAAGAGGCTCGTCGACGCGAGTCCGCGGGGCGATGTTGTCAAGCGTTCGGCCTGCATATAGGGTGCTCGAATGGCCTTTTCCCGCGTGAAGGTGCATTGGGCGAAGATGAAGACCGCGGAAATAGCCACTGCTGGACCTCCAAAAGGCAAGGATCATCGCAGACCGGAAAGGTACTTTCAAGATGTCCTAGAAGGAGCCCGCCTTGTAGAGGGACAATGCTCGAAGGATATAGCCTTTGAGTGATTTGTATTCGGGTTGTAAGGACTAAGCCAATGTGCCGATGTATATAAATTTTGCGCTTTTATATTAATGAGTGGCTTTTCCCTCATGTGCGGTTGTTTATATAAATCTGAAAGTTTCCAGTCATCCACTTCAGCCCCCATGTAAATATTACAGGGGTGTTCGGTAAAATGCAGAAACACTCTTTATCCAACGTCTTGGTCCCTACAGGAGGTGTTTGCGTAGCAAACCAGGCAACCAGACTATGCGGCTTTATTGCTTTCACTTAGCCATAGGAGCTTGACTAGTGGGGCTAAGTACTAGCCCCTGGTGCATACCAGGCTTTCCGAATTATAGTGCCTTTTTGACGCGGCTGGGCGAAGACCAGCCCCTCGTATAACACAAAGTGGATCACTATCGATCATAGTATAACACTAGGTCACCGAATCGCTTGACCAGCTCTCGCCTCATCATGACAGTCAGTTTTCGGCTTTCTCTACCAAGGTACTTGACCGGACGAACCAAAAGCACAATCTCAATAGTTCTCCCTTTACTACCTTAGTCGAACAATGCGGAATGTAAGGTAGCAAGCACAGGAGTCGAGCAACCCAACTATTGAACAAAGACGTGATTCGGAGCGGATGCATATAACGCAAAATCCGGGATGCCGAACAATTCCCTATAGGTGTTCGGACTTTTTGTAGGCGTGCCAGGCTGAGTACAGCCCCTGGTATGAAGTCCAAGTATGAGGGCATACGCGGCGATCTGTCCTGGGGGTAGAGAATATAGGTGGTGAAAAATAAACAACAACCCAAACAAATTTGGAACCAAACTGCCTCTTTTATATCCCGTACAATACGGCGAGCCGTGAGGTTACAGATATCGCTGATAACTGCCTCGGGCATTCGATATGCCAAGAAATAAAATAGAAAAAAGAAAAAAGAGTAAAAATGTTTACATAGAGCCCTAATCTATGAGAAAGAAATTTCAACCAGTGGCCCTACTGCACATCTGCGTCTTTTTCTCCATGGTAATTTGTCCTTGAGAAGGAGAATTGTAATGGTCGCCTGTAAAAAAAGGAAAAGAGCAGGATTCTCGAAAAGAGCATATCACGCCTAAGATGCGATTCTATCCCGATCACGTGACACACTCGTGATTGGGGCACAACCGCATTTCGGGCGCTTAGCAAGATGGATCTCATTATAGCATACCATTACATAAATACATGGGGATACATACAATTCATACAACATCCACTTGAATACAACAACATCACATACAAGGCATCTGACTACGGATGAAAACATGAAAAGCACAACGATATCCATCCTGCTAATCGCCTAAAATGCGGTTGTGCCCCAATCACGAGTGTGTCACGTGATCGGGATAGAATCGCATGTTGGGCGTGACAAGTTGGTATCAGAGCCGACCCTCGCGGTTACACGGATATTTGCGGACAGGTGCGTGGTCATGTTGTTCATGACGTTTGTGACCCGTCGTGGCACACGGCATGGCACATGTGCCGGACTGGATGCACACACGTATGTGCCAAAAGGGAACGTTCCTGTGGCCCGACGAGGACATCGGTTCCTCTGAGTGGGGTTGTATGTGATAACCTGGCTTATTAGGGATGATATACTACTCATATCAATAAGGAATTCCTTCTTTTCCAGGAGCCCATTCAGACAGAATTCCAAAGTTAAGCGTGCTCAGCTTGGGGTAGTTTCAGGATGGATGACTGACCGGGAAGTTGCTCCCGGGTGCACACGAGTGAGGACAAAGTGTGCAGAAAAGACTAGTATTGATCCATGGTGCCAGTCTAGATCCCGCCAAGAGAAACGACCACCGGCGGGTGTGTCCGGGGCATTACAGATCACGACAGGGGCACAACTGCTAATCAAGCTCAGATTCTTCTGAGTTGCCGCATTCTAGTGCGGACCAGCCACGTTTAGCCCGATAGGGGCACAACTGCTAATCAAGCTCAGACGACTGATGAGTTGTTCTGCCTGAATAAGCCGCTTTGGACCTCGGCTGCTAGGGCCCCAGTGTCTTCCTCCGTACGGAGGGAACGATCCATGTTTCCGTTGACCGTGGTAACGCCACGTGGTCCAGACATTTTGAGCTTGAGGTAGGCATAATGCAGGACTGCATTAAAGCGGGCGAAGGCCGTTCTTCCGAGTAGTGCGTGATAGCCACTACGTAATGGAGCAATGTCGAAGATTAGCTCTTCGCTTTGAAAGTTGTCGGGCGAACCGAATATAACTTCCAATGTTAATGACCCTGTGCAGCGGGCTTCGACGCATGGAATCACTCCTTTAAAGGTAGTGTTGCTGGGCTTGATTCTTGATGGGTCGATCCCCATCTTGTGGACAGTATCCTGATATATCAAATTGAGACTGCTACCGCCGTCCATAAGGACTCGAGTAAGATGGCACCCGTCTATTATGGGGTCGAGCACTAAGGCCGCCTAACCTCCGTGACGGATACCTGTTGGGTGATCCCTACGATCAAAGGTGATCGGGCAAGCCGACCATGGATTGAACTTGGGGGCGACACGCTCGACAGCGTATATGTCCCAGAGTGCGCGCTTGTGCTCCGTCTTGGGGATGTGGGTGACGTAGATCGTGTTCATCGTTTTTACCTCTGGTGGATTTTTTTTGCCCCCCTGTGTTCGGCTGGCGAGGTTCGTCCTCATCTTCACTCTGAGGTCCTTTTCCCTTGTGTTCGGCTGGCGAGGTTCATCCTCATCTTCACTCTGGGGTCCTTTTCCTTTGTGTTCGGTGTTTTGCTTGCCAGCCTGCTTGAAGACCCAACAACTACGGTTGGTGTGATTTGCTGGTTTGTCAGGGGTGCCATTGATCTGGCAGGACCTGTCTAGTATCTTGTCCAAGCTGGATGGACTATCCCTGTTGCCTTTAAATGGCTTCTTCCATTAACCAGGCCCGGAGCCACTGAATCCGACGTTTACCGATGTATCTCTTGTGTTTCCAGTGTTGTTTTGACACTTGTTTTTATTGCGCTGTGGCTTCAAATTGCGGTCCCTGACTTTAGATGTGCCAGGATCACTGGTACTGTTGCTGCTACGAGCCAGCCAGTTGTCCTCGCCCACGCAAAAGCGGGTCATGAGTGTGGTTAGGGCTGCCATTGTTCTCGGCTTCTCCTGGCCAAGGTGTCTAGCCAGCCATTCATCCAGGACGTTGTGTTTGAATGCCGCTAAGGCTTCGGCGTCCGGACAGTCTACAATCTGGTTCTTTTTAGTTAAGAACCGATTCCAAAGCTTACGGACTGACTCCTCGGGTTGCTGGATTATATGACTTAGATCATTTGCATCCGGGGGCGGACATAGGTCCCCTGAAATTTTGCCCGAAAAGCATCCTCAAGTTCTTCCTAGCTTCCTATGGAATTCTCTGGGAGGCTATTTAGCCAGTGCCGAGTTGGTCCCTTCAGCTTGAGGGGCAAGTATTTAATGGCGTGGAGATCATCTCCCCGAGCCATGTGTATGTGAAGAGTAAAGTCTTCTATCCATATGGCTGGATCTGTGGTTCCATCGTACGCCTCGATGTTTACGGGTTTAAACCCTTCTGGAAATTCATGATCCATCACTTCATCGGTCAAGCACAGAGGGTGTGAGGCACCCCTGTATTTTGCGATTTTGTGGCGTAGTTCGTATGGTATTGGTGTCCGGTGTTGGCTCCGAACTGGGATGTGACCGGTCTGTTTGGCTTGATAGCCAACGCCCCGTGTGTGTGTACGTTCCCTTGGTCCGTAGATTGATCTAGTCTGGCTAGCTTTTTTATTCAGGTCCTTGCGTAGGTCGTACATATGGGCCTGCGCCGCTGTATCCTTGCCTTTATGGGGAGGAGGTGCGGGCTTGTGTACGGCATTAATGGACGCTCTGTCATGTCCACTGGGTGGTCGGTCTGGTTGATCGGCCTGATCATACTTCGGTGGAATTGGCACTAGGGCCTCATCGTCGAATTGGGGCAGCAGTTTGCGCTTGGGATAGCTCTTTGTTTGGCCTTTAGCGGCTTATAGTTCTTTAGCATCTAGCACGTCGTTCCATCTGTCGTTGAGCATATCCTGTTCGGCTCTAAGCCACTGTTGCTGCTTCTTTAGGCTTCGTGCGGTAGCAATAAGCTGCTGTTGGAAATGCTTCTGCTCGAGCGGTTCTTCTGGGATGATGTATTATTCGTCTCCCAGAATGATGTCCTCTTCGGAGACAGGTCGATAATTGTTGTCATCTGTGTCGTTGTGATTGGTCAGCGATTCATTTGGACTATGTTCGCCATCCTCCCGTTCGTCCTGCTCTATCGCTGGCTCCACGGTGTCATCGGCTTGTTCCGGGTGGTCATTGTCTTCAGTGACAGTGTTGCTCTCTTTTTCTTTACGGGATCGAGATCGTCGCTTTTGACGTTGGCGCTTGGGAGGTTCATCGATGGGCTTGTCCTGCTCTGGATTGATATCTCCGTTGCCCTCCTCTTTGTTAGGTGTGTCCACCATGTATACATCATATGTGGAAGTAGCCGTCCACTGCCCGGTTACGGGCGAGTTTGTACTTAGGTCGGCTTCGACATCGAGGTCCATCCCGTCGATGTCTTCAGAAGCGTAATCTAATAGGTCGGTTAAGTCCTCGATTGTGGCTACCAAGTGGGTGGTGGGTGGGAAGCGAAATTCCCTGTCCTCGGCCCCCAGTTCGAACTAGGCATAATTCGGCTGGGAATCCTCTGCTAGAGAGAGAGAGATTTCAGTAGGCCCGGCGCATCGTCTACAGACGAGTGTTGGGCATGTGTTCGGATATCGGCAGGGCTAAGTTCGGCAACAGCCGCTCGATCGAGCCCAAAGGATGCAAATCCAGAGTGTTCGGAACTTGTAGATGGAAACGAGTCTGGAGATCCGATGAGGGAAGTCCCGCTCAAGGCCGGACCTATGTGCGGTTCAAGCACCGTTGAGTTTGCGATCTCCATGGTGGGGTTAATGAAGTGACCTGCTCCGGATCTAGGGCCAGAGCTGCTGTAAGTGCTACCCCCTATACGGGGTCTGATGATAGATCTAAGTCATGTTCATCATGGTGGCAGGGAGCAGCTGCTATTGGTGTGAATCCCTTGAATATCAAATCTCCACGGATGTCAGCAACGTAGTTTAAGCTTCCAAACCTGATCTGGTGACCAGGGGCATAGCTATCAACCTACTCGAGGTGGCCTTCAGTGTTGGCGCGAAGCACAAAGCCGCCAAACACGAAGAGCTGGACGGGGAGAAAAACTCCCTCGATGGTGGCATCGTTGGTGATGAAGCAAGCCATTGATCCTTCCGTCGACGACATAGTGTAACTCTCAATGAAAGCACCAATGTCGGTGTCAAAACCGGCAGATCTCGTGTAGGGGGTCCCGAACTATGCGTCTGAGGATCAATGGTAACAAGAGGCAGGGGACACGGTGTTTACCCAGGTTCGGCCCCTCTCGATCGAGGTAATACCCTACTTCCTGCTTGATTGATTTGATGAATATGATTACAAGAGTTGATCTACCTCGAGATCGTAATGGCTAAACCCTAAAAGTCTAGCCTATGTGATTGCTATGATTCTGCTGTCGTCTCTACGGACTAAACCCTCCAGTTTATATATGCACCGGAGGGGCCTAGGGTTGTACATGATCACCTTGCAGAGGAAGGAAAGTATTACACCAGACTCTAAACTTGCTATTTTACACACGGGGAGTCCTACCCGGATACGGGAGATAGTCTTCATTAATAATATTCACGACCCATCAGTCCGACCCATAATGAATGATCCGACCACCTGAGGACCCCCAATTCTAGTATTCCCTCAAGTCCCCTCCCACCTCTTCGACGCGTACTATATACCACCATAACACAAACAAAAAAGATTCTACCTTGCTGGTCAAATTAACCTCACTATCGATTGTTTGTCAAAGTGATGGACGATGACCTCGTGGACCCACAAAAAGCGTCACACGCGAGTATCGAGTGTCGTGTAGGACAACCATCGACTGCATGTGGCCAAAACATGTATGTATGAAAGGGTTGTGTAATGTTTTAAATAACGAATCGACGACTCTGATGTGGCACCAGCCTGCCTAACAAAACGGCCAACCCACAGGGTGGCTCACAACTCATAGTGTACTGCGAGCCACTCACCACCCCCAGACGCACACACCCACACACACACCATGAATCCACCGCAACTACGATGCATGTCAAATTAATTATCCCGTGGTGAACATATGTTACCAAAGGAGGGACGTTTTAATTTCGAAAAAAAACATAGACCATTAAGACGTTTAGTACATTAATTGATTGATTTTCTACGAGTATAATGTGCAAAAATCAAATTTGAGCTACATGCACACGTGACAGTGCACCTAAATGGATTGCAAAAATACATGTGTCTCACTGGGTGCATGTTTACTCCCCGTGCAAGAAATTTCAAACATTGAGAATCTTGATTTTTAAATTCTAGTACATCCAAAACTTATTTGAAGTTCATGAAACATATCGTGTTGTCATATGGACACCAATACAAAGTGGTATTGTACTTTTTTTGTCAAATTTGAGACCAGTTTTGATGTAATCCTTATCTAATTACAAACGAGAGATTATTAATAATTGGGAACCAATATCCCAAATGGATTATTTATTCTAACCACGAGCATTAGATCAACAATGGATACGTGTCGTGCTTCGGTTAAGCAATAAAGCGGCAACATTGATCATCCAAATAGAAAAATAATATACGTGCCACCACGTGACCCGTGTGCCGTGCGAGCAGGCGCGAGTTGACGGGACGCATATGCAAATGTACCATTCATTACATACTCCCCATGTTCCATAATGTAGCACATATAGATTTTCTAAAAAGTCAAACTTTACAAACTTTGACCAAGTTTGTAGAGAAAAATATATTCATCTAGAATACGAAATACATATTATTAGATGCACCACAAGATGTACTTTCATATTGTATATGTTTGGTATTATAAATGTTGGATAATAGATTATTTTCAACAAAACAAGGGAGTACAACAAGTCATTAACACACAACGACAACGAGGATACATGTTGGATAATAGATTATTATCAACAAAACATTCTAGTAAATACTAAAAAAATTATCACACAAAATATAACAAGCAATGAAATGAACTTCAGCTTAACCAATCCTCGGCGTTGGAAATGCTTGCTTTGAGCCATAAGTAAGCCTGTAGGTAGGGCCAATTTTTGTCAATATTGAGAGCAACAGAGGACCCATCATCCAGGTTGAAGTGGCCGATACCAGGATGGATATTGTGATAGACAGGGTAGGGAACCATAGCAATGTACGAGGTATAGATACAGTTGCTTCTCATAAATGGTAGTAACATTGTTCCAGCATCAGTTGGATCGCCTTTCACCATCATTGGATAGTTTTGTCCAAGGAAGAGCGAGTTTTTCTCCAAGGCTATCAATATGGAACCATTCAAAAGGTGTTGGCACTAGCACAATAGTATCCATCCCGAATACCCTGCAACGGATGTTGGAATAGGTCCGAAGAGTGCAACCATGGGAGACAACACATGCTTCCTTAGTAACATCAGCAGTGCCCTGTATACACACAAGAAGAGGTGATCCATCGGAATAATTTGACAGGCGCCACTGAGTATATAGGTCCCGCTCGTCCTCATGTTTGTGATCATCACCATCGTCATATCCCCCTTGGTTATAACTTGTTTCAAGTATAGGTGGTGGAATATTCATAGGACCTTGGAAATATAAGAAGGTTAATTAATACGGGGATACTAACTCGCATGCACATGGATGAAACAATTCTAATTACTGTGGAAGACAAACGTACCGAAACAATTAGGATTCCATGCAAAAACAGTGCCACGAGTGGTGGCAGCAAACACAAGACCCTCGTATTGAATTGCATCACAATAGTCACCCGTGTACAGAAATTGATTTTTGAGCAATTTCCATCGAGGCGTGGAAGTAATGACGGAAACGAGCTTGTTGAAGATAGCAACAACATGACAGTTCATGTAATCCCAAGAGCGGCTGGGAACTCGAAAAATTTCTATCTTCTGTAGACGACAGCCACCATGATCGTATTTGAACGTACGTAGATCATCTGTGTGCTCAACCTCAGGGCAGTCTGTGATTTTTGGAAGTGGAACCCGGTGACGAGTGTACACATTCATAAGTTCCCACTCGCAGTTATACCCAATATAAACAACCCAATCTCCATTTTCGCCTGCCCAAGCCTTACCCTCAAGCGATGGCATCTTAACATCACACGTATCATTATCAAGCGGCATCAACTTGCACAAGGCAAGGCTTCCGTCATCCCCACACCAGCGACTAGCGTCATGGTGAAGAAGATAGGGGACATCAAATCTCTTCTGAACCCTTGGGTTCTTTGTAATGATGTTATTTGTTGAGTCCAGAATGGTCTTGAACGAACCTGCCATGCTAGGCGAGGTGATGATGTCGCATCAATCAATGAATTCCTCCACCACGTCATCTTTCAGATCGGGACAAGGATTACGGGGTCGTTTCCGACCTGTTCCCTCCATGGAGAAGACCATCGAATAATGGCAGAAGGAAGGGTGAAGGCAAATGGAGGGAGGAAGAGCATGCAGCAGCAGTTCCAAATCAAGAGGGAAAGGCGAAGAGGCGGTGGACGGTTGCCATGGTACATGAAGAGGCTAGTGGGGAGCGGACGGTTGCCACACAGGTCACACACTGACGACAAGGCCTTCCTCTCAGACCTAGCGCCCGCGCGGGATGGCCTCCGTCGGTGATGATTTCATCAATCACTGACAATTGTATACCAGCAATCATTTGCTCACAACAGACACGGCTTGTTAACAGGAATCGTCTGTGTCGTTATCGGTCTTCCCACATGTTTCCGATTACAGGCCTATTTGTCGCATTTCACACACATCTTGTTATATTGAACCGTTTTTGTTCTCTTGTATCAATGCAAACAGATCATCCGAGTGAACTGCATGTCGTATATAGCACACACCTTGATCTGGTTGACCATTTCTTTTGTGTTTCCTAATCACAAATAGTTCATCTAAGTGAACCGTATGATGTATATCACACACACCTTCATCCGGCTGCCCATTCCTTTTATTCTTCCTCATCGCAAATAATTAATTGAACTGAACCTATGCCCTTCATCGCACACGCAACTATAATCTGAACCGTGTTTGATGCATCTGTCATCGCAAACGTTTTGCACGGTTTTTGACGTTTTTTTTACACCACCATTTGCGATTATTGCATCGCACACAGTTTCGTCGAAGGGTCTCTGATCGTAGTGTCATGTTAGCAGCATCCTGCAGTAGTGGGCACATACACAATCATCTCTGATAGGCAAAAGGTATATTTTTCATTTTACATTGTAGGAGCAAGTTGTAGAAATAATAATGTGTATTATGCATTTTACAATTTATACCAATAATAATATCTATTATGACTTAAACAGGGGTTGTTGAATGCAATTCAAGCTGTGTCCCACACTCACCTGAAAGATATTGTCTTAGACATATCTATGCAAATTTCCAGTCATTTGGCTTCAGGAGTGAGGAGTTGAAGAAGCACATGGACAATGTTGCATATTCATACACCAAGAATGGTCTTGAGGTTGCAATGAATGAACTAAAGAAGGAGGATGAAGATGCTTGGAAGTGTCTTTGTAATATCCCTAAAGAGACTTGGGCAAGGCATGCTATGGATCACACATGCAAGACAGACCTAGTAGTCAACAATCTTAGTGAAGTATTTAACAAGATGATACTAGATGTGAGGAACAAGCCAATTAGGAGCTGTGTAGATGGATTCAGAACAAAGTTGATGGTTAGGTACCAAGCAGTTAAAGATTAGACAGAGAAGAGTAGGTGGGAGATAACACCCACTTATATGGAGAAGTTGGAGGAGTCAAAGAAGTACTCTAGGCATTGCACTGCATACATGGCAGGTCCTCGTATTTGGAAAGTCACTAGTGGGGAGTCAACCTACTGTGTGAACCTTGATAAGTGGACCTGTGACTGCAAGAAATGGGACATAAATGCTTGGCCATGTAACCATGCAGTTTCTGCCATTACAAGAGTGAAGGGACAGCCAGAAGACTACGTGCATGAGTTCTTCAAAAAGCCATTGTATAAGAAAACATACAAGCACATCATCTACGATGTACTAGGGCCTGACTATTGGCCTACGACACCAACTGCAGACATAGATCCACCAGAGTTCAAGGAGAAGAAGGGCACGAAGCAAACAGCTAGGAGGAAGGGGCAATTTGAGGTCCCAACAAAGAAGGATACATAAAGGATGGCAACTATCACCTGCAGCAACTTCAAAATGCAGAAACATAGGTACACATACTGCCCTCAGCCCCTGAAGCCTCATCTTCAGGCAAGAAAGGACAAGCACAAGGTATGGAATATGCACATTATTTTAATTGTTTTCATTGTTTTCAACTTAACATTACCATGAAAATGGCACAATGAACTAGCCTATAAAGGTTTCATTGTTTTAATCATTTGATGGCTTCATCCTAATTGTGGGGCTATGATGTGTGATGTCTTAGACAACCAGAACTCAATACCATGAAGCTGGGGGGGAGTTCTACTGCTCCTGCCTAGCCTGCAGCCAGTGCACCACCTGCTGCAACTACTAGGGGAAGAAAAACTTCTACTGATCTTGCCCAGCCTGCTGCATCTACCCGAGGAAGAAGAACAACTGCTTCTTCTACTAGTCCTGCCCAGCCTGCTGCTTCTACAACGCCAAGAAGAACAACTGCTCCATCTACTCGTCCTGCCCAGCCTGCTGGTTCTACAAGGCCAAGAAGAACATGTTGGGGAACGTATTATTTCAAATTAAAATCCTACGATCATGCGAGATCTAACTAGGAGAAGCATAGCAATGAGTGGGGAGAGTGTGTCTACGTACCCTAATAGACCGAAAGCGGAAGCGTCTAGTGACGCGGTTGATGTAGTCGAACGTCTTCGCGATCCAACCGATCCAAGCACCGAACGCACAGCACCTCCGCGTTCGGCACACGTTCAGCTCGATGACGTCCCACGAGCTCTTGATCCAGTTGAGCGTCACGGGATAGTTTCGTCAGCACGACGGCGCGCTGACGGTGATGATGAAGCTACCGGCACAGGGCTTCGCCTAAGCACTGCAACGATATGACCGAGGTGTGTAACTGTGGGGAGGGGCACCGCACATGGCTAAAATCAACTTGTGTGTCATTGGGGTGCCCCCTCCCCACGTATATAAAGGAGGGAGGGGAGGAGGAGGCGGCCAAGGAGAAGGAGGCGCGCCATAGGGGGGCAATCCTACTCCAAGTAGGATCCCCCCTTCCTAGTCCTAGTAGGAGAGGAGGAAGGAAGGGCAGGAGAAGAAGAAGGAAAGGGGGGTCGGCCCCCTAGTCCAATTCGGTTTGGGATAGGGGGCCGCACGCCCCTAGCTGGTCGCACCTCCTCTTCCTCCACTTGGGCCCATGTGGCCCAATAACCCCCTAGGAGGTTCCGGTAACCTCCGGTTACTCCCGTATTTATCCGATAACCCCCGGAAATCATCCGATGTCTGAATATAACCTTCCAACATATGAATATTTATGTCTCGGACATTCCGAGACTCCTCGTCATGTCCGTGATCACATACGGGACTCCAAACTACCTTCGGTACATCAAAACACATAAACTCATATATCGATCGTCGTTGAACGTTAAGCGTGCGGACCCTACGAGTTTGAGAACTATAGACATGATCGAGACTCATCTCCCGTCAATAACCAATAGCGGAACCTGGATGCTCATATTGGTTCCTACATATTCTACGAAGATCTTTAACAACATACGTTGTTCCCTTTGTCATCGGTATGTTACTTGCCCGAGATTTGATCGTTGGTATCATCATACCTAGTTCAATCTCGTTACCGGCAAGTCTCTTTACTCATTCCGTAATACATCATCTCGTGACTAACTCATTAGTAATTTGCTTGCAAGGCTTATTATGATGTGTATTACCGAAAGGGCCCAGAGATACCTCTCCGGCACTCTGAGTGACAAATCCTATTCTCGATCTATGCCAACACCACAAACACCTTCGGAGACACCTATAGAGCATATTTATAATCACCCAGTTACGTTGTGATGTTTGATAGCACACAAGGTGTTCCTCTGGTATTCGGGAGTTGCATAATCTCATAGTCATAGGAACATGTATAAATTATGAAGAAAGCCATAGCAGTAAAACTAAACGATCAAGTTGCTAAGCTAACGGATGGGTCTTGTCCATCACATCATTCTCCTAATGATGTGATCCCGTTGATCAAATGACAACTCTTGTCTATGGTTAGGAAACATAACCATATTTGATCAATGAGGTAGTCTCATAGAGGCATACTAGGGACACTCTGTTTTGTCTATGTATTCATACATGTACTAAGTTTTCGGTTAATACAATTATAGCATGAATAATAAACATTTATCATGATATAAGGAAATATAAATAACAACTTTATTATTGCCTCTAGGGCATATTTCCTTCAGTATCCCACTTGAACTAGAGTCAGTAATATAGATTACATAGTAATGATTCTAACACCCATGGAGTCTTGGTGTTGATCATGTTTTGCTCGTGGAAGAGGCTTAGTCAACGGCTCTGCGACATTCAGATCCGTATGTATCTTGCAAATTTCTATGTCTCCCTCCTTGACTTGATCGCGGATGGAATTGAAGCATCTCTTGATGTGCTTTGTTCTCTTGTGACACATGTATTTCTTCGCCAAGGCTATTACTCCAGTGTTGTCACAAAAGATTTTCATTGGACCCGATGCACTAGGTATTACACCTAGATCGGATATCAACTCCTTAATCCAGACTCCTTCATTTGCTGCTTCCGAAGCAGCTATGTACTCCGCTTCGCACGTAGATCCCGCCATGATGCTTTGCTTGGAACTGCACCAACTGACAGCTCCACCATTCAATAAAAATACATATCCGGTTTGTCACTTAGAGTCATACGGATCAGTATCAAAGATGGAATCGACGTAACCATTAACGACGAGCTCTTTGTCACCTCCATAAATGAGAAACATATCATTTTTCCTTTTCAGGTATTTCAGGATGTTCTTGACCGCTGTCCAGTATCCACTCCTGGATTACTTTGGTACCTCCCTGCTACACTTATAGCAAGGCACACATCAGGTCTGGTACACAGCATTGCATACATGATAGATCCTATGGCTGAGGCATAGGGAACGACTTTTATTTTCTCTCTATCTTCTGCAGTGGTCGGGCATTGAGTCTTACTCAACTTCACATCTTGTAACACAGGCAAGAACCCTTTCTTTGACTGGTCCATTTTGAACTTCTTCAAAACTTTATCAAGGTATGTGCTTTGTGAAAGTCCAATTAAGCATCATGATCTATCTCTATAGATCTGGATGCCTAATATATAAGCAGCTTCACCGAGGTCTTTCATTGAAAAAATCTTATTCAAGTATCCCTTTATGCCATCCAGAAATTTTGTATCATTTCCAATCAACAATATGTCATCCACATATAATATCAGAAATGCTACAGAGCTCCCACTCACTTTCTTGTAAATACAGGCTTCTCCAAAAGTTTGTATAAAACTATATGCTTTGATCACCTCATCAAAGCGTATATTCCAACTCTGAGATGCTTCCACCAGTCCATAGATGGATCGCTGGAGCTTGCACACTTTGTTAGCACCTTTAGGATCAACAAAACCGTCTGGTTGCATCATATGCAACTCCTCTTTGAGGTATCCATTAAGGAATGCAGTTTTGACATCCATTTGCTAGATTTCATAATCATAAAATGTGGCAATTGCTAACATGATTCGGACTGACTTAAGCATCGCCACAGGTGAGAAGGTCTCATTGTAGTCAACTCCTAGAACTTGTCGAAAACCTTTCAGTCGACAGTAACATTACCATCGGCGTCAGTCTTCCTCTTAAAGATCCATTTATTTTGAATGGCTTGTCGATCATCGGGCAAGTCAACCAAAGTCCACACTTTGTTCTCAGACATGGATCCCATCTCAGATTTCATGGCCTCAAGCCACTTTGCGGAATCGGGGCTCATCATCGCTTCCTCATAGTTCGTAGGTTCGTCATGGTCTAGTAACATGACTTCCAGAACCAAGTTACCGTACCACTCTGGTGCGGAACGTACTCTGGTTGACCTACGAGGTTCCGTAGTAACTTGATCCGAAGTTTCATGATCATCATCATTAGCTTTCTCGCTGATTGGTGTAGGAATCACTAGAACTAGTTTCTGTGATGTACTACTTTCCAATTCGGGAGAAGGTACAATTACCTCATCAAGTTCCACTTTCCTCTCACTCACTTCTTTCAAGAGAAACTCCTTCTCTAGAAAGGATCCATTATTAGCAACGAATATCTTGCCTTCGGATATGTGATAGAAGGTGTACCCAACAGTTTCCTTTGGGTATCCTATGAAGACACATTTCTCCGACTTGGGTTCGAGCTTATCAGGTTGAAGCTTTTTCACATAAGCATCGCAGCCCCAAACTTTAAGAAATGACAACTTTGGTTTATTGCCAAACCACATATCATAAGGAGGAGTCTCAACGGATTTAGATGGTGCCCTAATTAACGTGAATGCAGTTGTCTCTAAAGCATAACCCCAAAATGGTAGTGGTAAATTGGTAAGAGACATCATGCATAGATCACACCATATCTAATAAAGTACGGTTACGACGTTCAGACACACCATTACGTTGTGGTGTTCTGGGTGGCGTCAGCTGTGAAACTATTCCACATTGTTTCAAAAGAAGACCAAACTCGTAACTCAAATATTCGCCTCCATGATCGGATCGTAGAAACTTTATTTTCTTGTTACGATGATTCTCTACTTCACTCTGAAATTCTTTGAACTTTTCAGATGTTTCAGACTTGTGCTTCATTAAGTAGATATTCCCATATCTGCTCAAATCATCTGTGAAGGTCAGAAAATAATGTTATCCGCCATGAGCCTCAACGCTCATCGGTCCACATACATCAGTATGTATGATTTCCAACAAATCTGTTGTTCGCTCCATTGTTCCGGGGAACGGAATTTTATTCATCTTGCCCATGAAGCATGGTTCGCAAGCACCAAGTGATTCATAATCAAGTGATTCCAAAAGTCCATCTGCATGGAGTTTCTTCATGCGCTTTACACCAATATGACCCAAATGGCAGTGCCACAAATAAGTGCACTATCATTATCACTTTGCATCTTTTGGCTTCAATATTATGAATATGTGTATCACTACGATCGAGATCTAACAAGAATAGACCACTCTTCAAGGGTGCATGACCATAAAATATATTACTCATATAAATGGAACAACCATTATTCTCTGATTTAAATGAATAACCGTCTCGCAACAAACAAGATCCAGATATAATGTTCATGCTCAACGCTGGCACCAAATAACAATTATTTAGGTCGAAAACTAATCCTGGTGGTAGATGTAGAGGTAGCGAGCCGATGGCGATCACATCGACTTTGGAACCATTTCCCACGCGCATCGTCACCTCGTCCTTAGCTAATCTTCGTTTAATCCATAGCCCCTGCTTCGAGTTACAAATATTAGCAACCGAACCAGTATCAAATATCCAGGTGCTACTACGAGCATTAGTAAGGTATAGATCAATAACATGTATATCAAATATACCTTTGTTCACTTTGCCATCCTTCTTATCCGCCAAATACTTAGGGCGGTTCCGCTTCCAGTGTCCAGTCCCTTTGCAGTAGAAGCACTCAGTTTCAGGCTTGGCTCCAGACTTGGGTTTCTTCGCGGGAGTAGCAACTGTCTTGTTATTCTTCTTGAAGTTCCTCTTCTTTCCCTTGCCCTTTTTCTTGAAACTAGTGGTCTTGTTAACCATCAACACTTGATGCTCCTTTTTTATTTCTACCTCCGCGACTTTGAGCATAGCGAAGAGCTCAGGAATTGTCTTCTGCATCCCTTGCATATTATTGTTCATCACGAAGCTTTTATAGCTTGGTGGCAGTGATTGAAGAACTCTATCAATAACACTATCTTCGTCAACTTTGCAACCAAGTTGAGTCATGTGATTGTAGTACCCAGACATTCTGAGCAAGTATTCACTGATAGAACTATTCTCCTCCATCTTGCAGATATAGAATTTATTGGACACTTCATATCTCTCAATTTGGGCATTTGCTTGAAATATTAACTTCAACTCTTGGAACATCTCATATGCTCCATGACATTCAAAACGTCTTTGAAGACCCGATTTTAAGCCGTAAAGCATGGCACACTGAACTATCGAGTAGTCATCAGAACGAGCTTGCCAGACGTTCATAACGTCCGGAGTTGCTCCTGCAGCAGGCATGTCACCTAGCGGTGCTTCCATGACATAATTCTTCTGTGCAGCAATGAGGATAATCCTCAAGTTATGGACCCAATCTGTGTAGTAGCTACCATCATCTTTCAACTAGCTTTCTCTAGGAACGCATTAAAATTCAAAGGAACGGTAGCACGGGCCATTGATCTACAACAACATAGATATGCAAAAACTATCAGGACTAAGCTCATGATAAATTAAAGTTCAATTAATCATATTACTTAAAGAACTCCCACTTAGATAGACATCTCTCTAGTCATCTAAATGATCACGTGATCCAAATCAACTAAACCATGTCTGATCATCACGTGAGATGGAGTAGTTTTCAATGGTGAACATCTTATGTTGATCATATCTACTATATGATTCACGCTTGACCTTTCGACTCCAGTGTTTCGAGGCCATGTCTGTACAAGCTAGGCTCGTCAAGTTCAACCCGAGTATTCTGCATGTGCAAAACTGTCTTACACCCGTTGTATTTGAACGTAGAGCTTATCACACCCGATCATCACATGGTGTCTCGACACGACGAACTTTCGCAATGGTGCATACTCAGGGAGAACACTTGTACCTTGAAATTTTGTAAGGGATCATCTTATAATGTTACCGTCGTACTAAGCAAAATAAGAAGCATAATAAGATAAACATCATATGCAATCAAAATATGTGACATGATATGCCCATCATCATCTTGTGCTTTTGATCTCCATCTCCAAAGCATCGTCATGATCACCATCGTCACTGGCTAGACACCATAATCTTCATCGTAGCGTCGTGGTCGTCTCGCCAACTATTGCTACTACTACTATCGCTAACTCATAGTGATAAAGTAAAGCAATTACATGGCCTTCACAATTCATACAATAAAGAAACAACCATAAGGCTCCCGCCGGTTGCCGATAATTTACAAAACATGATCATCTCATACAATAACGTATAACTCATCACGTCTTGACCATATCACATCACAACATGCCCTGCAAAAACAAGTTAGACGCAGCAAGAACCGTTCTTACCTACGCATACAAAAACCACAACGATTTTACGTCAAGTGTGATGCTTTAACCTTCACAAGGACCGGGCGTAGCCATACTCGATTCAACTAAAGTGAGAGAGACAGACACCCGCCGGTCACCTTTAAGCAACGAGTGCTCGTAACGGTGAAACCAGTCTCGCGTAAGCATTCATCTCATAATACCGCCGAATCAAAGTATGACATGCTGGTAAGCAGTATGACTATTATCGCCCACAACTCATTGTGTTCTACTCGTGCATATCATCTACGTATAGACCTGGCTCATGATGCCACTATTGGGGAACATAGTATTTCAAAAAAAATCCTACGATCACGCAAGATCTAACTAGGAGAAGCATAGGAACGAGTTGGGAGAGTGTGTCTACGTACCCTTGTAGACCGAAAGCGGAAGCGTCTTGTGAGCGGTTGATGTAGTCGAACGTCTTTGCGATCCAACCGATCCAAGCACCGAACGTACGGCACATCCGCGTTCAGCACACGTTCAGCTCGATGACGTCCCACGAGCTCTTAATCCAGTTGAGCGTCACGGGACAGTTTCGTCACCACGATGGCATGGTGACGGTGATGATCCATACACCCACTATATATCCTTCCTCAAAACAGCCACCATATTATTCCTCAAAACAGCCACCATACCTACCTATCATGGCATTTCCATAGCCATTCCGAGATATATTGTCATGCAACTTTCCACCGTTCCGTTCATATGACACGCTTCATATTGTCATATTGCCATGCATGATCATGTAGTTGACATCGTATTTGTGGCAAAGCCACCATGCATAATTCTTCATACATGTCACTCTTGATTCATTGCACATCCCGATACACCGCCGGAGGCATTCATATAGAGTCATACTTTGTTCTAGTATCGAGTTATAATTCAATGAAAGTGTGATGATCATTATTATTAGAGCATTGTCCCATGTGAGGAAAGGCTAAATCAAGAAAGCCCCTCCAAAAAAAGAAAAAAGAAAGAAAAAGATGGGAAAAAAAAGAAGAAAGGCCAAAGAAAAAAGAAAGGCCCAAAAAAAAAAAAAGAAAAAAGGGACAATTGCTACTATCTTTTTCCACACTTGTGCTTCAAAGTAGCACCATGTTCTTCATGATAGAGAGTCTCATGTTTAGTCACTTTCATATACTAGTGGGAATTTTCATTATAGAACTTGGCTTGTATATTCCAACGATGGGCTTCCTCAAATGCCCTAGGTCTTCGTGAGCAAGCAAGTTGGATGCACACCCACTAGTTTCTTTTGTTAAGCTTTCCTACATATTTAGCTCTAGTGCATCCGTTGCATGGCAATCCCTACTCACTCACATTGATATCTATTGATGGGCATCTCCATAGCCCGTTGATACGCCTAGTCGATGTGAGACTATCTCCCTCCTTTTGTCTTCTCCACAACCACCACTCTATTCCACATAGTGCTATGTCCATGGTTCACGCTCATGTATTTCGTGAAAGTTGAAAGGTTTGAAAGAAAAGAGTATGAAAACAAGTGCTTGGCTGAAATCGGGGTTGTGCATGATATGAATATTTTGTGTGATAACGAGGGAGCATAGCCAAACTATATGACTTTGTAGGGATAACTTTCTTTAGCCATAGTATTTTGAGAAGACATGATTGCTTTGCTAGTATGCTTGAAGTATTATTATTTCTTATGTCAACATAGACTTTTGTCTTGAATCTTTCAGATCTGAACATTCATGCCATAATTAAGAGAATTACATTAAAAACTATGTTGGTTAGCATTCCACATCAAAAATTCTGTTTTTATCATTTACCTACTCGAGGACGAGCAGGAATTAAGCTTGGGGATGCTTGATACGTCTCCAACGTATCTATCATTTTTTTATTGTTCCGTGCTATTATATTATCCTTCTAGGATGTCTTATGGGCTTTTACATACACTTTTATATGATTTTGGGGACTAACCTATTAACCCAGAGCCCAGTGCCAGTTTATGGTTTTCTCCTGTTTTAGGGTTTTACAGAAAAGGAATATCAAACGGAGTCCAATTGACGTGCCAATTTTTGATGATTTTTTTTGGACCAAAAGAAGCCCCCGGAGTAAAAGAGTTGGGCCAGGAGAGCCACGGGCTGCCCACGAGGGTGGGGGGCGCGCCCTCCTATCTCGTGGACAGCCCAGAAGCCCCCCTGACTTGTGCCCTACGCTAAAAAATCCTATAAATACTAAAACCTTCGGAAATTAACCTAGATCAGGAGTTCCGCCGCTGAAAGCCTGTGGTGCCACCAAAAACGAATCTAGACCCTATTCCGGCACCCTGTCGGAGGGGGAATCCCTCTCCGGTGGCTATCTTCATCATCCCGGTGCTCTCCATGACTAGGAGGGAGTAGTCCACCCTCGGGGCTAAGGGTATGTACCAGTAGCTATGTGTTTGATCTCTCTCTCTCTCTCTCGTGTTCTTGAGATGGCACGATCTTGATCTGTCGCGAGCTTTGCTATTCTAGTTGGATCTTATAATGCTTCTCCCCATCCACTCTCTTGTAATGGATTGAGTTTTCCCTTTGAAGTTATCTTATCGGATTGAGCCTTTAATGATTTGAGAACACTTGATGTATGTCTTGCACGTGCTTATCTGTGGTGACAATGGGATATCATGTGATCTACTTGATGTATGTTCTGGTGATCAACTTGTGGGTTCCGTGACCTTGGGAATCTATGCATAGGGGTTGGCACACGTTTTCGTCTTGACTTTCCAGTAGAAACTTTGGGGCACTCTTTGAAGTTCTTTGTGTTGGTTGAATAGATGTTTCTGAGATTGTGTCATGCATATCGTATAATCATGCCCACAGATACTTGAGGTGACAATGGAGTATCTAGGTGACATTAGGGTTTTGGTTGATTTGTGTCTTAAGGTGGTATTCTAGTACGAACTCTATGATAGATTGAACGTTACTACGGACTCTTGAATAGATCGATCAGAAAGAATAACTTTGAGGTGGTTCCGTACCCTACCATAATCTCTTCATTTGTTCTCCGCTATTAGTTACTTTGGAGTGACTCTTTGTTGTATGTTTGATAACCCACAAGTGTAGGGGATTGCAACAGTTTTCGAGGGTAAAGTATTAAACCCAAATTTGTTGATTCGACACAAGGGGAGCCAAAGAATACTCTTAAGTATTAGCAGCTGAGTTGTCAATTCAACCACACCTGGAAACTTAGTATCTGCACTAAGATGGTTTAGTAGCAAAGTAATATGATAGTGGAGGTAGCAGCAATAAAAGTAACGATAGTGTTTTTGTAGTTTTTGTAATAGTAGCAACGGAAAAGTAGATAAGTGACAAGCAATATAGGAAAAGCTCGTAGGCATTGGATCGGTGATGGGAAATTATGTCGGATGCAATTCATCATGTAGAAGTTATAACCTAGGGTGACACAGAACTAGCTTCAGTTCATCAACGCAATGTAGGCATGTATTCCGAATATAGTCATACGTGCTTATGGAAAAGAACTTGCATGACATCTTTTGTCCTACCCTCCCGTGGCAGCGGGGTCCTATTGGAAACTAAGGGATATTAAGGCCTCTTTTTAATAGAGTACCGGACCAAAGCATTAACACATAGTGAATACATGAACTCTTCAAACTATGGTCATCACCGGGAGTGGTCCCGATTATTGTCACTTCGGGGTTGCCGGATCATAACACATAGTAGGTGACTATAGACTTGCAAGATAGGATCAAGAACACACATATATTCATGGAAACATAATAGGTTCAGATCAGAAATCATGGCACTTGGGCCCTAGTGGCAAGCATTAAGCATAGCAAAGTCAAAGCAACATCAATCTCAGAACATAGTGGATACTAGGGATCAAACCCTAACAAAACTAACTCGGTTACATGATAGATCCCATCCAACCCATCACCGTCCAGCACGCCTATGATGGAATTACTCACACACGGCGGTGAGCATCATGGAATTGGTGATGGAGGAAGGTTGATGATGACGATGGCGACGATCTCCACTCTCCGGAGCCCCGAACGGACTCCAGATCAGCCCTCTCGAGAGAGATTAGGGCTTGGCGGCGGCTCTGTCTCGTGAAACGCGATAATTCCTTCTCTCTGATTTTTTTCCCGAAACGGAAGATATAGGATCCGGGGATACATCGGTGGAGCATCGGGGGGCCCACGAGGCAGGGGGCGCGCCCCCCACCCTCGTGGGCAGGGTGTGGGCCCCCCGGTGAGGATCTTCTTGCAGATATTTTTTATATTTTCTGAAATAATTCTCCGTTGATTTTCAGGCGATTCCGAGAACTTTTTATTTCTGCACAAAAACAACACCATGGCAATTCTGCTGAAAACAGCGTCAGTCCGGGTTAGTTTTATTCAAATCATGCAAGTTAGAGTCCAAAACAAGGGAAAAGGGTTTGGAAAAGTGGATACGTTGGAGACATATCAACTCCCCCAAGCTTAAACCTTTGCTTGTCCTCAAGCAATTCAGTTGATAAAATGAAAGTGATAAAGAAAAACTTTGACAAACTCTGTTTGCTCTTGTTGTTGTAAATATGTAAGCTAGCAATCAGGTTTTCAACAAGATCATGAACTAACCGTATTCACAATAAGTTTCAGGTCTCAAGACTACTCACATCAATAGCATAATCACCTAGCGAGCAATAATAATAAACCTCGGATGACAACACTTTCTCAAAACAATCATGATATGATATAACAAGATGGTATCTCGCTAGCCCTTTCTGAGACCGCAAGACATAAATGCAGAGCACCTTTAAAGATCAAGGACTGACTAGACATTGTAATTCATGGTAAAAGAGATCCAGTCATGATCATACTCAATGCAAATTAATAGTAATACATGCAATGAGAGAGGTGCTCTCCTACTGGTGCTCTTTGATAAGAGCATGATGACTCTGCATAAAAGTAAATAGATAGGCCCTTCGTAGAGGGAAGGAGTGATTTGTAGAGGTGCTAGAGCTCGATTTTTAAATAGAGATGAATAACATTTTGAGCGGTATACTTTCATTGTCAACATAACAACCAAGAATCTCGATATCTCCCATGCTACGCACATTATAGGCGGTTCCCAAACAGAATGGTAAAGTTTATACTCCCCCAACCACCAACAAGCACACTCCACGGCCATCCGAATCCATGGGGTACCGTCCAAACAAGCAACAACCCTGGGGGAGTTTTGTTTAATTATTATGATTTTGAGCATGGGACTAGGCATCCCGATTACTAGCCACTTTCTCAAGAATGATGAGCGGAGCCCACTCATCGTGAGAATAACCAACCTAGCATGGAAGATAGACAACCCTAGTTGATACATGAGCTGTTCGAGCATACAAAATAGAATTTCATTTGAAGGTTTAGAGTTTGGCACATACAAATTTACTTGGAATGGCAGGTAAATACCACATATAGGAAGGTATGGTGGACTCATGTGGAATAACTTTGGGGTTTGTGGAAGTGGATGCACAAGCAGTATTCCCGCTTAGTACAGGTGAAGGCTAGAAAGAAACTGGGAAGCGACCAGCTAGAGAGCAACAACGGTCATGAACATGCATTAAAATTAATCAACAATGAATGCAGGCATGAGTAGGATATAAATCACCATGAACATAAATATCGTGAAGGCTATGTTGATTTGTTTCAACTACATGCGTGAACATGTGCCAAGTCAGATCACTTAAATCGTTCAAAGGAGGATACCACCCATCATACCACATCACAACCATTTTAATATCATGTTGGCATGCAAGATAGACCATTATAAACTCTCAGCTAATTAAGCATGGCATAAGCAGCTATGATCCCTAGTTATTATTGCAAACATGTTTCATTAATAACAAGCTGAATCAAGAACAACGAGCAATCATATCTACAAAAAAAAGAGGTCGAGTTCATACCAGCTTTTCTTATCTCAATTAGTTCATCATATATCATCCTTATTGCCTTCACTCGCACGACTGAACGGTGTGGATAATAATAATAGTGCACGTGCATTGGACTAAGCTGGAATTTGCGGGCATTTAATACAAGAGAGAAGACAAGGTAATATGGCTCAAGGTTAATTCAACAACAAAGCATATGACAACCACTAAGCATTTTAATCATGGTCTTCTACTCTCAACCCCTAAAGAAAAGAAAAGGAACTATTTACACGGGAAAGCTCCCAACAAGCAAAAGAAAAACGGGAAATATTTTTGGGTTTTCATTCTTAGTTACTACTACAAGTAAAGAAAGTAAACTAGCTAGAAGCTAGAACTAATATTTTTTTTTTCTGGGTTTTTCTAGCACACAAGAAAAAGACTAAGAAAAAGAAATTGAAACTAAGCATGGATAGTATAGTGAAAGAGTGTGAGCACCGACAACTAGAATAAGTGTGAACATGAATGTAAGTCGGTGAGAAACACGTACTCCCCCAAGCTTAGGCTTTTGGCCTAAGTTGGTCTATGGCCAGTATTTGCCCAAGGGATATCCAAAGTTGTAGTTGGGGTCGTACTGAGAGGCAGCAGATACTGCATGCTGAGCTGCAGCTCGAAGGCGGGTTGCCTCCGTCATGTTATAATAGGCATTTGCCTCCTCCATAGTTATAGTGTATCTTCCTTTTTCCTGAAAGTTAAACAAAGTAGGGGCAGGAAGAACAATAGGGATGGCATGCTGCCTGTTAAAGATTAGTTGATATTTGAGGGTTTGATTATCCCACTCTATGAACCGATGACTAGCCATAGCATGACAGTCTAAATAAGCAGGAGGTAAAGGTTCATCATTCGTGTGCACAGACACACCAAGATAGCGGGCTCTGTGAGTAGCATAGATCCCACCAAATAAATCTCCATGCAAACCATTATGGTGTAGTCTACGTGCAACAATTGCTCCCAAGTTATATTGCCTATCACCTAGTACAGCACTCCTGAGAACACTAAGATCAGGGACACACATGTGACAAGCCTCATCTTTACCGTTTATGCATCTACTGATAAAGAGAGCAAAGCAATGAATAGCAGGAAAATGTATGCTCCCCGTGGTAGCTTGTGTGACGTCCCTGGATTCTCCCACTATAATACTAGCAAGGAATTCTCTAAATTCAGATTTGCGAGGATCACTCGTACTACCCCACTGTGGGAGCTTGCAGGCAACATTAAAATCCTCTAAATCCATGGTATAAGATTTATCATAAAGGTCAAATAGGATAGTGTGAGAATTACGTGAAGATGAAAATTTAAACCTTCTCACAAAGCTATCAGTTAAGCCACGGTATTGAGGACACTTATCTTGTATGAAGTCCTCGAGGTCACGCACGTATGCGTAAAATTCATCTTTGATGCCCGCTTGACCCATAAATTCATCTCACAGCCATTCACAAGGCCGCACATTGGCATCCCTCGGTGGTTCATCGTCCGGTTCACGGAACGCGAGCTTCAGTTCTTGCTTCCTTGAAGGACCACCTTGGAAGTTTCTCCTAAACATTTTTCTGAAATTTTCTAAAAATTTTAGTAACTTCAAAATAAAAGTTAACCAAACTCAACAAGATTGATGGCAACGACTCATATAAGTGCCTAGAGGTTATATCATGCATTAGAACTACTTGGGACCAAGAAAAGTTGACATGCAAGCTCAAGAACAAGGTCACCACAGCAGCATAAATTTGCAACAATAAAGCACTAGAACAAAAACTAATTGGACCAATGGAGGAGTCACATACCAAGGAACAATCTCCCCAAACAGTTTGGTGAATGGTGCTTTGAGCAAGGAGATCGAAAATGGCAGCAAGAAGAGCTAGGACTCGGGTTTGAGCTGGTTGGGGATTTTTTTGGGAGGAAGAAGAAGAGCATGGGTGAAAGGATAAGTGGAGGGGGCCACGTGGAGCCCATGAGGCAGGGGGCGCGCCCTGGGCAGAGGGCGCGCCCTGTACCCTCGTGGACACGTGCTGGCTCCCCTCGCTGTGTGCTCAGTGCCATATTTTCTTAAATATTCTAGAAAAAAATCATATTTCATTTTCATGGCATTTGGAGAACTTTTATTTTTGGGATATTTTTTTATTGCACGGATAAGTTTGGAAACAGACAGAAAATACTATTTTTGTTTTATTTATCCTAATTAACAGAAAGTAAAAGGAGGGTAGAGAAGGTTGTGCTATCTAGATTCACCTATCCCATGTTCATCAAAAGGAATCCATTAACAAGGTTGATCAGGTCTTGTTAATAAACTCTTTCCGAGTAACATGAAACCGGAGAATTTTCGAATAACACTAGGTTACCTCAATGGGGATATGTATGTCCCCAACAATAAGGACGGCATATGTCTTCTTGATAGTAGGAAGAGGAAATTCAAAACCTCCAATAGTAATAGTTGAAATTTTTCCAATATAATTGATACTATGAACTTGAGGTTGTTTCCTCAGAAAGTGTACCGTATGCTCATTACCATTGACATCAAAAGTGACATTGACTTTGTTGCAATCTATAACAGCCCCTGCAGTATTCAAAAAAGGTCTTCCAAGAATAATAGACATACTATCGTCCTCGGGAATATTAAGTATAACAAAGTCCGTTAGAATAGTAACGTTTGCAACTACAACAGGCACATCATCACAAATACCGAAATGTATAGCAGTTGATTTATCAGCCATTTGCAAAGATATTTCAGTAGGTGTCAACTTACTCAAGTCAAGTCTACGATATAAAGAAAGAGGCATAACACTAACACCGGCTCCAAGATCACACAAAGCAGTTTTAACATAGTTTCTCTTAATGGAGCAAGGTATAGTAGGTACTCTTGGATCTCCTAATTTCTTAGGAATTCCACCCTCAAAAGTGTAATTAGCAAGCATGGTGGAGATTTCTACTTCAGGTATCTTTCTTTTGTTGGTAATAATATCTTTCATATACTTGGCATAAGGATTTGTTTTAAGCACATCAGTCAAACGCATACGCAAAAAGATAGGTCTAATCATTTCAGCAAAGCGCTCAAAATCCTCATCATCCCTTTTCTTGGATGGTTTCGGAGTAAATGGGTTTCTGAACCCATGGTTCTCTTTCCCTACTGTGCTTCCTAGCAACAAAGTCTCTCTTATCGTAACGTTGATTCTTTGATTGTGGGTTATCAAGATCAACAGGAGGTTCAATCTCTACATCATTATCATTGCTAGGTTGAGCATCATCATGAACATCATTATTAATATTATCAATAGGTTCATGTTCATTACCAGATTGTGTCTCAGCATCAGAAACAGATATATCATTGAGATTCTCAGGTGTGTCAACTACAGGTGCACTAGAAGCATGCAAGGTCCTATCATTTTTCTTTTTCTTCTTCTTAGAAGAACTAGGTGCATCTAAATTAGCTCTCTAAGAATCTTGCTCAATTCTCTTAGGATAGCCCTCAGGATACAGAGGTTCCTGAGTCATTCTACGACCTCTAGTAACAACTCTAATGGCATTATCATTATTCTTACTATTTAATTCATTGAGCAAATCATTTTGAGCCTTAAGTACTTGTTCTACTTGAGTGGTGACCATGGAAGCCTGTTTACTAATAAGTTTCAGTTTACTTTTAGCACTAGACAGATAATCACTCAAGCGTTCAATCATATAAGCATTGTGTTGTAATGGTCTACCAACATAAGCATTGAAGTTTTCTTGTTTCACAATAAAATTGTCAAACTCATCTAGACATTGGCTAGCAGAGTTATAACGAGGAATATCACCTTCATCAAATCTATAAAGAGAATTTACCTTTACTACCTGTGTCGGGTTATCAAGACCATGTATTTCTTCAATAGGTGGTAAATTCTTAACATCTTCAGCTTTAATACCTTTTTATTTCATAGATTTCTTTGCCTCTTGCATATCTTCAGGACTGAGAAATAGAACACCTCTTTTCTTCGGAGTTGGCTTAGGGGCTGGTTCAGGAAGTGTCCAATTATTTTCATTGGTCAGCATATTATTCAATAGTAATTCAGCTTGTTCAACTGTTCTTTCCCTGAAAACACAACCAGCACAACTATCTAGGTGGTCTCTGGAAGCATCGGTTAGTCCATTATAAAAGACATCAAGTATATCATGCATCTCAAGAGGATGATCAGGCAAAGCATTAAGTAACTGGAGAAGCCTCCCCCAAGCTTGTGGGAGACTCTCTTCTTTAGTTTGAGCAAAGTTATATATTTCCCGTAAGGCAGCTTGTTTCTTATGAGCGGGAAAATATTTAGCAGAGAAGTAATACATCATATCCTCGGGACTACGCACACAACCAGGATCAAGAGAATTAAACCAAGTCTTAGCATCACCCTTTAACGAGAACGGAAATAACTTAAGAATATAGTAATAACGAATCTTTTCATCATTGGTAAACAGGGTGGCTATATCATTCAACTTGGTAAGATGTGCCACAATAGTTTCAGACTCATAGCCATGGAAAGGATCAGATTCAACCAAAGTAATTAACTCAGGATCAACAGAGAATTCATAATCCTTATCAGTGACACAAATAGGTGAAGTAGCAAAAGCAGGGTCATGTTTCATTATAGCATTCAAGGACTTTTCTTTCAGCTTAGCTAATAATTTCTTAAGATCATATGTAATGCCCCGGATGTAATACTTTCCCTTTTGGGCATATAATATATCTCCGGCTTCATCTATTCCTTTTCGGGTTCTTTGTCTTTCGGGTTTTCGTCGTTTTGTTGTGTGAGTGTGTGGCATTCATTCATATCATGTAGACATGTGCATCGCATTGCATTTGTGTTGTCGGTTGCATCCGGTTCCACGCGTTCCTTCCCGTTGTCCGTTTCGCGTTCCGGAGCTCCCTCACGTGTCCGTGGTGTCCCGTAGGCCTACTTTGGTGTTTGGCCGTGTAACGTTACCGGTGTGGCACGAGACTTGTCGTGTGTTGTTGTTTTGTTGTGTGTAACCTGCCTGTCAAATCTCGTCGTGTTTGGACTCCGTTTGCTATCCCATCAGTTATTCGTGTGGGTCCAAAGTGC
This sequence comes from Secale cereale, assembly GCA_902687465.1. Lineage (NCBI taxonomy): Eukaryota > Viridiplantae > Streptophyta > Magnoliopsida > Poales > Poaceae > Secale > Secale cereale. The sequence goes on along the minus strand of LR738715.1, from coordinate 252,781,878 downwards.
CTCCACTTGTGGCCCAGAAACATCCCTCCAGCAGCCCACTACCCTCTCTTAGGCCCATCTAAACTTCCCCCGCGATTGGATCCGTCGGATCGCGATCGGAGGGCTCCTAAGCACCCCCAAATCCCTCAACCCTAAAAATATGCTATTTATAGACCCCTAGGTCTATTTTTGGGCATCTCTAGCTTCTTCCTCCTCCTTCTCCCCCTAAAATTCTGGATCTGACCGTTCCCCTCACTCCACTTGGCTCTTCCTCGAGCGAGCCGCCGTTCCTCGAAGGGATCCAGCGCCAGGCGCCTGGGATCGAAGCCCCCTCGTCCAAAGTCAACGCCGCCACGTTTTTTTCCTTCGATCCGCCAGCCGCTGGACCACTTCGCCGATTCCACCGCGCCAGGCAGCCCAAGGCCCAGCGCTCGCCTCCAGCGCATCGCCTCCAGGGACCACATCGCCGCCACTCCCTCCGTCTCCCGCAACGACCCGGTCGGCGCCAGATCGGGCCCAGGCCCCAGCGCGCCATCCTCATCGCACCATCGGGCCGCGCCCCTCCTCTTGGGCCGTCGCCAGCGCCGCCGAGGCCCGGGCTAGGGCTCCACCTCCCGCCGCCTGCCCGACGCCAGCTGGGCCGCGCCAGCCCCTCCGAGCCGCCCAGGCCACCGGGCCGGCCCACTTCCTCCGCTCTGCCACCGAGCCGCATCCAGGCCGCCTCCGCGGGCCGCCACTCCAGCCGCCGCGGGCCGGAGCAGCCGCCTCCACCCTGTGCCGGATCCATTTCCACCGGGCCGTTTGTTTTTTCAACAAATCTGAGAGGTTGACTTTTACCCTCCAAGTCCCTGTTATTTGTTCTGCGATGCAATGTTCAAACTGCTCTAACTTTTTATGTGGATGTTCGTTTCGTGCAAATAGCATGTCCAGACGTTCGTGGTGATTAGCACTATGTTTTATCTTTTTGTGTCATGCATGTTAGAGATCATCTAGGTGCTTGTTTTCCCGTTGCAAGAGTGCATCCCGATATAATTGCTGCTATGTGATGTTTTTATGCCATCTTTGCCATGTGATAACTTTTAGCTCGTTTGTCCGAATGATGCAAATGACATGTCCACGTGTTCGTCTTGCCTTGCTCTACATGTTGTTGGTGATAGGTTGCATGATAGATTTATTCTTGCCATGTTCGTTGCAAAGTGCCATGTAGCTGTGATGTTGTTTCACTTGTTATGAAATGCCATCTTGTTGAGCTCATTGCTATCGTTGTGTTTATCTCCATGATGCATGCTTGTACGTTTCGGAATCACCATCATGTGTACTTTGATGTGGTGCTTACCACTTGCCATGTTTAGTTTCGAGGTGACTTAAACTTGCTCGTTTAGATGCCATGATGAAACTGCTGTTTTAGGACTTAGTGGTTTTTCACTAAGTCTGAAATATGTAACGTTCCGATGCCATGTTTGCTTGCTGCTCTAGGACAAACCATGATAGTTTTGGAGTGGATCTTGATTGTTTTTTTTTTGATAGAAAGACTGTAAGGGAACCCCCTACAGTATAATTGGTGCAACAAACCCAAATTGCAAGTACCATGCCTTGAACCTGGGTGGGTGGGAAGGCATCAGCCCCTTCCCACCACTAGGCTATGCCTTAGTATGCGTGGATCTTGATTGTTCCTTGTACTATATATTGTTGGCTTTCCATTCATGTTCTCACATGCTTATTTGAGTGGCTGTAGCATGTTTAACTTTTGATCCAAAGTTTCAATAAAATTCTACTGCCAGAATTTTATTGTCAAGTTCAATATGTCCAAGCTTGTTGCTATTGATCCGTGGCTCCTTTGGGGGTGCACCTTTGGACTTATTTTCTGTAGGATATGTCTAGTTTATGTTCATGCTCTTTCCCATGGTGTTCGAGTGATGTAGCTTATTTTTCTAGTGCTCCGAAGTTGCTATGTTGCTGTAATTTTCAGCTTTCGCTCATTTCTTGTTTCGGGCATAACTTTTAGCCCGTAGCTCCGATTTTAGCGAGTCTTATATGAAACTTGATTGATTTTCTGTGTAGATTCATAATATCTTATTGTTATCATGTTTTGAGGTGTTTTGCTTGAGTGCTATTTTCCGTGCTCCGTGTGCATCCTTAGTGCATCCATCATGCATCCATCATTTTCGAGTGCGCATTGCATCTTGTTGATTTGTGCCTTGTGTGATTGTATTGTTTAGAGCCATAAGCTGAGACCGAGTACGAGTACGAGCACGAGGTTACCAACGAGGTTGAGCACGAGGACCCTTCTTACGATCCGAACGACTTCTCTTCAGGCAAGATGACCGAACCCCGATAACATTACTATCTTTGCCTATTGCTAGTAGTTCCGCTCTATAGTTTTGCCTCGATGCCCATGTTCTTCCTGTCAGCCTCCTACTTGTAACCATTACCATGTTTAACCACCCTACCTATGCTAACCGTTGCTTGGCTAAGTACGCTTCGCTCAGCCCTTCTTATAGCATTGCTAGTTGCAGGTGAAGTTCGAAGATGCTTGCTTCATGTTGAAGTTTTGTTGGGTTATATCACACTATATAAATGCTTAAAAATGAAATCATCTATATATTGGCAAGGGTGGAAGGCTAAGCCTTTTGCTTGGTGATTTGTTCCACGCATGCCGTTAGGAACCGTGTAAACCGGTGTTATGTTCCTTGATTATGCGTTCCTAACACGGTTGGGGTGTATGGGACCCCCTCGATAAACCGCTAAGTGCTAAGTCTTTTCCAGCAAGTCCCAACATTGGTACTATTTGCCTCATAACAAACTAAACTTGCATAGGGAGTAATTAACCCTCTTTCTTAATCAACAAACCCGGGCCAGTGCTCCACATGAGTGTTGGTCCGAACTGGGGGTTCTGCAGGGCCGCCTTGGGGCAACCCGAGGTATCTGGTATACACCTGTAGAATCGCCCATCCGGTCGTGTCCTGAGACTTAGATACGCGCGGCTACTATCAGGGTGTCGACACGCCGGGAGGATTTGCTGGATTAGCCTTACCTTAGTTCAGAGTATCTTGAGCACGGGATTCCGAGGATACTCGGGTCTTCCCACTTTGGAGTTGCGACTCCGCAGATCGTGGGCTTGTAATGGGTCAAGTTGGAACACCCCTGCAGGGTTATGAACTTTCGAAAGTCGTGCCCGCGGTTATGTGACAGATGGGAGCTTGTTAATATCCGGTTGTAGATAACTTGACACAATGTTTCTAATACACTACCAGCGTGTGTACCGTGACTGTCAATTTCCGAATAGGGATTCGGGAGTTGAACACGGTGGGGTTATGTTTGTTGAGCTGTAGCTAGGATCACTTCGTGATCATCTCTCGACCGAGGCACTTCTCTTCTCGCACTCTCTCACGTAAGCTAGTTGCTAGTTGCTGCTGCAGACACTTAATCTTTTCTTCAGCCTTATCCTTTCCCAAGGCTTGAATAGTCTTGTTACCCGGGAACGGGATTGCTGAGTCCTCTGTGGCTCACAGTTACTTCACCACACCAGATGCAGGTCCAGTTGTGAGCTATCCAGGTGATGGCACCGAGCTTGACTGGGAGTACAACGAGGAGCGTAGTCGATACTATGTGCGTTATCCTGATGATCAGTAGTGGAGACTTCTACTAGGATTTGATCCGACCTATGGATTTTATTTATGTTTGGTATCTTATCATTTGGATTTTACCCTTAGATGGCTATGATGTTTTAATGTATGATGACTGAGACATGTATTGTATTTGTGTGACGTGGCGAGTGTAAGCCAACTATGTTTATGTTTTCCATCCCCCTTTTACATGAGTTGTGCAAAGATACCAGACTTGCGATCATTCCAGCATGGGGTTAAGTCTCTAAGTTGTGCCTCGACACGTAGGAGATTTAGCTCCATCCTGGGCATTACATCATATCTATCATTGCAAGCAAGAAAGTCTCTAGCAGTTTCTTCATCCATAACATAACCCTCAGGAACAACAGGCAATTCATATCTATTGGGAGTAGTTTCATCATCACTTTCATAAATATCATCAACATTTGCAATCTCCCTAACCTTAGCAATTTGTTCATCTAGAAAAACACCTAGTGGCACAGTATCAGGCATAGAAATAGTTTCATCATACATAGAAGAAGTAGCATCATCAAGAACATACGACATATCAGATTCAATAGCAGGAGTAGGTGTCGCAAGTTTACTCATAACAGAAGGAGAATCAAGTGCAGAGCTAGATGGTAGTTCCTTACCTCCCCACGTAGTTGAGGGTAAGATCTTGGTTTTTGAGTCCTTCAAATTCTTCAAAGTGATAAACAGATATAAATCCCAAGTGACTTAAAGAATAGAGCTATGCTCCTCGGCAACGGCGCCAGAAAATAGTCTTGATAACCCACAAGTGTAGGGGATTGCCACAGTTTTCGAGGGTAAAGTATTAAACCCAAATTTGTTGATTCGACACAAGGGGAGCCAAAGAATACTCTTAAGTATTAGCAGCTGAGTTGTCAATTCAACCACACCTGGAAACTTAGTATCTGCAGCAAGATAGTTTAGTAGCAAAGTAATATGATAGTGGCGGTACCAGCAATAAAAGTAACGATAGTGTTTTTGTAGTTTTTGTAATAGTAGCAATGGAAAAGTAGATAAGCGACAAGCAATATAGGAAAAGCTCGTAGGCATTGGATCGGTGATGGGAAATTATATCGGATGCAATTCATCATGTAGAAGTTATAACCTAGGGTGACACAGAACTAGCTCCAGTTCATCAATGCAATGTAGGCATGTATTCCGTATATAGTCATACGTGCTTATGGAAAAGAACTTGCATGACATCTTTTGTCCTACCCTCCCGTGGCAGCGGGGTCCTATTGGAAACTAAGGGATATTAAGGCCTCCTTTTAATAGAGTACCGGACCAAAGCATTAACACATAGTGAATACATGAACTCCTCAAACTATGGTCATCACCGGGAGCGGTCCCGATTATTGTCACTTCGGAGTTGCCGGATCATAACACATAGTAGGTGACTATAGACTTGCAAGATAGGATCAAGAACACACATATATTCATGGAAACATAATAGGTTCAGATCAGAAATCATGGCACTCGGGCCCTAGTGGCAAGCATTAAGCATAGCAGAGTCATAGCAACATCAATCTCAGAACATAGTGGATACTAGGGATCAAACCCTAACAAAACTAACTCGATTACATGATAGATCCCATCCAACCCATCACCGTCCAACAAGCCTACGATGGAATTACTCGCACACGGCGGTGAGCATCATGGAATTGGTGATGAAGGAAGGTTGACGATGACGATGGCGACGATCTCTACTCTCCGGAGCCCCGAACGGACTCCAGATTAGCCCTCCCGAGAGAGATTATGGCTTGGCGGCGGCTCCGTCTCGTGAAACACGATAATTCCTTCTCTCTGATTTTTCTCTCCCCGAAACGGAAGATATAGGATCTGGGGATATGTCGGTGGAGCATCGGGGGGGCCACGAGGCAGGGGGTGCGCCCTGGGCAGGGGGGCATGCCCTCCGCCCTCGTGGACAGGGTGTGGTCCCCCGGTGAGGATCTTCTTGCAGATATTTTTTATATTTTCCGAAATAATTCTCCGTTGATTTTCAGGCGATTCCGAGAACTTTTTATTTCTGCACAAAAACAACACCATGGCAATTCTGCTGAAAACAGCGTCAGTCCGGGTTAGTTCCATTCAAATCATGCAAGTTAGAGTCCAAAACAAGGGCAAAAGGGTTTGGAAAAGTGGATACGTTGGAGACGTATCATTGTTGAGGGCTAGTAATATGATCCAATTATGTTATCCTTGTTGAGAGAACTTGCACTAGTGAAAGTATGAATCCTAGGCCTTGTCTCCTATCATTGCAACACCATTTATGCTCACGTTTACCACTTGCTACCTTGCTGTTTTCATATTTAATTATTACAAAAACCTATATCTACCATCCATATTGCACTTGTATCACCATCTCTCTGCCGAACTAGTGCACCTATACAATTTACCGTTGTATTGGGTGTCTTGGGGACACAAGAGACTCTTTGTTATTTGGTTGCAGGGTTGTTTGAGGCAGACCATCTTCATCCTATGCCTCCCATGGATTGATAAACCTTAGGTCATCCACTTGAGGGAAATTTTCTACTGTCCTACAAACCTATGCACTTGGAGGCCGAACAACGTCTACAAGAAGAAGGGTGCATAATAGACATCAAGCTCTTTTCTGGTGTCGTTGCCAGGGAGGTTAGTGCTTGAAGGTATATCTTTAGATCTTGCAATCGAATATTTTAGTTTCTTGTTTTATCACTAGTTTCGTTTATAAAAGAAAACTACAAAAAATGGAATTAAGGTTACCTCATATGCTTCATCTTTTTAATATCTTTCGTGAAAATGATGGAAAGGAAAATTGTGCTCAAGTACTAGAAGAAGAATTACATAGAATGCTTGGTACTAACAACTTGAATGATGAGCATGCTTGCAATGTTGTTAGTGTGAATCCTTTGAATATCCATGGTACTAATGATGATTGCACTAGTCATGATGAAAATATCTCATATAAGCATGTTGATTTTTGTGGAGTGTATAGAGTTTGAAAGTACATACCAAAGAGGGAAGATAGATTTTGCAAGAGGCATAAGTATTTAGAAACTAAATGGTTGCTACAGATGCTAGATGATTGTGCTGAAAATTTAAAATATCTTAGCCGTACTTGTGAACTTTGCAATGAACATGGTCATTTCATTACCCAATGCGAATTGTTTCATGATCGAATCGTGTCCAAAAATTGTGATGACTTGATTTCCCTTGCACATCATAATGAACTTATCTTGCTTTTGGGTTATGAGGAAATTAAATGTAGAACTAAGTTTCTTCCAGGATTTGCCATTGATAAACTTCTTGATTTTGATATAGAGGAAATATATATGTATTGTCCGGTGAATTGCATTGAAAATCCTTATATTGCAAATTACCTTAAGTCAAGAAAACAAATAGGAGATGAAGAGAATACTAATGAAAGGGAAGATATATCCCAATATCCTCCTATTATTTCTTATGATGAATCAAGTAACGAGGAGGAGCCTCCTATTCTACCAATATCGGTAGTAAGGAGCTCCAAAAAGAAGATTAAACCCACACATAATGAGAAGAAGAAAAAGAAATGACGAAGAAGCAAAGGTAAAGAGGTATCTCTCCCAAATGATTTTGCTCCTATTACTCATTGTGATGATGATAATTGCTATACTGTCGGTG